>PDLM01000005.1:717567-1462658 GCA_003369665.1 Coleophoma cylindrospora | reverse complement strand
TGGGGCCCTGCGAAACTCTGTTTGAATGCTGCATCTGCCATCTGCCATCTGCCATCTCTCATCTGCCATCTCCCATATCCCCATCTCCCCACCGCCCAACTCCTTACCTGCCATGCCGACTGACACCGCTCGGCTATGAGCAGCCTTTGACCCCGCCGACCTGACCGAGTCCCAGGCCCAGGGCCAAAGAAGCCGCCATACCCGAAAATGTCCTGTGTAACGCGACAAAGCCTAATTTCCGCGCCCGTCTGACCCAAGGAACGGATGCCAACCACTTGTTGCTGCATGGCTTTTCTGCTTTCTTTCTTTTCTTGACTCCCTTTCCCTCTTGCGGTGAAATCTCCTTCCACGATTGCCGAGACCAGCTTCCCGCAAGACGTGAGTTGTTGTGGTCTTATTGGATTCCATTTCCCAGGCATGCCACCGACAACATCACCACTCATCACCCCTTACCCCCATTCCTTTTCCTTCCCGATTCATCACTGCCGGATCTGTTCGCCAACTCGGCCCCACTTGGCTTTCTCCCAGTAGCTGGCGGGCTGTCCCGGCCGCTCAACCACACCCCCGCCCCCTCCATGAATTCGAGGTCTGAATACCTTCAATTGGATTGATTTGATTTTCGTGGAATTCATCGGGGGGTGTGTGCGCACGCGCGAATGTGGGCTGCATCGACACTCGCCCCCAGCGTATGCGTGGAACAGTCTGGCTTGGCCTGGCTCCGTCGAGGCACAATGGGAAAGCAACGAACGCGCAGGCCTTGATCCCGAGGCACCACCTGATTGTCAATGCTTTTTTTCACCACCACAAGGCAAGGAGGCGCTGCTTCTTTTCGGTGCGTCTGGCATGAGAGTACTGCTTGTGTTCGGCCGGCGGTCTGGTCTAGTGGTGAAGGGGGAGGGGCATGGGGGGGGGGGGTGTGACATCAACCATGGAGCAGAGGACGGATTAACATGGCCAAGGCGCTCCATCAAAGGCAGAGAGGCTTGACCCGGCCCCAATTGATCCAACCATTCATTATGTGCAATACAGAGATGGTTTCAATTATCTTGATTCCATCGGGAAGAGCCACGCTGAATCCGCTCAACTGGGAAAGTCCTGAATATATGTCCACAAAGTCACTACCCCCAAAATTTGTACCCGGCTTATTCTTCTTGGTATGAAACCTTCCGCATCTCTCCCAGCCTCTGGCGCGCTGCAGCCAGGTTGTTCTCCAGTTGCAAGATTTCAACCTGCGCGTACCATGGTTAGCTGCGTAACATGACGGGACCGCGCCGGGCGCCGAAGGACTGACCTGTTGTTCCATCTCGCGAACCTTGAACTCATGTGCTCCCAGCGTAGCATAATCGACCTTCTCTTCCTCCGAATCACGGTCTTTGATCATGTCTTGCACTTGTCGGACCAGAGCTCGGCAAGCTGATCCAACCGCCTTGCTGGCCTGCTCCAGTGCCTCCTGACTCTTGCTCATGAAGCCTGCCTTCACGCGGCTGGCGGCTACGAGTTGTGCGGTGGCCGACGCAACGCCGTTAGATGCGACAATCAATTGCTCGGGGCTGTTGCGCCCAGACAAGACTCCATCGGCCGTCTCGATCAAGGTGTTGGTGGACGATGCCACCGCCTTGGCTGCCGAAATAAGCCCTTCTGTCCAGCGGTTGTTCTTCTTGTAGAATGCCGTCTTGGAGGAAGTACCACGTCCGGCCTGCACGATCTCTTGCTGAGTCACAGTTGCAGCCTTGATCAATTGGGCAATTGCATTGGTAACGGCGATGGCCGCATCGAGGATGGAGTCATGGATACGTAGTTCGTATGTTGAGTATCCATCCTTGGGCTTCGACTTCAGCTTGGCCAAACGAGCTGCAGCTGCACTGATGGCATCGGCAGCTTTGTTCAGCTCGCTGTCGACAAGGTCTCCCAAGTCTCCCTTGTTGTTAGTCAACTTGCCACTATTGGGTGCGAATGAGTCGGCAAGCTTGTTCAGCTTTTGCAGGTTCATCTGTACCTCATTGTTGCTGTTGATGACGACGTCCGTCTTTTGCATCGGGTCCATGCCATCAAGTCTGAAGCTTTGAAGGCCACGGAAGAATTTGACGGTTGACTGTGCCGATTGACGTGCGCCATTCATGAGCTGGTCAGCCTTCTTATCATCCGTAGCAAGTCTGGTAAGACCTTTGGTATTGCTCAAAACATCAGCCACCGAGGATGCAAACACATTGATGGTTCTGATGATGTCCGCATGGCTGCTGTTAGGTCCGTCCGCGATGAAGTTGTTGAAAGCTGTGGCGAATTCCGTGGCGCTAGCTGATGCCTTCTCGATTTGTGACAGGACATAGGATGGAGTTGCATTTTGGTTACCGGCCTGCATGGAAGAATCCAGCTCGTATAGAGCATCATCCACACGTTGTACTCCGCTCTGGAGGACTGAGTCAATGATATCATTGATCTTACCCACGTTTGCAAGGAGCATAGCATCAATCTGTCCATCCAAGGCGTTATCCGTTTCTCCTTGGGACATTCGAAGCTCGTTGAGTTGAATCAAAGTATCGTCCAAGCTTTGCTTGTACACCTCAAGCTCGTCCTCTCTTTCTCTCAACAAGCGTTCTGCATCTGAGCCGCCCTCACTGTATTTGGCGTGGACATCCTCAAGTGCTCGCGACTTCTTTCGAAGAGCCTCTTCGAGATCAGCCATCTCGCGGTTGTATTTGGAAAGCATGGAAGAAAGTTCGTTGCCTTTGCTTCGTTCCAAATTGTCGGCACGGTCCAGAGCCATGCGCAACTCCCGCTTGAGCTTCTCCATCTCTTCCCGATTACCACCCGTGAGACGATCTTTCTCGTGCAGAGCCCTGTCTCGTTCACGGATCATGTCGGCCAATTCAAGGTTCTTGGTCTTAATTTCACGCTCAAGCTTTTCACGCTTGTCAATGGCTTCCTGAGCAGAAGCGGCCTTCAGCTGCACACTCTTAAACTTCTGCAGCAGATCGAGATGCTCGTGTCTCAGTTGAGAGTACAATTTGGCGAGGGCTTCATACTTTGTTCGCCACGTGTTGACTTGCTCCTGCAGTGCCCGAATCTGGTCATCCTTGCTGCCAATCTGTTGGCCATAGTTGTTTTGTAACTGGGTGAGTTCTCCTTCCAAGGCCTTGACTCGTTGATCATATTGCTGAAGCATGAGTTGGTCACGTTCGTATTGCGCACGTGCGTTTAGGTTTTCCTGCTCCAGTTCTGCCAATCGACCCTGAGTTTGCCATTGCTGCTGTTGTGCCATCAATGCTTGCTGCTCTCGTTGTTGTTGCTCAGCCAATTGTCTTTGCTGCTCCTCGAAATCTCGCTGCGCTTGCAAGGCTGCCTGTTGCTGAGCATACAACTGCTGCGCTTGTCTTTCTTCCAGTACTCGCTGTTGCTCCTCATATTCTCGATTCTGTCTCGCTTGTTCATTTTTCCAAAATTCGCCGATATCATCGGGTTCCTCGGTCTTGGGTGGAGGTGGAGGAGTTATACGTCGCTCAATCTCCTGCTTTGGTCGCTGCGGCAATCTCGGCGCGGACTCATCTTCAGACAGCAGGTTGGGTGGCTCCTGCGGAAGCTTTGGGACCGTGATCAGACTGGTGAGATATCGCAGGTTGGAGCATTCGTAGTAGAACTTGACCAAGCGGTAGTGTTGTGCATCATAACGACCTCGCAAAGGTTCCAGAGCTTCGTCATCTCCGGTGGCTGTAGTTTATCAGCTGAAAGTCCACCGCTCTTTGCCTTAGGACTTACTGGTGTGCATTGCGCGAAGCATGCTTGTTATGAACTTGTAAATACCATAACTCTCCTGGACCAAAGGCACTAATGCCGAAATTCTACATTCATTATTGCCTCCGCCGCGGAAATGAGAGAAGATAAGCTTTTGGAACTGCTCAATCTTGTCTTGCAAAGCCATGAGATCCGAAATAGTCTCATAGCCTTCATTTGGGTCATTGATCCCCTTTAGACTGATGTACTCCTCGTACTCAAAGGTGCCGTTGAAGTCAGGATGTTGCTGGTGGAAAGTCAACTTTGACAGCAGGAAGTGAACGTATTCCTTGATCAATGGACCATATCCCCGCAATCCTTCTCCTGACATCCCCCTGTTTAAGCTATCGATCCAGCTTCTATTTGCCATCGCATCGCGCAATGTTGTAGGATGGCCCTCCTGCAACACTTTGTGTACGGTGATCAAGGCCTTGAATGTTTGTACCTCATCGGCAAGAATTGGCTGTCTGTCCACCAAAAAATCAGTATAACCCCCTTATACCCAAATTCACCAAATTCGGCAGCTCCGGGCAACCAAGTCCAGTCAATGGAACCGCACGAAACCCTAGACTTCCGGAATGGTTTGAAGTGATCTTGGAATATTACTGACACTTTCATGCCGGCCCAGAAGGCCTGAGAGGATTTGTGATCCCATGTGTAGACAATACAACTCCGGACATGTTTACGCTTCGGGGCAGTCTCCTCGATGCTCGTAGCTTTTCGGATATTGATCGCCAGCTCATTTTCGGACCTGTAGTCAGACCATGTCAGTATACCAGAAGCACCAAGGATCGTGAAAACCCATATTCGTGGCGGGGGGGGGGGGATTTCAAGGCAACAGACTTGGTATGGTCAACGTTCCTCGTCGTCGGCGCATAGGCTAACGACATCTTGTGCGATTCTCAGCGCTCGAATCTTAGATGCCGAAAGTGAGACTCATAAAGGTGTACGTTGTGAGGTGCGAGGTTTGAGGCACTGGGCGACAATGCTGAACAGAAGAAAGGTGATGCCTCGTACTGTCTTGCTCGCTCGCTCGGATGCCACCACCACGAGCCGATAGCTACGCGGCAGGCTGTGAAATGAGGTAATGAGGTAACGTGACTTAGGCAGTGACGGGGGCACTCCTTGCGAATCACAATCAAATGTGATGCGAAGGTAAATTGAAAAGGAGAGATATGAAGATGCTTGCTGAAAGTGAACACGAAGGTAATGTTAGGTCTAGCTTTGAACAAGCACTTACACTACCATCCTCTGTGCAAGAAATACCTAATGTGGCAGGTCTCGTTTATGGGACAACTGAGAAAACAGGTGGATAACTCTTTATGGCAAAGGTAGTTTAAGATGTTGAGTTATTACAAGACGCGTGGGTGGGTCGTAACTCTAATCACTAAGAACTCCAAACTCATCCTTGTTGATGATGTTGCTTCCCAATAATCCCTCCGAGGACGCCATTATGCCTGTGCCAAGTTCCGTGTTGGCATACCCACTCGATACTGCAAAGATATTCTCCGCTTCCCTGGGCCAAAACTCCAATATATGCAATTTATCATAATCCAGAATCTTCATCAACAAAAATGCTCTTCGATCTTGCTTCCTCTTCTTGAGCAGCCACCCATGATGGCAGTTGCTGATTATCCTCCTCTGGACTCCCAGAAAGAACACGACTTGGATGTCGCCGCTTAGGCAAGCGTGGGGGTGCAGGGCTAGTACTCACAGAGTGAGATGGTGATTCCTGCTCATCGTCATCCTCGGCCCAAGGTTGTACATATGTCGGCACAGATTCGCTTACAGGTGAGGCAGGCGCAGAGTCTCGTGGGGCTTCAACAACCAGCAGTCCATCATCGACGCTGTCAGTGTTTGAAGGCTGACTTGGCCTTGGTGGTAGTGGAAGTGGAGGTACTTGGCGCCGTTCATTCGTGTCCTTTTGCTCAAGCACAGCAGGAGGGGGCTCGGTGGCCTTCCGTGTAAGGCTCGAGGGAGTAGGTATAGCTTTGCGCTTTGGTACCGGAATAGGTGCAGTCTTTGTTCTACGATCTGGGGGTGGTAGAGGTGTTCCTGGCGGTGGAAGAGGACGTCCACGACCCATAACAATCGGGTGAGCTGGACCATCAGGGTCTGAAGACCCCTCCCTGTTCTGAGCCCCTGTTCGCTGCTGTATTGCATTCCAGCCCCATTTCTTAGCGGTAACTGCAGCGTTCGTGACTGCAGCTAAGGATATGCGCCTTGCCTCAGCGGATCTTGTTGAGTTCGACGAAGAACTGGTGTTTTCACGTCTCGTGTCCTTTCCAAATGAACTTACAGCAACAGATTCGGATTTGAAAGATAGCCCACCAATGCTTGATGGGCTTGTTGGGTAAGATTCAGACGAGACTGTATTATCGAGGGCCCGGGCTGTAGGCTGAGGTGTGAGATCGTGATTGCTGTCACTATCCATGTACGAAGAGCCTTGTGAAGATATTGAGGAATAACTGCCAGCTTTTTCCGTCCTTGCTAGGCGTAATGGCGATCCTACTGGTGTGCCCGCTGGCGAGTTAGATTGTGACAGAGCTGATATTGCAGCCATGGCACCAGCTTGTTCTGGGGGGCTTGAAGGCTTGAAGGTCTCCGCATGTGTGGTATCGGTGCCGACACTGGGAGATGAAGCGCTTGCAAAAGATCCTGAGCGCATAAGTCTAGGCTTGTCTGATGCTGGGGACATAGTATCGACGCTGGTAGATGACCCGACATTTTTCGTCTGATTCAAGTTCACAGCTGACTTAGATGCTTTTCTTGCATAGGTCGTGTTGACAGGAGTTGCCTCGAGATTCGGCATACTCATGCTCTTCTCAGCGGCTAGCAAAGCCTCAATAGCTTCGTCGCTATCGCCTTCAAGGTTTTGTACTTCGTC
Organism: Coleophoma cylindrospora; assembly: GCA_003369665.1. NCBI lineage: Eukaryota > Fungi > Ascomycota > Leotiomycetes > Helotiales > Dermateaceae > Coleophoma > Coleophoma cylindrospora. The sequence continues at coordinate 1,456,003 of PDLM01000005.1, read as the reverse complement.
TACGTCGCCTTCTTCCGCTGCTGCTTGCTCAGCGTCTAGCGGCGGGTCAGGCTTCGTTTCAGCAGCCCAGATACCACCTCTCCATTCTTTTGACTCGCTCTGGTAGAATGGTGAGTCGTCCCAGTTTGGAAACACAAGACTCTCAGCAATCACTTCTTTGATACGATTTTCAATCTGTCGCAAGATTAAAGTATACGTAATTTGTCTTGCGCTGACAATAGGTTCGATGCTCATGTCAATTTTTGGCATCGTTTGAAAAGTCATCCAGATTCGATTCGATGGGGGCGGTTTGATACGAATCAGGACGTGGCCTTCAATTCTTTTTAGTACAGCTGCAAGAAGCAAGTTAACTTCGCGAGCCTTGAAACGAGTTCCAAGCTCAATACGGGCAATAGCGGCAACTTCCAACCTGAAGTTACCAGCGTAGCGAACATCTGCTTCGACCATAAGCTCGCCATCCACTGTGAGATCCTTGAGCCGAGGATTCGTGATAACAGGTGCAGCATCACCAAGATCGATCTTTTGAAGGACAATCCTCGATAGAAACGATGGCTTTTTGACCCTCGAAAGCTTCTTGGTGAACTTCGCTCTGATAAAGTTTTCGACCTCTGGTGTTTTATACAAGGCAAGGAAGATCCTGCCAATGACAGCGTTGATCCATCTTGTTTGTAGGTGCTCCTCGGATGAATGTAGCCTTTGCACAAGGGTTATCATATCTTTGACATCGTACTGTAGAGGTATTGGCGGATTATCCTTCGCATCGGCCTTTCTTTCCTGGTTTCTTAGTAAAGCGAAATAGAAGTCCTCCTTGTCGGAGCAGTTTTCAGAAAAGAAAAAGAATGGCTTCGACACCGTCCCGTCTACTGTGACTTCTCCAGCGTCTGTTCTCCTGGAAAGGCATATTGCATTCCTCTTGATGAACAGTTCACCTTCTGGCGTGTGTTTCTCTCCCGAGCATATACTGACGTTATGATGTGCGAGAGAGACAACATGTCGAACCTCTATTTGGTCGTCGTCGTCAAAGAGCATCAAATGTCCATGTCTGGTTTTGATTAGCAGGAAGACTGGAATGTGAGAATATATAATTGGCTCCGCGTTACCTCAAGACTACATAGAAGACATTGCCGCCCTTTCGTTGCGGCCTACCGACACCCTTGTTGTCTAACGGTCCAGCCACCTGTTTTCTCTCAAAGATGCTCCGGTACATGCTCTGATAAACGCTAGGGCTCGCTGCAGACACTGTCGTAGATCCAACAGGTGTTCTCCTCTCCGGTGGAGCTCCATTCACGCCGCCTGGCGTATACTCTCTGCAGACTGCAAACCAGCCTTCTGCAACATCAGGCTCGAGGCTGTTGGGAGCACGAAATTTCTCGGCCAGTGTCTTCTTTACTGTTTGAAGAGTCTCGAGGTCGTCGCCTTCCTGCACAATAGAGCCCGGCCCCCCCTGGTTCGGAAGCAGCGCATCGTTGCGAATAGGGAACGTGAAGTAGGCATGGGCGAGGACGGCGAGCAGCAGCAGCGGTAAGAAGGTGAGACCACCTAGGACGTAGACGAAAAGGAAACCTGTAAGTCCCGTCAAACCACCCATCATTGCATCAGCGGGGCGACAAGTTCGGAGGTCGTACAGCTGCCTTCTGCACAACTTGACGCGAGTGAGAAGATGCCAGTTTCGAGGATATATGTCTATGTCATGTTTTGGAGCTGCTGATTGGCTGCCTTGCTGCGTGTTACAATAAGCCTTGTCGAAAGGCTAGACAGCTCGCGCGCTTCACACTAGTGACGTCCGGATGGGCCGCAGCTCGACGGCAGCTCGCTCGGCTGTCGGAAGCCTCCGTCTCATCCCAACCATAGTTGAGACAATTCGGGTCAATTCGACTCATGCGTGGTCCAGCGCGTGAGAAATGACATTCTTCGGCCATATATACATAACGTACATGCCAGTCCGCCCATCTGACGCCTTACGAGTGCCCAAACAAGATCTTACATTCCCACCAGGGAGACAATCTCCACGACCGTGATATCTGAAACCTCTACCCGACAGCGCCGCCTTCCCATATCCTAACGTTGCCATCACTATACATTAACTATCCTACAACCAGTCCCAAGACCAATCCACTCGGGATGTACCGTTCCAAGTCCTTCCAAGTCAATCATTACCCAAGACTAATCCACTCGGGATTTACCATTCCAAGTCCTTCAAGTCAATCATTTCTGCTGAAAGCTCCCTCATGACTGGTTCCAGTACGGCTCTCTCCATCTTGAGTTGTGTGCCATGTCTTGTTCTCGTATAAAAGACGGGGCAATCTTTGCTGTCACATCTGACGTCGTCTAATGGGGATATCCCCGAGCAACTTTGACAAATCCTTTGAAGATCCATAAACTTCTTTTCCACGTTACCCAGCCTGGATCTCAAAGACAGTAGTGCCGTCGGCTTATCTGCAAGACAATTCGGGCAGACCGCCTCCTCGGACTCCAACTTGTCCTTGCAGACAAGGCAGGAAGAGGATTTCAGATAAGACTCGAGCGTCTTCTTGTTTACTGCCGGGTCTTTAGATTGCCCTAGTAGCTGAAGATTTGCGTCAACTCTCCGCACTCGCTGTACTTTTGGCATCTCATCGTACCAACTGCGTACATTGGCTCCCATCAGATTGAAGATACGCTCCAGTGGTGGGATAATATTCTTCGAGATATAGTACTCCGAATCAAGCTCGCTGTGATCATTTTGCAGCAGTTCCTCTGGAGCAACGCACCGATCAATTAATCGTGCGCCAGGCGCGCCAGTGACAATGACATACGGTACACGCTCGCCATATTGTGGTTCAGCCCGAGCGTCTTCGAGCATCCTCTTGGTACTGATAAGCGCTCCAGGAGGGGGCGGTCCTTTATCGCTATAGGTCCCAAGCTTCACCTCTCTTGCGAAGCAGAAGTCTTGAATCGAAACGGAACCCGACATTATTTTCTCGCATTGTTCCTGAAAATACTCCTTCACTTGACTGAGATCGGCTGTCCGAAAGAGGATCTTTAGGGCCGTTTCTTCAATTTTCTGCTCTGCAGGAGTACCATCGCGTCGGACGGTCTCTATACCTTTGGCATCGAAATCTGGCTCCTTCTGTTCTCTACTTTCGTACTTAAACCCGACATAACGCTTCTTTGCAAGTAGCACGCAAGGAAAGTAGACCTTTTCGAACTTGAGCTTGACTGGCCGAGGATTCATGTCCGTGATGGTTTTGGCAATTTCGTTGCCGATATCAAAGGCCTGGTCCTTGCTTCGTCCCTTCAGGTGGACGAATAGACTGTCCGTGTCGCCATAGACAACTTCAGCTCCCCATCGCTTCACGGAATGAATCAGTGCGATTGCCTTTTCTAGAGTCTCACGACCTGTCTGCACAATGCTATCTGCAATTTCAGAACATGGCATGCGGCCGGAGAATGAGGCGGATGTGTAGCCGTAAGTGACATTTGCAATCAGTTTGAGTGCGAGCTGCCTATTATTGAGTAGTCGTTGAAGTGTCTTGTCGCCTTTATCAATCTTCATGCCACTCTTAACCATCACTCGAGTCTCGAGAATTTCCCCCAACATCTTCGCCAGCAGGGATTTGCGAATCTCTGGTTTTGTGTACATCATACCGTTAGGAGCAATATTGATATGATCTTTCAATAACTCAAGTAGTCGCTGCTGTCTCTTGAATTCTGTGAATCCCATCTTGTTTGTTCCACGCCAGTTGACAATTCTGCCAAGGAATGTAGAATAGCAATAGTTGTATGCAATCATCACGCTTGGATACAGACTTTGAAAGTCGAGCACTAGAAGAGGACTGCTGTAGAAAGCACTTTGGGGTTCCATGACTAAAGGAAGGCATTCTAGAGCATTCTGACCACCAACCTGCTTCCTGCTTGGAGAAACAAGCATGAAGTTCTCAGCTTTGGCGATTCGAAACATAAGTGATTCTACTTTGAATTGGGATCCTCTTGAGAACACCGAAAAGAAATCCACGCCAAGAAGTCGGGCCTGTTCGCTGGTGCGGGGGATAAGTTCATTTTGTTCCAGGATTTCGAGATCTAGTTGGACACGTTGAAGATAATGAGTCAGGACCTTCGATAAGTCTCGAGCCTTCCCATTTGTATACCAACGGGTCAGATCTGCCCAGCTGAAATGTGGTACACGGCGGTGAAGAAGATGAAAGGCAATGTTCTCCATTGTGTATTGGAGTAGGTTCAATTCACTTCGCATTGCGCGCCAAATATTGATCATATGCCTGCCTGTGACACGAATCGTAGAAGTTGTGTTGAACCCCCATTTGTCGCTCTCCTTCTCGAAACGTCCATGAGATTGTGTTTTCATCCGCGAGAATTCGTCGCAGAGGTTGTAATCGTACTTCAGTCGCGCACGCTCAATCAGGTAGCCCCATGAACTGCCATGGACCTCAAAGCCTGTCAGTACGTCCGGGTCATGGCGTCTGACTATCTCCACCATACGAATTATAAGATCAAGTTCAGAGCTCTCCTCTTGGACTTCCACTGCTGCTTGCCTTCCAATCTTCTGAGTTATGGTACCGTCCTCCGATAGTGCTACGATACCAAGATGCGTTCCTTCCATGATTCCATTGCTTACCAGGCCCTCTTCGTTGGACTGCAAACACCAAAATAGACACTGTATCTCGTCCTCTTCGGGGTTCGGTACAAAGGTGCCTCTGGTATTGACGTGAATCTCCAAGCTCATTGTGCTCATATACTGGACTTCATGCCGAACGCTAGTGGTCTGTTGATTTTGCGTGTACTTGAAACCATGTTTGTTCTTCTGTGTTGGCCCGTCTATTTGAGAAAGCCTCGACTTGTGAAGAGGATTCCGTTCCCTTCTTGACGGAACTGCTGCCTTGGTTGCTCTGATGATCTTCCTTGTAGTCTCAAGGCGTGACCACTCCTTGACGGCCGAATAGGCTGGTGGCGGTTCTGAAATTTTCCAGCTACGAATACTACACCCGCCTCGCAACCTTTTATAGTAGCCTTCTTCTAGGATTTTGTCAAAGACAACACCTGCCTTCAGGCCGAACGTGGCTTCAGAGCTGCCAGTAGCATCAAAATCTGGAAGAAATGGAACTGTCAGGCTCTCCAGCTTGAACTCTCGTCCAGCCCATTCTCTTGCACGCTCAGGAACATCCAGCTCATTACTGTAATATGCATCACGGTGAATAACCTGAGGCAAATGATGATCTAACATAGTTGATGTTACGAAAAGGCGAGAAGGTGGTGGCTCTTTGCGAATAACTACTTGTAATCTGTAGTCTTCCCCAAAATTCTTCCCCATAGAAGCGAGGATTTTGGAAGGGGGGCTCCTAGAAGATGTTAAGATTGGATCTGAGCTCATCAACACATCTATCTTTCCCTGTTTGGTAACTGTTGCAATGGAAGGCTCAACTAAGAATTTCTTTTTCGGAGATACACTGACACTTGATTGCGACGAGCCTTTCTGACTCAGTCTCAAGATCGTAGATGGTTCTTGTGGATCTTTCACAACTGGAAAGTTTAAGGGTTTGCCGCTTGAGCGCTCAGGATGCTTGAGTTGCTGATGTGTTTGCATATGTCTTACAGGACCAGAGGCGCGGGATATACTATTCACGGTTGGTTGCTTATTCTTGCGAACCCACCGCTTGTTGCTGCTTCTCTGCGAGGACAACGGAGGAACCATCGAATTAGTTGAGAGTTCCTCAATGTCGGCAAGAGAATTGAGATGGCGGTGTGGCTCATCTGAGTCAACCACGGCCTCTGACGTTCGTCGACGTTTGCAATCGACAGCATCGCGTGATGGAGATTCCGACCGACGTACTCGTGAGTGACCTGCAGCTGCTATGTGCGGAGCAAGACTTTCGTCAACAAGCTCGTCTTCTATACTGCCTCCATAATCAGAGTCTCGAGCACCGAAAACTTCTGTTGGAATTTCTTCAGTTTGGTCTCCCTTCCGCAACTGAGATAGCTCAAGACCCCGCATAACTTCTTCATCGGAGTCGTAAGGGAAGTCATCATCGACCTCGAGTCCAAAACCTCTCAGTCTGTTCTCGTCAACTTCGGTATTGTTCTGACCATTAGGGATATCGGAGAGATCAATCTCAGACTCTAAGCCCAGTGCCGGACGAAGGTTCTCAGGATATAGATCTTCAACAGCCTGAAGGCTCGTTTTCACAGTTGCGTCGAGGGGAGCAGGCTTCACAAAACTTTCAAAGGACACCTTTCGGTCATCACTTTTACTCCCTTCGTCGGTGATAAGAGCCATAATCATTTCCCGATACTCTTCCTCGTGGATCCACCCCCCAGCTTGAGAATATCGAGGATCGGCAGACATAGAGATCATAACCTCAGGAGGGAAAGGACTGCTTCCAGGAGTAGGGTTTACCATCTTTGATTTTCGTCGGCGTGTCTCGTCTCTCCACAGACCTGCCATGCTCTGAACAAGCTTTTCAGTTGGCGGTAGAGGATTGACACGCTCGATAAAGTCATGATGTATCTCCCGAGGCTTAATCTCATGTCGGTTGATAATATCTTGAACGCAAATATCCACTTCTATCGAACAATGACTAACTCTAGGAAGATCGGATTCTTCTAGTAAATGCTCCGGTCGTATTGAGCGATCGTGCCAAAGATGAGAAGCATTGTCCATTTCTTCGTACCTAGGCACTGGACTCCGAAATGAGACAGTCTTGCAATCAATGTAGCCACAACCGTAGAGATTGTAATCGGTCATCCACTGCAAGAGATATTGAAGATGAGCCTCGTAAGGTTGAAATACCTTTTTCATGATGACTCCTTGGCGTAGTAGATCAGCCAGTCGTGTCATAACCATGGGATTCAGCATGTAGATCTTCAAGAAATACTTGAAGCCGACATGGTATCCGTAGAAAGGGATGCCTTTAACAAGGACGATTCGTGCAACGAACTTGGCGTTTCCATCATACAAATTTCGTCGGTAGCTCACCGCTAGAGCATAATCAATTGAAAGATGGAGACGGTGTACGTAGACACCGACTGAGGATGATTAGTACCAGGAAAGCATAAGAAGGCCGCGTCTACATACCATCATCTGGGAGAAGGCTGCCATGGTATTCTATGTAAAGATAAGGAAAGGCACCGTGTATATGAGCGCAGACTTTCTGCCCGGTCTCTGTAGCACCAAAAACCCTGATTACAGGCACCTTTGGCTCTTTTTGCAACTGCGATGGCTTGACATTATTTCGAAGTTGAGGATCGAATCGCGTAGGTACTGACTGATAATGATCTATGCAGTTGAGCCTGACACGAAAAATATCCATGGCGCGTGTCAGCCAGGAGGACCTAAATACCGCGAGGCATTTGTTGACATGCTTTAAGATACAGAAAGTAGCATTTCCAAGCCTACCTAGTGTTGTCGTTCTGACGCGTGGAAAAGGCTTCAAAGAAGCGCGAGCTCACATGATTTAGGTATCACGTGTTCGGATATTCTTGGTGGCTAGCCAGAACATCAGTAAGTCAGTGAACTTCAGCCTTTCTTGCCGTCCAGAGTCTTTGATCTCTCCTCAAACCTCCACCATGCCTCCTGCAGGCACGCAACCTCGAAAGCCAAATGCGCCGTCGGCTGCCAACAAGGAAGCAAACGAGTATATCCCTTCTTTTATCTCAAAGAAGCCATTTTACATCGGCGAAGATGACGATCAGAATGATTACCTTGAGCATCAACGGCTTCAGAAAGCGCAAGCGGACCAGTCACAATGGTACGACCGAGGAAAGAAACTTGGGCCTGCTGCAACCAAATTTCGTAAAGGAGCATGTGAAAACTGCGGAGCTATGACACACAAAACGAAAGAGTGTTTAAGCAGACCTCGAGCCAAAGGAGCAAAGTGGACAGGGAAGGATATCCAGGCTGATGAGGTTGTGCAGGATGTCAGCCTAGGATGGGATGCAAAGAGAGATAGGTGGAACGGTTATGATGCAAAGGAATACCGAGCAGTCATTGAAGAGTACGCAGAACTTGAAGAGTTGAAAAAGAAGACCCAGCAAGGCGAATCAACGGAGGATGGAGATGAGGAGAATGGTGACGGAGCGAAATATGCGGAGGAATCAGATATGGGCCGTCATCAAAGCACGTCAACAAAACAGCTGCGAATTCGAGAGGATACCGCGAAATACCTCTTAAATTTGGATCTCGATTCTGCAAAATATGATCCAAAGACGAGATCTATGGTTGATAGCGGTGCTACTGCAGATACGGCTGCTGCTTTGGTTGCTGAAGAAGGCTTCATGCGAGCTTCTGGCGACGCCGCGGAGTTTGAAAAGGCGCAAAAGTACGCATGGGAGTCGCAGGAGAAGGCCGGGGATACAAAGCAGCATCTGCAAGCGAATCCTACCTCAGGAGAATACTATCGTCGGAAGGAGCAAGAAGAAGCAGAAGCCAAGAGACTCGCCCATAAGAAGATGTTATTGGAGAAATATGGCGAGGTCAACAACACACAAGCTGCAACACTACGTGATGCTGCTGTCGTTGAATCAGAAAGATATGTGGAGTATGACGAGTCTGGGGCTATCAAAGGTGCACCAAAAGCTGCAGCAAAGTCGAAGTATCCCGAGGATAAGTTTATCAACAATCACACATCAGTCTGGGGAAGTTGGTGGTCTAATTTCCAATGGGGTTATGCCTGCTGTCATTCCATGATCAAGAACAGTTATTGTACAGGAGAGGATGGAAAGGCTGCTTTCGAAGAGGCAGATCGCTTACGTACGGGCGGTGTCCTAGGAGAAGAGGAAGCCGTGAAGGAGATCGAGTGGCCAGCAGATACAGCCGCAGCAAAAGAAAAGGTTCAAGAAGATTCTTTCAAACCTGAGCTTGTTGCTAAAAAGCGGACGGTGGAAGAGATGAAAGGCGGAATCACTGAGGACGATATGGACGAATATAGGAGGAAGCGTACTGCTGCTAATGATCCAATGGCCGCATTTCTGGGTAAGGACGAACTTCTGTAAAGGAAAAAGGGTTTTGGCGTTTACTGGGGATGCATGGGTCGGCGCTCTCTAAGATATCCTAAATATATGGTGAATGTAACCACGTGCTAACCTGCACTTGGTCATCTTACATAGATTCTGCAATCAATTCGCTGAGACTTATATTTCCCTTCTCTAGTATGAATATCTAGTCCTGTCTGTGTTTGGGTAGGTTTATATCTTGTGCTTCAAAACCGTGCAAAAACAACCGAAAGCAAATGAAACTTAGATACTCTGTGACCCAAAGGCCTGGCTGCGGTTGCGGTCACATTGAAAGTATGTTAATGAACAATGCAGGTATATTAAGTACTCTGCACAAAAAAAGATTCGTTTAACTTCGTGCATTTGCAGCTTTTGGTGGATTTTTCACTAACTCCTCGAGGTATTTTACACTCGATGCCTTATGACCAGAACCAGAAGATATCTGCACGCCATAGCTAAACCTGACCCAGCAAATTCAATGCATCTATTCCTCATCCTCATCCTCTCCATCACCACCGTCACCCTTCTCGGCGGCCTTGGCCTTCTTTCTGCGAACACGACCTGGGCGTCCACCTCCGAATGGCGAGCTAAGAGCGAAGTCGATGTGCTTTTGGGAATCGAGACGGACAACGAAAGATGGGACGTTGACAATTTGCTTGCCAACACGGATGTGTCTTTGGCGGATGAGAACACGGGCGTGGTGGATAGACTTGGCAAGACCAAGCTTGTAGACACAGGTCTGGAGACGACGCTCCAAGAAATCCTCAATCTTCAAGGCCAAGACGTAATCGAGCTTCATGCGGGACTCGTCAAGGACACCGACACGAACGAGACGGCGAATGAGGGCGTTTCCTTCGAAAAGTCTCTTTGGGTCCTTCTCGTCCATGGTGAGCAATTGACTGCAAATTGTTAGTGTTGCGCTAATCTGCGAGATGCTTTGCGAGTGTGTACCGGGCAGCACGACGGATCTTGGAGAGGGTGAGCTGGACACGCCAGACCTCACGCTTGTTGCGGAGTCCATACTCGCCGACGAGCTTCAATTCGGAGTCCCTATTGAAAGGGTCAGTGACTTGAACAGAGACGAGCTCATGTACATTGGTCTTTTGGGAGTACTAACAAACGAGCGGACTGGACGAGAAGTTAGCAAGTGGTCATGCGCAAAAGTTTGAATTGATGAACTTACCTCGAAAGGACGACGAGGGACTTTGTACTGTTCCAGCTGTCAGTTTCCATATTCTCTGCAGGTGCAGATACCGCAACTCACAGTCTTGCTGTAGGACCGAGGCGCCATGGTTGATGTTGTCGAGGTTGGTCGTTGCAGAGAAGATAAGATTCGAGAAGAACTTTGAGAATATTGTGTGGGCGCAAAGGTGCTAGCTGAGTCAGCGGGTAGCGAGGGGGTGGCCAATCGCGTGACGAGATTGTTGTTCGGCGTGGCTCGCACACTTGAATTTTGAAATTCGCCAAAGTGAGAAACCTCTTTTTCTAAACGACATCGACAACCACAACACCGCCCTCCTCGACAATCCTCACATACAGTCAAGATGGGTAAGAATCCCTGGGGAATTGGAGCTTGTCAGACCAGCTGCTTCCAGGAGAACTTTTCGTGGTCTCCGGAGCATGATCTGGGACTGGGCTTGCGCTGGAGTGTATTATCGAGCTCTGCTAACCTGCTGCTTCAACAGGTCATCCAGCTGGTCTTCGCGCGGGTACCCGCTATGCCTTCTCCAGAGATTTCAAGTTCGTTCTTTCGGAATCTGCAGAGCGGACAAGATACTAACTCTGAGCAGGAAGAAGGGTATGATCAAGTTGTCTACCTACTTGAGACAATACAAGTCAGTCAATCCGCGACGATGGATGAGAATTTGGTTTTAACAGTCTGGCAGGGTCGGAGACATCGTTGATATCAAGGCCAACGGTGCTGTCCAAAAGGGGTGAGTTCTTGTCTGGCACCAGGAGCGCAATGAGGAGGGCAGGGACATTGTGCAGGAGGTGATGGTTGAGTCAAGTCATACTGACTATCAACAGTATGCCCCACAAGGTCTACCACGGAAAGACCGGTGTCGTCTACAACGTCACCAAGTCCGCCGTTGGTGTCATCATCTACAAGAAGGTCAAGCACCGTTACATCGAGAAGCGCGTCAACCTCCGAGTCGAGCACGTTTCGCTATCGCGATCAAGAGAGGAGTTCGTTCGACGAGTCAAGACCAACGCCGAGCTGAAGAAGAAGTCCAAGGCTGAGGGTACCCACGTTCACTTGAAGAGACAGCCATTGATGCCACGGGAGTCGAGGACCATTTCGATGAAGGACAATGTACCAGAGACCGTTGTACCGATCGCATACGAGACCACTATCTAAGCTGTTGAAAAGCGGTATGGTTGGTGGGCCGTGGGGTTTTCTGGTTGGGTTTCTTTTGCTTTGCGGGATGACATGACGGGTCAGAGGCTTTAGCGTTGCATGCATGGAACATATAAAACCGTGCAGAATCTCTAGGAATGAGAGCTCAACATCCTCGACAGACAAGAAGAAGATGAGTTCTGGATCTACATGGTGATATGGTGATGTGAGTTCAGTGCACGAGGGATCGAGGATCAGCAGTACGCAGATTCGTCGGAATCCCGAATATCCCTTCCCATTTCTTTCCTTAGTCCAAATTCCACCGGAACCGTATTTGTCACGCTTAAGTAGAAGATATCCCACTTCTCTTCAGGCCCTCACAAGTGTTCCAAGAACGAGCCCCGTCGCCGGCACAGCTCCATGTAGAATTGGTTTATCCATACCATTTTTACAGGCTGGTCTGAGATACATGCAACCTCAGAGATCTCTCTTATTTGTTCCACCAAAGGACCTTACTTTCGCACTGAACAATTATATATACATGTATAAAACCTTTCCTCAATTCCGGCTCCTTCCGTGTTACTATAATGTGAAAGAGTGTACTTACCACCAAGCCATGAAGTTTTCATTCTCGAGTTCACCATGCCCACACACCCACACACACCTCTCCACGCTAGCTTTGAAAAGAGGAAAAAGAGAGAAACCCTCCCCCAGCCAAAGCAGAATTACCAAAGATGTTCATCGGGGTGGGGAACTTCCAAAAAAGTCAAATATGGCCTCTGGGTGGTGGCCCAGGGATGGGATGTGGTGTGACTCGTGTAACCCCAAATTTCACAGAAGCACTTTCGGTGGCCAGACGGTGAACTGACGCTTTCGAGCATAGGTCCTTATTCGAAATATCACCAGAATGGCAAAGTTCCCGTCTTCTCAACAGGTTGGAGTTGAAAGCATTCGACAACTCCCTATTCTCCAAAGATCGTGCGTTTCTTTTTTTTTTTAAAAAAAAGATCTTACCAACAACACTCCCTCAAAACAAAACAAAAAGCATGTGATGATGTCGAAATCCGTTTACCTTTTTCTTTTTCACCTTTTCGCCAAGTTGAGCTCAAATGAGTTTGCATTAATGATTTGGTCGTCCACCAGACCTTGGAACTCTCCATCCACATGACCGACCCTACTAAATAATTCACAAAAGAAAGTAAAAAAAGGTGACCCTCGATTGCTTGCAGGCATATCTGCAACGCATCTCAAGACATGCCCCAATCAAGTACAGAAACGAAGTATATACAATCCTCCAGCCGTCACTCATTCTCTTTCATAATCATCACTTAATAGGTAAAGCCGCTAGTGGTGTAGTTGTCTGGCACCGTGGTGTCCATGAAATCTGCACCCAAAATGCTCGTCAAGGAAGCCTGCAGATCCGCCAGTCCAGTGGATGTCAAGGCTCCGAGGATGGGAATGATGGCTGAGCCCTCACAGTCACCGTGAGCGCTGTGTGCAGAGTCGATCATTGTCTCCGAGTCAACGGTGCGCTTCTTGAAGTTGATTCCAGGGCTGACGGTGCCACTACAAGGAGGTAAGATGATGTTAGTTTTGCTTGTTCTTTTTTAGAGTAAATGGGAAATAGGAACGGGGGCGTACCAGTTGTATTGACTCTGTGCAGCACGGAGTTGGCAGAGTTCGCTGGTCTTGCAGGTGCTGTCGCAGGTTGAGGTATCATAATCACGGGTCTTTCTCGAGTAGTACTGTTGGAAAACAGTGTCGTCGTTCTCAAAAAGCGTTGTGACGTTGTGCCAGAATGCTGGGGTCAGTTCTGCTGAGGCATCGGTGACAGGGGGTGTGAGGAGGGAGCCATATGCTTCTTTGGCAGAGTAAAGGACCTGTTTAAATGAGAGTCAGCATGGACAAGTGACTTTGTTTTCTCTGTTCTTCCACATCTCCTACGAGCCAGTAGATGAAAAATGAATCGTGAGCCATACCTCCCAAGTTGGACCACTTTGATAGGTAGCACTAGTGATGTCGGCGTAATACACCGTTACATCTAAGACCGCAAAGGTGACAGGGTCTACGCTATATACTCTGAACGAAGGATTTCCAGAGGTGGGTGTCAGCGAAGGAGCAATGTATGAGACCATGTTGGCCGTATCGAACGCCGGTGCATCCGGAGTCGAGTAGGAGATCTCGAACTCGTCTTTGTGCGTGTGGCCGAAGAACATGGCTGCGATGGTTCCGTCGAAGCGTTGTACAATTTGGTCGAAGTATTCAGATTGGTCGTGGAATGCATCCGTGGTTCCGAGTGGCATGTGGCCTATTTAAGTCAGATTTCAATTGCTGGCATCAAAGGAGCTATTGTTGCATTACCCATGAGCCAGACACGTTCACCAGCTGTTTCGGCAGCTTCAAGTTCAGTTACGAGCCAAGCGAGCTGTCCAGATGGGTCACGGTCCATCGTGTCCTGGTACAGCCAGAAGTTCTGCTCTATAAAGTCTTAATGGCTGCTTTCATAGGGAAATGGAGAATGACTTACTGTACCAAAACATCGTGTTCACACTGATAAGACGAAGTCCTGTGGCACTATCCAAGACAGAATAAGAACCGAAGTTATCATCTGCTTGGGTGCTTGCAGTGCTACCAATCCAGGTCTCCCAATCGCTTGACACTGTAGTAATGGTAGAGTCAGCACTGCTTAAATAGAGCAGGTAAAGTATTCACTTACTGACGTCGTACGCCCACTGACTGCTGATAGTTGTGGACACATCGGCTGGCGGGTAGGAGTTGACTATGTCAAGTCAGCTATAGCTTTTTCAGAAATGTCGAAATGTAACTCACCTGGTGCTACATCGTGATTTCCAATAACGGCGTACACAGTTCCAAGAGCTTCCATCCTGGTGAATGCGTCATTGAGATCGTTGGTAACCTCAGTCTCTGTAAAAGAAATCAGGATCATGTTTTGAGACTTCAGGGTCTAGACATTACCATTAACAAGCCAAACAGCACCTTCAACAACATCTCCAGTGAAGATTCTGTATGTCTTAGTCAGTATATTATAAACATTCCAGTAGCATGATATTCGAGAGCATGAAGCCTCCCAACCCGGAGAGGAAGCAGGACGCCTTTTGCAATCCATCCCAAACAGAAATAGATGGGTCAAGAAGACTTACGTGAAAGCTCTGTTAGGAACCAAACTCTCGATAGCAGCATAAGCACTCTCCTCCAGGGTGACAGGAGCATCACAGTTGACATTGCCATACTCGCCAGCTGGGTAATCGGTGGTACCAACAGCATCGGCTGCGGTATATCTGAACAGAAGGAAAAGATGAAGTCAGCAATAAGTCCATTCCAGACTCCCAACCACTCATAACAAGTAAATCCACAATTTTCGGCAGAGCGAAGACTGAGATTTGGAAAGAAATGAAACAAGGAGATGCTTACGGGCGACAGCAGATATTCTTGGTGCAGTTATAGCTTGCACCAGTCTCGTAGCTCAGATCGATATGGATATCAGACAAGTGCACGATCTGGATAGGCGTCTGGCCACTGACAGCAGGTCGAGCGGCATCCGCTGGCTTATCGGTCATAGTAACGGTATAGGCCTCGACATCTGGCCATTGGCAAAGACCGAAGACAGTCAAGCAGAAGAGCTGCGCCGTGCGGGTACCGATAGTCATGTAGCGCAGATCATGGGCCAGGATAGGGCCTTCAAGCCCAATTGCTCCCTCACTGTGCTTAGGCATGAGTCTGGTCTTGGATTTCCTCGAAGTTGGGCGGAAGGCTTACCAAACATCTGCGTCCTCGACGCCGAGGTCGACACAGACAGTAGTGATGACATCCACGAAATCATCGTTGCCCAAATGCGCGAGGGCTTTCAAGACAACCAACAGCGACTTTTGCACAAAACACATGTCAGCCTAGAATCCACCCAGCTCAGTGGCTTGAGACATTACCTCGCAAGCAGTGCAAGTAGTTGCATCTTCGATATCAGTCAAGATGGTCGAGATGGTGGTTCTCTTGGACAAAGCCAAGCCTTCGATGGACTGTCGGGTAATATCAGAAATAGTCAAGGCATTGGTCAACAGCGGCAAGGCGGTCGACACGAGACCGACGACGCTTAGGAACTTCATCCTGAAGCGAGGGCCAGTGCAAGCGAGAGAATCAACGGGACGAACGAGTAGGTACTGTATGGCACCTAATCAACTGAAGGTGAGAAGAGAAGACCAAAGATGCTTTCCTTACCCTCCAAAAAACAGCAACCTACCGACTTTCTATATCTTGCTTTATGATGCGCAGTGCATGCACGGCCTGCGTTCGGTGACGATCCGAACAAGACGCGAAATCAATAATCGACGAAGAGGAAGCGTTCCTGAGCCACAACTCCCCAGTGCAGCAGGTAAGCAAATCAACGCGCGCCATGATAGCCACATGGTCCATGGAAGTCGGTGCAAGACCACAGCAACAGCAAGTGGTGAGCGCAGTTGCAACGTCCGGGATGCACGATATAGTGTACCTAGGCAATATTCAGGAAGCCAGGAGGGAGCCCGGAGCATAGGGGTAAGACAATCTATTTCACCACCTCCCATTCGCGCCGTTCAAGGACCTGTCTGATTAGACTGACGACAAGCCTCCCAATCCTTCCCCTTCTCCGGGCGGATTGACTCCCTCAGTCTTGCGTACAACTGCTAGATCTTCAAAGCTTGTTCTCCGATCATGGTTTCCAATCGGGGAAAAGCTCCGAGGAGGAGCAGGCATTACGGCGCTGCGCAATCTTGCGCAGATACGGCTCCGGCGCGCCCAACCGGTAGATTTCGTATCGGTCGCGTACCGAACCGCAGAAACACAATTTTCCTACGGCATACCGTTGAGCAGGTCGTCGATGCCTAAGACTTACGTGACATCTTCGTGCATTGCATGCATGGAAGGGCGGACATGATGATCCTGCAGCATGCAACGGCCCGGACTGACGGCCAGGTCTAATCAAGCTTCTACTTGCTGTGGAGAAGGACGTTGGCGCACGAGAGCCAAGGATTCGAACTCGTGGCTGCCGCGACAGTCTCGCTCTCAGGAGACAGGTAAGTACAGTACCGGTATACTCGGGTGAGGAGAAAGATAAAATAGAGTGGACGTGGATTCAATAGCGGATACGGGATATAACCACGACAAATTAAGTGCCTGTCTTAGCCGTACGGTACAAAGCAAATGCCGCCGTCACCACGTGGAAGCCATAAAAGTCATAAGATCACATGATGCACCGTCCGAGACTTTCTTTCCTGCAGACTCGAGATACTAGGGGTGCGGCAGAACACCTTCCGAGCCTCTCTCATGCTTTGTCCCCCCCTCTCTCAAAGTACAGATAGGAACCGATATGAGGAATACATGATATACAAATTGCACCGCCAGCGCGACCGCTACCAAGTCACCACTGCCCGAACGCCCACGCCCTGTGATGCAAGAGAAATGTTAACAAAGTGCCTTACAAGCCAGATGCCCTATTTTCGATCGCCAAACTTTTGATGGATGGCCCTGATCTGCTCCTCAACGTTGACGTTCTGCATCATCTCCAACCGCGCTCGATCCCCCTTCTCGAGTGGCGTTCCATCATAACCACTTGCTGCTTTCTTCCTTCTAGCTGCCTCCTCCTCTGTGATGGGCTGGCCGGTGACCCCATCGAAGAGATCACTTCGTTGACTGGCCAGTCGCTTGAGGTTATTCGCCACGTCGCTGGTGGAGAGGTTGGTAGTTGCAAAACGGCTATCCGCTTTAGCTTTCTGTTCCTTCCACCGAGGATCAAGAAGTTCAACTGTATAGTGGTTAGTATACTTTCTCGACGGGAGACAGCAACGACTTACTTCGCATATGTTCATCCAGCTCGCTGTATGGAATTTGCTGCTTGCAGTTGGGACACAGCGCCATTTGGGAAGCCTGCTTATTCATTCTTGCGGCTGCTCGTGGCACATAGTTTTCCTTGATCTTCATCGGTGCAGCCCCGCCCTTGGCTTCAGCTTGTGCCTGTTGCGCACGAGCTCTGGCTTCGGTCCTCTCTCGGATGCGCTGCTCTTCTTCCTCTTCTTCTTCAGTTCGCGCTGGGCGGGTTTCTTGGTACTGTGGCTGGTATGCCGGCTGGGGTGTTGGTACCGGTGGTGGTTGCATTTGTTGCGGTTGTTGTGGATAGGAGTTAGTGTAGTAATCGTCCTCGGGCATAGCTTCTTCGATACGCAGGTTGTGCGAGTTAATAGACATCATCGCCTTCTGATCCAGCGATGCAAACTGTAGGTCATTCAGCGATGTTGGCGGAGGTAAATTGGTATGGTCGTCCGCCTCGGTGAAAACAACAGTCTCGACAACGACAAAGTCATGCCAGTCAATCTGGGCATATGACAGCTTCTCCTTCTCAACCTCTTCCTCCTTCTTCTGTTTTTGTTCGTCCTGGTACTTAAACCACTCAGCTCTCTGCTTAGCTCGTCCTAAAACATGGAATTTGTCGTCCACATTGGCCTGCAACTCCTTAACCCTCTCTTGCTGAAGCTTTCCACCTTCACCATCAATCCCTCCCGCTCGTAGTAATGTAGTATACTGATCGATGAGTCGCTGGAAGAAGTTGTGCAGGCTGTGATTCGGCCTGAGAAAGTCGAACTGATAGTTGCCTGTCTCCCTCTGTGATAAGGTAGTCATAAACTGACGTCCATTCTTCGCCACAAAGAGTGCAGTCAATCGTACAACCTCGAGATCTTGTGCGCTGATGTTCGGCATACGCGCAGAGAAGTGAAACTCTGGTGGTTCAGGTGGTCCCTGAGGCTTCTCCTCCTCCACAGCCACTTCTCCCGCTCTCCCTGCAGCGACTGCAGTTCCTCTGCCTTCTTTGATCTCGCTGAGTCGCCAAAGGTAGTATGCGTTATATGCATCGTTCGTGCTGAGAAACGAGAACTTTGGGTTGAGTCTTTCCTTCTCTCGAATTCGGTCTATAGATGTCAGCTACAGCTTCTGCGTCACATGGCAGCCATGATTACCTTCAAAAACAATGCCATTCCTCGCCACGTATCCTGCCGTCTTCTCGAGGATAGCTATGCGCCTGTTAGCGGTTGACTCTCAAGGTTGGGACGAAGGTAACCTTTGATCTCCTTTGGAGGAAGGACAACTCCTGGCGGGGGCTTGATCTCATCGAGACCCCCCATGGCAACATCACTGGTAGCAGATGGCGCCATTATGTGTAGAATCGATGAAACTTTGGTGTGGAGGCGCGCAATTGCTGGCCGTTCCGGTATTCACGAGTCGCGATGCAGTCATGGAGAAATTTCCAGCCTTGTTGATGCAGCCAATCACGAGCGCCGCCTTCTCACTCTGGGGAAGCTCCGAATCTGTTATATCCAAAACGAAGTATTGAAACTTCCCATATGCATACGTTCGAGGTTAAGTACAAGTCAAACATAACATTGTTATTCGGTCTCAGTGCAAAAATAAGAGGCCGAATTTCTCTGTCGCACTGGGTATCGATCTTGAGAAGGATCATCCAAAGGTCACACAAGGTCACTAACATCCAACATCTTAGTATTGTCTAGCTCGCCTCGATGATTTTGATTCATTCACTACTCATTACTTTATGGTATCTACGCTATGTTGCCATTCCCAGGCTGAGTAGTCCTAATTCAACCTCTGTCCTTGGCCGTAAAGAAATATTATATATATTTACAAAGGAAAAAGACCTCACCAGTCCCAGAACTCCTCCTACTAGGGGAGAAATATGCCATTCATTTGATGGGTCCACCCGGACTCTCCATCCTCCCTTTTCCGCCAACAAGATCCATTATTTTGTAATCAAAGGTCAAACGCCGCCATGGGAATATATGTACTAGAAATTCAGGAAAACGCTCCAGGAATAGTTATTGACAATCTCTTAACATCATCTTTCTCTGATTCAGAGGATGATGCAGCATGTAGTGTCGAATCTTCTGAGGGAACTTGTTCCTCAGCAACAGGTGATTCGTCAGCAGCGGTGGCAGGAACATTAGTGGCCACAGTTTCCTCGGCCGGAGTATCAGTGTGCCCATCAGTTTTGAGAATCTCCTCCTGCTGATTCTCTTCTGGTTGACTCGGTTCCAGTTGAGTCTCAGCCTTTTTGGGACTAATGGGGTCAACAGGCGTGATGTCTTTAGGCTTGATTTCTCCCGTGCGTTCCAGCTCCTGGCTCAATTTGTTCTCTTCCTCTTGTCTTTCGTCCTCACTAACACGAGGGCTCTTGAATGATTCCTGGGCGTGATATTGTGAGGTAGGGATCACTCCACCTCCCATTCGGCACCAGAACATCTGTTCTCTCAACCTGACACTCTCCTCCCAAGCAGCCTTCTCCGATTCTTCGTCATCAGTTCGCCAGTGGCCATCCTTGAGGACGCGGAGAAAGCCCAAAAAATCACAACTTGACCTTACCCGGCCAAGACAGTACCTGCATAGAGGATATCTTTGTGCATTCTCGTTTTCACTTGTTCTGAACCTATGTGTCCGTTGATGCTGCTCGTCTTTGCGCGCTTCTCCGCAGAGTGAGCACGCGAAACTGTAAATCTTTATGGCAGAAGGCATTGGCTCTACAACCAGGCCACCTTCGCACATGGCATTCAAGACGGTTCGCCGAGCTAACCATGAAAGTCCAGGCGCCGTGTCAAGTCGCAGCGTCGGTTCAATGTCTTCAGCCAAGGCTCTCTTGTAGAATTTTGTTTCTTTCAATGGCGTCAGAGCATTTGGCGCATTAGTTGAGTTTGCACTAGTTGTAGATGCCGGCGTAGTCGGCGTCACTGGAGAGGAGCCTACGGTTCCAGCTGTCGAGATCGAAGACGTCGATCCGTTTGAAGGTATATGGCTCCCGGTAGCTTGGCTGACGTAACCACTAAGCCCAAGCCCAAGACCGATTCCTCCATAAGAGCCACTGGAAGCTCTGCTGCTGCTGGCATTCTTGGACATGCGCAACAATGACGTGAAGTCCTCGTAGGCTCCCAAATCGGTTCTTAAAATTGGGTGGATCAAATGCGTGAAGCTGGTAGGATATGACGGAACTAGTAGCTCGGGGATCGAAGATCGTTCTATAGCCGAATCACCATTATCGTCCTTGCTATCGAACTTGCTCAGCCCTGGGGTAGATGGCTCAGTTGCGTTGGTTTGATCGTCTCGATCCTCCGTCATCTGCTCCATGACCTGCTTCAGCTCGGCAAGCTGGTCCTGATGCGTCTTCAGCAA
Organism: Coleophoma cylindrospora; assembly: GCA_003369665.1. Classification (NCBI taxonomy): domain Eukaryota; kingdom Fungi; phylum Ascomycota; class Leotiomycetes; order Helotiales; family Dermateaceae; genus Coleophoma; species Coleophoma cylindrospora. Next base: position 1,435,467 of record PDLM01000005.1, on the reverse strand, counting down.
ACTTTCCATATCTTGTAGTTGAGCCTTTAGCTGTTCGTTTCTACGATTGATGACGTCGTGTTCCTTTTGGGCTTCTTCTCGTGCGGTAATGACCATCTATCCCCCATCAGCGAAAGCCCTAATTAATTAGGGCACTTGTTCATTACCTTATTTGCTTCCTCAAATAGAGCAGTTGTGAGGTTTTCAAGCTCCAACTCAATACTCTTTTTCTCCTTCTCAACTTCGGCTCGTTGTCTTTTTTCTTCACTCAGGCTGATCTGTAGCTTGACCTTCTCGATGTCGGTAACCGATTTCCGGACCAAGATTCCTCGTGACATCATATCTCTGTATTCCAAGTTCTCGTGCTCAAGCTGTTTCACTCGTTCTTTGGCGGTTTCGAGATCGTGGCGGGTGGCAGAGAGGGAATCGTCCAGGTTTGTGGTGTGATTAATAGCATTGATTAACTTGTTGCTCAGAGTTGCAACCTCATTGGAGAGGTCCGGGTGTGGAGAGGGACTGGAAGGGCTGTTTTCGGATGCCGGAGACATTGCTCGACTCCGCGGATCCGGAATGGTGCTCATACTTGAATCCTCGTCATTGTACGGACTTAGATAATGCGACGAGGGAAGACCCGGAGCAGCTGCGACCGCGGTCATGGTGTTCGGTGAGGATGAGGCAGAGGTCGAGACTGGGCGTTGGCCTTTCTGGGGAGTCGAGGGAGGGGAAGCGGAGGAAAAGGAGCGCAGCTGTTGCAAAGACTGCCGCTGGATTAAATGGAAAGACATCCGCGAGAGTGGTGATGTCGTTCGCCGGCCTGGGTACCAAAAAGTACGTTCTGGGCGTTCCAGTCCCCGAAAGTGTAAAGATTAGCGTTTAGTGGCCAAACGCACTTGTCGGGCTAGAGGCAGAGGAAAGGCTATCGTCTTGGGCTGCCGTGACAAACATTAGCGGCTGTTGGCGGCAGGATGGTGCATCGGTTGGGGTCGGCGGCACGTAGAATTTGGTTAGAGCTGGCTCCAGGTGATGATGATGAAGCAAGCTGGAGAATCGATAGATGCTGAAGGTGGTGGATGTGGAATGGGGGATTCGATGGTATGGAAATGCGTGGTAGATAGGGCAAGTAGTCCCTCCGGAGTCTTCAGGGTAGCTCAGGTAGCTAGGGAGCTGTGGCGTGTAGAAGTGGAGTGGGTTGGGCAGGAGAGCGCAGCTGACTGACGGCTCTGCTTTGAATGTCACCGCCCTCTGGACGGAGTGACGCACGCGGAACAGCGACGGTGGGAGGAGAAGCAGCGCAACCGAAGGGTTCGCGGGATCGAAGCACCAAAGACCAGCGCAGCGGACCAAGGCAGAGACTGGGCCGGTGGATGAATGAATGAAAGAGTGACGAGCGAGAGGAGAAGACGGACGTCAAATGGCGCTCCGGATCAGGAAGAGAGAGAGCGACCGGGGTGCAAAGTGGGAAGCAGGAAAGCCACTCGGTCACTGATAGTCAGTCAAGTCACCCGGGGCGGCGGGCAGCTATTATACCGTCGACGCTACCTTTGCAGAACTGGTCACGTCGCTCTCGGCCTCCACGTCATCTGTCGAGCTTGCTTGCTTGCTTGCTTTTGCTTGACTCGGAGCGCAGAAGGAAGGGGGAGAAAAAAAGTGAGGCAGCGTAAACAGTGCAGCACCAACACGGCGGACGGGCCAACCGCTCATCGACCAGAATAAATTGGACATGTCCCACGGATCAGCACGTTTCAGTCGGGGATTGCCTGCCACCCGAGAGAAGAGACGAGACCGGCGCGGGAAAAGGTTCAAGGCCGTCCTCCACAGAGTACGAGGAACGAGACAGCGCCAAGGTCTCGACCCAACCGATGGTCCGGACGGTCGCATCCAGGTCGTGCCTAGTTCTTTTTTCCCACTTTTCCCTGTCGACTTGCTCCGTCCTCCTTTTCTCCAGCTCGTCGGCGGTGGCTATGTACGTATACGTCCGCACATGGCGATCGGCACGCATCCTCAGGCACGCTGCGGATGATGCTGGACCCTCTCCAGGCCTTTAACGGTCCCTGGCCGCACATTCCATCGTTTAAGCTTTGCCTTTGTCCGTACCTGATCTTGCTTTTCGGGCATTACCATCGCCATGGAACGGCTCAGCTTTCGCCAGTCCGCTAGCTGCCATGACAAGCCCTGCTGCTCTCTGCTCGCCAGCGTGGGTTTCAGTCCGCTTGGTGCATACCAGCCGCGTAGCAAGCCACCAGAGGGAACTATGTTGGGTGACAGCGAGTACACCAGAATCCATCGTGCAAGAGCGCCGGTAGTAATATGCGCCCCATCTCCCCGCCGCAGGGCGTGCATCGACAACACAACACAATGCGACCTTGCCATGCCAGTCCGACGAACTAGACCTCGCTGTGCTGCGGCACCTGGTCTGAAGTTGGACTAGATGTAGACGCAGCTGCACCCTTACCAACTCCGGCCCTCTCGTCCTCTGGCTCGGGCTTGGGCTTGGGCTTGGGCATCCCGCAACTCGCTTCTGATCCTTTCCGGCCGGCCGTACAGTACCTCGACATCAGATTTTGCGAGACTCACAGAGCATCGACATTGTGAAACCACTGCTGCTGATTGTTTAATTTTAAAAATGACCTGGCCTGGGGGCGGGGGCGGAAGGACGCAAGGATACTTGTTCCAAGAATGCGACATTCATCAGACGAGACGTGTGTGCGTGAAAGAGAGAAGTCCAGATCGGGTCCTGGAGTCCACCAGCCAGCCAGCCAGCCAGCCAGCCAGCCGTCCCCGTCGGTTGACAGCTAAGAATATCCTGACACTAGCACCGAAGGCTTCAGAGCTTTTCCGGCCGCAACGGCCTCTCCTGCCTCTCCCTCTCCCTCCCGCAGTTCCATTCCACATGCTTCCTCAACTGCCGTTACACCAGAAAGCCCGACATGTTTGCTTTTGCTGTGGTCGACACATCATGCATGACTGCTGTAGTAGCTAGTCCGTCTGTAAGGCCGCAACGCCCTCATAGACGTCAGTGCGTTTATGCTGCACACACGTCTCTGTGGGGATCTCGAGGCATCTTCCTCGTCTGCCGCCCTCCGATCATGCCCTCGCTGGTCAGTGCTTGCCCGCTGTCACATCAACGAGCTGGACTTCCCCTTGCGAGAAATTCTGCGTTTCATGGAGGCACTCAGTGATCTGTGCTGGCGAACGCCTGCCTTTGCCTGGGACATAACGGCCCCTCGCGCATGCTTATTCATTGCCGCTGAACTCTCCAGATTGGTTTGAGACCGCATAAATTCGTATGCCCCCGTTCCACCTTGTCGTGATCAGACGGATGCCCTCGCCGTCCGAAATTCAATCATCTTCACGTTATTGACACGGCCGTTGTCCATTAAGCAGTGCACTGTTGAGGACGTGGCTCACACGACCATCGTGAGCTGGCATTTTCCGGACGAGGCCGCTTCACTAACAATGTGAGTTGTGTATTGTATAGCAGTGTCTCGGAGAATATAAGGCTTGCGCATATACAATGTTATTCTTGCCAACCTCTGACTCAGCCCTAGCACTGGTTGGAAACAAATAACCGGTTGAAACAAACCGGTCACGGCATAGGAGGTAAGGAAATACAATGAGGCCGGCAACGATGTGACCGGGACGATGTCTTCGGGATGTAACCTCCGAGACAATCGCGGGGCGGCGAGATCTCTTCTGCCTCACTAGCTTGTCCGTTAACGCTCAAATATGGGTTGGAGTCGCGAAGATGTATTTATGTTGTTTCTGAATTCCCACCTAACTAGGCCTGCGTTCTCATGCCACCTACCCTCGGAAAGTAAGGCGGAAAATCCGGGGGGGTTCGTTCTCAAACAAGTCACTATCTTTAATCCTTCAGGGCGGGAACTTGCATTTATATGTAATTATTAACGGGACCTTTTACATTGGATTTGGAATAAGCATCAATCCTCTTGAGGCTTAAGCATTGGCGAGCCAGGCTTATAGCGACAGCAAGTGTTTGAAAGCCCCACACTAAGACACAGAACTTCAGGTTTCTTGGGCCATCATTTGCTGCTGCTAGGTGGGAGCATAATTTCTGAGCTTAGTGCTGTACTTGGGCCAGGTGTATGTCCGGCCTCTAGGGGTTTTCTACTCTGCCCAGAGCTGCTCTGTTCTTGGGAGCAAGGCTATTCGTCACCCAACAACACAGAGTTCGTTGGTGTGACTTCTTAGGCTTTGTTTCTGGTGCATCAATGATGATAAAGCTTCTGAGAAACGACCGGCAGTTGTGCTTCAGCCATGATGTCTATTCTGAGACGGATAATGCCAAAATATAACCTACTGGGATTCTTGTCACAAGTAGCCTCTTGCAATCACGGGTTGTATTTGAATGATGCACCGGCCGGTACGCTTGCTGGGATCGAGAGACCTACGCATGATGGCGCACGCTTGTAGCCAACCCCCAGCTGCGCCGTCTTTTCCTCCTCGGCGAGAGACACAGAGTGGTCATGTCTTGTCAGTGGAACGGTTGTGTGAAGTCAATGGGCGCCCCAGTGCGTGTGGTTCCGATTCTGATTTGGAACTGATAACCAAAATCAAATCGAGAAATTTCCCTGCTGTCATCAAATCCAAATCAAAACTAAAAAGCCAAAATGGGGTTCTATGTTCAAATCGAAATCAAATCATCAAGTCCATGCAAGGTTAAAATCAGCAGAGCGTGGGTGGGAAAATGGCTTATTGGCGCGGTACCTTTTTTTGTTAGTCTGTGGATGATGGTGACATGTTTGTTGATGTATGATGGGCAAATACCAGCGATCGATCTCGTGGGACGAGCTGGGATGGTAAAAAGATATGCTGTGGTGAATTTCTAGCCCGTAGAAACCCCATATCAAGCAAGTAGGTAGTATTCGCATGTTAGAGGTTACCATATGGTCAACAGCTTTTCGCAACGTGTTGAGCTTGATATTGGGATTTTAGCTGTAGAAGCTCTTCAATTGTATCATGTGCGTAGAATGCCCTTTGCTGGACAACCACCGAGGCTAGCGATTCCACGGGTGGCTTCTTAAGAATGCTACGGCCGAAAGGACCCCCCAGCTTTCTCCTGCAGGAGGATGAATAATTAGATAACTGATAACTGGTGTCGTGAAGAAGCTCCAACCCCCCCCCTAAAGATAGAGTCACGTGTGAAAGTCCCACTAGTTTCTGGGACGCTCAACATCTTCGTTGGAAACCCCCCTCCAAAACACCACTTTGTCAGCACGGCACCCCGAAGCAAGAACAGTGACAGTCTAGTCATAATGTCTGTATCAACGAGCAAGAAATTTGTGTTGGTGACAGGGTAAGAGACCTCCGACCTTTCACGTCCAATGAAGTGCCAGCTGGCATTAACCACGTATTAACATCTGCAATCTTCTCATTAGGTGTTCTCCCGGAGGCATTGGTTACTCGCTCGCCAAAGAATTCCATTCAAAAGGTACCGTACTATACCTATGCATGGGACTTCCTAGCCATCATTTCTCTCCCAACAACCCACGCACTTCACCAATACCTCCATTTCTCTACTAGGGGAAAGTTCTTGCGAGTATGAGCGCACGAGATATGGAACGATTCTAATCATGGATTCGAACAGGTCTGCATGTCATCGCAACTGTGCGTGACAGATCCTCCATTCCGGACCTCGAAGCTCTCGGTATCACGACTTTGAGTCTGGATGTGAACAATCCATCCCAAATCGCGGAGGCGAAGCGAGATGTCGAAGCCTTGACGGGTGGAAAGCTAGATTTTCTGGTGAACAATGCGTAGGTCCTGCTGTTTATCTTACTTCCCAAGAGCACCCAGTCTACATCCGACGAGATTCGGCACGTATGAATACTATTTTGACTCGGGAAATGGACTGACCCGTGGCAATACACAGTGGTCGTAACTACGTCATGCCAGCTCTGGACGTTGATCTTGATGAGGCGCGGGCTTGTTTCGAGACCAACTTCTTTGCTATTATTGCTCTTACGCAGACCTTCATTCCATTGCTTATTGCAGCGAAGGGCCTTATGTAAGTGTTCTTCCCCAGTCTATCTCAGTATGGGGTTATGGTTATTTTGGCATATTATAAGGCGAAGGCAGGTAGGATCTTCGAGGAATGCTTATGCGCATCTGAGAAGTTTCAACCGCTTTATATGCCCAGAGAAATTGTGCTCCGAGATCCTACTAGCATCTGGACTGACAAAATTTAGAGTCAACATCGGTAGTGTTGCAGGCATACTACCGTATGCTTTTGGATCGGTGTACAACGCATCCAAAGCAGCTCTACACGCATACTCCCGCACCCTTCGCGTCGAGCTCGAACCCTTTGATGTTCGAGTGCTCGTTGTCGTGACTGGCGGCGTGCAGAGCAACATCTCACGTACTCACCGATCCCTGCCTGAAAACTCGCTGTACCTGCCGCTTTCCGCTGAGTACGAGCGACGACAGACACACAGCCAGGAAAATGCCATGCCCAACGAGGCCTATGCTCGAGAAGTTGTTGCGGCGGCTCTGAAGCCCAAGCCTACCAAGTGGCTCTGGCGAGGCCATCAGGCCTTCGTCGTCTGGTTCACCCGCGCGTATTTGGGGACGTGGTTGTATGATCTGGTGCTCCCGAGGATGTTTGGCTTGCATCGCCTGAAAGCCATTGTAAAGGGGAGAGCGAGCAAGAAAAGCTTGTAAGAGAGGATTGCAGTGACTTCCAAGCGTCGGTTTCTCCGGGCGTTGCTAGAACGCAAAGTCGTCCACCGGTCCAGAGACAGGCCGAGGTGACGAAGCGAGAGGAGGATATCGGACTGAGTGTGCCAGGGATTTTCTCGCAGCGGCCATGGCTCGGCTCGTGTTTGTAATCCTCCCAATTTCAGGTCATCTATTTTCAGGCCCTCCGAGTTGACTGAAGTCGCACGTCTACGATGGCATGTCTATCGGCGGCGGCCATAGGATGAGGCCTCACCCGTATAAATGATTCAGCCGGCAGGTGTGGTTAATATCCACAAGTCGCGGGCTATATGGCTACGCTACGGTATAGGGACGCGCACACGGGGCCGGGAGGACGCGACAGGCATATAGATTGGCCTGACCATGCTAGCGGCGGGAGCAGAGAGGCCTATCGCACGTGTGCGCGGGCGCTGATAGCGACTGGCACAGCGCGAGCCTCGGTCTCGGATCAACATGGACCTTTTGGGATGCGCTGCGCTTCCTTCTGCCCTGCAGCCAACCAGCCTACTTGTCACGCATCCAACTTCCCAACTTCATCTGAATGCGGAGATGCCAGCGAGATTATTGTCGGCCTCGCGCTTCGCACGCCCACCTGCGCCTGCCGCCCAGCTGCCGGTGCACGAAGACGTCAACCCGGGATCCGTCCAAGAGCTCGCATCGTCTCGTAAGCTTCGATCATGTCGTTTTGATGGGCGGTTAACTCACACCGTATCCGAGCACGCCCTTTGGCATCGGCATCGGATCGCCATTCTGGTTGCTCGAATCGAGCTCCATTCCCGCTCCTGTTCCTGCATATCTCTAGATGCCAGGGTTGTGCGCAGCCGCCAATCTGCTTCCCAGTCGGTACAAGTGCCTCCAGCCAGCAACGAGGTTGGCTATGAGGTCGGGGCCTATGTCATGCTTAGCATGCACCAGCAGCGATGAAGGGATTGCCTGCACACACGCTCGATGCCCACCTGCTCCATCTAGCTTAAATGGGCCATCATCCGTTCCCTTTGCTCTCCACGCGATGTCTCTTGGTGGGGTGGAATTCTTGTTAAATCGGGTCTCCGAAGGCCGCCTGCAATTAGACTTTATTTTCTCAATAAAAACCTCTTGGATATAACCTCGGACCTTCTTGGCTCCCATCATCCTTCTGTGTCTTAGTATTCCTGGCTCAGATCATTGGCTGCTTTCCCAATCCGTCGTGTACCTCCAGCCAGCGCAACGTTTAAACTCACGCGGTCGCCGTTATTCTTGTCACCATGAGCGCTCTTCAATTCTTGATCGCTATCCCTCTCATCATGGGTTCTGCATCTTCTACTGCCGCGGCTACCTACGCGCCGGTCACGGGCACTTGTCCTTCAACCTCGCTCATCCGAGCTGCTACCGGGCTGAGCACCAGCGAGGAGACCTTCCGAGTTGCAAGGAAGGCTATTGCCGATGTTCACCTCGCAGATTGGTTGACGAATACCGATTCAGGTTTTGGAACTGCTTCTTTGCCCACCGTAAGTTTATTGCGGCTGTAGAAGACCGCCCGGCTAATCGCATCCAGGTTGCTTTGACTACTAGCGGTGGTGGCTACCGATCGCTTCTCTCTGGCGCTGGTGTTATTCAAGGAATGGACTCAAGAGATTCGACCTTGTCTACTGCAGGTCTATACCAGGGTATGACCTACCAAGGTGGCTTGTCTGGTAAGTATAATAGAGATAGGAGCACTTAGACGGAGAAAGACTTACACAGCAACAGGTGGCGGGTGGCTTTTGTCTTCCATGGCTGGAAACAACTACCCAACGGTTTCTTACTTGCAAGAAAACCTCTGGAACGTAGCTTTCCGAGACAGTCTCTTGGACCCAGCGTACCTCCTTGCAGCCGTTGCATACTTCGACATTGTCAATGATCTGAATGACAAGGAAGATGCCGGTTTTGACACCACACTGACTGATATTTGGGGAAGATTGCTCAGCTACCAATTGCTCGAGGGGACTGACGCAGGAGTTGCAACTACTCTGTCATCTGTGGCATCTATGTCCAACTTCACCTCTTACTCTGTTCCGTTCCCCATCATTGCTTCTCTGGGAGTCAAGACCTGGTTGGGTGAATGCGCCCCGGGACCAAATGCAACATCCTATGAGTTCTCGCCTTATGAGTTTGGTAGCTGGGATAGCGACGTGAGCGCTTTCACTGAAACTCAATATCTCGGCACGAGCATGTCTGGTGGAGTGCCAACTGGAGAGTGCACCACCAACTATGATAACCGTATGCATGCTTCCATCTGCAGAACAATAGGATTTTCAAGGACTGACTCTTCTTAGTTGGATACATTCTGGGTACTTCGTCTTCCCTCTTCAATGAGTTCTGTCTTGCAGTTCCCACGCCTGCCAACTCCACCACCGACCTTTATACAACCATTGCTCAAATGCTCGACTACGTTCACACCGTGGTTTTCTCCGACGAGTACGGAACCTATGTAAGTTTACCGCCAAAGCCCAAGCATACCAACATATTAATCTTTGTTCTAGGCCAACCCATTCTACAACTACGAGTCCAGCACTCAAGTGCCAAACAGTGCCAACAACATCTCAGCACAAACCTCCCTCAACCTGGTCGATGGTGGCGAGGCCTTGCAAAACAACCCAATCTGGCCCTTCCTCCAACCCTCGCGTGAAGTCGACGTGATCATCGTCAACGACAACAGCGCCGACTCCTCCGGAAACTTCCCCAACGGCACCGAGATCTTGACGACTTACGTCCAATCTCTCAACCACAACTTGACCAAGATGCCGTACATCCCCTCAGTTGACACGTTCATTGCTGAGGGTCTGGACCAGCGCGCCACCTTCTTCGGATGTAACGACACATCCGTCATCACGATCGTGTACCTGCCCAACTACAACTGGACCTACTCTTCCGGTGTCTCAACTTCTCAGCTCGCTTACTCCGAAGCCGAGACAGCTTCTATGATTGAGAATGGAAACTCCATCATTACCCAGGGCGGCAAGGCTGGTTGGGCAACCTGCTTGGGCTGTGCCATCATGTACAAGACGGGCGAGGCATTGCCAGCTGCTTGTACCAGCTGTATGACTGAGTACTGCTACACTGCTTAAGGGCTGTTTTCATTTCTACTTCTCTCGGATGAGCGTCTTGCCATCCCTACCTTTTTTCTTTCTTTTGTATGTTTAACCAGTCTTCTTGGCAGTGGATATGATGATGATTCCTTTTAGCCAAGGGGAGGGGATTTAATTGGATGATGATCACGATCTCGATTTGTTGTTGGCGGCATTGCATATGGCATACCTGGGCGCGCTAACGGGGGAGACTTTCACGAATGTTTTCCATATCTTGCATTACCTTTCCATCCCATTCTGTTGTATATATGTACACGCAACCCGCATGAATATAAACCACCCGCACATGTACCTGCAAACCTCTCCGCCCGCGCTGTCTTGTTGCTTCTCAATCCTGATGCTACCACTTCTGCATTCCAGCAGCCTTGCCCCTCTCCCCCCCAGCTTCTTGACCCAGCAGAGATGTTCCCCACCTGCGCTAGATATGCCAGCTGCATCCGCGACGCAAGCAAGCGAACTTCGCTGCAGGAGCCATCACATCTCCTAGCATCACGCCATCAGCCTCGTCTCCCAATTCTTCTTTCCGGTCCACCTCAAGGGTCGTGGAAATAGTCACAAACGCAGACGCCGCCCTACCGAGGAGCACCGGCGCTTTCTGACGCCACATCCACAACCCTGGCCTGGCTGGTTCGAGGGGAGAAGAAACCAAAAGAAAAAAACCAAAAAAACCGGCATGGACATGTGAGCATCAAACAAAGCCTGTTTTCTTCTTCTGGCTGGGAGACTTGGTAACAGAGGGTGGTCAAGCATGCGAGCGGACCGGCATAGCGTGACAGAGCATCTTTTGGTTCCTTTTCTTGGGAAGTGGGGGTCCATACCCAGGTGTTGTTATTCTCCTATACTATGTATGTATGCTGGGAAGCGATGAAGAGCCCGAAAACTGAAACGCGCATATCAAACTTGCTCGCTTCGTTAAAGAAAAATAAAGCACGCTCGCATCATTTTGAAAGAACGGCCCGAGTCTCGCTATATGTGCTCAAATTATTCCGTTTGAGGGGGGAAAGGAGGGGTAAAAAGGAAGTAAAGTACACTTCAGGTCGACAATGCAGACAGGCACTTCTTGGTTTCAGGGCCTACCGTCCTCCTCTCGCCACTGGTTATCCGAGTCTACCAACGGCGATGGCACGACTCTTGGGCCTTGGTCTTGATCACTAGGTTCAGGTTCTTCTTCGTCCCTATACGAAGCAGATCGGTCCCCTTCTTCGATCAAACGCCGCATAGTGGCTCGGTTATCTTCAGTGTCCTCATCCGTCATGCCGGTGAGTTGCTTGAAGCGGCGGGTCATGGACCCGTTCATCCATGACGAGCTCGTGAGGAGGTAGATCAATGAGATGACCTGTTTGGACGCTCATTAATCTGATATAGCTATGGTAGAGGGAAACGAAGTGATGAACGGACCTTTAGCATGAACACAACGAGTGCAATCAACAGCAGAATGCCCGCAGTGGTCTGCTCCGCCTGTCTCCACTTCGCGACACAACTCTGCTGCCGCAGAGGATACGCATTTGTACAAGCAAGAGCTGAAGTAAATGGCCAGGCCCGATCTTTCATCGAGTTGAAGCCGCAGCAATCAAATCGGTCTTGAATAGCTCGTATAGCCCGTGCATCCTTTTTTTGCCACAACTTTAACCATCTGGTCTCGAGCCCGCAAGCGAGCGAGTCTGGTGGTAGGATATATGTGAGTGCCAGCGTAGCAATGACAGTCTCGTAGATGAGCTGAAAGCCGATAACGGCAATCAGCGGGAGGGTGAGTTGATATTGATCATGTTTGGAGCGTTGAATCAGGCCGCGGGCTCCTTGAGTCGAGATGCCCGTTATGAGCGGCAGGACCAGCGTAAGGAGGCTTAGAGCTTGTGGGATTGGGAGATTGAGAGTCAGAATTTGGTGGTAGGCATAGCTATTATAGCTCTGTATTAACCAGGGCTATATGTGCCAGATACGTGACGATGAGCAAGTGAAGCTACTCACACAGCAACAGCCATCAAAGTCAAAAGGAGCTATGGGAATTCAGATGAGCAGTTTTGAGGACGACCTTGAGAACTCACAAGAGGTCCAACGGAAACAAGCAGCTTTGCAAACAATGTCGTCATCATGGATGGCTCGACAGGGTTAAACGATGGATGTAAATGGATGAGATGAGATGAACTGCCGTCTGGTGTGCTAGGGACGCCTTGATCCACAGGAAGGATGAAAAGGAGAGAGATTGCGCTGTCAAGGAAAGGAGAGAAGGAGGAAGAAAAAGAGGTGCGTAAACACTTTTTAAAGCCTGGATCTTGTCTGCTTGCTGGTTGGCACGATCGCCAATGAGGGGGTGGTTGCATGTGCTGCACGAGCAAGGACTGACTTCAGCGGGCTTGTTGCTGTGCTGCACGCGACAGGATGCTTCGAATGCCTCCTCAATAGCATCATCATTGTGCAATGCTGCTCAACCAGCGCCGTTACATAGCAGACGGGGCATCAAACTCTGCTTGCGTGGCTGAACATGAAGAGTTACATTGAAGAGCGAGGCGCAACGAGTAAAGAAGCACTATTGAAGCCACCAGCCACAAACACGCACTGTCACGTGCGTGTCATGACCGATAGTGAAGAGGGGCGCTGCGGTGTGGGGATTTCTTTGCGCTGCGCTGCCCAGTTTCGTCGTATTGCGACAACAAACGCAATCTCATAGCACAAACAGCCGTTGACTCCAATTCAACCTCGTAGCCTGCTCTTCCGAAACATAAGACTATCGACTTTCCATCGACTGCACTCTTGTGACTACAAATACCTCCCGCTCGATCTCTCAACCCATCCACTTTCGCTCCCTATCTATCTACATCCACATCGGATAGTGCCGATCACAACACAAGCACGAAGTCGGAGGACTTTAGCAACAACTGCCCATCATGCAGGCAATGCCAGATTCGCGCCAGCAGAGCTTCGAGGAGATCTATGGGCCACCCGAGAACTTCCTCGAAATTGAGGTAGGATCCTTTGCAGCATCAGACCAACCGCGGAAGCAACAGCATGACTGACACCCTCCTCCTCCAGGTTAAAAACCCACGCACGCATGGCATGGGCCGCAACATGTATACCGACTACGAGATCGTATGCCGCACCAACATTCCCGCTTTCAAGCTGCGACACAGCAGTGTGCGCCGGCGCTATTCGGACTTCGAGTACTTCCGCGACATTCTGGAGAGGGAGTCGGCGCGGGTGACTATCCCACCGCTGCCGGGAAAGGTCTTTACGAACCGGTTCAGTGACGACGTGATTGAGCATCGGAGGGAGGGCTTGCAGCGGTTTTTGCAGATCGTCGTTGGTCATCCACTCTTGCAGACGGGAAGCAAGGTCTTGGCTGGGTTTGTGCAAGGTATGTTCCATTCTATCTATGTTCCTGCGGGGAGCTGGACCACAGACCAATGGCTCTGGATTTTGGGTTCCGGATCGGTTTACTAACACCTCGTGTATAGATCCAAACTGGGATCGCAACGCCTGGTGAACCCCCTCGCCCGCCGAGCCAGGTAGCAGCAGTACTCCTCGGACGCCCCGAAAACTCCAGAAGCGACGACGACCCGCAAGCATGATTATAACCACACACAAACTTTCGCAACTACAACGATCCGATACCCGATGACGAGGAATACTAAAAGCAAGATACTTGGAGGAGGTTAGGGAGGCAGGAAGGGGATTCGGAAGAAAGAGAGAGGGAGGGAGGGAGCTCGGCTCTGCCACTGTTTATACTCCGGCACTTTCTCTCTCTCCCTCTCTCTCTCAGAATTCGCGAATTGTCTTTCCGGTGATACGACTTGGGGTGGCTTTTTACGGTTTGTTTTTGTTTTTGCCACGAAATTGGGATGAGGGAGGAGGATGCTTTTTTTTTCTCTAGTTTGATAATCATTTCCAATGGCGTAATATTGCAAGCGTTCCTCATATTTCAAATCACAAACCTCTGTTCCATTCTATGTTATTGATCCAGTCTACATACTCCGTCTTTACCAGTAAGACCGGGAATTCCGAAAAAAACGGATGTCAAAGCGCACCAGAAATCTAGTGATGCAGTATTGCACAGAATGCCAGGCTAAAAAATAGTATCTTGAGATGCAGTTCAATTCTATATCTCCATCTAATGAGAAGAGGTGTTGATGACCGTCGTTGCCATCCCAGGTAGGTCCCTGTCTTGTGTACATTTTATACAGTGGATAGAGAAACCTCCTATAACTCCCATCCAGTTTTGTTTGTCCGAGTTTCTTCCTACCGGCGCCGCATTCCCCATGCTTCTAACCCAGCTCTATCTACTAGTCGTACAGACAGTTCATCAAAAATCAAGAAATGCCCCTCTTCGCTATAAACCCGAGGAAGAGTGGGATTGTTTTTGGAGTCAAGTTTCGATGGTATACAAGAAAATAAAATTCGAATGATTGTGGTGTTGGTGGTGGTTGCTGTACAGGGGTTTAGGGGTGCCGGGTATGATATTAGTGTATGTATTGTTGTTGTTTTCTTCTTTCGTGATCTGGGGAAGTGTCGGCTCCAGGGCCGTCGTTTAGGCAGGAGTATCGAAATACTTCAAGAGGACCTCGTACGTCCCGAACATGATAGCTGCACTTGGTACAGTGCGGAGTAGATGTGGTGTCAAACCGCCATATAAGGCTGCCATGCCTTCTTCCTTCCACACTAGCTTAAAGCACTGTACGAGACCGGTATACTTAGGTTTACCACCATCTGTGGGTTGTTGTCTCAGACGGGTGCGAACAACCTACTCACTGTTAGTAAAAGGGTGATATATGTGACCAAGATCTAAATACCTCGTGCGGATAGGTAAGAAGTGCTGCAAAGAGCTTTGCACTTCCAGCACCTGCCACTCTACCAGTCCATTCTATGGTTTGATCCCAAAGATTCTTTGGTCGTCCACTCAACGCTATCCTCTCCTCCCTTGCCCTGAGACGATTCTTGATTTGCTCATACAGCACCCACTGCAGCGTGCTCTCACTCACACCAAGATAGCTTGCTGTCATGCCCTTATACAGCCCCCTAATTCCCTCATTCCGCACAATCTGTTTTATGCAGTCCCATGAGTTCTTGTACATCCTCACAGCCTTGCCACCTGCCCTCTCAGCAACACTCTTGTCCAACTGCAATCGCGTCTTGACCATCCAGATTGGATTCGTGGCTGTACTAGTCGCAATTCCTGCGATGGCTGCTGCACCAAGATGAACCCATGCATTTTCCCCTCCTACGTATTCCGATATAATTCGTTTCCCATTGCCATAAACGTAAAAGTTGATGGCCTTTGCTGGTACAACGCCTACCATACTTGGACCCAACCCCTTGAAGAGAGCCCGATATCCCTCAACCTTGTGCACAGAGCCTAAGACTTGGAAAGTCTCGCGGAAGTGTAGAAGAGCACTGCGAACTGGGGAGAGATGTGCATGTGGGGAGATGCCTAGACGAGCCCGATTCTCTGCTAGTTGCGCTTGGTAGAAATTGGATTGCAGACGAGTTTTTAAGACATCGAGAGGTGCCGTTAAGGCAGCTGAAGTCATTCCACCAACACTATTGAGTCTGCATTAGTACGATATAGGATAGAGATGGGTGGAGCGTGAGGTACCCTCCAGCTACAAAATGTGCCCATGACTTTGCAACAGGCACAGGCTTCGCTGCTATTGAAGTTGCATCCTGTATCTGTGCAGGTATTATACCGCCGACCTCTCGCGATTGAATAATCTGCTGTGATGGTCTGCGGGTTGGTGTATCAACTATCGACGTTGTTGAAGAATTCATGGAGATGGTTCGAGAACGTTAGGAGGATGTCAGGCCCCCTTGTAACACCAGAAGTTGCGGAGATAGTTTCTGATGGTTTGGTTCAGGTTTTACGTGCAATATGATAACCGGGAAGCTGGATAAGATGGCCAACGAGATATGTTTTGAAATAGATGCTGGTAACTATGTACAAAAATTTAGAGTATCAACCTCTCATTCTTCGGTCATGACGCGCTAAGGCCGAGAATGTGGCTGACGGCCCGGCCGCTAAGGAGGTGGCTGCCGACGGAAAGGCGTTACTAACATCCGATCTTCTCCTTATCTTCATCGATAGTGATGTTATTGCCATGGCTGAGAGAAGCCGACTCTCTTCCTGGCGTTGTCTGAAGTTGTATGAAGGTGCACATTACAGCCAAAAGAGAGTATTTCTCCAATGTTCTTTAAGTTTCGCATTTGGTAGATTATGAAATGGTAAATGAGATCAAGCATGATAAGTGAAGCGATCTCACAACAATAAGATGCGCCGACAACCAATCTGCCATAAGACATAATAAGCTCCTAAACACCGTAACGCCCATCTGTAGCTCTCGCAACAACATTAATATTCATACAAAAGTTGGCCCCCGTTGTTGAAGACAAGCCATGACTGCAAAAAGGAACCCAGATGCCGCTCCCATGACAAACCCACAAGACCCAAAAATCTGCTCAGAAGTTTATAACGAAAACGCCCTTAACCCTTGATCTTCTCAACATCCACTACAATTTCATCATCACTAATTTCATCGCTGGAGGTATCGGCTGCTCCAGCTACCTTCACGACTTTGATACCAGCAGGTCGACCTGGTTTCCTGCCTTTCATGGTTCTGACAACGTTTCGAACACTTTTCTTGCTAACAGTAGATGTCTTCGACGTTTTTGATGTTTTGCTCTCACGGGTCACAGCAGGTACAATTGCCAGAGTCGAGTTTCGAGAACCTAGTTTGGTCTGGGATTTTCCGTAAGTTTTCAAAACGCTCGCTTTGACAGTCTTCTTAACGGCAATTGGGGCACCTCGTTTCCTCGAGCTGACTGTTTGCTTGGCGTTGAGGATCTGCTCGGAGACACTCTTCTTGACCACCTTTGCTGCGTCTTTGGCGACCTTCATGTTTGCAGATGAGGCAGACCGTTTGATGCTTTTTACTGCACCTTTGGCGATCTTCATACTCGCGGAAGAGGCAGACCGCTTGATGCTCTTTACTGCACCTTTGGCGACCTTTTTACCCGTGGAAGAAGCAGAGCGCTTGATGCTCTTTACCGCGGCTTTGGTGACCTTCTTACCCGTGGAAGAGGCAGGCCGCTTGGTGCCCTTTGCGCTTGCGATCTTCCTCTTCTTGGGGCTTTTTTTAGATTCATCATCGCCTGCTAAGATTTCCTTCAGCTTTCTCTTGCCAGCCTTAACGCCAGCTTTTACAGCCTTCTCGATGGCGTGCTCTTTCAATGGCTTTTGGTCCTTCGGTCTGGGCCCAAGAAAGCCACGACAGTTAGCGCTGCCGCAACGGCATTCCTGTACATTCTTGGCGGAAAAGGGATCGAAGTTGTAGTCATAGGTGAGTTCCTCGCCAGTCATGATGGGTTTGTCGCCTGCGAAGAGAGCCATCCTTGGTTTGCCAGCAACAATCCACTTAACCATCTTGCAGTTTGGACTACATGAATGGTTGACAAATCGAGCCATACTTCCGGTCGTAGCATCTATGATCATGTTCTGATCAAAGGCCATCAGATAATAGCACTGTGTAGGAATCAGCATTGAAATAGAATATTCGAGGTTCCATGACATACCTCATTGTTCTTGTATTCCTCATTCATACGTCGATCACACTCTTCCTCTGTGATGATCTCACCATTGTACTCGACTATGATTTGGTGGGGATCAAAGCAGCGATTGGCACGAACTCCATATCCTCGATCTTCTGTCTTTACCACTTCAACTCCAATTCTATATTTTCCACCAAGCTTGCGGCGCTCTTGAAGGTCAGCAAATGCTCGGTTACCACACTTGGCCCCAATCTTGCAGTTTGTCGAGTCACATTCGTAGAACATGATTCTGTTCTGGCAATTCTCATCACATCCTTCTTCGGATCTGCAAACGCAACTCGAATCCCAGTCACCAAAGTGTTTCGAGGTCTTCCACGCTGCTGCTGCATCTCCAATAAAGCGATCTGGGCACATCATCAGTATACACTTGCAGTAGATTACATAGATACTTACTTCGAGTCGATTTACGCCACTCATCAGGTTTTGGTTGTCCGGGTGGGAGAGGCGAGCAAATATCAAATGGCAGCTTGAAATCCCTTCCTACCTGCAGCAGACGTTGACCATGCCACATGGGGAAAGGCAATAATGTGTTTGGTTTAGATCGTTGGGTTGCCATCATCTCCCTCTCTCTTGGTGAGAACCCAATAGACCAATCTCGATTTCCTTGCTGGCCAGCATACAGGCCTTTAGTCAACCACGTCTTTTCCTTTTTGACGCTCTTCTTTTCTTCCTTGGGTTCCTCCTCGACAACCTCCTCGACCTTCTTTTTTGGACTAGCCGGAACAGGTGGCTCGGCCTTCTTCTTCTTGTGTGCTGGCTCTCCAGGCACGACTAGCTTTCCATTGCTCCATACTTCGTGAAGGACTGGCTTGGTGTCAATGTGTGCGAATTCGTTGGTATCTGCCAACTTCCTCAATTCCCTTGAGGCCTTCAACAATCCACTCTCGAAGGTTTTACGGCTCCTTTTACCCAATACAGAAATCTTTTTTGTCAAGCTCTCAACCTTCTCGCCTGCAAGTCGCGTCGATTTTCTGCGCTCCAACTCTTCCGCAGCCGCCTTCTTTTTGGCGCGCTCGTTCAGACCAATCTCACTCTTGGATTTTGGCAGAGCTTTGACAGACCACTGGAGATCCAATGCCGCAATTCCATCGTGCACCAGTTTCTGCGCATCCTCCTGGACGGCATCAGTAGATAAGCTTCCAGAAGCCAGAGCTCCCCCCAAAATCTCACCAGGCACACCCGATAGAGTTCTGCGACGCGTCTCTAGGTCGCGAATTGAGGAAGATTTGTTGTACTTCGTTGGTGCGTGAACGGATGTGCCGGCAAGGGCCTTGATGTTATATGTACCGACCTTGGTACGCGCGCGTAGACTGCGACCGGCAGGTGAGTTTTCTGTGCTCGCAGGAGCAGGAACATTTTCTTTCTCAATGAGAGAGATCAGAGAGGATATGCTGACGTTGTCGCCCACGCTGGTTGGGGGTGTAGAGGACAGCGATTGCGCGTTTGAAAGAAGGTCAGCGGTCGAGGTGCTGGGAAATGATTCCGACGACGATGCGCGAGTTCGTTCGTTGCGTGTGGCGGACGGAGGTTTGGACGCTGAGCCCATGCGCTCAAGAAGGGTTGAGAACATGTTGGAGGGCGACGTCGCGTGGAGTTGCGAGCATAGATCAAAAGTCTAGCCAGCAGTGAAATGAAATGCAGGCGAGAGTTATATCGAGACACCAAACGCGAGAACTGAACAAGGCTAGCTCCGGGCAAGCTTGGACCTGGGAGCCGGGCGACAAAAAGTGCGCAATGGAGGGCAGAAGAATGCCAATTAGGACGGAGGCACAGAGGGCAACAACAATGGCTCTCACGACAGCTCCCACAAGATGGGTGGGCGTGGAGGGCCGTGTGGTGCGGTGCAGTTGTCGTTGCTGCTGGACTTTCGGTGTCGTGAAATGAGGAGGCGGGACTTGCGTTGTTTTTGTTTGGCACCAGTTCAGGTTGCACTGACCAATAAGCTCCACAATCCACGATCCTCGACCGACCTCAAGAACGAGGGCGCTGTGGAAGGCAGGAAGGCGTGTCTATTCAAGACGATGAAAGATTTGGGAGGAAGGCAAGTGATTTGCGTGTTCTGGTGGGAGGCTACCCCTTGGTTTGGACAGAGGAGTCTTACCTTGCTACCTCGATATTAGCTCAGACCTTAGCTTGAACCATCCTTTTCGTACACCTCGACCTTTTGACAGGCCCGGCCTTGGCCAATTACTGTCTGCTTGTGTCCAACCAGGGCCTTGAGCATCGTTGTCATTGGACTGCGGCGTTTGCGTCGTGCATCACTTAGTCTAAGTCACTTAGTCTTGTTTGCACATACGCCGTTGGCGGGCGAAGACCAGATATCAGGGAGCATGGCGATCCATCGCCCTTTATCAAGGTGGATTTCATGCTTTGCGAGCTGTCTCCTGTTGCCAATTTTGGGCTGTGGTTGAACTGCGGACTCGGACATACAGGGAACTGGCTTTCCTTGCGAACCTCGCCACAGTGCTGCAACGGTCTCACCCAGCATTGATATCTGCCCCGTGAATAAGCAAACTGGGAGGGCAGCCAGGACGTTAGGGAGCTTGGATTATTGAGGCTTTTGCGCAATCGGGCTCGTCAGCATAAAGATATCGTGCTGGCCCGTCTAAATCTTTCGTGGTCTGGATGCAAATCCCGTAAAAGGGGAGGGAGAACAGTGAAGAATATGTCTGACTTTCGACGATAGATTCCACTTTCTTTCCGGGCCGAGCATTTTGCAATCTTTAAGAGACCTTTACTTCTTGTTTCCGAAGCATCAGGTACAAACAGACACTGCGCAGGTTCGAGCAGCAGCAGCAGCACTATTCGGATCGCAATCACAAGCGACCGAAAAAGAAGCTCATTTCAGATATGTGGACAAAATCCACATGGTTTCAGACTTCTTGCTAAATGCCATAGATGTCCAGACGAAGCTGACTTATGCCCCAAATCTGGAGGATGTCACCCATCTGGCTGGCTTACATTTTTGAAGTGTTGCTTTGTCGGTAGCCCCACTATCGTGACTTCCGAGCCCTCACTTTGTACGTCGACATAAAGCACCTTGAAGTTCTCCAGTTCGGGGGACGTTCCAATTAGATTTTGCGATAAGACGTCTCATCCATAGATATTCATACCAGAAAAGGTCTTCTCTCAGCCTGTACATGAGGCATTGAGGTTGAGGAACGACAGGTGGATTAATCCCGCCCCTTCGCTTAAGGTTGAAGCACTTTACCTCCCACTCTGTCCAGAGCGAGAACACACCTCAACAATGCAACACTTGAAATGAGTTTAATCAAATGACTACGCGCTGTTCGAGCCCATGAAGTTCCTATGGTAATATACTTACCTATGGTATGTAGTGCAATGCGACTTTGAAGCCGGACAAGCCCTTCAACGACCGTACCACTGATGCTGGCGTCTTCTCTCGCCGACCAGGAGTTTACCCCTTGTGTAAAATGAAATCGTCACCTATCGTTACCAGAACTAGAGGCTCATGTGCGCTCGTCATTAAGAGCTTCGGGGGAATCTTATCTTCCGGGTGAAGGTAAGGAACTTGATTGGCTGCTGTGCTTGACAACCAATACCCATGATTATTATCTGAAGCCATGGAGATGGCCCTTAGGTAGATTAAAACAGTACTGAATTCCTCTCAGGTCGAGATAACCTTTTATTAATTATATAACTAAACTTCGATGCCGTAGCACAAAAGCATACTCACTCACTAGCAAGAATATTAGCGTAGTCATCTCCCGTATCTATCATTTACCAGTAAAACTGATCTTGTGGTCACAGGCAGCAACCTGAATGCAGTTGAAGGCAAGAACACCGTACCCAAATGGCAAACGAGGATGCATGCATGGGATTGGCCGTATAAAATATGTCAAACAGCAACGTTTTGACATAGGCTCCTTCCAGTCTCCTTCCCAGCTATTCAATACGCGGTGGGCAGAAAAAGTCAGGAAGATAGAGCCGTTAACTCCAACCCCCAGATATAGGACGTAATGGAATTGCTTACTATGAGTAAAATACCGAGATTAGGAGGATCTAGATGGAACTGTAAAAATAGATGTGCATCTGTTGGGGATTTTATGGTGTGGTAACATTGTGAGAGCTCGTGTCGTCTTTGGGCGAGATCATCTAGTGAGGTGAAATAATCATCTCGAAATTTTGGGAGAGCAGATAGAATGTACCTGGATAATCGAGCTGCAGTTTATCTTGATCCAAAGGAGGTCACAGTATCTCATTTTCGAGCAAGAACATAGTATTCTTGCCTCAGGGTTTCAGTACGCCATAGTGTAGTGCACATCTGGAATTCATGACAAGCAATTGACACAATTACTAACCATAGAAGAGTCTTCATTAAAAATGATTATCTACGCGCCAAGTCCCGTCATGATACAAGAAAAAGGAAGTCTCTAATAAGAAAGGACGTAAAAAGGAAAACCCGCCATGCTGTCAAGCCGCTTGCCTCGTATTGGTATAAAGCATATCCATCCATCATTTGACCAGATTTTTTTTGGGAAAAGAAATACAAAACGTGTAAGTAGAGCTACATGTAGAGGGTGGGATTATAGTTATATGGTGTTTACTCATGGTAGAAAACGCTAAAACGCAGCAGGAGAAAGTAAGAGAAGGGGGGTTGGGATTCCGATACTGCAGTCGTCGAAGGTCTTTAGAAGAGAATTAATTCCTCGACGCTCGTTCTTCCTCTAAAGTAGTTGGGCCTTGAAAGCCAGTTTGTGGAGGGGGCACGTTTTGCATCTCCATGCCAGCTTGTCCATCCTTGGCCGCAGGAGCAGGGCGCCCTCTTTTTTCGCCGAATCGCTGATCTCCTTCCTGATACTTCTGCTTGAAGGTAAGGTACGTGGGCGGCCTTGGCCTACAAAGGACTACAATCCAGTTCTTGATAGCACTACCTTGTGTAAAAGGTCGATGGCGATCTTTCTTTAGGAACTTGTGTGAGTTGAGATATTCTCTTGTTGTTTCACCGCGTGCCATCAGGAAAAGGTGATAGAACATCAATGCTGCTGGATATGGCGTAGCCAACATTCCGTAGATAAACATGGCAAATGGCACACGGAAATGTCGGACTGATGCGCCAAAGGAGATCGACTGCTGGTTTGCATAGACTAAGAGTTGTGCTAAAGTTGCAGCGAATAGAAATGTTCCGAGGAGAGTACCTGCTGTAACGAACGCAAAGAAATAGCGATAATTCCTACGACCGACGCAGTTGTTGAGCCACACACAATGATGATCTTGCGTTTCAATGCAGTTGTCACATACTCTACAGTGGTGTCCTCGAGGAGGCCGCCAAATCTGGCACGTTTTGCAATATTTTGTAGGGACCTCCATGGCTGCCGTGGCGGAAGTGGCCGACTTGATCATGGTCCAGTCATTTGTTGGTGGGGCAAGTCTTAATGGATCTTCATTTTCATCCGGAGGTGGCATTGGATGGAGATTGCGAGGTAAGATCTGGGAACAATTAGCTGGAATACTTGAGTTCCTTCAGGCTGAACTTACTCCTGGATCGGATGAAGATGCATGCAGAAATGAAGACATGCAAATGTAGAATACGTAGCCAAACACAATTGGCACTGCGGGAGAGATATTGTACCATATCCAAGGCGCGGAGAATGCAAAGAACAGAGCAGATGGAACGACCACCAGTAATCCCGTGGCAATATTGATGGGTTTATCCCTAGTGTTTTGTAACCTCCCTCCCAAGCAGAACGCAGTGTTTCCTGTAAAGTATTGATAATTGCTGCCCAAGTTTTGTTTCATAACATGCTTAGGTGGGTCAACAGGAGTCATGCCAGGTGATGAAGCAATGGAGGACAGCTTCTCTCGTCCTTGCGTACTTCGGTTTGGACTAGGAGTGTGTGAGGCACCACCCCCTCTTGATGGCAAGAGAAAGCTTGACCGGAAAGATCGTGGCGACTTTGCTGGCGTCGCAGTTCCAGACCCAGGTTTGTAGTTCCTGTCAGTATTAAGACTCAGACCCTTGGTGTTCGCAAGATTTCTTTGCAGAGGCCTAACACTATCTGCCATGCTCCCCTCTGCAGTATATCCGTGAGTAGGGCTCGTATTGGCAGTCACTCGGTCTATGATTTCCGGCTCCGTCATCTCCGTTCCTCTTGAGGGGGGCGGTTGCATTTCAGCATCTTCCTGAATCCTCGCACTTTGCCCAACAAATTCGTTGGACCTCATGCTCTGCCTGACACTGCCGCCCCCTTCTACAGAGCCCTCCTCACTCGTAGCTTGTTGTGATACTGGGGGCGGACGTGATCCTCCCCGCTGGGCCTGTAAGCGCTGCGAACTCATCGGCCGAAAGAATGCGTGCGAGGTAAGTGAGGGAACATGAGTCCTGCTCGAGCTTGGAGGTCTGCCGATGGAGCCTGATAGACTGCCAGGTATCGAGCCTCGCTGGCTTGAAGGCGCAGGGCCCTGTCCTCTCCGTGAGGGTGGTGCCTGAGTCCATGCAGCTCGTTGTGAAGATGATCCTGTCACGCCTGTTGTCGGTCGGGACGCGCCGTTGGGGGATTGGGTGGCCGTCGGGTTTGTGGGATCGTTCAGTGCATTCTCTCGTCCATCCTCAGAGGCTATATCTGTCATTCGGGACGAGATGACGCTGCTGCGATCACCAGCTTCGGTACCCAAGAATTGTTGCATATTTGCGACTTTGTTAGGTCTGCAGGAATGGAGATATGTAGTGTTTTACAGGGCCATCCGAAGCAATCCGTTGTCTACTCTATATGTTTTCCCTTAACACATCTCGGGGTAAGACCTTCAAATGCTCAGATCTCCTGGGCTCTCCTGTTGCACGTACGCGCGAAAAGGTGTCGTTTTTAGGAGAGGGCGGTTCGAGGGTTAGCGCGTGGACGCGGAGATTGCTGAAGAAGGCTGTAAGGAGTGAAGGAAGGAGAATAAAGAAGATGGACTGAAGAGCCGTGGTATTAGGCTATTACTAAGGAGTGAAAGAATCGCAGGCAGCGTCCAAAAGGCGTGAAGTATGAAGTATGAAGTTTAAGCTGGGTCTGGAGAAGTCTGCGCAGAGTACCGGTACTAACACGCCCCCTTACCCTGACCCTCATCTCACTTTGGAATAAGAAAGTCCGAGGGCACCACAGTTGTACCAATAGGGCGCACATCATGATTCAATCGGAACTCGAGCATACAGGGGTCATTAAAAGGATCGTGTGGGCCGTAACTGTTATGGATGGTTCAAATACTCCATTAATCCACGTCAACGGCTACTAGCCTGCTGGAACTCGCGATTGTTTACTTGGTTGCCGCAGGAAGCACATTATTCTAGTCGTCCTGAGATGCAAGACCGATCCTTCCGCATGCTTCACGCAGTTCTGTATGGCAGCAGGCTCAGCAGGAGACGGCCCAATGCTCGAATTGACTTCAGCTGTTGCCTCGTTATGTCCATGCTATTCCTCTTCAACCAGAGCTCCATGCCTTTTCTGGTACGGAGGACGTATCATGATAGGCCATAGCATGAGTGAGCAGAATCAACGCCGGCCTTTCCCCCGTCCAATCCATATCTGAACAGGCCTGTACCTCTATAGGCGACAAATCTGTATCTGTGGAAGTGGAGGTATTGTAGACAAGCCGCTACCAAGCACAATCTTAAGGAAAGATGAAGCATAAGACTGGAAGCTGTGAATCGTCCTTCCTGCCATTTCAAATGCCGAATCCTAACATCTACCCGCCAACCCGAGCCGATTATGTCAGCAACCCGTGATCTTTTCAAAAGCTCCAACGTCAAGCACATCGAACCACCAGCTCCGTCTAATAACGCACACAACTTATTCCATCCCCACATCTCGCAAACATGTCAGCGCAAGCAGTACGAGGAGCAGCCAAGGCCGCCGGAAAGGCCGCGGATGGACATATCTTGAACAAGGGCGCAAAGAGAGATCCCGAACTCTACGTAGGTAGCTCCGACAACAGAATCGCTGCTTCCGAGCATAGGGAAGGCCATTGTGCCTCTTTCAGCACCGGCGCAGTTCCAATTGATCAATGCTAATGAACTTGGCTTTGTAGGTTCTCCTAGCCGTCATGTCCGGTGCTTTCGGTCTCGCAGGTTTCTACTTCGGTACCTTACTACACCTTCAGTGAATCGCATGATGAAATCCCATTGACCTGTTTCCTAGGCCGTAAGCCAACATCCTCAACCTCCGAGACCAAGGTTGCTATTGCTTCTGGCAGCATGCCATGGCAAACCGAGAGCACCAAGGGCGATGCCGCACGAGACAACTTCAAATACCAGTGCGTATGTTAGTCTGGACAAAGGTCTAGATACTAAGGAGATACGCAGATACCACCCTGGAGGAGACCCAAAGAACCCTCCCAAGGATGCCCCAAGTGCGCTGCACAGTGTCGTTGTACCAAACGTCAACTTGCCAAAGGTAAGAGAACCCATCTAGGATCCGAAGGCTGAAGTCTGCGACGGATGAGACAATATGGGCACCGAATTCCTCAATAGAGCCATAGCTAACAATGCAATGCTATTCATAGGAGTTGCACGAGAAGTACAACAAGTGGGGCAAGGACGGCTACTAGATTTGGAGAGATAGACGGGACGGTGAACGGAGAGTGTATTCTGTAGATAGAGACCGCTTCTGTGTTTCATGCAAGATTGTTGTTAGTCTTTGGTCTCCTTTGCACGCTGAACATTGATCACGACCCGAATTCGACATCATTGTGAGGAGCATCGAGGCTCAATGGGCGATTCTAGCACCAATGTTTAAAGCAGCCCTGCAACATCCCACAGGGCAGAGCCCAATCATTGAAATAAGAACAAAAGATATACCAATGTTACCTTTGTTCTTCCACTGTCGAGGTGGACTCAGAAGTCGGTTCCAGACATGGCCTGATTTCCCAAAGTACGCCTTACCATTCGAACAGGGGATCAAGCCCAGGCAGTCAGTCATACGATTGCGACTATCCAAGGCCTCCGAAAATTCAAGACCCCAGGCTGTAACTTGCCTCTCAATTGGAATTGCAAAGCACGCGTTGTCAATACATCTTTGCAAACGCAACATTGCCGCTTCAACATTATTTCGGTCCTTACATGTGAGGATTTCTTGGCGGAAATCTCCTGAGCTCAGCTCGAAGCTCAGCCTTGTCGAGCTGGTGGAGCTTGCAAGCTCGATAAGGTAAGCAAGAGAAAATGCTTTCGAGCGTAACACTTTTCCAACACAATTCTCCGGTGGGAAACGCAATTGAATTTCGAAGGAATCCCTTGTCTCAATCGCACTGCGATGACATTAATAAATATATCAAGCCCGTGTCTGGGCTGGACCGAGCCTTACGTGAATCTAAATATACCATGACGCGCTCGCGTATCTAGAATCGTCAACTCCAGGGATGTGCAATGTGTCTTCATAGTTTCTCCCAAGCCTCCCTTCACTCGACTACCTCAAGAGGACCCGCATCCCTTGGTCAGGTTTATCCTCCAGCTTCAGTACTTCATTGTAATATCGTTGCAACTTACTTCTTTACTTTCTTTAAATTCCTGCGTCAGCCTACCGTGCGAGGACTTAAGACGATTCAGGGGATCCGCGAGCTTTGAAGCTCCCTGAAACTTTCAGCCTTTTCCACATACGCTCGTGCAGCAATCTGGCACAACGATGGCAAGAGTCCAAAAGATCGCATATGGAGCGCCTTCGAAGGAGTCGGAGTCCAAAGCGGCTGTGAAGAAGCACGACGACTACACCTCCGATGGCGTCGAAGACCATGATATATTCCTACTTCCCGGATCTGACTACCAGGTCATGGCAGTGCTCACACTGCTTGGCGCCATAGTCAGACTCTTCAGGATATATCAGCCCAGCAGTGTTGTTTTCGATGAAGTCCAGTAAGTCCCTGCGATAGCCCGCAAGAAATTCTTGCTGACAGCCATTTCTAAAGTTTCGGTGGATTCGCATCAAAATACATCAAAGGGAAATTCTTCATGGACGTCCATCCGCCTCTTGCGAAACTGCTCCTTACACTGGCTGGATACTTGGCTGGATTCGATGGAAACTTTGATTTCAAGGATATTGGAAAGGACTACCTGGAGCCAGGAGTTCCATATGTTGCGATGAGAATGCTCCCAGCTGTCTGCGGTATTCTTCTAGTACCAACTATGTTTTTGACATTGAAAGCCTCTGGATGTAGAACTACAACGGCTGCTTTGGGATCTTGTCTCATTGTTTTTGG
Organism: Coleophoma cylindrospora; assembly: GCA_003369665.1. Classification (NCBI taxonomy): domain Eukaryota; kingdom Fungi; phylum Ascomycota; class Leotiomycetes; order Helotiales; family Dermateaceae; genus Coleophoma; species Coleophoma cylindrospora. Next base: position 1,407,886 of record PDLM01000005.1, on the reverse strand, counting down.
TGGGACTCCTTTGGATGCGCAATTGACTAAGTGCTAACATCTTGACAGAGAATGGCCTCCTCACGCAAGCACGGCTAATCCTCCTTGATTCTCCTTTAATGATCATGACTGCCTTGACAGCATTATCATTCACATCCTTCACAAATCAACATGAGCAAGGACCTAGCAAGGCCTTCCAGCCAAGCTGGTGGTTTTGGCTTGCAATGACTGGTCTTGGTCTCGGAGCAACCGCCAGTGTCAAATGGGTTGGCCTCTTTACAATTGCGTGGGTCGGCAGCTTGACGCTTTTGCAATTGTGGGTTCTGCTTGGCGATGTCAAGACTGTGACTCCAGTAAGTACCTGTATACCTCGTGAGAATAATTTATACTGATTTTCTTTAGCGACTCTTTGCTAAGCATTTTGTTGCAAGACTCTTCTGTCTCATTGTTATTCCAGTGACATTCTACATGGCAATGTTTGGCATTCACTTCCTCTGCCTTCAAAATCCAGGTGATGGGGATGGATTCATGAGCTCGGAGTTCCAAGCCACCTTGAATTCCAAATCTATGCAAGATGTTCCAGTCGATGTAGCTTTCGGCAGTCGCATCAGTATTAGACATCACAACACCCAAGGAGGTTATCTGCATTCCCACAATCTTATGTATCCAACTGGAAGTAAGCAACAACAGATCACGTTGTACCCTCACAAAGACGAAAACAACGTCTGGATTGCAGAAAACCAGACGGCACCTTTGGACAGCAATGGACAGCCAATCAACGGATCTCGAGCCTATGATAACATTAGCCCCCCAACCTTTATCAAGGATGGTGATACCATCAAGCTTTACCATATCACAACCGATCGTCGTCTTCACTCTCACGATGTGAGACCGCCAGTTACTGAGGCTGATTGGCAAAACGAAGTATCGGCTTATGGCTACGAGGGATTCGAGGGCGATGCTAACGATTTCTTTCGTGTTGAGATCGTTAAGAGCATGTCTGATGGCCTTGAAGCTAAGGAGCGCCTCCGGACTATTCAGACAAAGTTCAAGCTTGTGCACATCATGACTGGCTGCGTTCTCTTCTCGCACAAGGTCAAGCTTCCAGAGTGGGCTTCCGAGCAACAAGAGGTTACATGTGCAAAGGGTGGAACTCTCCCAAACAGTGTCTGGTACGTCGAACAGAACGAGCACCCTCAACTTGGCGACGACGCCGAGAAGGTCAACTACAGGAACCCAGGCTTTTTTGGCAAATTCTGGGAATTGCAGAAGGTCATGTGGCATACTAATGCCGGCCTGGTTGAGTCACACGCCTGGGATTCACGCCCTCCTTCTTGGCCAGTTCTTAGCCGCGGTATCAATTTCTGGGGCAAAGACAATCGCCAGATCTACCTTATTGGTAACCCTGTCATATGGTGGAGTTCCACACTCGCAGTTGCGGTGTTTGCTATCTTCAAAGGTATTGCCGTGCTTAGGTGGCAACGAGGCTTCAAGGACTACGACAACACAGTATTCAAGCGATTTGATTACGAGATTGGCACTTCGGTCCTGGGATGGGCTTTCCATTACTTCCCATTCTACCTGATGCAACGTCAACTCTTCCTGCACCACTACTTCCCAGCCCTCTACTTTGCAGTCATTGCCCTTGTCCAAACATATGACTATGTAACTGCTCGCATTCCTGGCATTGGACTTCGCGAGCGCCCTATCTTTGGAAAAGTTGGCGCAGTGGTTTTCCTATCTTTGAGTGTTGTTGCATTTGGCTTGTACTCTCCCCTCGCTTACGGTAACCCATGGACTCAAGCCGCTTGCAATAAGGTCAAGTTATTCGAGAGCTGGGATTGGGATTGCAACACCTTCCACACAGATGTGAGTCTAAGCCCATCCGAAGTACCGGTTCGGAAACTACCAGTTCGGGACCGAGTATAGAGAGGGCGTGGCACTGATTCTCTTAGTACTCCCAATACAACACACAATCTGTCAATGCCAATGTCCACAAGACGGATTCGCCATCTTCTCCAACCTCTGCTGCAGCACCACCACCTGCAGAAGTAAATCCCGCCGGAGGCGCGCAAAAGCCAATTATGGAACAAGCACCGGCTGTATCAGATGCTCCCGAGATGTCGTCGGCACCACCGGTTCCATATGGACATAGCATTCTCTCGCGTGAGGAGAAGGTCGAGTACAGGGATCAAGATGGCAACCTTCTTGACCCAGAACAAGTCAAGTCACTTGAAGGTAAAGTCAGCTTCAAGACGAGATATGAGACCAGAACCCGCATGGTGGATGCAGCTGGAAATGAAATCCAACCGCCTGATGATTTCCCAGTAGCTCCACCTCACCCTGATGTTGAGGGTCAAGAGCCTGAAACGGCTGGAAAGCCTGAGTCTAGTAATGCAGAGTCACCTGCCGCTCAGAAGGAGGTCAAGGCAGATGAGAGCAAGGAGCAAAGCGTCTTGAAGTCAAACAGTGGAGCGGCCAAACCTGCCAGTGAAGGCAACGAGGCAACGGCATCGAACTAGGTCTCATTTGTTGGTGGATTGGTGTCTGGATTGGCGAATGTAAACTAGGAAAATCAATTGATCAGATTGCAGTATTATTCACGATACTGAAGAAAGCATTTCAAGATCGCCTATTGTGCTCAAACGAATATTTATGGCAGTACAGGCGCTCTGCAGTGGTGCTAGGAGGTTCGATTCCCCATTTGTCTTGACGGCGCCAGCATCTATATCAACGTAGAAGCTCTAGGTGCAGCACAACTTGATGAGAAAGGTCGGAGGTCGAAGGTCGGAGTCCGCAGCTCGCTCTGGAAAAACGACTGACTCCGGGCGACTGACTCCGGGCGACTGAAAACAACAGTCTTACTGTACTTGGGTTGTCAGCGCTATAAGTACCCACTTTAACGAATTAGTAGATAAAGGATTGGAAAGCTCCTTTCGATCCTCGAGCAATACCTTTTGTTGATGAAGAGCTGATATCGACCCCAAGCCCCGTCCATAACGGTTTGTTCATCGTCATTAGTCCCAGGCCATTTCTTCAATCCAGCATGGCTTCCCCTTCAGTAAACGGCCATGTCACGAACACATTGCTTCCAGAGCTTGCACATGTCCCTTCGCTGGGAACTGAAAGCGGTGGAGACGTTGCATTTGCAAAAGGGGCAACATCTGTCGATCCCGCAACGGAAATCGCGCAAACTGGCACCATGGAGCCTCTCGAGATTGTCGCTGCACCAAATGACGAAATTGTCTATCCTACCGGCACTAAGTTTGCTGTCGTAGCCATGGCTTTAGGATTGACTCTTGTTATTACTGGACTGGTGAGATGCACTCTCTTGCTTGAGGATGTGGAAGTAATGGGTATCTAGGATTTTAGCATCCTTGCTACGGCCATTCCAACCATTACACAAGAATTCAAGACTACTGCCGATATTGGGTGTAAGTACACGATTTGCGGTGCACAAAAGCCGAGGCTCCCCCCTAAACCTTCCTCTATGATGCTTATCAAGTTTCCATAGGGTATGTTGCTGCATTCAGACTATCTTTCGCTTCAGTTCAATTCTTATTTGTAAATTTCGAAAGACCTCTACAGCCCTCCAGCGTACTGAGTATTTTACAGGGAAAATTGTATCAAAACTTCTCCCTCAAGATTGTTTTTTTGGTCTGTTGTGTTATCTTTGAGCTGGGCTCACTGATCTGCGCCACGGCTCCGTCATCGACGGCCTTTGTGATCGGGAGAGCAGTATGCGGCGCGGGAGCCTCCGGAATCATCCAAGGTATCTTCGCAATTGCTGTTCTGAGTGTTTCTGTTAGAGACCGTGGCCTTTATGGAGGTATAGCAGCCGGTGTTGAGGCCATTGCTCTCGTAAGTCCTGCGCTTTCAGGACGAATGGTTATCTAACAGACTCCATTTAGTCTACTGGGCCCGTTATTGGCGGAGCGATCACACAGTCCGCCGGCTGGCGGTGGTGCTTCTATATGAATTTGCCCATTGGAGCGGTGACTATCATTTTGATTATTGCTTTCTTCGATCTCCCACAACGAAATCCCAACGTCGATCTTCCATGGAAGGAGAAGATAAAACGACTAGATCTTGTGGGAACGACGCTGTTTATTCCGTCAATTACATCTTTATTACTTGCATTACAGTACGGAGGAACCAAGTATAGTTGGAATAATCCACGGATTATCGTACTATTTATAGTTTTTGGGACACTGCTGGGGATGTTTGCGTGGCTGCAATACAAGAAACAAGATGAAGCCACGATTCCACCGAGGATATTGTAAGGATCTTCCTTGGTTTGAGATATATTTTTGTTAATGAAGTACAGGATGCAAAGAACTATACTTGCTGGCCTGACATTTAGCTTTCTCAACAACGCTGCAATGAATTTGATTGATTACTATGTATGTATTCTCAAGCCTCTGATAAGACTGGACACTGAAAGTAGCACAGCTCCCGTTATACTTCCAAACAGTGAAACAGGTATCTGTTGCTAGATCAGGAGTCCTAAGTCTTCCAATCACTGTCGGTCTGGGAATTTCCTTATTTATTGGCGGTGCTGGAACGACACTTTCTGGCTATTATACCCCTTTCATGATTGTCACCAGTGTCCTTGCACCGATCGCTGCAGGACTTTTGACAACAATCAAGGTAGATGCGAAGCTTGCTAATTTGCTGGGCTACCAAGCACTGCTTGGTTTCGGTTCTGGAATCGGATTTCAAGGCCCGCAAGTCGCTGTTCAAACAATTCTGGCTCCCAACGATGTGCCAATTGGCATAGCCATCATCCAGTTCGCCCAGGCACTAGGACCAGCTCTGTCCGTTCCTATTGGCCAGCTCATATATACAACCCAACTTACTACCAATTTGAAGAAGTATGCTCCAGCCGTGAACGGGACAACTCTAGAGAATATTGGTCTTCTGAACATCGGTAGCCAATTTCAGGGTAGCGAGCTTGCTGGAATCTTGAGGAGCTATGACAAAGCTATTACATATACGTTTTACTTGTCTGTTGTCCTCACTTGCCTTACTTTGGTTGGATCGGTTGGAATCGGGTGGCGGTCTGTCAAGCAGAAGCAGACTTGATTGTGTATTTGGTTAGGGATACTTACAACGTGAGCTTGAGGGTTAACTCGATTAGATCTTTTGCATCTATATCAAACATTGAAAAAAAGCTAAAGACTTGTGGCAGCTGAAGGCAGTGAAACTAAGTGAAACTACATCTCCCCTTAGCGAACAGATCTACACGTGACCGCGCCCTTCGTTTGACCGCAGAGTTATTTATTGGCGCATCAATTGCCTCTTCTCTCCTTCTCATTCTTCAAAAGATCTTCGTTGAAAGACAAGAAAAAGCAAGCCTGTTGCATCTTGAAAACCCAAGGACGTTAAAATGGCATCCAAGACATACGAAGGACGTGAAGTCCATCCTGGTAAGCTGAAATGAATCTATATAGAATCACGCGGCATTGCTACTTACCAGAGCTGACGGGACATAGAAAACACCGCAAAGCCACCAGCATCCAAAAGCTCAGGTGCAGGTACCGGAGTGCTTCTGATGGGTAGCGGCGATGGCGATGGAGGAAGTGACGATCCCGACGGCGACGGTGAGGGGCTCGAGGTGGTTGCGGCGGGTGGTGGTGTAGGCAACGGCGGTATGCAATCCCCAAGATCCTGTCGGAGTTTGATATTCATCCCCTCGCAGAAGAGAAAAAGAAGAAGAAACGTAAGCGATCAAAGAAGAGCGCGGCGAAGACTGCCAAAGTTCAGTCATCCCCACCACGAGTCCTGGTCTCGGACCTCTTCCCATCTGGCGCATATCCCATGGGTGAAACTGTGGGCTATGCTGATGAGAATCTGAAGAGAACAACGGGAGAGGAAACTCGTTATGTTGAACGTTTCGACGAAACATTCTTGTCCGATTATCGTGAAGCAGCAGAAGTGCACCGCCAAGTCCGTAACTGGGCTCAGCAGAACATCAAGCCGGGAGCGTCCTTGACCTCAATTGCAGAGGGAATCGAGGATGGTGTGAGAGCTCTCCTCGGCCACCAAGGACTTGAGACCGGCGATTGCTTGAAGGGTGGAATGGGGTTCCCAACTGGACTGTGCGTCAACAATGTTGCTGCGCACTTCACTCCCAACTCTGGCTCGAAGGAAGTGGTTTTGCAGCAGCAGGATGTATTGAGCGTTGACTTTGGTGTCCATGTCAATGGCAGGATCGTGGATAGCGCTTTCACAGTCGCTTTCGATCCAGTCTATGATAATCTACTCGCTGCTGTAAAGGATGCCACGAATACTGGAATCAAGGTACGTTGTCTGGAGAGAATCTGGATTGTTAGAGAAGTGCCCCTGACAATGTCGAAACAGACAGCTGGAGTTGATGCCCATATCTGCGACATCAGCGCAGCGATTCAAGAAGCCATGGAAAGCTATGAAGTCGAGTTGAACGGCAAAGTGATCCCTGTGAAAGCGGTCAGAAACATCACGGGTCACAACATAAAGCAGTACCAGATCCACGGTGGGAAATCGATTCCCTTCATCAAGAATTCCGATCAGACCAAGATGGAAGCTGGCGAGGTTTTTGCCATTGAGACATTTGGTACCACGGGAAGTGGGGTTTTGAGAGATGATGTAAGTGGTCTTTCATTCCTTTGGGTATCACGGAAATTTCCAGCAAGAGAATCTGATACTGATATTTCGTGTGGTGAAGGTGGGTATTTACGGCTATGGAAAAAGCTACGATGCTCCCCGAGCCAATCTCCAACTTAGCTCGGCTAAATCACTCCTCAAGACGATCAATCAAAACTTCGGGACCTTGGTTTTCGCTCGTAGATACCTGGAACGGTTGGGCGTGACTAGGTACCTTGCTGGTGTAAGTTCGATTGCTACCCTGTTTTCTTTCGAGTTTATAAGGATTATTTTGCTGACGAACTTACCACAATAGATGAACGAACTGGTCTCCAAGGGAATTGTTGAATCATATGGCCCCTTGGTTGATACGAAGGGCTCTTATGTAGCTCAGTTTGAGCATGTGAGTACTTCTGAGTCTACTTCTATAAATGTTTGCTGATTCACATAAAAAGACACTTTTGCTTCATGATGATAAGATGGAGATTATCAGTCGAGGTGACGATTATTGATCATCCCCCGTTTGGATCTTCGTGGCAAGTAAATTTGCCACGGTTGTCTTATCGTTCTGTTATTGCAATTCGTTTCTTCTTCTTCTTTCTCTCGTCCTGCTGTTCAACTCCGCTCTCTTGATTTTCTCGAGCCCTCGTTGGAAGGATATGAAATGTCTTTTCCAATGAGACGTCGACAACCATCAAACTCAAATCACACTCTTTTATTTAGTCTTGCCACTACTGCACTAGTACCTAAGACAAACCATAGCAGTTATACAAAACTTATCAAGTCTGCTACAAACCATCCTTTTCACAAGCTGAGCCCGTTTGAGGCCTGACCTTTTATTACACCTGACAAACACATGAGAAATTAAGCGAGCTCAATTCGCTCGAGGTCTTCGAATGTTTCACTTTTTCTCATATTTAATTCAATCCGTGATAGGTGGATAGGATTCTTTGTGAATGATCAAAAGATGGCCTTGCAGCTCAAATGAACCATGCTGCCCGAGTCTTCGTAAGGTAGTTGATGTTGTGAGTTTTAGGTTTCTCACCTCTAAAATTCAGTACTCTTTGTGGCCAAATATACACTACACCATCATTCCCGAGTTAGAGCTTGTTTAGAATGAGTACGTATATAAATATAGACTTTATATACAATGGTCGTTCAGGTATACGAAAATTGGTATCTTTGTGTGCGCAATGGCGCAAAGTTCTACTTCAAGCAGCTGCCAGTACGATAGCAATTGTGCTCATGCTCCCCAGGAAAAGTAGGGCAGCTAAATATGCGGTACTTCCAGAGTATTCCAAAAAAGAAAGTATAAAACCAGTGAGAAAATGCTCAATACCTTTCCGGGAATCCAAGAAATTACGTCATGAAAACGACCCAGCCAAAGTACACCTCCCCCATGAGTAGTTCCTAAATCCAGATAACCCCCATCCCAAACACCACGCCAAAAGCACATCCAGACTAACCCCCTAGCTTTGGAATGTAAAGAAGCAAAAGAACCCGCTTTCGTAAGTGAACATAATCGACAAAAGAAAATAAGTTGTGTATGAGATTCATGCTCGTTCAACAACTCCTCGTTCGCTTCGACGATGCTGCAACTCCATGTTGCCGCCACTCTGGCCAGCGACGCCCAAAGTCGCATTTCTCGCTGCGCCAATTGGACTTCCTTTCTTGACCTGGCCTCTTATTCGTGGCTCTCCTGGGCCATCGACTACCACAAGAGTCGGTGTCAGCGCTCGTACTGGACTATCAACTAGCCTTTCACCTAAGCCTGTGAAATCAGTCGTGACATTGACTCGAGGCCGGGATGCAGTGCGATCAGCAAGCATGAGAGGTTTGGGAGCTGCCTCAGCATTCATCGCCGCTGTAACCCTGTTTGAGTCTAACGGGGCTGAAATATATGGGTCGCCTCCTGGACTTCGTACTGATTTCATCGGTGAAGGGACCGCAGACCTTTGGGAAGTAGGCGAGTGACTTGAGGATGACTTCTGTATTGGTACGAGCAGTTGGCGCTGTTGTCGCGATACCGATATTTGCCGAGCAATAGATACGTTTGCAGCTGTTATTAACCGCTCCTCATCTTCTGACACTCTGTGTTCTCCTGAACTACGTTCTACAGATGGTCTGCCTTCCTCAGGCCCAGATGACACAAAAGAGAAAGGACTTGACACTTCTTCCAGCGGCGTCATATGTTGAGGTTGCAGATTGACGGACATGTTGGAATGCTGACGGTCGCCTATAGGTCTCTGAGGCAAGGATTCAGTGTTATCTTCCGGTCGACGTATGTATATGGTCTCTACGTCCGTCCTATTTCCAGAAGTGGTATTCGCTCGATCTCGGACCGGAGGCTGAGAGAACGCAATGGGAATATCCATAGATGAAGTGCTGATGGTAGACTGAATAGTACCTGCTCGACCGCGACCGATGGGAGGAGGAGGTAAGAGAACCTCGAGATTTTCAGATTTATCGAGATGCGAGCCAGTTGAAACAGAGGTAGCTGCTGAAGAGGCAGAATTGATGGTCGATTCTGTGCTACTGGTCGACTCCGCGCCAGCATTCGGATGGCGAGTGACCATCACCCAGGCAGGCGAGTAAACCTTCGGCTTAGTTGGAAAGTTTGGAGCGGTATGCTCTTCGCCGTTCTCAGATTCCATAGGGCTAACTGGAGACGACAAATCAAGGTGGGACCACTCCTGGGAAAACTGAGTAACGATTGGCTGGTGTTTTGGCTTTGTTCTTTGCTTGTTGGTCTGGGACTGTGGCTGTGGTGGTGCAATTGGCGGAGCTTCGGGAAGGAGTGTTTTTGGCTTGCGACCTTCTGCTGTTTTGAGAGATGTCTCAAAACTGGCTCTGGCTGGTGAAATTGCTCCAGGTGCTGTATTTGATCGTTGCAGAGGAGATTTGTGTCGGGGCTCATGGGTAGGGAGTGGCTCTCGAGCAGCTGAACGTGAAGGCGTGTTAGGGAAGAGAGAGAATGCAGGACTCCTGGTAGGCTGGGGAGAGGTGGCTCTCCGTGGTCTCAGTAGCCTCTCTTTTTCCTCGAGCTCCTTCTCCTGGACTTCATTAGTTCCTTCTCCAGCAGTATGGGTTGCCGCAAATACCTTTGCTTGAAGAGCTTCATTAACCGTTTTCAGTTTGTCGAGAGTCGCTTGTCGTCTTGCTAATAGTGCTGATGAACTTGTGTTGTTAGGTTTCAAAACGCTTCCGAACATAACACTGTACCGTTCCATTTGTATCGAAGGGATATCAACGTTCAGCATCGGCCCACCGTCGAGGGTAATCTGAGGATTTCCATTAGATTGAGCGTTCACGCCGGCACGGAAATCAAAGTCCATTGGTGAGTTATGGGGTGCCGTTGCCGATCTTTTCAAATCTGGCTTCGACTTCGACTTCTTCACAGAATTCGATCGTCCCCTTCCCCGACTCTTTCCATTCCCGCTTTCCGTGGGGGGTACTGCCTGACTCGAGTCTGTTTCCGCCGCCGTTGAAGGTACACCCTCCGGCTGAACCTGATAAAATGGAGCTGTTGACGCCTGTTTCTTTCCTCCCCCGAACAGCCCTCCAAGGAGCTTCCACTTGCTCGCCTTCTGCTGTTTCTGTGGTGCATTGGGATCGGACAATGGTTCCACTGGGCTCATCCGTACTGGGGAACCAACCTGGCGAAGTTCGAACTGCCCCTGATTATCGAGCCCATGTGTTTGCAGTTGGGGTGGTGGGTGTGACGGACTGCCCAACGCCATACCGATCTCCATCTGGTTCTCCATGCTGGCTGATTGCATAGTCGGCGATGCTGCGACGTCAGAACTTGGTGCCAATTTCAGGCTCGATTTTCGCAGCGAGAACGGCGCGGGCGACAATGACCGCGTACTTGCCGAAGGAGATGGTAATGGACGGGCTAAAGGGAAATCATAGAAGGTAGTCCCCTTCCCGTGTGCTCCTAATGGGTGGAGATGTAAGTCGTCCCGCGTTTCCCTCTTGCCGGGACTTCTTCTCAGGCTGGAGCTGGACTTGAGATTTTTGGAAGCTGGGCCACCAGAGGTGTTAGGTCGCTCTGGAAGTGCATGGTGTGCATGTTTATTAGTATGGCCATGCGCATGCGCATGCGCATGCGTGGGGAAGTCAAACTGTCGTGCGATGTCAGGATCCACGAGTCTCGCTTGTGCACGTCTGGGTGCTTGACCTGAGACGTCAAACGTCTTATCAATAGGGTCCCCAGGGAATCCTGTGGCGGTTCGACCTCTCACAACGGGCGTAGTTGGACTACCCGTCGCCGAAATAGTCTTCTTTGCCATCCTGTTGCTTGCAAACACCAGCCTTCTGGGAGCCCCTCGTCGCCTGAGTCCGAGGAGTTCGCTGTGCGGCCTCGTCCAGAAGGAGCAAGCTGGAGGCCTCTGGGTTGCCGAATGGGGCCAAGTGTCGTGAAACCAGGACTGGGCTATAGGGTTTATGCTTATACGTCTGTCCCTTTGCTTTCTCTCTGCGCATCCGACGGGTTAAAGGAGTGGACAGGCTCACCAGGAAGCCCTCGGGTTTTACTACTGAACCTCTTGCAGGATGGAGCAGAAAGAACGAGAGAGGGCAGGAGGCCAGAAGTTCTTGAAGACGGCACGACGAGGAAAAGAAATTGGACTGAGGCAGCACTCGCTGGCCTGCAGGAAGTCACTCAGCCTTAATTTCGTCTGAATGCGGTGGTGTGCTGCAGTGTCTGAAGTTAATGGCCGGGCAATTTTGATTCCAAGTCGAGGTTTTGATCGACGACCAGCATCGAGGCGCGCTGTCCAGACGCTGTGGGCGGAGGAGAGCATTGGCCGATGCAACAGACCAGGCCGGGGAGATCAAGCTCGTCAGGATGCTTGGTGCAGGCGTCTCGGACCCCCAACCCTGCTGGTGTTCTGGAAGACAAGGGAAGAAGCAAGCGCGCACAGCTCAGAGCCCAGGCGTATCAGACGTGGATGCGATCACGGCATAATCTTACTCCCGACAGGGGAGCAAGGCCTGTCGTACTGTACGACGCCATCAGAGCCGCGATGCATGCGTGCGCAAGGTAGCGGACGAAGGCAAGGAAATTGCTGGGAAATGAGTACGAGAGGAGGGCATAGGGCTAGCCGCCGTGGACATGTGTCCTGATGGATCTTGGCGCGATGAGAGCACGCCGATGGGTGCAGCAGTGAGGAGTGAGGCCATTCATTGTTATTGAGAGGATGGATGGATGGGCAAGAATGGAGGAGGCCCCGGTCCCCGATGTGCCTGGCCGGCCCCTGCCTTAGCGTGGCGATCACACCTCGAGGTCGAGTCCAGACGAAACACGGATCGTGCCTCCCACCAAGCCTCGCTCCACACAACACACTCGACCCTACCGGCGTCATCTCGATTCACCTTTCCTCGCAGCGCAGAATACAACCAAAGACATCATCTTGCAGCTGGGTCCCGCTTGGACACTGCCGTTGGGCATGTGTTTTCCTAGACAAGGGGTTTAAGGAAGCCAGCCTCTCCGTGAGATCCCAGACACTGGTTCCCCGACAAGGCAGACTGACCGACCGACAGACAGACAGACAGACAGTAGTGCTGGACGACGCCTCCTACAGGATGCACGGCGCAAGCCTCGCCAGCCCCCTTTATCATAAAAGGTAGGTAACTGCCCTCCAGCGTGATAAGGGCGAGGCGACATGTGCCGGCAAACCCCTGGACCAATCTGGGTGACCGTCTTGCGTTTGATTCTCATCTGAATAGCCGACCCTTTTGTAACGGGTGTCCACTTCACTCCATCATGTCGTCGGCTATCCGACTCTGCTAAGCCGGTTTCACGGTCTGATTCAAACCACCTGCCGACAGATGGCCAGCCTTATGGGCAGGAAGCCAGCAGAAACAGGGAGCTTTTGAGGGAGGTTGATGGATCCCACCACGGACGAAGAATGGGTGCAAGAGCAGCCGTTGGTTAGAGCCCATCGTCAAGGTTGGAATGTGGCCAAACCTCCTTTGGTGCAAGATGCAACTACGGGGCTGATAAGCTGCCGTCGATCTGCTGAAATCAATGCTCCGATATTAACCATTGTACCGCAATCTGGCAGACCCACGATCTCCTGGTGTGTCGATCTTGATAAGTGATAAAGGTCGATTAAATTCTCCTCACTCTGGCCGAGGTGTCCACATTCAAACAACGGATGTCCGTGACCTGGATAGCAAATGATCCATGGCGTCACGGGGCAGACTCAAGCCCAAACTCAACTGATGTTTTCGTCGTTTACCGTGCAGTTTCTGTTTGTTTCGTTCCTCTCGGCCAAGCCGGAATGCATGAGCTCGATTTGCTCAAAGTTGAGCATTGTGTGTTGAGCATAGACCATGAAGGTTCGTGTGCATCCTCCATAGCTTGTGTGGCCACACAGACTTTCGTCGTGTCTCCCAACGCCTGGAGAGTCGACTGCCGCACGACTCTGATTTGTTAAAGCTTCCCGGCTTGTTGAGTTGCCACCACTGAGAAGGGCAGCGTTGGAAAAGATGAACAACGGTACGCCTACTAGGCTTCCATGTCCAGGAAGTGCAATTGGGGCCATAGCCGTCGTCTTGCTGGCCGTCCGTGAGTAGTGCTGGGAAGCAAAAGCCTTGGCTGATGCCTGGGGTGAGAGCCTTTCCACAGTTGTTGAGACAATCTTTACAGATACAGAGAGACAGTGTTTTCCTGTCAAACAGTCCTTGTGCCAGTGCGAGGAGCCTGCTGCAGCGCAGACTGAGATTTCCCGTCTGCCAATGTCCCGGTCTCAACTCACGCAACTGGCAAGCCCAGTCTCAGAGTTAGAGGACGACTGACGGGCAAGCTACGCTATAGTGGTTATCTCCCGGGTTTGAGAAGTTGGAAGTGGCTTCCGGCTTTGGATTTACCAAGGCTTGACCACTGTTCATACATTTCACTGGCATATCTCTGAGCTAACCGTGTTTCTAGATGTTGAGATTGAGCCAGCTTGATGTGGTCGAGGCGCTTTCCATCCAATGCTTAGCCTCTCTGATTCGGCCCTTGGCCCAGTCGCAAGGCTGATTTTGAGCTGAAATCTCAAAGAGCCTTGGTGCCTTGTGGGGTTGCTTCTTGTTATGCTTGGGATGGTCTCAGGGTCCAACAAAATCCCGTTAGTACGCGGAACAATGATCTATCTTCAGAGAAGAGAAGTATAGGTTAATCCTATACCTAAGCGTTGTGGTAGCATACTGGTTGATGTTCTACTACTTTACTTTCTGCTCTATTCGTCCCTCTAATCAGGAATCTTGAGATGGGTGGAGGCCTTATGATACTCGGGAAAAGAGAGATTTGTCCGTTACGAAAATAATTAAATACCATATCACATTCTATGGCCTGAGACCAGATCCTGACATTTCGTTGTGCTCGCCTTCCCTGGAGAGCATTGCAAATACATGATCTAGTCGGATGTTTTTAGGGCTAGCATCTAATTGAAGCAGCATTTCAAGTTAACAAGACCAAATCCTCAAGCCCGACGAGAATTCGTTCTTGCATTGAACTGTGCCTTCCTCTGACCCTCTCCAATTCTAAGCTTCATCGCGGCGCCCGCTTTTCATTACTGATTTATCAACTTCTCAGCAGGTGAGATGTTAACTCTGAAACGTCTTTTGTAGTCTGGCCGTATCAAGTGCTTCAGGATTCACACCCGGTTACCTTTTCTCTGCCTGCAGACAGTGCATGGAGTCTTGTCTAAACATCAACTGCGTGGATATTTTCTGCCCCCGGAAAATTTGCAAGACAGACTAAGACCACCGCAGTTGAGGGGCCGCCGGCCACGAGATGCATGGGCTATCGTAGGGGCCTGTATGTTCGAAGGATCCCTCTACATCATTCAGCAGCTCTGCAGTGAGATCCCCCAGCCTTGATAGCTTACACCGTACTCGGAGACTACAACACGCTAGATAGGAAATACTGTTGCGGTTGGATGGGCCTTTGCTAAGGCAACAGCATTGCATACCGAATCAGAACCATGAAGCATGCAGACAAGAGCATCTATCGACTACGAGTACGCAGCTATGGTGCAGCGACCTGCAACCCAACCCTGGCGTTGGTTGCCTCGATATCTGGGAAACTTGGCAAAAGCCATACTCTGTCGACCAAGTCTGCTCGCTTCTCAGCTGGTTGCCTATCGAGATTCGTGGGCCATGGAAAGTGAGCAGAGGTCAGCTGGTGAGTAAGCGGTACACAATAGCACGCTCCATTCATAAAGAAGCGGTGTTGGTTATGAAGACAATAATAATGCGATTCATGATATCACGATTGCACAATCGCACAAAGCTGCATAAATGGTCGGACGTGAAACAAGGTTGATGCCGGCATTGGAGGGAGGAATCGCATCAGCACGGCAGCTGGGAGTGTTCGGGAGCAAGCCCGCGCGAGACAGATCATGATGGCGAGCCAAGGGTGCGCCGTCGACGCTCTCGTCGTCCATGGTGGAGATACAACAGCAGCAACGCAAGATGCACGATCGTGGACAATGGACCACATCTCACGTGCGGATCGGCAGCAAAAAAAGAGCAAGAAAAAAGAGGCCAAATGATGTGTAAGTCGAGCGTCAGCCCAGCCGGCCAGTCGTCTCAACCCCACCATAATTCGCTTAAGGAGGGAACAGGTCGCGAAAGAGGTGCTTGCTGCTTGATTGTTGACCGAAACACAAAACATCCTACCTACACATCCTCAAACCTTCCAGACCACCACGTCCTTCTTCTTCCCTTCGCGCCCCCCCAAGTTCCACTCCCATACCAAACCACCCATTTCACATATTCCACATTACAGAAAATGTCGTGGCAGGGTATGTTTTCGATCCCCATGTCCACCGAGGCGGGCAAAACCCCCTCTTCCGCAAACTTTACCCCTCTATGAGCCCTGTGGCTTCTGCCGTTGCGATGATGAACGAACGCTGACGTGGCCGCGCCTTCTTGTAGCATACGTTGACTCCAGGTACGTTCGCACGCAAGACACGGGAGACGGCAGATGAAAAGCTTCATGGGCAGAAGGAATACTGATGATGTGCGTCTCGGAAAAGCCTTGTTGGCAGTGGTCACCTCGATAAGGGAGCTATCTACAGCGCCGCCGGCGACAGCGTCTGGGCTACCAGTGCAGGCTTCACCGTACGTTGCATCCACCCACCTTCCCTTCGCATCAACCCGTCCCTCGTGTATTCCCTCGCTCTTCAATCCTGCCCGTCGTGGCCGTTGTCTTCGTGACGGGATGAAGCGGCGGACTGGAGTGGGGTTGAGGATGAAAATGGCGGTGGATACATACCAGAATGTTCTCTCTCTAACACGGACCATTGCAGATCTCTCCCGAGGAAATGAAGGAGGTCGTCTCAGCGCTCAGCGGCCAGGTCGATAAGCTATACGCAGAGGGTTTACACGTTGCGGGTGAGAGATATGTTGTCACCAAGGCCGAGGGACGAAGTGTTTACGCAAGAAAGGTGCGATATACCCGTGATCCCCTCCGTCCATGTGTCTTCGATGGCATTGGCGACACCCGGTTTGCTAATTCCCCGTGGTTGTCTCTAGGGTAAGGAAGGTGTCGTAATAGTCAAGACCACCCAAGCCGTTCTCGTGGCCCACTACGGCGAGGGTGCCATTGCAGGAAACGCCGCAACGACCGTCGAGCAACTGGCAGACTACCTCATTAACCTTGGCTACTAGATTGCGCAATGGAGACTCAAGAGTTCGTCGCAGCGAGGGGTTATTGAGGGAGAGATGGGGATTAGAAGGTGATTGTCGCGGCAGTACGGGAGGGAGTGAGCTGGCTATATCTTGGGAGCGAAGGAAAAGCTCGTTTGCGTGCAGTATCTAGGAGGGAAAATGAAAGCTCTTGATACTCCTTTTGACACCATGGAAGAGGATCAAGCTTGCTCCTTCTTCTCGGAGGGCCTGGGAGGTTAGCTGGCTAGCTGTGGGGTTTAGATACTAGAACAGTGTCTTCACACATGTTCTCCTGTTTTTGTTTCTTGTTATCATCAGTCATCCATCTTTCACGATTCCGTTGGTTGGTTTGATAGCTACCGTGCATAAAGCGAATGAAAGTACACGGCCGTTTCCATATTACACGGACGCTCCTCTCCTATGACTCCTTAGCATTGAGAAGGCACTGGTACTCCTAGCCCAATCCGCCCATATGAACAAGTCCCAAATCAGCTCAAAGCATGTCGAAGCCTCGACTCCAGCGGAAGACAAGTGGGAAAGTCCATGGATTTTCATGATTGACTCCTATCTCATGCGGAAGAGTCCTGTGGAGATAAGTACCGTCCATCCGCACACCGTCTATATACAGGAAACCTCGCACTAGCTAGCCAGTCAAGTAGCCCAAGTACAGACGACATGCCAGAGATGACAGCAGCTAGATGCTAGATCCAATGTACAAGAGAAGAAACGAAATATAGGCCAAACGTGGAACCAGTATGATGAAAAAGCAGAACGAACCCCAACCATGCTGCATGAAACTATGCCTATAAAACTGCTGTCCTCCAGAGAGAAGAACAAAATCAACGCCCGGATGCTGCTCGCCTGTTCCAAACACAAATGCCCCTCCAAAAATCAAATCATTAAGTATGCGCGAGTAGATAAAAACCTCAGATGCAATGCCATGCAAAAATGGAAGTAAGGAGAAGACACAAAAGCCCAGAACGCCAGCTCATGATGACCAAAGAAAAGGGGTATCCAACACATGCAAAAAATCAAGAAACACAAACAACTGCACCCGTATCCCATCCACCAGCCGTCCGTCCGTCCGCAGGCAATATTCGCTACCCAGAGTTGAAATAACAGGGGAAAAGGTCGTTATCATCACCAACCTAGCAACATCTCCTCCTCGGCGCCCTCCTATCAATCGCTGCACCTCCAGCGGCACTCTCACTCTCGGCATGTTCGTCCACAAAAACGCCCGGGGGAAATCCCAACCAACTCCTTCTGTCCCGACCAACACGGAAACTCCCTCGGGGGTTCATGCCGTCAAAGTATCCCTCCTGCTCGCCCACACCCGGCGTGAGACCTGGCGTGGCCGTAGCGCTAAGGAGGGCATCCTGCATCTTGCGGTTTTGCTCGACCAATTTCCGCGAGATGACCCGGAAGACCTCCTCCACTCCCTCGCCGCTCTCTGCCGAAACCTCATGGCAGCAATCCCAGCCCACGTCTTGGCCCCAGAAGCCGGAGCTGCGTTTGGAACTCGGGCTGCGCGCCCCATCGAATCCCGACGATGTATACCCACCTCCGTCTCCTCCTCGGGCTTGTAGCCGCTCGAATCCCATCGGCGTTGCGGTTGGCGGCGGCGTCGAGGATTGGCCCGGTGCCAAATTGTCGGCCACGTAGGCTATGCAGCGCTCGAAGGGCACTTGCCGAAGGGTTGGTGTCTGCGCAACGATGTCTGCTTTAGTACCGACAACGTGCAGGATTACGTCCGCGGGTAGATTGCGGCGGAGTTCAGTGAGCCAGATGCCCATCTCCTCGAAGGAGGAGAGCTCCGTGATTGAGTAGCAGAGAATACAGGCGTTCGCGCCACGATAGTAGAGTCTTGATATTGATCTAGTAGCAAGTGGGTGGGGTAAGCGATCTTTCTTGTGAGCATGCCATGGACTTTCCTTCCTCACTATCTCCTCACAAGGGGGATAGTAGGCTTTGGGAGTACGTACCGAAATCTCTCCTGTCCTGCTGTATCCCAGATTTGGAGCCGTACTGTGGTGTCGGAATCATCGTCCAGAACGCGCTTGGTCAGGAAGGACGCGCCAACCGTACTGGTGGTACTGGCAGGGGAGAACTGGTTCTTCACATATCGATGTACGAGACTGCGATGCAAGTGGCCGATCAGCAAACCAAGCCATACGCGAGGGGTTCACATGGAGAGATTCGTGGAATACAAACCTTGTTTTCCCAACTCCTTGACTCCCCAGCACTACAATTTTGGCCTCCAAACTCCCCGTCATCTTTCTCCACTCGATCCGCTCGCGACCCAGTTTCTGGGCAATACTTGGTTAAAAGTCGAGGATGGAGAAACCCAAAAGCGCAAGAATCCCCTACTTCTGTACGCCGTGCTCGAAATGGGAGGCACTGAAGAAAGGGTGTTGAAGAAGAGGCTCGGAATAGTCGACGGCGAGGGGTAATAAGTCCGTGAAGCGTTCCAGGATTCGAGAGTGAGGCGCGGTTAAGAGGATCGCCAGGGAAAGTACGCAAGCTGGATTCAAATTCCTGACCAGAAATCCTTGAGCAGGCCGAACGGAAAGGAGTTTATATCCTGAGCAACAAGAACGGGAAGGGAGAAGGAGAAACGGATTGGAGGGGGGGCGGGACAAGATGGAGGTTTGTTTTTGTTCAAATGCTCTCTGAGTAGTAACGAGGTTCTGGGTACCAGGTAGCTAAATTGTCTCAAGCGCGCGCTCATCTCATCTCCGTTGCCTCCCAACTTTCTCGGCCCAGCCAGCCAGCCAGCCAGCCAGCCCAAGAAGCAACGACGCAAAGGCTCAACCATTCAGCGCTCTTGGGTCGTGTTTGTTGATCGATCTTGCATTATTGAGGTTGGAGGGGCGGGTTTGTTTTGTTTTGCTGCGAGTCTTTTGACTTCCGGTCCAGCGCACTACACTACTACACTACTGTCATGCAAAGGGAATGCAACTTTCTCCAGCCCCGACCGAACCAAAATTCGACCTGGGACTGGGACTGGTAAACAAGCGCACGGAACCTGCTCAGCTCGGCCGGCCTATCACCACCGACAAAAAGCAACCTGCTCCCAGCACCCAACGCAAAATCCACTTTTTCGTGCGCGCGCCCGCTGCAATAATCGAAATTAAGCACCAAGCAGCCTGGGTTTGGATGACGTCTTAGGTATCGCCATCCCTGCTATCCTCGGATGGCAGAAATCTATGCGGAGAGCGCTTTCGTCATGTGATGCTGACCCTGACCATTGGCTTAGCCCCGGACGGCCTTACAGTACGGGAGGGACGGGACGACGTGGAATCCAAAGCTGATCTGCTTCGGACCACGAGAGATGGTGGATAAGCACCGAGGCGGACTGCGGAGTTCGTATCGCATTGCGTGTTCTCCAGACGGCGTTGGTGGAATTATCGCTGGACTGCCGACTGGAACTTTGCTTCCGGCTCTCTGCACGCCGGAAAAGTGGGAGGTGAGAAGTGAGATCTGATATCACGGGGTAAGTGAATCATCAGATCAAAGTCAGGCAATAGCACGTATGCCAATCTTATGATGTAATGGTCTTATTCTTGAGAGCCGTACGCCTGCATCATGTTCTCGGCTGCTCGTATTCCTATCGACCCTTGGCAGATGCTCTGCTCGTCGAAGCAGGTAGCTCAGTCATGATTGATGATCGCTTAACTTTCTACCCTTTCAAGGCTTTAACAGGTTGTAAGTAACCAGTAACCGATAAAATCCTCATATTTCTGCCAGCCATGAAATTGTTGTCTCCTGAGATACTCCCCGTCTACCTCTTCTTTAGCCTGATATCACAATCCCTGGGCTTAACCACAGACATGTTGCTGGTGGTCCACTCCTTGTGTGGATCTTGCAGTTCCATCTATCAACAGATCAATATCAGCGCTGAGCGCACCAAGAATTTAAGGAGGCCTGTTAGTAGCAAATAAACGACCAAGTGACTCGGGAAACTCTAGCAGAGATAAACTCACCTCAAAGGTTCTCATAAGGCTGGGGACCATCTCCAGAATCTCCAATAGCGCGATATTCCTCCCAATACAACCCCTCATCCCAGCCCCGAAATGGAAAAGGTATTTCTCCATCTCCCTTGATTTCGCCTCTCCCTCTAGCCATCTCTCGGGTCTCCAGACCGCTGCGTCATCTCCAAAGATTTCTTTGTTGCGGTGTACGACCCATGCATTGACTGACACAATTGTGCCTCCGGGAATGAAATGGCCCAGGATAATCTTACCAGAGGGTGGCACTACACGTTCGAATCCAAACCCTGATGCAGGGTGCAGCCGGAAGATCTCCTTGAGGCAGGCATTGAGGTAGGGCAGAGTTTGGGCTTGTGCAAAGGGTAAATGCGAGGATGGGGTCGGAAGAGCGGTGTCGACTTCAGCTTGAAGTTTTCGGTAAGTTTGGGGGTTCTTGAGGAGGTGGTAGAAGAGAGCTGATAGAGTTGCCGAGCTGCACGATAGCATATTCAGACTCGAGATTATAAAGACGGGGTGAAGGGTACGAACATGGTCTCCGACCCAGCGAACACTAATTCTGCGCACATATTGACGATCTCGAAATCCGTGAGGACCTCTGGATGTCTTCCCTGCAGCGACATCATGCGATCCAGTAGATCCCCAGTCGGCTCGCCCTCCGCTGACAACTTCTTTTCTCGTTGCGCTCGCGATGTGAGGTGCTTGACTGCGAACGGAATGACCGGAAAGGTGGAATCAATGTAGCCCACCTTCTCTAACCAGACTACGATTGGATTCTTGTGCAAGAGATAATCCAACCATGGGACATGTCCAATCTGTGTGTGGATGAGCGAGCCATTCGAATCTTCCATTTCCACATAGGCCACTTACAAAATATCCATACGCCAGTAAAATATCCAAGATCTTGATAATATCCCCCACATCACCCCCGGTCTCCACAAAGCCATGGCGCTCACCGTACAGCAACTGACCCAAGACATCAAACGCAAAATACTGGAACCACTTGGTGAGATCAACACGACCCTCAGCACCGGACTTGTCAGCAAATTTGTCTTTCAGCACTCCAATGAAGATGTCTCTTGTTTCGTGGACGTAGGTGTCCAGAGATGCCACGGCACTCATAGTAAAGACAGGCCCGAAGGCTCGTCGGAGCTTGCTGTGCCATTCCTGGTCGCGCGTCGCGAAGATGGCGCTGTGCCGTACCCCTTTCACATGGAAGTCTGCCACCGAGTAGTATTCCGACTATTATCTTCAGAAGCCGCTCAGCACTATTCTGAACCACTGGCCACGTACCTTTATCATAGCGTCAGGTCCCGTATAAATATCCTTGATCACCCGCGGATCAGATATCAGCAACAAATTCGGACCAAAGCGAACGAAATCGCCATATTTTTCGTGCAATGCTACCTCGGGGAGCTTCTTCTGGTACAAGCACACGTATCCAAGCCGGTAGAAATCCGTGATTGAGGCAAGGAACGGGCCGGGATACTTGCTGAGACCGGTGCCATATCTCGCGTAGATGGAGTAGAGGATTGCCAGGAGCGGGAGCAGGAGATAAGCATGCGAGATGCACCAGGAGAACAGAATAGCGATTGAAAAGATCATGTTGGAAGATATTAAGTTGCTTACTACGGAGTTCGGGGCCAGGGGATTCTTTGAGCAAGTCCAGGAGCGAAGATAAGCTAGGAGAGTACACGGAGTCAGACGGAGAGAAGTAAGCAAGTCACGATAAGCGCCTACATGTCGGCTAGGAAAGCCGTTTTCCCTACTCTGCATGCAATTCTGCAACCATGGAACCTAGGAATCCCCAGAGGTTTACCCATAAGCACTTTTGGTAGGAGTCTTCAAGCTTGTAGATGAGGGGGAGCATCTTGAGTTGCGCAATTGGCCTCAAAATGCATGCGAGAGTCCTGTGTTTACCAGAAAATATTTAAAATGGTCTGTAATTCTAAGCCATCATATCTCGCGCTCTGTATGTATGCTTTAAGGCCTCGTAGTACTATTACCAGGTACTTGAGGCTGTATGACATGCCGTTTGAAATTACAAGCAAGGTAGGAAAAGAAGCACCTCGAAAGGTAGTAACAATAGTCAGCAGATTTAATATATACATGTCGTATGTTTGTAAATGCTGATAGTTCAATTTCATATACACTCTACTCTATAGCTTGGGTTTCTCCTTCAGGCCGGGGTTGACCAGAGGATCGTATATCGCAATGCCCTGTATATTATTAGTGACAGTGTGAAGCAGGGCGTGTGGATTGACTTACTAAGGTATCGCTTGGTACAGTTGTTGTGTGCATACTTAGACCCCTTGTATCTATCAAGGTCGGGTTTAGCTGATCAACACTCGTGCATCCAATGAGTCTCATATTCATCTCCATCTCGTCCTTTAATAGTTGAATAGCGCGATCGACACCAGGAAGACCGTACGCACTCATAGCATACAAGAATGGTCTTCCGATACCCACCCCCTTGGCTCCCAGGCACAGGGCCTTGATGATATCAGTGGCTCTCCGGACACCACCATCGATGTAGATTTCGATACGGTTCTCCCACCCACGCTCACGAAGCACGGGCATGACCTCGGCAAGAACTTCGATTCCAGAACGGGCAAAATCCAATTGTCGACCACCGTGATTCGAAAGCACAACACCTTGGACACCGCATTCAACAGCTCGAATGACATCCTCAACTCGTTGGACTCCCTTTAATATGATAGGCATTTTGGTAATCGATTGGAACCATGGAATGTCTTTCCAGCTAAGACTTGGGTCGATGAAACTCGATATGGCTCTTGCCGCACCTTGAGATTTGTCCGTTGCCTCACCACTACTTGACTGAACATTCGACCCAACGTCATCGAACTTGACTCGCATATCCTTCTCACGTCGGCCTAGCTGAGGTGCATCCACAGTAATGAAAAGACCTTTGCATCCGCGCTTTTCTGCATGTTCGACAATCTTCTTGGTAATTGATCGGTCCTTGTTGACATATAGTTGCATCCATTGGACCTGATCTCCCTCAGCAGCATCCATAATCTCATCGAAAGAGCAAGATGCAAGGGTAGGGATCATTTGCACGACGTTGTGCTTCTTGGCAGCACGGGTGAGGAGAACCTCTCCTTCATGATGCCCTAGCTTGCCCAAGGCCGTAGCTGTAACATACATGGGGAGGTCGACTTTCGTTCCGAGCATGGTCGTACTGAAGTCCACCTTCTCCACGTCAACGAGGATCTTTGGTCGAAACCAGATCTTGTGGAACGCGCTGTGGTTTTCTCGCATAGTCTTGCCCTTGTTAGTAATTGGAATCTAGAAATACCCAGTGAGCTTACAATCTCGTCGTCAGCGCCGCTGGAGTAGTATGCCCAGGCAGTCTTCTTCATAACATTCCTAGCCACTGCCTCAAAATCCATCAGGTTATAGCACTGCTCCAGGATTGGCATTCGTGCGATGCGATCTTGTCGCTCAATTTCGGCGGGGTCTTCTGCCTTCTCATCCTGCTGGACGGTACCCATATCTACCGGCCCCAGATGTTTCGACTGATCGAGGTATTTATCGAGGGTATCGGGTGGGTGGATTGGCTCGAATTCTTCAGTTGCATCTTTGCCCTGTTGGTAGGATTAGCAATGCCCCTTCTCTCGTCGACTCTGCCGGGGCGACTTACGGCATATTTGAGGATAATCTTGGGACCACCAGGGTGCTCTGCAGCGGTTAGTTGACTGTCGGCAGCTGGGCTTCAAGATCGCATACCAGGTAGGAATTCCGTCACGTCATATGCTTTTCCCTGCGCAATGGTCAAATCTGGCCGTAGGGGTCGTGCTTGGTACCTACATGTACAATAACCCAACACGATTCTTTCGAGTTGTGCTTTGCGATGTCTGCTCCAGTCAAGGAAGGCATCTTGCCGGGCTGTCTTCTGCGATAACGATTATGCCGAGGATGTTACGGCTATGAGAAATCTCGACAATAATGGTGTGAAGAGACAAGAAAGAGTGAGGGCGAGAGGCAAAAGATGAAGCACAAGCGCAATACCGAGCGAAACAGGAATCTATGGTTCGGTAGTTCTCAGTCGCGGAACAGGAGCGGACTGATTGCTGCGGTGGTGACTTCACGACAATCGTTATTGGACGAGCTCGGCTTTAAAAAGAGTGGATTCGAGGCTGGGCTTCGCGGTCTCGGTCGAAAGGGTAACGAGGAAGTGGACTGGGGAAGCTCAACGCAATTGACTGAAGCACAGAGAACTCTTGACAGTCGACGCAAGACGGGATCGGGGGGCTTTTGCTGTTGCACTGGAGAGCTTATGATTATATTTATATTTCCTGATCTGGAATCCCTATCCCCTGGGCGGCGCCCCTCCTCGGTGTGCCCATTCCAGCACCGCGAGCATTTGCCGGGGTGCTGCTCCGCGGGGAAGAGATTCTGGGGGAGCTTCACTAAGCAAAAGCATTTCATCCAACGAATCAACATCCACATATTGGATTTTCGCCAACACGTGATCGACCATTTTGGTGTTTGGTGAATGACGACGGGCCATGTCAATCCCGTTTTCTTGAAGTCAACTAATGCCATGTTTAGTCCGGCCCTAATATCTGTTGGTACCCTATAGAATGAAGTCCAGAGCGCCGGCGGGCAAGATCTTTACAGCTCTACGATCTCTATGGGATTCCCAATGTCGGTAGTGCTCTGGTACACCAGAGCAGCATTCACAAGAAGGCCGCCATTCCCGCCTCCCGGCCCAACCATTAGTCTCTGCCAAAGAATACCTTTGATTCCATACCAGACCACCTTTAAGCCATCGATCCACGCCATGCTCGGCAGGAAGTCCCCCAGGGGTCCGGCGGGCTTACGTGCTTTCAATCTCTCATAGGCCTTCTGCCCTTCGTCCCAGAAGACGGCTTCTCTACCATGGCCAGAATGAATGTGGCCAAAAACATGCAGCCGGGGTCGAACCCGCCATATTTCTTTCAGGAGCCCACCACAGCCCAGAGCGATATCGAGGTGATGAAGCGGTGGGGTGTGCGTCACAAGCACATCGGTTCCTTGAGGTATTCGGTTCTGCCACGGGTCGTCACCCTTTTGATATTGGAATCTGGAAGAGCCATGTCAGTCGCTGTTTGCAGCTCCACCAGAAGCGACTCACGCAAAATCAGCTCCACCACACGCAGGGATATCTGGTGAGCCAAAGAAGTTCAATTTCCTACCCCCTTTGAACTTCAAGGTGACGGCCTTGTTCTCCAGATAGTGCAGCGATTTAAAATTAAGCTTCTTGCCGGCCTTCTTGTCTTCCATCTTCCTGCTCTTTGGATCGAAGTAGCTATCATGGTTTCCAGCAATGATGATCTTGTGATGATGCGGCAAAGAATCGAGCCAGTCAATCTGTGCCTGAATCTCCGCTACGTCCCCAGCGTTCGTAAGATCTCCCGCGTGTATCAATAGGTCGCCGTGCGGAATGGATAGAGTGTTGGTATGCGTATCTGATATGCAAATGACTCTGATCTTCGGTTTGTTTCGGGGTGGTTTAAAGGGCGCGCCGCGAAGATGGAGCAAAACGAAATAGATCGTCTGGACCAACAGTCGCAAAGGCGATTCCAATATGCTGTCGAGAAGCGTTGGAGGGTCCCATTTCTGGCTTCGCCGAGACCATGGCCATTGTGACTTCCGCGCAGCCATGTTTTCGATTCTTCGATGATGTTTCTTGTTCGGATTCGAGATTCGAGGTGTGGTTGGGAATAAAGACGCCAAGAGCTTAGAGATCAGTAACAGTTTCCGGGACGGGCATTGGGAACCAAAAGGCAGTGGGACGCTCTGCTGGATGCTGTTCACTCAAGAGTCGACCATATTGATAAGGCACCGGTCTCTAGTTGAAGAGAGAACGGGGGAGGACGGCGGTGGTTTGCTGGGAGGTGTGCAGTTGTCACAGCCAATCCCTTCAGTCACGGTGCTGGTGGGGTCGTTGATCGATAGCAGGGGTGGAGCTTCAGGGTCGCGGGAAGCGAGTGCGTCATTGTCTTGTGCATTTCAGCCAGCGTGAACTTGCTTGACCGGCCTGTACGCGGGTTGAGCCAACTTTCTGCCCTTCCTCCTGCTTTAAAGGCGCCAATTCCTTGCGCCAGTCTTCCTTCTTGAGTCCTTCAGTACCTGGAATAGAGACGAGCTGAAGGCGCGACATCATGGCCTCCGTCAGAAGCTTGTACGCGCCAGATGAGAAGGTCGCGGGCAATGCTCTCCACACGAATTTTGAGTACGAGCCACAGCACAGAGTTGGGTCTCTTTACTGACAGGCTATAGCGTCGACTACGTAATTGACTACCGCTTCGCAACGACAGGTGAGTAGGATTGCTATCCCCGGCTGGATCTCATGCTGATTCTTAGTAGGCAAAGAACAAGCAGAAGCCCAATTTACGAAACTCATCGAGGCATTGAATAATGTCGGCCTTGTTACGGAAGTTCGTGCGGGAGATAACATTGGCCTCCTCATCTTCGTCAAGATCGCCTCCGATAGACATCTAAAGGGAGAGGTATACCGATCTCGGGTGCAGGATTGGTTATATGGGGTTCGAACAAACGCCCCTGAAAAAGATATGCAACAGGCCCTTGGTTCCGAACCTGTAACGGAGGCCGAACGCTTGCGCTTGATATATCTCTTGATTACGAAGCCAACCAACGAGGGTGGTGCTGGAATCACCCCAAGGAGCGGGGAGTGGAAAGGTGTCCAGTCTATCTTTGCGTTGCACGACCACAAGTTCAACAAGGCCTGGATTAAGCATTTGAGCACACGATACCTCCTTGATGCAAAGGATCTCTCGGAAATCAAGGACCGATTTGGCGAGAAGATTGGCTTCTACTTCACATTCTTGCAGAGTTACTTCATGTTTCTGGTTTTCCCAGCTGCATTTGGCTTCAGCTCATGGGTGCTTCTCGGCCAATACTCTCCCATCTACGCCATTGTAAACTGCCTGTGGTGTGTAATCTTCATTGAATACTGGAAGAAGCAGCAGACAGATCTTTCCGTTGAATGGGGCGTTAGAGGAGTCTCAAAAATCACTCAAAAAAGACCAAACTTCAAGCATGAAACTATCATCAAGGATCCAATTACAGGCGAAGATATTAGGGTCTATTCGCCTATGAAGCGGCTCTCGAGACAGCTTCTACAAATACCTTTTGCTCTGGCAGCATCACTTGTGCTCGGATCGTTGATTGCAACTTGTTTTGCGATTGAGATTTTCATTTCCGAAGTTTATGACGGCCCATTCAAGTCATATCTAGTAAGAACCAAGCTCTTATTGTGAATAGAAAACTTACTAATTCACCTAGGTTTTCCTACCGACAATAATCTTAACTACAGTCATGCCAACCTTATCTGCTGTATTGACTGGATTTGCTACCAGGCTAACTGATCTCGAAAATTACGAGACAAATGATGGTGAGTGATTCATACCCGAGGTCTTAACAACAAGTTAACAGGTGTAGCGTACGAAGCAGCTATGGTCCTGAAGATTTTCGTGCTCAACTTCATCACTTCCTATATTCCACTCTTCTTGACTGCCTTTGTTTATGTACCTTTCGCACAAATCATCGTACCCCACCTTGACATCCTCCAGTTGACGGTGAAGCCATTTGCAGAGAATGAGAAACAAATGACAAGCCCCAAGGCCGGCTTCCAAATCAACCCCGACAGACTCAAAAAGCAAGTAATTTACTTCACAGTCACGGCGCAAATTGTCGGGTTTGCACTCGAAGTAATTATGCCTTACATGAAGCGTAAAGTTTTCCGTAAGGTCAAAGAAGTGCAGGCGGACAGGGCTGCAAAGTACGGCGGTGGCCCAGCACCTGCTGCTGTGGACGACCATCCCGAGGAGGCTGCATTCTTGGTTAGAGTTAGAAATGAAGCTGAACTAGACATCTACGATGTTACCACCGATTTCAGAGAGATGGTAGTTCAATTCGGTATGTCTCATGAATTGGATACTTTCCAAGGCTAACATCTGTAGGCTACCTATCACTTTTCTCTGTTGTCTGGCCTTTGACTGGCCTCTCCTTTCTAATCAATAACTGGATCGAGCTTCGAGGAGATGCGTTGAAGATTGCCCTTGAAACGCAGCGCCCCGTACCCTGGAGAGCAGATTCAATTGGCCCATGGGTTGACGCACTTGGATTTCTTGCTTGGCTTGGAAGCTTGACCAGTGCAGCACTCGTATTCCTTTTTAGTGGGGACGGACTTGGACCAGATGGAACGCCTTCAGATATCAAGGCTTGGGGATTACTCCTAACCATGTTTTTCTCTGAGCATATCTACTTAGCTGTCCAACTAGCTGTTAGGAAGGCACTTAGCCAGCTCGATAGCCCAGGGCTTCAAAAGGAGCGCGCAGAACGCTTTGCTGTTAGAAGGTTTCTAAACCCTTGCGATATTACGCCTCAGTAC
Source organism: Coleophoma cylindrospora (assembly GCA_003369665.1). Classification (NCBI taxonomy): domain Eukaryota; kingdom Fungi; phylum Ascomycota; class Leotiomycetes; order Helotiales; family Dermateaceae; genus Coleophoma; species Coleophoma cylindrospora. Next base: position 1,379,209 of record PDLM01000005.1, on the reverse strand, counting down.
AATGCTGATGAGACCAGGCAATTCCTACAAGAAAGCATGGGCGAAGAGGCAGCTGAGAAGGCTGTCAGAGGTGGTATCCAAGCTGGTGAGAAGATTAGTCGCAGCACCCTTGAAGAGGAAGCCAGAAACTCTACTCTTCGTGGTCATGGAACTCCTGAAGAGCGGTATGCAGCAGAACCCAGGTTCAGAATTAAAAATCCAAAGCTGACTCTTATATAGATTTTGGAATCGTCAACAAGGACAAGCCGAGTCTATAGCTGTCGGACTTAAAATGATCGCAAAGGTATGCTCCAAAAGTACAGCCGGTGTGTGACCTGTGTTTTGCTAATCTGACAAACAGGCTGCCCCTACCGAGACAAAGAAGCAGCAGTAACTGAAGGGCTGGCAAATGGTCTCATCTTGTATGGTGTTTAGGACAGGGAGAAAGCATATCATATCACAGGAATGGATGGCAAAAGGCGAAAGGGCAGATTGAATGAGCACAAACAATTGAAATTATGTCTTCCAAATCAAGTTTTTACTATTATGAGGTATCGAAAGGCTCTCAGAGCTAACATTGCACCAACCAGCTCTCTGCACTACATTATGAAGAACTTCCACTGGCGGCAACGTCCGTATCTGATCCCTTACCTTTCTTAACCCCATCAGCAATCAAATCAACCTTCGGCACATCCGGGATTTGGATACCAGTGATCTTATACATCATGCCCAAATAACCGTCACTGACCACAAGGACATCGACTTTTCTACCCTGCTCTGTCGCCTCATCGCCTTCGGGCAGCTTGATTGCTGCTCTTGCGCTCACTCTCGCACCGTTGGAAAACCCCTTCGGCTTTCCCTTTCCGTTACTATCTCCGCTGTTGGTTGGATTCCATCCAACACGCTTGATAGCGATGATCTCGTCTCTGTCTTCTCGGCACAGTACCACGAACCAGCCTTCGTTTTGCGGTTTGGGAAAGCGCGGGGAGTAGATACGTCCTTCTCGATCAGTCAGTGGATTCAGGCGGTTAAGGGTAACGGCGAGTGATAGGGCCGTAACGTCTTTGACATCGATCTTGAGATTTGGAAGCATCAATGCCGCCTTCTGAAATCGCTGAACTTGTGAACTTGGAAGGCGTAAGTCCTTGACCAGCTTTTGGTAGGCTGGTTCGTTCATGGCAGAGAGATCTTGGAGGGATTTTGGACGTTGGATCTTGGAATAAGACTCTTCTTCCGTGTTAATGCCCGGTAGAAGTGACAGTGGATACTCTGTGGGCCAGCGGGCGCTTTTGATGCTTTGTAGAAGAGTAATCATTTGCAAACAACTGGAAAGGTAACCCAGCTCAGTCAGGACGTCAATACTGGCCTGAATGATACGAATGGCTTGATCAAGAACACTGGTTTGATCCCCCACGTAATCTGAGATTGGGAGATCGATCCGGGACATGTGTGCCTGAAGAAGGAGGAATGCCTTCACATGTGGATCCCACATCGGTAGATTGTCAAATGAGGACGTTGGAATTGGCAGATTTGGTGCCATGGCAGCATTAATGAGATCCTCATTGTGGCGCACAGGGAGCTCGTCATATTCTGTTGCACTGGACATCCAAGAAAGAACGTCGCCAAATGTTGCGTTACGCTTGGCGTGCTTGACGAGGTGTCTAATAGTGCGGTGAGAGAGATAGTAGTAGCTCATGATCTTGCCCATTGGTGTAGAAAAGACGTCGCCATTAGGGTGCATTTCGAGGCATGAAGACTCAGCTAGTTGGCCTAAGGACTCATCAACCATGGATATCATATAGTCATTTGCCATTTGCTGAGCAGCAATAGTGTTGTGTTCTTCTGCTGAGATTTCGAGACCATAGTAAGAGGGGTTCTTGTGCAGTCTTCGGAAAAAGAACGTCCATGTCAGATAGTCCAAGGCATCCTGTTTAGTTGCAATTGTTTCAGCTGAAACTTCGGCGCCAAGATGGTTGTCCAGAACATTGTGTAAAGAGGATTCGACTGGAAAGCCCGTGTGCAAGAAATGCTTGTAGAAAGCCTTTTTGGAATCTTGCGTAAAAATTCGTGCAATACCTGATGTATCGAATTGAGGACGTCCAGCTCGACCCAGCATTTGCAACACGTCTGTCAAGTCCATATCCTTATATCCTTCGATTTTTGCATCAAAGAACTGCGTGCCTTTCACCACCACTAGATGTGCGGGAAGATTGACACCCCATGCCAAAGTACTTGTAGCCACTAAAATCTGGATCTTGTTATTTGCAAAGAGCTCCTCCGAGAGACTACGATCAGATTCGACAAGTCCGGCATGATGTAATCCAATACCGAAGCTCAATGCCTCTTTCAAAGCATCGTCCTTGACACGGGCGAGATTTAACTGCAGGTCATCCTCGTCCATTTTCACGAAGCGACGTGGGTTGTCCTCCATACCACAGAAGTTGATCAAATCTTTGGCTGTAAGTCGAGTCTGTCTACGCGAGGCCACAAACACGATTACCGGCTTGTCAGGGCTGTGAGTCTTGATTGCCAAGAACGTCGGACGGTTCATCGATTGCATAAGTGGGCAAAAGCCACGGACTTCTGGGAAACCATCAATGAAGATTTCAAGAGGAACTGGTCGAACAGAATGTCGAAAGTTGAACAGTCCTTCTTTGACACCGAGCCAATTGCCAAGATCCATGGCGTTGGCACAAGCAGTTGACATGCCTACCAATCTAACGGAATTCTTAGATTGCGCAGCAATGTAGTTCATACGAGAGACAATGATCTCAAGAATTGGACCTCGGTCACCACCAAGCAAGTGGATTTCATCAATGATGACCAGGCTGACTTGCCTCACGTAGCCTCTGGTCTGCCATGAACGGGAGATACCATCCCATTTTTCAGGAGTAGTAATAATGATATCAGCATCTCTGATAGTTCTTGTATCAGGGGTATTGTCACCAGTCAATTCGACAAGCTTCAGGCCCATTTGTCTTGTGAGTCTCGCTCCCCAATCTTTGACACGCTCTCGTACAAGTGCTTTCATCGGTGCGATATAGACAACCTTGGAACCTGGCTTTTCCCGGAAGGCCCACCACATAGCCAGCTCACAAGCTATGGTCTTACCAGATCCTGTTGGTGAACCGAGTAAAACATTTGCGGATGTGTGATACAAAGTATGGAAGATTTGGGTTTGCATGGGGTTGAAGTATTGAAATCGCTGGCCGTAAATCGCTTCCAGATTCGGATTCTTCAGGGCACTAATAGGGAGTGGTTGAAGATTGAGAAGGTCTGTATATACAGACTCGGTATCCGGTCGAATTAACTATCAGCAGAACATAGTTAGCACTATTGTACTTCTGGGTACTAGAAAGGAGACTACAAGCATTCCTGCTCCTAGCCAAAGACTTCAACCAGAACGTAACCATGAATAAAATAGGGTACACTTACATGTTGGAAGGAGATTGGGTGAACAGTCTCTGCACCAAGCCATCTGTCTGACACCGCTCTTACGTATATTTGTGTTGGCAATGGGTCTGACAGAGGGATAGTAAAGTTAAGCTCATGATCATCAAGAAGCTTCTTTCGGTTCAGAATGAACAGCTCGTGATGATAAATCTCTGATGTCTCCGAGTTCTCGACCCAGATCCAGTAGCTCTCGGAGGTGCCATTATGTCGGTCATTCCACTTGAAGTCAGGGGTGAGGTACAGCTTGATCCTTAAGACGTCTCGATTCAATGGGGCTATTTCGGAGTCTATGCTCAAAGTTGGGAAGTTGTCGAGGATCTTAGAAATTGTCTTCCCAGCAGCATGGTTGTGTACGAGACTACCAATCTCCGCTGGCTCCATGTCTCTAAGCATTTCGATAGAAAGGGCTTCTTTGGAATCCAGCTGATTGAGGACTGGTTTTGGCAGCTCAAATTGATGCAATGGGTGTTGGAAAGCCCAGATTCTCTTCTCAATCGACTTGCAGAGAGAAAGCAAGACCAAGCATTGATGACCCCATCGCCTGTTGAGAGCAATCATGAAGAGAGCTCGACAGATTCTTGCCGCTTGTTGTGCAACATAGTTGGAGTCGTTGGCTAATGCGAAATCATCAAGGTAGGCTCGTGAAATGTAGGATTGCAACAAGATGTTTGTTTTTGCTTGCGACGAATCATTCCCGCCTTCCACTTGACAAGGAACAGATTCCTCTCGGAGCTTTTCAAGCTCCTTGGATTCAGTATCTCTGCTCTGAATGTTGTCAAATTCCCCACTCATAGCGATCATCTTGAGTACATCCGCTTCCGTTGCCTGTGGTGACATCATAGTATTGAAGATCTGTATACTGGTGTGCAAGATATAGTATTGACTAGCAATACGGCCCACGTCCTTGCTTCGCAGTTCTTCTGTTGTCTCGTTGAAGATAATCATCTGACTCTGCTGTAAGGTTCTAGCAGCTTGGATGGCAAGCAGTCGACGTCGCTGAACCAGTGTTGGATCGTCTCGAATCTCAGCCCAATCGATTCCGTATGTCAAGGGATTGCGCTGCATTCGCACAAAAAGGTAGGAGTATCCAAGCCACTGAACAGCTTCTGGAATCGACGTGACTGTGCCCAGACCAATCTCAGCATTCAAATTATCGACTAAATGTTTCGAGAATCGTGATTCGATGGGAACCTGGGAAGTAACCGCTTGCAAGTAATGCGCCAGTTTGTCATGCGTCGTGCAAATCATGCCAATACCAGTATCCTGAAACTGAGGTCTTCCAGCTCGACCAAAGATCTGAAGAACATCCAGAATCCCAAGATCAATGAATTTACCTTCTTGAGCACTGTAGACTTGGGTCCCTTTGATGATGACAGCTGCAGCTGGTAAGTTGACACCCCAGGCCAAAGTAGCAGTACAGCAAAGGATCTTTAGTACACCATTTCCGAAGAGTTTTTCCATCAGATTGCGATCTGATCGGGCCATACCTAGAAACCATCGAGTCAGCTGGTTCGTATACAAGGACTAAATAGCTTATAGTAGGTGTCCTTGGGTAGGCACTGGGCAGACCTAGCAGCGACGGGATGCTACTATAAACTGCAAAAACATAGCCATTTTCACAGGGGCTTGTAACTCACCAGCATGATGTATGCCCATTCCTTTTGGTAGTAACTCCCGCAATTCCTTGCCTCGGGAACTTCTCAAATCTTTAAGAGCAGCGTCATACTGCGGATGGTTCGTCGGATCGAATAAATCCACACAAACCTGATCAATAGCCTTCTCGTACAACATCTTTGCAGTTTTCAGTGTATCGCTTCTAGAGTGGACAAAAACCATGATCTGCTTATCCTGCTCGAGCATGAGCCGTACTTTCTCGAAAGCTGTAGTGTCAATATTGTCTCGTGATAACTTGGACCCTGCCTTCCCCTTCACACCAATGAAGTGTTGCTCCAGTGGCACAGGTCGAAACGACGCATCGAAATAGAAGAGTCCTGCATATCTGTTGACCTTCAAGAAATCGGCAACATCGATGTAGTTGGGAAGTGTGGCAGAAAGACCCACAATTCGGATGAGGGATTGGGTGCTCTCAACCTGTCTCTCCGTTCGTGCCACCAAACTTTCTAGTACTGAGCCTCGATCGTCGTGAAGCATGTGAACTTCATCTATGATGAGCAACCGTACCTTCTGAACTAACTCTGTGTCTCCTGTTCCTTTTCGTGTCACTACATCCCATTTCTCAGGCGTGGTGACAATGATCTGTGTAGCAACGATCTCCTTCTTAGTGAGATGCATATCACCAGTAAGTTCTCTTGCCTGAATACCGAGCCAAGCAAGACGACGGCCTAGCTTCTCCGTGATTTCAGCCGCGAGAGCCTTCATTGGAGCTACGTAGACAATCTTGAAATCTTCGAAATTGACTACAAAATCAGATGCTTCAGGCTCCTCCGCCGGGTTCGGTGTTATGTTTTGGCCGATTGCATGCAGAATGGTGAGCATAGCAGCATCCGTCTTACCAGCACCAGTAGGAGCACATATTAACATATTCTCGCTGCTCTGATATGCTACTGGGTAAACCAAACTCTGCATACGATTGAGGGCTTTGTAGCCCTTAAAGGTCTTTCTGCATAGGCCGTCCATGCTATCGATTTCAACAAGTTTGCGACCTACTCCCAGAGTGCCGACTTTTGCGGCGGGGATTGAATATTCTTCATATGTTTGATGTTCTGTTCGCTCAGTTCCCAAGGGAACAGCATATTTCTTTCCTCTTGAGTCTAGAGTGTTTCCAGCAGAGTGAGCTTTATAGACGTGCGGATACTGCGGTCCATCTCGGTCCAAGCTGGGCCCCAGAATAGCATGCTTATGCTCGTAATCTCTCTTACGCAGAGCCTCCTCTCGCTGGCGTTTTGTCTGGAGCTGTCCAAAGAGGCCATCGGTCTGAGCCGTCGCAAATGGCGAAGGAGCAGTGATTTCCTTGCGATGGGAGATAAGCTCGATGACAAAATCCAGATCATCAAAACCGATGATGTCAGTGAGTGTAGACTGCAATTCTTCTTCGACGCTGTCAGAAGCAAGAAGGGCCATGATCTGTTCTTGAAGATCTTCTCCAGCTAGCCCTTGCTTCCTTGCAGCAAAGCCGAGACACTTGCTCTTCAGCCATGCTGGCCCATAGCCGTCCGAGTTGGCATCAGTAGCAGCTTGAAAGTCTTCATCCTGATCACTACTGTACAGGTCTTCCTCGCTGTCACTGATGAAGTCCCAGACGTCGTCTCCACTGTTACCAGATGTAAAGTCTTCATCTTCATCAAAAACGATATCAGCGCCGTAAGATGTAGATTTGCCGTTTGTGGCTGTTGGAGACAATTTAAGCTCAGCCAGGGCAGCTCTCATGGCAGCCAGTTGCGTTTGCCATTGAGCTTCGGCCGAGTCGAGCGCTGATGGTGACATGGCGGTGCTGCTGGCGAGAACAACTTCCTTCGATGAGTAGAACAAGTGACTATTGGTTTGAAGGGTCACGAGCGAATATTGATTTATTGATGCCTAGACCTTCAAAGCGTGAGTGTTGCGGTTGTCACCAAAGCGGACTTGCAGGGATCCATTGCTGAACCTTCGGGGAATCTGAGAAGCCGATGTGGCGTCTGACGTCCTTTTGACGCTCGTGCTTTGGTTCCCAAGGAGGCAGATATCTTTGGGGATTTGTTTCATACTCACACCCATACTCCTTTCCCAGGAACAAAGCGGCCTCTTCCAACTCGAACAATCCTTCCTGCGTTCCCCAATCTTTGCACCCTTCACCACCGCGAAAATGAAGTTGCATTATATCGGAGTAGGCCGCGACCCTGGCAGAATCCCTTAACTGCAAAGAACGAGCCCCGTTGACCGCTATCTAGGTGATCAAGAACGAGTCCAAGCCCGCCCACGAACTGTGTGCCGAGAAGGAACTCAGCGCATACTCTCGATTCACCAAGAACAGGTACGAGAGGTTATTTGCCGCAGTAGAATTTACGGCTGACCCTACGTAGTTATGGCGAGTTCATGACCCTATTCAGCAAGACTGTTGCAGAGCGAACGCGACCAGGACAGCGGCAAGATGTGGAGGAGCAAGGTATGGGACACAATTCTGGAGGAAGCAAGCACATGTGTCGTTAATGATGTCTTCAGATCTTACCTTCCACGCCTATGGACGAACCGAGGGAGTCTGTGGTATCATAATATCTGACCAAAGTTACCCCGCGCTCGTCGCTCACCAACTGCTTTCGAAGGTTGTAGATGAGTTCCTGGCAAAGCACCCACGATCCACTTGGGCTACGTCCAACCCAACTCTCGCATTTCCCGAGTTAAAGGATTATATCGTCAAGTACCAGGACCCGCATCAAGCGGACAGTATCATGAAGATCCAAAAGGAGTTGGACGAGACGAAGATTGTATTGCACAAGACCATCGAGAGTGTTTTGCAGAGAGGAGAGAAGATCGATGATCTGGTTGCTAAGAGTGATGGGCTGAGTGCGCAAAGCAAGATGTTTTATTGTAAGTTGAGACTATCGTGGAGGGGGGTGAAGCTGCTAACGGATTTACAGCACAGGCGAAGAAGCAGAACTCCTGCTGTGTTCTTATGTAGGTGGTTATGGCCTCGGCGTTTTTAAACTCGGTATTGGATTTCAGCATAGCAGTTTTATACTTTCGCTATTGAGATTGTACATGCGTAGTACTTTGGCGGGCCCTTCTTGATTCTGGGCCTTTGCGCAATAACACAGTGATTCCAAGTTCTCGTACCATGTCTAGAATGTTAAGGTCTTCAATTATTTGCTCGGAAAACGCCTAGTAGCAATCGCTCAGTCCACGCTCATCATTGATTACTTCTTAAAAGGTATGCTGCGACTCCGATGTGACCAGACGCCGTGTCGCTGCCGATCTTGCACGGTAGTATGCCTATTTGTACAGTATATATTCGTGGATCTTGCTGTTCGTCAAATCATTCCCATTCCGTTCAGATCTAAGCTCCCAACGTTGCCCAATTAGACAGGTAGTTCCTGGTTTCTTCTTGCCAGGCCACTTCTGTCTACTGCGACGCCAATGTATGGGCCAATTACTGGGATGTTTCGCGCGAACCCTGCGATCGTGCCTAGGAAGTCGCCGAAGAGGATGAAGATGCCGTATAACTCAATCAGGAAACCCACGAGGGGCCAGCGCATAAGGATGAGGAGAAGACCACCGAAGAAAGCTGCGGTTCCCCTCCACTTCTGTCGGCGCGCAAAGAACAAGCCGGTCTTTTGTGGTCCAATTATAATTGTGAGTCCGATTATGAAGAGAATCTAGGGATGGTGAGTTTGTGCAAGGCTTCATACATAAGAGGACTTACGTTGCCCATAGCGAGCCTAGAAGAAGCATGTTAGTAACTGATCTCGGACAGCATGTTATGCAGGAGCAGGGGACATACATAGCTCTATCGAAGAACAGAAGCACGCCTGCAATCAAGAAGAACCCGCCTGCAAATATCCCGTCAGCGCTGAGCCATGCGCCGATGCACAGAGGACCGGACTATACATACCACCGGAGCAAAACGCTACGCCGACCTCTAAAATATCAAATGTTAGCAGGTGGCCTTGGAAAGTAGGTGTGCTTGAGGCACAATTCGGATGGGCGCAAATGGCACCCTTCACAAGCCAGATCCTACGAAGGGGCGGAGAACGGCAACTTACTCTGCGAATCTGAGAGCCACATGGTAGGCATGGTGAACGGGAGAGTGCAATTCAATATGGAGAATGTTCAAGTAAAGGTAGAGAGCTTCGCAGATGAGGTAGCTTGTGCTAACAAAAGGAGATTGTCACGATCATCTCACGGTATCTTTTTCTTGGGGGAGCCTTCGATAAGGACACGCGAGCTCGTTTAGGAGACGCGCCATGTCGCACTGGTCCAGAGACTGGGGTAACAAAGTTCGTTTCAAAATTTTCTGCTGGGACTGAGCTTCCTCTCACCTTCTTTCCATCACGCAAGCTCTTAAAGCTCCTGTTTCAACAACGACAAGCTGGATCTCCGAGCCTAAGTACGTTTCTAAACATACCTGACAACGAAGGCTGTACGACTTTTATTATTGCGGAAGATCCGGTGTGTCTTGTATCAAGGTTTGTGTCCCGCCAAGTTCTATCTGTCAGTGAAGCACTCGCAAAGATATTACACCTCCTAGAATTGCCACGACGATCAGAGCATTTGTTCTGGTGACTGAGTTTTATTTCTCTATATGCTCTCGGTACCCCGTCATCTTAGGCAGAGACCAAACCTCTTTCATCACCTCTTTTGCGTGGTGGGAAGATCGCGATTAAGCCGGGGCTCACTCCTGAACCAAGTGTTGAAAGATGCTTGGTGGGTAGAGTGAGCCTGACTTTGTCGGTCAAACATTCTCAATCTAGTCTCGTACCAAGCTTTCTACTCGTAGACAGGTCTTGACTCAGTCATGATTGATCCCGGAGTGGTAGCCTGACCCTTTGAAAAGCCCTTCAAAGCAAGTAAACCCATTCGTCTGATCCATGCTGAGTGAGTCCTTTTCATATCCCGTATCACAAATTCGAATTGATATCCCCTGATATTATGCTGCAAGGCCATTTTCACATGATTGTCCATCACTTCAGAATCGTGTGCGCTCCACGCGCCTCCAGGTACTGCTCTGCAACACCCTGACCCAATGACCTCACGACCCCAAAGACTTCCTTATTATGATACCTCAGCCTCGTTTTTGGATCCGTATATGGTGCAGCCAGGCCTGTAATATCACAGTAGTGCTTGGAGTGCGCCAGCGAGGGGGCAGATTCGACATTCGTGTACGTGACGTTTGGTGCAGAATTGAAGCCGTTCGAACGCATATTTCTCTCTAATACTAGTTTCGAGAGGTTTCTAGATGCTTGCGCAAGATTAGGCTGGAGAGTAGAGCTCTGCGCAGAGCGTGCTGGCGTGCCTTCTCCATCAGTAGATGTTGCTGAATCATCTGGAAATGGAGTTACAGCGCCACTGTTTTCATTTGTGGCCATTACAGATGCTTCTTTCCTCGATGCATCACCCAAAATTGTCTTGATATTCTTGTTGCGGCGTTGGTTGGGCTTCCAGGATGGATTGCGGAATGGTTTGGGAACAGAGTAGATGTCGAGCTGTCCGATAAGTCTGAGATGGGCACCGTCATCGTCTTTTTGAGGCGGAGGCGGCATTGTGGTATAAAGAGACTTGGTCCTTCGCGGATGTTAAAAATATGCTGAGAAGAGTGAACTGACTGAATACGTAACTGCTGGATACTGAACGAGCTTGGAAGCTGCGCGCTGCTGCGTCCTCATTTTGCCGACGTACACCGCCATCCTCTGGCTTTGTTTGGTTCCGGCACAGACGCGCTCATCTTGCTCCTGGAACAATAACAACAAGGCGCAAAGACAAAAGCAATGGTAAGCTTGAATCCAAAACACTTTAACATGGAAGATGGGCTAAACGCCTTGACAGGAGAGTCCTCATGAGCACCAGCAGAATTTGCTGCTATCTCGCATCATCACTAATGTGGTATGGATGTCTTCGATTATGCAGTTTGAGGAATTACTGAAAACAAGTAGGAGAAGCTCAATGAAGCTATCATGGTTATGAATAAGAATCTCCAGGTCCATATATTCTGATTCGGTTTGATTATTATGCTAAAGCTAATTCTACCTCAGGAAGTCAATATCAACAACATGAACGTTGAGCTTGTTGCATCAATGTTCAAGAACTACCAATCAAATGTTCTTTTCCACCTTGAAGGTCCGTAGATGATTCATACCGATTTCTTGTAGCTTGAATGTCTGACATGCTATAGCAACCGGTGGACTGAAAGAGCCATCATGAGTTGATCAAGTGACAGGCGGTGGAGCTATATAAACAGGTCACGATGGCGTTGCGGAGCTGTGTTCAAGCATATCATCCTTTGATAGGGCTTTTACTTTTGATTCTTGATGATTGAATGAAATGATATCAAAATCTTGACTTTACAATGGTGACCTATATATATATATATATATATGTGTGTGTGTGTATGTTTGTGTTGCATGCAAAAGCACCATTTCTGTGACTCGAAAGCTTTGTATTTCCCAGCATAAAATGAGCCTCCCCCTCTAAGACTACGGCAACTATCCTTAAGCTCCTTTATTCCAAGCTCTAAAGACTGGGTTTGTTCTATAGCATATTCCGGTGCACTTGTGGGTCGGGTGGATTGACGTTTACTACCATCAGCCTTGCTGACAGCCTCGCAGGTCAACCTCAAATTCGATGGCGGACTGCGCTTGACTTCTGAGCAGCAACGGAACGACGTGGATATTTCTTAACCTGTTATTAATTATAGATAACATATCACAGCTCCTGCTAAAAACAACCTCTCACATTGGTGATGAGATAACACCACACTCAGGCATACAGTCTGCCACAACATAATGGCACCTTCAGCCATCGAACCCCCAGCGCAAGCTTCACAGCAGCCTGCTGCTTCACCTCCGACTCTGTACCCGGCAAAGGAGGCCCAATTCGAGCGATACGTAGAGCCCGAGTCAGATGGATATGCAAAGGCGTCCTCGATGGGCCCGGGAGGAGCAGCTATCGTGATTGACAATGGTATATGAAGCACTTTACTCGCTCACTCTTCACGAGACACGACTGATGTTTTCTTACAGGCTCATCCTCGATCAGAGCTGGTTGGTCCTTCGATCTAGTACCAAGACTGAATACTATTCCGATCTACTCAAAATATCGCGATCGCAAATATAACAGGACCTATTCCTTCGTAGGAGCCGATGTGTATGCAGATACCACTGCGCGTGGGCACATGCGAAATGCATTTGAGGCAGGGACCGGCATCATTAGCAACTGGGATGTTATGGAAGCAATACTGGACTATACCTTCATCAAATTGGGTATCGATGGGTCGAACGGCCGCGTCGACATGCCTATTGTTATGACAGAAGCAATGGCTAATCTGCCGTATTCTCGAAAGTGTAAGTGATGTACCTCAGAGATGTTCAGATTGCTTCTAACCTATCCTTCTAGCTATGACCGAGATCATTTTTGAGGCATACTCTGCACCTTCGTTGGCCTTTGGAATTGATTCTCTTTTCTCCTACCAATTCAACAACGGCAAGACTGGGCTAGTTGTCTCCTCTTCCCACAGCTCTACGCACCTAATCCCTGTTCTAAATTCCAAACCTCTTCTCACACAAGCTACGCGGCTCAATTGGGGAGGCTCACAAAGTGCGGAATATCTGCTGAAGCTTATCCGCCTCAAGTACCCAACATTCCCAGGCAAGCTGAATGTGACTCAAGCCGAGCACATGATTAGGGATCACTGTTATCTTGCACGAAATTACGATGAGGAACTGAGTAAGTATCTTGATTGGACTGGCCTTGAGGATCGAGATCACGTCATACAATATCCGTATGTGGAAGAAGTCATTGTTCAAAAGAGCGAAGAAGAGCTTGCCCGACAAGCGGAAAAACGCAAGGAGAGTGGCCGACGATTGCAGGAGCAGGCAGCTAAAATGCGACTTGAAAAATTGATGCGAAAAGAGCAGGAGCTTGACTATTTCCGAGATTTGCAAAGTAAGCTCGCCACTGAGAGTAAAAAGGAGATCAAGAGAATGCTTGATAGCGAAGATCTCAAAGATGAAGCTGCACTAGAGAGAGTGATCAGAGATCTCGACAAGGCAATCAGAAAAGCACGCAACAAGGACCTTGGAGGGCCCGAAGAGGAGGAGGTTGCCGAAGAGCCAGATTTTGGGCTGTTAGAAGTACCTGACGAGCAATTAGATGAGGCGGGTATTAAACAGAAGCGCCAGCAAAGACTGATGAAAGCTGGGTACGACGCTCGAAAGCGGGCCAAAGCCGAAAAGGAGCAAGAGAAAGCAAGAATTGCAGAAGAGCAACGCCTTGACGACGAGAGACGAGAGAATGACTTTGAGAACTGGGTGGCAGACAGGCGAAATGCTCGGGCTACGATGATTCAAAAGATTAAGGATCGCGAACGTCTCAAGGCCGATTTGGGTAATCGAAAATCCCTTGCCAGTCAAATCAGGATGAAGAGTATAGCGAATCTCGCCTCGGACAATCCAACTAAGAAACGAAGACGTGGTGGGGATGATGATAACTTCGGTGCCAACGACGACGATTGGGGCGTGTACAGACAAATCGCAACAGGCGAAGGCAGCGATGACGAGGAAGAGGAAGACTTGGGCGCAGGCTTGAAGACACTCGAAGCAGACCTCCTCAAATACGACCCTGACTTCACCGAACAGCACACCCTGGACGCACAAACCGACTGGACCAAATCTCTGGTGCACGCCTTTCTTCGAGGCCCACGGCCGTTTGACCCAGCCTCAACCGCGGAAGCGCACCAGATTCATCTCAATGTCGAACGCATCCGCGTGCCAGAAGTGATCTTCCAGCCGTCAATTGCAGGACTAGATCAAGCAGGTCTCGTCGATATTGCAGCCGACATCTTCACGCACCGACTGAGCAATATCCCGGGAGCTACCCAGGATGACTTTCTCAGAGACATCTTCCTCACGGGCGGGAATACTTTGTTCAAAAATTTCGACGAACGTTTGAGAGATGGTCTGATGGGCAATCTGCCGGCGGGCGCACCGCTGCATATCCGTCGAGCTAGCGATGGGATCTTGGACGCATGGAAGGGTGCAGCCAAGTGGGCAAGTGGAAGTGGGATGAAAGCAGCAGCTGTTACCAGGGAGGAGTATCTGGAGAAGGGCGCGGATTATTTGAAGGTATAGCCTCCCCTAATTTTCTATTCTTAGTCATTTGAAGAGACGAAGCTAATTACTGGACTCTTAGGAACATGATCTAGGGAATGTGTTCTCATGAAACTAGTCATTAGGGGAAGAGATGAAAAAAGGGCAGATAGCTATTGTCGAGTCTTGTGCTTGTCACAACAGGGCGTTTCAAAGGATGTTATTGCGAGGCTTTGCCATGTGACTAAGGATCGTGTCGTGGGGACGGACCTGCAAGGGAAGAGATACGAATGAGAATATCATTATGCTACTTCTTTCGTCCATTTTGACTTCACCATGAGCAGTCTGTTCAGTTCAGCTTGAGTCGTTTGGTGGACTGTAGTCGCTATTCGGGACCATTACATCTCAATTACGGGACATTGTAGCTTGGTCTTGTATCCGGATCTCTTTCATTCTTCTAACTTAGACTGAAGACTCTTCCAATTTCAAAGAACAGTACACAAAGTAGATGCTGTGTGGTTGAATGGGTGAGATGAGCGTGTAAATATCATGAAGCATAAGCTACTTGGATACGTAAACGCCAGTTACAGTACAGACCACCTATTCCATGGCCTAGAGCGAAAAGGCCTCGTCCCTCATGAATGAAGAGTCCTTGTCCCAGAGACAGGCTAGCAAAAGCAGTGGGAAATAAACGACGAGATGCTGCAGGTACGCCAGGCCATTAATAACGAGGTAGGAAGGCCGAAAGACCAGAAATCCCCATCGCAGGGAAAACGAGGCAGGATGTTGTGTTGCTCTTGAACGCCATTATGCCAATCCACAAAATACAAACAAACACACAATGAAAAGCTAAGACTAGTTGACCGCCGTGGTACCCGTGTTTTTGTGACTCCCTGGTAGTAGAAAGAAAGATCAACAACTACATCGACATACTTGTGGGCAAGCCATCGGCACGTAGTTGACGACTGATCTCCTCATCTGGATCCTCAGACTCCTTGGAAATAAATGGCTTTCCGGTTCCTGCATTCAGTACATTGGCAGCCAGTCTGGCAGCAGCGGAGGCTTGGTGCGAGCTCATGGGAGCGTGAGGTGCCGCTGGAGGCGGAACATGCGCAGCGCCTACAGTCGAGCGTGGATCCTGCATCGGTGCATCATGTCGGGTGGTTGCTGGGTGAGAGAGGTTGACATTGGGTGGTGGTTGCGGGTACTCGCCCTGCGACTCGATGAGCCGAGATTGGAGATGGATGATATACTCGCGCAAGCTGTAATTCTCCGACTGGATTGACTTGTAGTTCTCCTCCAGGGCGTGGAGCTCACGAACTTGCTCCTCGAGCTTCTTAATGTATCCTTCCTTGCGCTGGCGAAATGCTCGCTGTTTCCAAATGACCAAAAGGTTAGTTATGTAAGCAAGGTTGTGTGGTGGTGATTTTTGGGGATCTTGATGACATGAGAATTGACAAAGCAAAGGACAGGAACCTCCAAAAATTCTCGTTCTTCGTCCTTCTTTGCGACAAACGTCTCTCTTGTCACCTAACAACGAAACCACGGCAATTTTGCGCAACTACAGGTCTGACTTTGCAGATCGCGAAATGAAAATGCTACTTACCTGAGCAGCTCGGTTTTGCGCCGCACGCTTCGATTGCGACAGTTCACGCTTGCCTCCCTTCCCACCCATGCCATCATCGTCGCCGCTGGCATTACTGTTCCCCATCATGCCGGGGCCGGCAGGGCCACCGATGGCAGGATCGATATTGCTGTGGTCGTGAGGACTGGCGCTACTGGAAGGTGGAACGTCGCTATATCCATGCGTCGGTGGGTGCGCACCGTGATGCTGTTGGTGTTGTTGGGCCTGGGGTGAGATGGCGGCTGCAAGTTGCGCTCTCAAGTCTGCAAGAGACGCGGAAGAGGTCAGGTCAGCTTCGGTTCACATACATACATACTCTGCCATATATATATTCAGCAGTAGCATCCCGAGGCAGGCCAGCCAGCCCGACCTTTCTGCCGTCTAGGCTGCTATGCGATACGAACTAGAGGGTATTGGGGGAAGGAGAAAGGCTCTTGGGTGCTTTGCTAATCGTACCTTGATCCGCACTCATCTCCTGCGTCACCAGTCAGCCAAACAATCTTCCGCGTCCCATGCAACGGTGGGTTTGGAAGAGAAGGAAAGGAAAGGGAGCACAGCGCGCGACGAGAAGCGCCTCTCCGATCCAACTCGAGCTAGCTCCCAGGATATCTCGGATTACGAGAGCTTCCACCAGGCCCGAAAGCGCGCAGTGAGGTCTTGGGGGTGAGAGGGAGGGAGGGAGGGGTCCACCAAGATGACCTGTGAGAGATAGGTACTTACATTGTTGCCCATATTTGCAACCGGCGCGGGCGCGGGTGCGATGGATTGCATGATCCTTCCTCGTCCTTGTTCTCCGACTCAGAATGAGCTATCTGGGCTGGGCCACCATGCGATTGAAGCTGCGGTCCTGTTAAGTGATTTCCCTTTCCCGATCCTGGGCCCTTACGCGTTGAGAGAAGATGCGCAGACAAGAAGTCAGGTAGGTGAGGTACGAAGGTAGACAGACCCTTGCCGAAGTTTTGGTGGCAGCAAGTCATCATTCTTACCTCCGCCGCCGCAGAGGCAGGCTAGAAACACACACCACGTGATGGCCGCACCTCCGTCAGCCAGATGCTGCACTATTCTTACTATGCGGCGGCCACTTGCTGGACAGGCACGGCGGAAAGGGCAGCGCTGTGGGCGAATCATGGATGAATGTATGTCTAGCTATGGATCGATATCGCGCCCCTTGTTCCTTTATTCCCTTGTTTGGGCACTGTGTTTGCCAACATCACGAAGCCAACATTGCTGCATCTACGCACGCCGTCGGACTCTCGGAGGCGCGGATCGCAATGGGGTTCGGAATTTAGCTCCATGCTTACATATCAAGGCTTAGTAATCAAGTAGCGCTCACCAGCTCCCGGTCCCACCCCGCCGACCTTCCTGTCGCACGCATACCATTTCTGCTTGGGCGTCTTGGTAAGATCTGACACGTTGTGGGAGGCCAGTACCTGCGAAAGCACTGCATGGCACGCTCGGGAGGTTTCCCCCTTCTGATGCTGTCCACCCCGGTGCCGCCGCACTGCTGTCGACTCCACGGCGACTTCGGGTGGGGGACGAGGACTACCGAGGGCGTTGGGATCAGCTCAGGCTCAGGCCTACTTTGGGCCTGGCCTGGCCTGGCACTCGACCTCGACGGACGACCGGGCAGATAGTTCCCCCAGCGGCCGGGAGCCCGCGTGCACAGCGAACTGCTTGCCTTATGCTGGACAACGTCCGCAATACGCGCTCGTCTCGGCTACCTTATCAGAAGCGAGCGAGTGGCCCATCCTCTGTTGGCATTGGCTCCGGCGGATCTCCACCCAGTCATCCATCCTTCTCATTCGTCATCACGAGACTAGAGCGTGCTTCATTCATTTCGTAGATTCCCTATCTTTCATGGGCATGCATCGTTGCCCCTACTGTAGATACAAAAATAACCGTCATATCTTCCCAGAGTTGCCGAGGATGCGTGCACCATGCTTGCTCATCCTTGGTCCGTCATCATAGCCTCTTCGACGGCTATCTCGTGCGTCTTCCGTCTGTTCACTCCTACCCGCCCAGCTGAGTCCGGTCCATGTCTCGCCCTTGGCCCCGTGTTCTGTTGAAGCAGCACTGGAAGGGCGTCGTATTCATTGCCAATTAAGGGCAATGCAATCTTTTGAGCTCGTTGCTATGATCTTGCATCGCTACCCGGCCACTATTCATAGCACCGTCTGACTAAGCTCCTAGTTCTCTGCTCTGCTGCACCGAGAAAACTATGGCGGGCGAATATCGCGGAATGGTTTCCCCTCATCTCCGCGAGTGAGCGAGCGAGCGAATGACAGGAGCGTGCTCGCACTCTTTCCGTGGTGCCTGTCTTGCTAATCACCATCTTCTAATCCCGAATCGAGATACCTCTCGGTTCCCGAGACGCTTAGTAAGGCATCCGGCATTGTGTAGCATGTGGAGCTCCTAGTTCTCGTACGTTGTGTGTTCCTGGCCATGATGAGTAACCATTACGGACCCAACAAGTATTCCTCATGGAAGGAGAAGTACGCGGCCTCACTCAGACACTAATTCCCAACTGTTGAATGGGCCAATGTAATGTCCAGCGAAGACGGTCATCAAGTCGCTCGTGAATCACCCTCAACATCTTTGCTGCACGGTCTTTGAAGTACCACTGGCCCTTCAATCCTTGAAGTAATACACAGTAGTGGGCCAGCAAGATCAGCGCGCTAGGATGCCATTCGTGAAGTAAAATCATAAAGTCCTCGGTGAGGCGCATGGGCCACATATGCATGGCATCCCACGTAGAAATGGCACTGCCTATATCCTCCACGCAGGAGAAGGCCTTCCCAAGCTCGATCGCCGCTTTGAAGTAAGTCATGCATACTTTCTCCGACCACGCGAACTCGGACTCGAAGGGGGGGATAAAGGTCAAAAGTGGCCGTGGGTCGTACTCAATGGCTTCCCAGGCCATCATGTCTGTTACGCATTCCAGGGTAGCTTGGGCTTTGGATATCAGGCTTCTCATTGGGCCCGTGGCGACACTCATCCAAACCGGCCCAAGCATGGTGCACCCATTGCGGATGAAGTGAAGCCATTGCGGTAAGCTATCCCCTTCGGAATCGCCGGTAAGAAGGAGACTGTCTTCGTAGCCATCTGACGCAAACACATGGATGACAAGAAGATGAGTGAAAGCATACACCGCATTGCCATTCTCCTCTGTCACTGGTACGGAGACCACTTTGCGGAACTCGGACAGTGCTTGATCTTGGTGGTTGGCAGCCCGCAAGTTGTATTCATAGCGATGATCGGGATACAGATGGGCGAGATGGAGTGCCGCACAGGCCAAGATGCCGTGCATGAGGAAAGGATGCTCCATACCGAGCTGCGGAGCGATCGTCTTCCAGATCCGTTCAGTGCCAGGGTTGCTGGCCACACTCTCGTAAGTCGAGGTAGTGAAATGATTGAGGAGCTCCATCTCATTCGGACCTAAATGGATCCTTGGGCCACGGGGCTGCTGTGCCTGCTGTGCCAGTGTGTTATCACTAGGCGGAGAAGGCATTGGGCTGTCGTATTCATTCTTCACGAGGGTCAGTATGTTTCGTTGCTAGGTCGGAACGGTGCTTCTTACCTGAACATCTCTGTAGTTCATATCCCTCTCACTTTGCTTGGGGATCATTTCATGATCGGGTGGTGGAGTAAGCACCTCTGAGACCTCGAAGTACTGTAATTGGTTTCCTCGGAAGAAAGTCTGGAGTTTTACGTTTCGCCATGAACGGCTTTCCGGGGTTGCTGAATGATGAACCGTCGTCCAGTGGCTCTTCATCCGCTTGACGGTCACGCACAAATGGCCACAGCCTTCAGCATCACAGGAGACGCCATCTTCGACGGGCAGGAATGGAACGGGGAATTCATGGGCCTGGGGCAGAACCACCTCTGAAGGCTCGGAGAGCGTGTACTGGGAAGCATACTCTATGAAGGGTCGACGATGCGAGCGGTAGATGTGGTGGAGGTCTTTCAGATGTCGCGGGATGGCGGCGGGCTGGATGGCATACTGACAGAGCTTGCAAATCAGGACTTTGTGGGCGGGCAGGTAGTGCAGCAGCTCGTACGGCGGGAGGTTAAAGGGAACGGGCAGAACGCCATCACTTCGAGACATTGTCAGTCAGGTCGGGACGTTGTCCAGGCGGTCACCGGTCAGAGAGGGCGATGGTGGTTGGCGTTGGGCCTCGTGGACGTCCAGACCGAGATGGGATAGAAGGGCGAATGGGGAGCGTGAGCTGAGCGACGATTAACGGAGACAGCCTGAAGAGGTAGCAGGTCCGGCGGGGGGGAGGCTGATGATATACCGTACAGTCCAGTATCAGACCGAACGGGGTACAGGACGCAAGGTGTCCGACGGTTGCAAGATGAAGCGGGCCTTTGAGATTCAATGCGTGGCCCGACGAGGATGGGCGCGCATAGTTGTAGTCAGTGGTGAAGTCAGTGAACGCAGCGGAGCTCGAGATTGCAGGTTCTGGTGAGTCCAGGGCCCCGTGATTGAGCCGCGCGATACAAGGTCAAGCACGATATGAAACTATCAAACGAAAGTCAAAATGGGCTGGGCTGATTAGGTGCGCGCGGAGGGCTGCTTGGTTGGACGGCGGAGTGGTGAGGAGTGGTGATGGGCGCGGTGGTGGTTAGGCCGAGGTGCTAAAGTAGGCAGGCCGGCTTGCTGCTTCTGCCGTAATCAGATCATCATCATTAACAATTGATCATGAACGTGCCAGGTGCGACGAGAAGCGAGAAATCCTCCCAGGCCGACCAGGCGCTCCGGCCGCAGGGATGGCCATCCTGGTTGCTGAGGATATGGCCGTCGAGCTTCATGCCTGTGTTCCCCAGTCTCAAGTTTATTTTCAGCCCTCTGCCTCTGCTTGGGCGGCCGACCTGCGAATAATGAATCCCTTGAGGTCGGTCCCTTGCAAACTCTTGTATCTGTCTGCGCCTGGAGATCGCAGCGCTCTCGTAATTGAGCGAATTAAGCAGGTCCAACGGCCTCGGGTACGGAGGCAAGATAGTCCGGCTCCTCTCGTCAGCGCTGGTCCCAGAGGCCCTCCTCTCCATCCGTCGTCGACCATGGATCACCGCGAGAGAGGCTTTGCTGAACCCTGGCCACACTGCCCTACCTCATTTGCCATGCGGAGGGTCTTCCGAGCGTAATTACAATACAGTCCAGCCGTCTCCCGCACAGTACGAGGTCCGTCCCTCGCGTAGAACGAGTACCGTACGGAGTGGCCGGCACACTGTTCTGCTCGCCGTCCTCGCATTCTTAATTCCCAGCCGACTCCACCCTCGTCAAATATACTTCGCAGGCATGAATCCGACGAGCAGTATTAGATTCCAAGGTATAACGGCAGGGCGAGGCAGACTTTCCAGATGCTGCGCGCATAAAAGGTTACAGTACCCCACGGCTGACCACCCTAGCCAAGGCTTCTCGAGATACATTGAAGAATCAGTCTTCGGTGACATGCGCTGCTGCCAATAAGCCGCCGGGGGAACAACCACCGCGGCACATCGGGTTCTTCAAGAAGTCCGAAGTCCCCGAGGGATTGCACTCCATGGCCGGTGCTGAAATGGTCGAAGGATGCTTGCCACCCAAGGCTCATCCATGAGACCTATCAGCAGTGATCGCCGTCAAGCGAGCAACAGAAGACAGGCACTTGTCTTGTCTTGCCTACCTGGGGCTAGGTGCAGTGCGCAGATTGATGCGCAGCTCAAACGATTGTTCAGTGCCGGGTGGGAACCCGGCGGGCATCAGGTGTGCCAAAATACGGACGATTCATCAGCATGGCCTCGCCTCGCCTGGGATTAAAGTTCAGACGGTACTGATTGATTCATGGAAACTTGAGAGGATCTCCATTTCTCGGGTTGACCCAGCCCCATTGCTGTGCTGTGCCGTGCCTGCGATCTGCAGTGTCTCTGATGCTCGTCGGTACTTGCGTGCACCCGTACCTGCAAGCCTCCTTTCCACCACTGCTGTCTGTACTTGCTAGACCCCTCCCCTCACGCGCTCCCGTTGGGCCTTCGGCTTGGACTTCTTCGCGTGCCTGTGCTCCCTGACGTCTGAGCTTCTGCTGGTTCGATGCCAAGGCTCGTGGTGCCAAGGCGTTGTGTTTTGAGAGGCTCTTGCGAGATTCATGCCAAGTCCCAATCCAGCCGGGGCCAAGACAAACGTCGCCGTCTCCCTGAGCGTTGGCTCAAGAGGGTCGCCGGGACTGAAGTATAGTAGCAGTACAATAGTGTGTGTCCCAATATCGGCCCCTCGAATGTCACCCATCTCTGCCGAGACGTCGGCAATGCTCGCAACCCGCTGTGCCAAGCCTGCCGTTGATCTGTCTGAAATGTGGCCAGCGCAGGAACTCAAACGCAGGGCGATCACTCTGGAGAGCAATACGAGTGTGGAGCATCCATCCCCCATGCCTCCAGCGCCAAGGCAGGTATATCTTGAGACCCAGCGGGTGCGCTTCAAGACCTCGGCTTCGCCCACCCACACCCGCATTCGACCTAGCCCTGCCAAGCGAAAGCGGACCTTTTCCGAGCCTTTGGATGGCTCTTGAGATGCCCAGACGATTGGAGCTTTCGCTAGGCTTGGCAGTCAGATATCAGCCGAATACTGTCGGTCTCCTGAGACTCCAAGACGCGACCATGGCCGCGATGGTTTCCAAGCCAAGATATTCCTTTGGTTCACAATGACAAAACTGTCGTCCCGTGCTGGCCAGACCTCTGAATCTTGCCCTTTCCCCCCGCGGAAGAAGGTTTGGGCCCCTCCAAAATAGAGGGGTATATGTCATCAGTCCTCCATCAGCTCCTTTCGGATAGCTTGCCCATTTAGCTCGCAGACGGGGTGGTCAGGTGAAGATGAATCAGCCCTGTCGGATAGTGCGAAACACACCTTCCCCTCAGCAGCTTGTGGGACTCAACGGTAGAACATGCTGACTGACGTAGCTGTTCTTGGTCTCCATGGGTCGAGGTGGCTAGCATATGAGGTGGATTGGACGACTGACCGGTATGGTCATGGCAAGACACTTGCCATTGGCTCCGCCGGCACTTGATGATATCTCCCCAATTCGATCATCTTGCCTTCAGAGATCCTGGGCCATCGTGGGCGTCCGTGCTCGGCTGCAGCTGCATTTATGTCCATGTTCCCCGGCATTCTCTTGGCTGGCAGGAGCCGTTTACTATATCATGGCCAGAGGGCTGTGCGAAAAACCTTTCGCTAAGCTTTCAACTTCATGCGGCCTTAGTTCAGTGCGAGAACATATCCAACAGCTTGGGATCGTTTCGTCCGTCCTATTTTTAGGCCAATCTCTTTGTTTGCAACATTGGATTTCAGAATCAAAGGATGTGGAGATGTGGAGGTTTCAAGGACATACTGCTTCTGCAAGAATACCTCGGAGGAGAGACTAGGGCATCTTCCGCATCCTGCAAGCTTTGTCGAAGAGACTTTTCGTAGTATCTGTTCCAGTCTCCTCAATGGAGTTACTCTGTCTTGCAGTTTCATGTGTGGAGTATTTTGCCTTTTTTCTTCCCGTGGACTACAAGCGTGAGGAATTGCTAGCTACAGTTTTTCGAGGCTCGGGAGACAGGAGTAGGCATACTGGACCTTCTCTGGAGGATCACTCCGTTGCGATCAGAGACCGAAAGACAATTGCTTTAGGTTTTGCATGCTGCCGCGGCCATTGTGATATATAATGCCGTCTGTTTGCTAAACCAGCCACGCTGAAGACACCCACCCAAACGAGCAGCGCGTGCCTGCCGCTATGAAAGCCGAGAACCCTCCCAAAATAGGATGCCTCGGCATGGTAATTGCAAGTCCTGCTTGAAGCCATTTCCAAAAGATTGCTGGAATTGTGTCATCCAAGGCCGTGGCAGTATAGTGCGCTAAGGTAGAAGGACCAGTCAGACTGCAAAGACTGGTGGGCCAACATTTGCAGGTCGCAGCTAAAAATCAACCCCCTTGTTCGTCGGCT
Source organism: Coleophoma cylindrospora (assembly GCA_003369665.1). Classification (NCBI taxonomy): domain Eukaryota; kingdom Fungi; phylum Ascomycota; class Leotiomycetes; order Helotiales; family Dermateaceae; genus Coleophoma; species Coleophoma cylindrospora. The sequence goes on along the minus strand of PDLM01000005.1, from coordinate 1,355,465 downwards.
CATAGTCACATTGGTCGGACGGGATTGGGAGGTAATGCTGAATATCAAAGACTCCTACACGCCGGCCGCAGGTATAAGTCGGCAGCGAGTCCAACAGCCAACAGCCGTTGCCATAAGCGCTAGTCGTCTGGCCCAGCTGCACTCGGACCCACTCCTCCATCGTCCCTGGTTGGCGGGACAGGTGCGAGACGTGAGCTATGATTGGATGAACGGCTCTGTTGGCGACGAGCTGAAGTGTACAAGATGCCCCGAGTTGGGTTATAAATGTGCGATGGAGGTCTTCGAGGTATGGGAGGGCCGTCGTCTTCATTAAGTCTTTTCTTTTTAAACAACGTTTAAAAATCCCTTCAAATGCCTCCTCTGGTTTGGCTCGTCACGGGCTGCTCTTCTGGGTTTGGAGAGGCTTTCGTTCACAGTATCATTGCCCGAGGCGACAAAGTTATAGCAACAGGTCGCAATGCTGCCGATCGGCTCGGTCACCTCCAAGCGACGGGGGCGGCCATTTTGCCCCTCGATGTGACCGCTCCCAAGCAGGACATTGAAGCAACAGTCCAGAAAGCAATCTTAATCCATGGGACAATTGATGTCCTGGTGAATAATGCCGGGTACTGTGAGCTTGGGTTCTTGGAAGACATTCCGTAAGCTAGGCTTAGATCTTTTCAATCAATGGGATGTTCATGGCTGACTTGGGACCACTAGTCCTGACAAGTGGATGGCTCAACTGAACACCAATTTCTTTGGCTGTGTCAACATCACCCAAGCCCTCCTGCCTCACTTTCGCTCCAAGAAATCCGGCACTATTGTCTTTATGAGCTCGATCTGGACGTGGACTAGCGGTCCGGGAATTGGACCTTATGGCGTGAGCAAACATGCCTTGGCAAGTCCGTCGTCCTCTCATTCTTTGATTGCTGTGTCGTTGCTTTGGCCTGCGTATGATATTGCTGACGCTACCCAAGGCTACGCTGGAACGCTTCAAGCAGAGGTTTCTCAATTCAACATCCACCCGATCCTTTTTGATATTGGTCATTTCCGCAGCTCCATCACATCCCCGACATCCGTCTCCTTCACTCCTCCTAGCGCTTCCACAGCAGACGATTACAACTCCCTTTTCACGTCTCTCACGGCTGCCGCCGCTCAGCTGCATGGTAACCAACCGGGCGACCCCCGAAAATGCACCGAGTTGATTCTTGATGTGGTGAGAGGGGAGGGGTTGGCGAAGGGGCTGGAAAGGCCTGCTAGAATCCCCGTGGGAAAGGATGCGGTTCAGGTCGTCAAGGACGCTTGTCAGAGTATGCTCGAGACCGTGGGGGACTGGGAGAGGGTGGTTTCTGGGACGGATTTTTAAAAGAAGCAAGGTTGGGCAAAGTGATTGCTTCTTGTGATTCCCGCTCGTCTTATGACATCTCTTAATTCCTACCTACAGATTGATGGCAGTTTGAAAATATTGCAGTACGCGGTGCCAGTCACGCCACTCTAACATGTGTCGAGATATGAGGCCTCGGCTATTCTGACTACATCGCTCTCTACCTGGTGCAGTTCGTGTCGCTTCCCCAGAACGCGCTGCGGGAGACTAACTTCCGTGCTGTTATGTGACGTTTGCTGCTCGAGCGTCTCGCACCTCGGAATGCAGCTTGGGGCGTGCTCGTACATATCCAAAACACTTTGATCTGGTACTGGCGTCGGAGGCTGGCCTTGTCCTGAGGTGCTGCGATCTGGCGAATACCAAAGCGCTCAGGCAAGCCGTCTCGATACCGGTGCTCGATGATTCGTCTGAGATCTTCCGAAACAACCTTACTTTGCTCGCCATTCGGATACATAAGACCGCACGCCGATGGCAATCCTTGTCCTCGCGCCTCTGTCGTGGGAGAATTTCTTTGGAGTTGATTTGCGATGGCGAAAAATGCTTTGGTGCTCACCGTGATCGGTGTCTGTACGCTCACCTATTTCCGCGATCCCTCCTCGTCGCTCCGCTCCTATGCGGCGATATCCTTCCTCGCAGCTTTGCTACTCGTACCGGGGCTTCTTGTGTGGAATACCATCGTGTTTCCTTTCTTCTTCAGTCCCTATCTCCGATTGCCTCAAGCCAAAGTAAGCTCTGCCTCCAACCTCTCAATGCGTCCGCCCATACTGAGTGCAAGCAATACTCACCAAACCTTTCTTAGCAATCGAAATCATGGAAGAGAATGTTCACCACCATCCAGAATGGAAGCATGATGCTGAATATCGTTGAGAACACGCCCAACAAGGGCATCCTCCGCGCTCTGGACTTGTTCAATCGCGAGACCCTAGTCGTTACCTCGCCGAAGGGCATCAAGGATCTCCTGCAGAACAATGCCTATGATTTTGAAAAGAGCCCCTTTGTCAAGAAGTTGCTGAAGTTGGTTCTGGGGGATGGCCTTGTGGTTGTGGAGGGTGCTGAGCATAAGGTAATGTTCCCACTGGGACGGAGATAGACTTTCCCTCGAGAAGAGATGGGTGCGGTATAGGAAGTTCTTGCTGACGGAAAGCCAAAGATGCAACGCAAAGCCCTGCTCCCCGCATTTTCATTCCGCCATGTCAAGGAGCTGTATCCGCTATTTTGGTCCAAGTCCAATGAGATGGTAGACCTGATCAAGCAGGACCTGCGCCAGCAAACCTCCGACGGCACGATTGAGATTTCGGACTGGGCTACAAGAGTCGCTCTCGACTTGATAGGAATTGCAGGCTTCGGTGTGGATTTCCGCTCGTTAACCAACCCGGAGACCCCGTTGAACGTGGCATATAAAAATGCGCTGCAGCCCGGGAAATCATCGAGGTTCATCCTGGTGCTGGCACTGTTGATCTCGTCGAAACTCGTGCGCGTCCTACCCACCAAGAAGGGCAAGGAGCTGCGGGAAGGCTCTGTGTTTATTCGGAAGTATATTCGGGGGATGCTCGATGCACGGTCTTCCGAGAAGGCCGATGTTGATGGTGATGAAGACCATCACAAGGACATCATCTCCGTGGCGACCAAGTATGGAAATTTCACCACGGAGAGTCTGATCGATCAGGCTCAAACCTTCCTAGGCGCTGGTCATGATACGAGTTCTGCCAACCTGACCTGGGCGATCTATGTCTGTTCGCAGCCAGAGTACAAGCACGTTCAAGACCGCCTACGGTCTGAGATCCGCTCGCAGCTCCCCAGCCCGGCATCCGGCACCGAAATCACCGCCGAGATGCTCGACAAGCTGCCGTATCTCGAGGCCGTGTGCAAAGAGGTCACCCGCCTGTATCCTGCCGTGCCGCTGATCCGGCGATATTGCGTGCGTGACTCTTTCGTCGATGGGGTGGCGGTCCGGAAGGGAACGTCCCTCATGGTCCCGACTTGGGCGTTGCATAGGTCGAAGGAGCTGTGGGGCGAGACGGCTAAGGACTTCAATCCGGAGCGCTGGCTCGAGGGGGAGAAGGCCGCAAATGGTGGCATGGAGGGTCTGGCGTACTTGACCTTTGCGTATGGCGCGAGACAATGTATTGGGAAGAGTAAGTTGTTCTTTTCTTTCTCCTGCCGTAATCTGAGACATTTTCTCGGGTTGGCTTGGGGCTTCTTTTTCTGGCTGGCTAACTTTATTTTTCCTCATAGGTTTTGCGACCGCTGAGTTTAAGGCTTTGCTTGCGGCTCTTGTGGGGAGCTTTGAGATCGAGGCCGTGGATGATCCGAAGATCAAGATTGAATGGGGGGTGGTGGCTAAGATCCGTGGGGGATATAGAGTCAGATTGAAGACCCTAGATGCATGGTAATGTGGCTTTTTTTGTTTTTGTATCACTCCAAAAGCGCAGTCAGAACTACTCTCTGACTTAGACTGTATACTTGGCGCACGGCAATAGATGCATATCTCAGATCAGTTAGGAATATGGAGTCATTGTTCGTTTGCGTCTATGCTACAGGTAATATTCTCAACTACTGACTTAGACGGTTCCTCTTGCAACAAACTTCTCGGGCAAATCCACCGTTCTCGCTCTCAGGTATTCGCACACATTCTTTCCGAGAGTATCATAGGTACTGCAGGCGTCATAGCCACGATCAAGATGATCATGCAGAAGAAAGTGCTACAAATTCCAAGTCAGCATCATTCCAAATCCGTATACAGAGATCTCAAGAGAACTTACAACCGCGCGAATGTTAGGCATCTCGAATCGATCAATGCTCAGTGATTTCGGGCTTTCCTCCGGGCCAAGCAATTCTCGGATGCGGTCAATGGTCAAGAAACTCCTGAGCCAGTCCCACTCGTCATCATGACGAACAAACAACCCCACATTAGCATCAGAGCACTTGTCACCAGATCGACCGAGGACAATCTTGCCGAGTGGAAGTCGGACCGTAGGCCCGAAGGAGGCGAGGTCGACTGGATCCTTGGTCTCGTATGATGGCTGTTGGCGGTCGTAGGTTCGGAACTCAGGGGCCAATGGCATGTCGATGATTGGCTCTGGCGCATCAAAGAGGAGGTGGACTCGTTGCTGGAGTTGTTCCTGCGGGAGCAGTGCTGGGTGGTACTCGTAGTATGGCTTGCCTTCAGCTTGCCGCATGTCATTCCCAAGTGAGGCGCCCTGAGGGAACCAAAAAGTTAGCCGAGCTGCAACATTCTCATATCTCGCAGAATCCAGAGGGGGATGCTTACGGGGCAGCTCTGCAAGAACGTAACCATACTCCTTCGGAAGAAGCCTTCGGGATTGCGCATCTTGAGCAGATCTCTATCCTTGGTCTGCGCAAAAATACGGAAATCTACCGTCGCTACATCCTGGTTTCGGGCGTCGATGATGGAGCTGCCGTTCTGCATGAACTTCAAGGTGGTGAACTTCTTGAGGATCTCGTCGCCGAGCTCGTACTTGATTTGCTCCTCGGTCCAGCGGCACTTCTCCTCGATGTCTAGACCGACGAAGTAGACGTGGTACTCGGCTTGCCAGCCTGCGAACCCGGTGATTCTACACACTGTTAGTGGGCCTCGTTCTCCGCCCTTTCGTGATTTTGAACTTACCCAACTTTGGTGGTTGGTGGAGGAGGAAGGCCCTTTACTCCTGAAATCTTGACCTGGTCCTCTCCAACTTGCTCGATCTTAATGTCCTCAAGCTGAGCTGTCACATCGCAGTTGTAATATTGCGGTCCTTGAATCTCATAGAGTAGCTGAGAGGTGACTGAGTTTACAGTTATGCAGCCGCCAGTGTTCTTCTCCTTTGACATGACGGCGTGTCCATTGTAGTCGATAGCTGCTATTGGGAATCCAAGGTTGATGTGCTTGCCCTGCTTTAAAAGATCTTTGAAGTCCGCACTGTACCCTCCAGTTACATAGGCTGCACATTCAAGTAGATGGCCAATGATCAGGGAACCGGCCAGTTGATCAAATTGGTCGGCCTTCCATTGATGCCACCAGCTGGAATCTGTTAGTCCACGCCTATTCCAGGACTTGACAGGCAAGACTTACGCAGCAGCACCAATAATTGGTGACGCGTCAGAGACACGACCACAGATGACAATGTCGGCGCCCTCGGTCAAAGCTCGCGCAATACCAAGACCACCAAGATAACACTGAGCACACACAGGTTCCAAGCCCCATTCCTGAACCGACTTATTGTGCATAATGCTGCGGAAGCCCTCGCCCTTGTTCAACATGCTCTTGACCGTGCCCGTGACTTCATCGCCCTCAATCCAGGCGACCTTCAGGTCATGGCCACGTTCCTTGACCTTCTTCTGAACCAGCTTGGCTAGAATCTCACAGTCACTTGCCCCAGCATTGACGGCAAGCTTGATTTTCCGGCGCGCCAGATCGTCGATGGCGGGCATGAAGCAGTCCATGAAGTTCTCTGCGAACATGGCATTCTCAACTTGCTCGTCAAACGTGAGCGCCTTACCGGCAAGTTGAGCTTGCTTTTGGATCTTGCCCGTTCCGTGGATGGTCATGGTCATCTCGGAGAGCCAGTCGCCGACGATCACGTCGACATCTTCGTTGGCGGCTAGGCTGGAGATGGCTCGTACTCTGTCGGAGAATCCTCCAGAGGCACCTGCCACTCGGACGGGACGTTGCAGAGCTGGTGTCATTTTGAAGCCTCGCAGTCCTTGGGGAGGAATTGTGTGTTATACGGTGATCTCAACTTGCAATTGGCAACAGACTGGGGAGATAACAGCTGCGTATACTTCTGGGAAATCAAATATCCTCATCATAGGGCGTCTCGCTCCTTCATAAGTACTTGAACCCCATGCGGGGCATCGCCCACTACATTGAGCTCCCAGCTCTGCCTGCCGCACTTCCATCCAAGGGGGCTTTTCCGCCCGAAGATCCGCTGGGTCTGAAGCAGCCATCTCTGCGGCAAATATTTTCCCCAGGGGAAACGGGAACGCCATGGCCTTGGTTAGAATGTGGGGAAGGTCTTGGGATGGTGCGTTTCGTAGGCAGTGGCTCTGTAGTAAGAGCGAGGAATGGCTTCCCGAAGATCCCCTAAGCTAAGCTGCGTCGTGGGAGACTCACCCGGAAAACGATTCGCTTGGTAGGACTAAATTGAGGGGAAATTGGTCAGCTGATCCGCGGATCTTAGGGAACATCGCAGCTTAGCTCTATGGAAGATCGCCTTGGAGACTGATAGGTGCAGGTGGAACTGTGCGAGGGTGAGTAGTTGAGGTGTCATGCTGTCTTGATAGAAATAGAAATGGTGATTGATCTATTTCTCCATTCTGTAAACTCTGCAGCGAGTTGCTCGCTTACTCGGTCGAGAAACCTGTGCCAAAGGAGAGCGTAAAGTCATTGCAGAGCAACAACTAAGAGAGAAGCTAGTCGTTAGAGCTGGATTGGGATATGCACAACTGAATCTACTATTTAGATCGGGTTTATAGTCGAAGTCCTTGTTGGCTCTTTATGCGCTTTGTTCGGCTCAAACACATCCAGCATTTCCCCTCAATGTGTGTCCCCGTGCTCGCCCACGCCATTTTGTATCCACAGCAATGGGTTGGGCGCCGCTAGAGTCTTTGTATAAGATTCCTTGCTTTACATTACCTTAACCAAGTATTGTCCATATTCTCATTGCATCCTATCTTCAATCCTCGAAAGTCCCTCCAGCCTAAATTCCAGGTTCCTAGATGCTTTACATGTGGTAGTCTGCCGCACATAATTTCAAGGATTGAATAATTGGCATCAGAACCCAGCTCTGACTTTCATTGCATTTTGTATTGTTTATATTTACGGTATTCAAGATAAGATGGCTTCGATGCTGGGAAAAGTCATAGCTATTACAGGCGGTGCATCCGGAATGGGTCTCGCAACAGCACGACTGCTCGCCGCGCGAGGAGCTAAAGTATCCATTGCCGACGTACAAGGAGATCTCCTCCAAGAAGCAGCCACGCTCATCAAGTCCGACGGGAAAGGAGATGTCATGACGTCGATCGTCGATGTGCGCGATTCCAACTCCGTTGCGAGCTGGATGAAGGAAACGAAGGAAAACTTCGGGGCACTGGATGGCGCGGCGAATATTGCTGGGGTTTTCCGGCATTTCCCTGGAGGCACGGTTGCGACGGAGGACGAGAAGAACTGGGATTTCATGCTCGGAGTCAACCTGACGGGGGTGATGCATTGCTTGAGAGCACAGCTTCCTGTGATGAAAGACGGTGGGAGCATCGTGAACGCGGCCAGTATCCTCGGCTTGCAAGGTGCGGTGGGCTGTGCTGCGTATGCGGCTTCGAAGCACGGGGTTATCGGATTGACTCGGTCAGCTGCAAAGGAAGTTGGATCCAGAGGGATTCGAGTGAATTGTATAGCACCGTAAGTCAATCACTTCCCAACCTCTACGAACAACCTGTTGGCTAATTTGTACCAAGGGGATATATCCAGACACCTATGCTCAAAGCCGCCACGGCTGACCCAAATGCTGAAGACCAGAAGGAAGGAGGTGCTTCTTCGGTTGCCCTGGGAAGAATGGGCCAAGCTGAAGAAGTCGCGCCATTGATTGCTTTTCTGTTGAGTCACGAGGCGAGCTTCATCAGTGGACAATGCTATGGTATCGATGGAGGATGGAACTGTTAGCGAATTCAATTATATGCATTTCTAGAGTACATGGCCAATCGCTTGAACCCAAGTAAAAATAAGTATATTTGAGTGTTTATTGCAGCTGGTACAAAAAACATCTTGTGTGGTGTTGCTGCTGGACTTTCATTCCGCTTCCGCATTGCCTTGTGACGGCGGCCGTGACTTAAAGTTCAGTGTGCAAGAACCGAGTCCTCAGTCACCACATTAGGCGCTACTATTGTCCAATACAAATATTCCCATAACAACTCAGGCTAGAGGATTTCTAAGTCAAATACGGGGGTGCGGGGATGATTAACGTGGAGTGCAGCAAGACCAAATATTGGGCAAAGCTTGCTCGGGCTGGGGATGTTCGGAAATCTTTACGCGAGCTAATAGCCACCGCAATAGACTAGATGCATGTGAGCATCTTCTCTTTCCACACCCATGCTGTTTCATGGAACCATGAACATGCCCATATTCACCATATCTGTTTTCTTTGATAGCTTGGAAGCGAGAAAGGTCTCTCGGACCTATAAAGCACTCTCCATTTCCAACATGTATAACTTGCATCAGAAGATTACTTGATATCAAACCTAGGTCGCTCAAGTAGATTGTCAGCGAGAATGGACCAATTGAAAACAGAGCTCGGAAGAGTTGCTACTTCCAGCTCAAGAATTGTCCTGGGCCTTGGATTTTTGAGTATCAGCAGCATCTTGTATCTCGCGTGGACCATTGTCTACAATCTTTATTTTCACCCCCTCGCCAGATTCCCAGGACCAAAGATCAATGCTATATCAGATGTGAGCCGTGCAGAGTTTCCGACCAGACACCCACTGACATCTACCACAGCTTCCCGGTGTGATATGGGTTCTCCGTGGTCGCCTACCTATGGAGACCAGAAAATTGCATGAAAAGTACGGGTCTGTAGTGCGACTCAGTCCAAATGAGTTGGCATTCAATACCGTAGAGGCGTGGAATGACATCTACGGCCATCGTAACGGTCGACAAGATCTCAACAAAGATCCCATCCACGTTGGCGCAGTAGATCCCCTCCCCGGCGTCCAGACAATCTCCATGGCAGACCATGCCAATCATGCACGGCAGCGCAAAGCGCTCTCCCATGGCTTCTCCAAGAAGGCCTTGTGGGAACAAGAAGATATCGTTCAGGGCTTCGTGGACAAGCTCATGAAGAATTTCCACGGCTTTGCCGAGCGCAAGGAAGTCTTCGACATCGTCAAGTGGTACAATTTCATCACCTTCGATGTCATTGGCGACCTGTCGTTTGGCGAATCCTTTGGCTGCTTGGATCGCGGCGATTTTCATTTCTGGATTTCGGTCATATTCGATGCGGTCAAGGCCGGTGCGATTGAGCAGGCCACTCGACGGTTTGCTACGGCCGGATCCACCACCCAGATTCTCATGACGAGGTTGATTCCGAGCGCCTTGCGGAAGCAGCGTGCGGATCATCTCGCTTACAGTCGGGACAAAGTCATGAGGTGAGTGAATCATTACATCTCTAGTCAAGCTGCCAGTCAGTCAGTTAATCATCGGTCGATTCCAGGCGTCTGAACGACACCAAAAATCAGAGGAAAGACTTTATATACTATATTTTGAAGCAAGCCGAAGTCTATGATCTATCACAAGATGAAGTCATTGTCAATGCTGCACTCTTTATGTAAGTTGGTTGCTACGGCCCGGAACCATGGAAAGACGTACAGACAACCAGCTGACTCGAACAATCACAGCGTTGCCGGGAGTGAGACAACAGCCAGCTCACTGGCCTCGCTCACAAACAATCTTCTCCGCCATCCCGAGGTGTATGCCAAGCTCAAGGCAGAGATTCGAGATGCTTTCTCTTCCGAGGATGAGATTAAACTTGCAAGAGTGAATGAGCTGCCTTACTTAAGTGCTTGTATCGAAGAAGGTCTTCGCATCTTTCCTCCAGCGCCGATTGGTTTCTTGAGATCAATTCAGCCTGGCGGGGATGTGATTGATGGACAGCATATCCCAGGAGGCGTAAGTCATGATCAGTCTCTAACGCCTCATCAAATTTATGGTAACTGACAAACGTTCATAGACTGCCGTCTCCGTCAGTTCATGGTGCGCACACCATTGTCCGGACAATTTCGTCGAGCCAGATAGCTTCATACCGGAACGCTGGTTAGGAAGTGAGAAGTTTGCAGATGAGAAGAAGTTGGCTTTTCGACCCTTTTCGCTGGGTCCAAGAGGATGTATTGGAAAAGAGTAAGAGTTTCAGAATTCGCCATCTCCGGAATTATACTGACCAATAATTTCGCAGCTTGTCATACCTTGAGATGAGGCTCGTGTTGGCACGCACAATCTGGAATTTCGACCTTGTCAACGCTGATAGTGCAGTAGAGTGGGATGCTGAGGGGGATATGAAGCATATGAAAGCTTTTTCAACCTGGCAGAAACCTCACTTGAATGTCGTTGCCACGAAAGTCAAGAGATAGCCTTGCATACTAAGTTGGATTCGCAGCTAGATATGATCAGATACACGCGAGTTTTGAGAACCCTGGTACCTCTAGAACTTTTATCTTTAGCTTTATTTGAATTACTCAAGAAAACCATATATTGTCACTCTGTATCTATTGAAGGATCGGCAGTGTGGGGATTCGAAATCTACACACATCTCAATCGACCATTGCATACAAAGCCGTGATCGACCATAGTAATTTCTCTGGTATCTCACGAAAGTCGAGTAATAAAATTCTTCTCAATTATTGAACCGCCACAAGCATTTTTTACCTATCAAACTGAATGAATACACGATCACGACCATTAACCCACCACAGCTGAACCAACTGCTCGCTAAGCGGAAAACGATATCCTCGCCAAAAATCCCCAACATCCATTATTCCACCCCGCACGAACTACACTCCCCCGCAAACGCCCACCAGATGCGAGTGAAATTCTAAAGCAAGCGGATCTTCGAGCCGATAGCATGTATCACCTCCAGAATGCCTCCTCTCAGACCTACTTTATGCAAAGCATTCGACTCGACAAGCCGCCCCCAGAAAAGCGACCTGAATTAAATGGCCCACTTCGAAGGAGCTGGCGCCGACTATCCGCGGAAGAGGACTGCAATTGCGGTAAGCCTGGAAAATAAATGCAGTTGGAAAGACAGGGTTCTAAAGGAAGCGGTGTCCTAGTGCGAGATCTGTCGAGCGCGTCGGAGTAAATGTGATGCCACGCGGCCGTCCTGCTCAAAATGCACGGAACTAGAGGTAGAATGTGTGTACAGGAAGCCAAATCTCTGGGACAGGTAAACATGACACCAAGCAATCCTCCAATGAGAACACGCCTCAGTGACTAACAGCTGTCAGAGAACCTGTCACAGCGGCTGCCAACGCTGCCCTGAGTAAAGTTGATGATCGACTTGATCAGATCCAAAACTCGATAGCTGCACTCACTCAACAGGTATACAGCATTGCAAACCCAGGAAGCTCTCATGAATTCACAGCAGACTATACATACTCGCCGTCAAATGCATCGACTTTCGACTCAAGACCTCGAATTGGTGGTCCGAGATATGGCACAGCCAATAGCACAAGGCCATATGGCCATCGAATGCCCAATCTCATGACGTTTTTAGCACCGCCATCCCTTGTAGATTTTTCATATGACAACGGCTCGCAATTCTACACCGGTGAGGTCGCGCAGGGGGATATCCTGTATGCCAGTATTGAACAGGCGCTCATGAACCATGTCCACGCCGACTTTTCGCCACAGACGTGTTGGAGATTGCAACGAGCTTTTGTGAGTGGACTTCTGCGATGGATGCCACTCATTGACGACGAGACTTGCTTCCAGCATGTTCAGGCTGCGTCGGTGAGTAATTATTCGGACAAGAGTATCTCCTCGTGCCTAGCGCTGCTTGTCTTCGCTATCGGTGCTATGGCTGTGGACGGGCATCTATATCATGAAGACCCCAGGCAGCTACCGGGCTTTGAGTATTTTGTACTTTCGTATGAGATTTTGAGAGAGACGAGGTTGCCAATGGGAGATATCAATGTTCTTCAGTGCCGGACATTGCTTGCGTGAGTAAATGCTGAACATTGCTAGGGAAGCGCAAATTCTGAAAGAATGTGGATAGGGTTTATTTATGTTTTGCTATGCGGCCGGTTCAATCGTGGAACGAGATCAATAAAACATCTCGAGAATGCATGATTATGCTTAGGACGAATTGGACGGCGAGGGGAGGCGTGGATGCAGACATGAAGGGCAGGACATTCTGGATGGCATATGTAATCGAGAAGTATGCTCAACTGCGGGATATCATGGGCTCAATCTAGACACTAAACGTTTAACAGCGAGCTTGAAGTCTGTTTAGAGCTTCCATCGAGTGGGATGCGGGCCTTTCAAGAGACACTTTCTCTGCCAACAAGTTCCGTTGACGAGGAAGGTCTCTACTATTTCTTGGCTCTGATATCCTTACGCAAGTTGCTTGTAGAGGTAATCGAGACCATTGGGTTCAAATGTAGGCGCAGCAATTCTTCCACTCCTCGGCCATATGCTGATATATGACCCAAGCGGGACGAGCAATTTACGCGCCGATTGTGGCAGTTGAGCTCCGCAATCAGATACGAAGTTGGCACGAACACCTCCCAACATCTCTGCGCTTCACATTGGATGCAACGCCGTTGTTCGATTTGAGAAAAGCCTATCTCCGCAGCCAGTGGTTTTGTCTGTCCAGCGTTATCTACTGGCCTTTCGTGCTGAGACACGTCGAGAATTTGGCTGCGGCTGCGGAGGGGGATCAGATGGTCTTGGAGGAGGAATTGAATGAGAGAGCTGCTGTACATGAGAGAGCGAAGGAATGCGTGGAGTTCTGTGTGCTGCATCTGAGAGCCTCAGAGGGTATCATGATGCAGAAGACATTTGTGTCGCATTCGAGTATCAGGGCGTAAGTTGAACCTTCTCGGTTTCTACACTACCTACTGATATATAATGCCTACAGATTCTATGCGATCGCAATGGGTCTACTCCTTGCATACCAACCCGTATATAATTGCGCTCCGCCTTCAGATATTGTTCTCGTCTTTGAACGCTCTCTGGTTATTTTGGGGCTGTGGGATAATGTTCCATTCATGAAAGAGCCATTGAAGCGCATTCATCACTTTGCGGAGGAGGCTGGGTGGTTCCAGACCCGCCCACAGATCCCTGGATGAGGCTAGATCGTATTATTGCCACTATAAATATATAATAATTCTCTCATGAAGGTACTCTCTTCAGACCCACCTCATTTAGTGAAACTTGTTTCTGTTTGCAAGGTCCGTATTTTCCATGTAAACCTCAATCTTATCGTTCATCTTTGGATTGATGTCCTTGCAGCAGAGACACGCGGCAAAGCCAACAATACCGAACGCCAAAGAGGTGTACGCTGTGAGCTGGATTCCGTGCTCATAGGCAACTTGATTTGCCTTCCCAACAGCAGTAACGATAGCACTAGAGTAGTTGTCCGCCAATGTAGATGTGCCTAGAGTATTCATCAATGATGGAACTTCTGAAGATGGTAAGCCTGCTCCTATTGCTGCGGCAGGGACGAGTTTGGTAGTCCATTTTGTGACAGTGTTGGTCAAAACGGCGGTATAAACAGCTGTAGCTACAGCACCTCCGGCAAATCGAGTAGTACCAGAGACGCCTCCACTGATACCTAGGTCTTTGTGCTCGACTCCCATCTGACTGATAGCAATACAAAGATAGATAGATGCACTATATGCGGCTTGTGAAATGAAGACAAAAACAATCATCATTCCCTTTCTCTGTGGGGTGCCAAGAGCAAGCAAGACTCCAAATACAACCATAATGAAGGTGTATCCAGATAGCTGCCAATTCCATCGTTTAATCTTCGAGCCGAAAAGGCTCAGGAAGATCACACCAGTTAGAATGGCAAGACCTTGTACAGTCGAAAGTACGCATGCATACCTCCAGTCGCTTGTCTCTTTCAAGTAGAAGACATTGATCATGGTAGGCCAGATAATGCTACTTGAGTAATAAAACATGTTGATAACTGCTACTGCGATACATGGCGCAGTCAGGTCTCTACCTCTGCCGGAAGTGAATACTCGAGTTGGTGTTAGTGGGTGCTTTATCCATCCACGTCTTTGGCCTATGATTTCCCATAAGACAAAAGCAATCAGGAAGACTGCACCAATTGCCAGGCATGCCACAACATGTACATTTGAAGATGGAAATATGGTAGTGTAGATAATTCCTGCGAGGAAAGGTGTCGCTCCCAAGATGAACAAGACCATACCTAAAAGATGTCAGCCAATCAATCAGTATACGAGGAGTTTCCCTACCCAAATAATCCATCTCTCGGAAGACTTGCCCATAGTGTAAGCCTTTCGGATGCTTGGGTGGGTGGTACAAAAGATAAAGTCCTATAAAGGATAACGCTTGGAGAATGGCGGTGGGGTAGAAGTTCCATCGCCAGGTGCCAGAAATAAGTCCATATCGAGCTGTTACTGGTCCCACAGTGACGGCAACCAGGGTAGCAAGGTCTGCAAAAACTACCCCTAGATGTCGCCATTTATTGGGCAACAGCTCTGACAATGCAAATGCGGCCATCTGGCAATTCGCACCTCCGAAGCCAGTGATTGCCATTCCTGCCGTAACAGCAGGTGCTGACTTTGCAGTCGCGATGACCAGATGACCGATGAAACAGATCAAATTCCCACCCACGAGGAACCAGCGTCGACCTAGAAGGTCTGTGTTTGCACCACTGTAGGAGAGGTTAGAGGACTGAAGTATCTGAGTGAAGTATAATGGTCCACTCACGAAATCATGAAACAAACTGTGATTGCAAGTGACCAACTAGGAACGAACCCTACGCAGTTGTTAGGGAACGGCTCTTAGAATTTGTAATTCTGTTGCTCTGACATACAAATATACTGCGTGGGGGTGCCAAACGAGGCTGCAACTTCAGACTGGATAGCAGCGAAGACGGGAACTGGCCAGAAGGAAAGGCCATATCCCATGGAAAGGATCTTCAAATATCATTAAGCAAGCGACTTCAGTTCCTTCGTGTAATACTCACGAAAACAACAACCCAAGTTTTGGGTGTTACAACAGGAGCCGGTTCGGAACATTCCTCCGTGGTTGATGGAGTGCCGGGGGCGACCTCGATCATTTCTTGCTCGCTCTTTTCCTCCATTCTATCGAGTTACTTGGAAGAAAAGTATAAATAATCAAGGTACAAATATATTATCTTGTCATATGAAAAGCCAGAATTGAAAGTCGAAATAGTGGAACTCTTGCATACACTGAGTTCCACTTTCATGGACTGCTCATATACCTATCCATCTTCTCTCCACGCCTGCCGGTCGTACCCCAGCTGCTGCTTATCAAAAATTCAGTTCCGTACAGGAAGAAAACCCGGACATCCCCAAGCACTACTGCACGGTGCGGTCAAGAGTGTGGGGTATGTTTGTGTGGGGTGCATCTGAGA
Source organism: Coleophoma cylindrospora (assembly GCA_003369665.1). Taxonomy (NCBI): domain Eukaryota; kingdom Fungi; phylum Ascomycota; class Leotiomycetes; order Helotiales; family Dermateaceae; genus Coleophoma; species Coleophoma cylindrospora. The sequence continues at coordinate 1,339,988 of PDLM01000005.1, read as the reverse complement.
AGTATAAGCAGAATCAGGGACCAACAGGGTGGAAAACGAGAACCGGCTAAGCGATGCTGGTAGGTGACGCAGTTCGGGGACCACTCTCGTTCTATGTGTTATTTAGCCACCGGATCTAGGTTTTTATAGTAGATGCAGCTCAGCAGTGTACAGATAGTAAAAGATCCTCTCAAGAGGGGCTCAAAGCTGGGATGGCTGTACTCAGGGTTAAGCGTTTCGGGTAAGCTGCAGAATATACCAAACTATTTTTTGACGATGGAGAACCCATGTCCGTGCCAAATGTAATAACAAGGCTAGAAGTAAAAGATTGGCTGCAGAGGGTAGTCAACTGAATATCAGTAATAGATAGGGATCATCATCTACCTTATACCAGCTAAACCGAAGCTGCAATGTCTCCCATGTGAATGAGAAGCCAAGTAAATACCCATGCATTGTGAAGAGTTTGCATGGGAGAGCTTCAAGTCTTTATCACTGAATATTCCTTGCTAACGACTTGCATACTGGCTACCTTATCTAATGCACTATTATCGATCTTCAGTTTGAAAACAATTTTTCAGGGGTTTAGTCACAGCACATATGATCATGGTATTTATTCTATGTGCGACATATATCTGTACAAGTTGAGCGACCTCTCTACACACATGTAGCTGAGAGAGCTCGGGCATGGCTTTGTGACCAGCTGGCCTTGTACAGGACCGGAGCCTTTCATTTATATTTTCGGTCCTTGAAACCCGCAAGAACCTCTACCGTGCCGTCTGCCGCATATTTCTTTGCAGCTTCGTCCGGGTTAAGCTGCAAAGCCTGCTTGGCCTTGACCCATTGTTCCATGGTCACTTCCTTTTCAAATCTCGGCTCCACGCCAGCTTCTTGAAGAACCGGGGAGTCTAGGATGGGCCTCAGGACAACATCGTTATGTGGTCTCGCGAAATATAGTAGCCCGGTTCGGTCGTACGCCCATTGATCCTTGGGAGGCGCCACCACGCGATGGATCGAGCTCTTCAACCAGCCGCCGGTCAGATGCGAAATGGTATCGGCAAGGTTGACGGTGATGGTTCCGGGCTGGGCGGAGACCCAGGTCCATTTTCCATCTTCCCCGAGGACTTGGAGTCCAGCGACAGGTTGGCGGAATAGCAGGGTCACGGTTCCCAAGTCGGTATGGCCTCCCGTCTGTCCGTAATTACTGGCAGCGTGCTCTTCTGGTGTTCGCTTGTGGTATAACATGTATCGGAAATGGTCTTCACTCTTCTTGTCATACGTGTGTTGCTTGACAAGGTACTCCTCGTCAGGGAGCTTCAGCACGATTGCGAAGAGTCGGAGCAGCGGCAACACGACATTGGAGTGAAGCGAGCGAGAGAAGTGCTCGATCTCTGGCAGGTGCGCCTTCAATAAATCTGGAAGTGGATATTTGCCTTCGAAATCCTTTGTAAATTTAGGAATGTTGAAGATCTCAATGTTGTCCTTGACAGGGCCTATTGCCTCGATCAGTATGGAAGGGCTTTCAATGCATGAAAGATTAAGGCGCAGAATCAAGAAAGGGCCAATACTTACCACTTCGGCCACGTCCAGGTCTACGCCACCCATTATAATCAGCATTGGCATAATCGATTTCATACTTCCCCTTTTCTTCGGTGTCGAGGTTAAAGAAGTTCTTGGCCAGAGTAAATTGATTATCAACTAGTTCTTGAGACAAGCCAAAGTTCTTGACATAAAAGAATCCCACGTGATGTACAGCGTGCTCGAGTTGCTTTGCCAGCCTCTCCTTTCCACCGGGACGGTCGTAGTCTTCGAGATCAAGCGTTACAAGCTCAGACCATGGAAGGTCCTCTTTAGTCTCTGGTGGGTGGGAATATTTAGGAAGCTGAGCATAGTCGTATTGCTGTGTGTTGCGAAGAGGTAAAGACTCTTGCGGGCTGGCACTTTCAGTAACTGTAGTTGAGGACATGATTATAAAGGTTCCACCCAATAGGCTTTGGGCTTTGATCCGGAGGTACTGGACTGGTTAATGTTTTTTTAACTGATGGAGGGGTAATACTGGCATTTCTTATGGTGATTTGGGAACGGAGGTTTCGTCATCTAGTCCCCGCATTTCGCCATCGTCGCGATGCCGAATTGCCTCTTTGTTGCATTATGATATGCATCAGTCCAGATGCCTCGACTTTTCGCAATGCCAACCCCGCTTATCGTCATCCTTTCCCACTGCTAGAATATATGGCAAAGACGCTCCATGTCAAATCAGAAGCCACCAAAACCTGGAGTTGGGGAAGCATACATCTACTGTAAGCTTCCGATTGGCACACCCACTGTTGATGATGTCCGGCAGTCCATTGTCATTCGACTATAACTGTTCACCCATCATCCGATAAGCTATTTCTAAGCACATTCACTGGGCAACTCCAAGTACTATTGACTACATGCGTTTCAAATCCATTCGACTCAGACTTCATGGATAGACAGAATGAAATGAGAATCATGTTTCGTTCTCCGAGAACCTGGTCTCTACCTCTAGCTAATAGTTAGTCATATAGTTTTCGAAACTGTTATACAGATGAATCCTCCCGTATAGAAGAAATCTTGCTAGTCTTCACCTCCGACTCTTTCTCGTTTGCAGACCCGTCATATTCCACGCCCTCTATAATTTCGCCCGGGCTGTCGTCCCTCGAGATAAACTCCTTGACTCCTAGTCCAACCGGAGGCCAAATATAATTCATGCCCAAGTAGATAATCATTGACAGCGGCGCCGCAACAAAATACGTGATTTGAAAGATCTTCACCGCGGCATTGTCCGCATTTGAATCAATACATGTCATGAAGAACCCCGGAATCGACGGAATCATGCCTGCAAGAAGTGCAATGATGCAGCGGATATTCCATCCGCCGGTGAACCAATAAATCCCACCGGGCTCGAAAAGATCGGGCACCTTCCAGAGTCTTTTCCGAACTATCCAAAAGTCGGAGAGGACGATCGCGGTGGAAGCAGAGAAGAAGACTACGTTTCAAGTGTTAGTGTCGATTCTCGGTCTTCTCATGACAGCGGAGCGAAGACTTACTGGTTACACAAGAGAGAATGGTAATGAATATGGCAGCTTGACCGAAGAATCGCCACGGTTGAAGTACCAAGGTAGCAAATGTCAAGATAATAGATGCGCGTCTCATTGTCAGGTATTTCGGGAAGAGCCCGACAAGATCCATGCCGTAAGGAATACTGTTTTGCGTCATGTTCATGAAGATCTGAGATGACAGGATCCCGCATCCTGCAAAGAAAGTCCCGGCTCTGCACGCGGGAGTGTACGATGTGGTTTGTGCATACTGTAGCAGTACCAACGGATTCCAGAGCGTGGTTCCATATGTCTGGTACGACGCTGTGGTTGCAAGAACACCCACCAGAGCACAGATCGTCACGGTGATGGGAAGTGCGAGGAGCATGCCGGGATTCGCAGCTCCTCTCTTTTTCTCAAAGCGCGTCCAATCCGAAATTCTCTCGGCGGCTCCTCCCCAGGTTCCGCCGATAGAAGACATGCACTGCACGATCCGGAAAGCTCTCTGTGAGCCTGTGATCGTAACTTGAGGAGCTATTAAGTTTCCCGTGCCTCCGTTCGTCTGGACCGCCCAGCCCAGAATCCCCAAGAACGTCGCGCTGACGATGATAAACGATGGGTACAGACATTTTCTGATTTGGTGCGGGGGGACAAAGTAAAGAATAGGCAGGTAGATGATGGTGTAGATGACGAATCCGATAAGATCTTGTGTCGTGATTCCAGCTGACGCTGGAAGAGTGTTCTGCATGTTGTGAAACTGAGGAATCACCGCTCCGATGATGAGGCTAACCGCCAGCGATCCAAAGTATGCTTGCATTCCAGCCTGTTTGGATTGTGTAAGCATTTGCAGCACAAGCATCGCTCAGTAAAGCACTTCAGTTACGTCTCAAAACTTACGAAGACTAATCCTCCCACCAGAATCACAATGATAGGAACATAGGTACCACGCAAGCCATACGCTGGTCTGTTCATGATAGTCTGCAGGTCTTAGTAAGTCTTAGCAAAGCCAACAGTACAGCCAAACATACATAGCCAACATGATAATCCATCCCAGGTCGAGCAGCGAAGAAGGCCACGAAGGATGCAATACAGCTGCCCACCAGAATCGACCCGATGGTCTCGCCCGCAGTCAAGCCATACGCAATATAAGAACTTCCCAAGGTCCAGGTCGACACACTGACCCCGTTGGTGACCCAAATGGCCACAAATCCGAGCCATCCAAAGGTCCACTCCTTGGGATCGATGGGGTACAGATCGTGATTACCCCATTTTGTTGTCCCTCGCCATGTAAAGATGTCTTCTCGGGCAGGCACTTCGGCCCACTTCAGCAGCCTTTTGATCATCCCTTGGACCCGAGCACGGCTTTTGGCAACGGCTCCTGGAAGTTCGTAAGCCTGGCTGGGATACGAGAGCAGTAACTTGAATAACTAAGTAGAAGAAATTCAAATAACTGAGAAAAATTTGGGGAAAGATCTCACGCGACTGTGAATTGTGGACTTCCTTTAAAAGATGATTCATGCTGATATTTGTGCTCTGCCAGTTTCAGTCACATCAGACCTCCTCCGCCTCCTCCTCCAAGCCCAGAATCTCGATCCGGAGCGAAACCAGCCTATCTGCAGCGACCCAGGGTTTCGGTACAGTCCTTTCCAAGAAATCGCCTTCTCTGAGTCAAAATAGAGTTGTTCGCGTACATGGCACCCTTTTCAGCCTGCATATACGGATGGGATTGCTATCATCGGCAGCGCTGCCGCGATTAGCTGATAAGCAGCGCTGAACCGTGAGGCCGAGGCATCTAAAAGGACCCTGAGCATCGTGATCCATGCCGATTGACTTTGTATCCTATCAGTGAAGCAGCACCGATAAGGCATGCGCATACATAGCTTTATCTGCTAATCCTTGGCTGGTGGGTAGATTTGCAAGAATTTAGGCGGGGAATCTTTCCCGAGGCCTGTCTCGTGCTAGGCTGAAGGATTGACTGCGCAAAGGGTTGATTCCGTGCTAAAGATTTGAGGTCGGTATTCTTTGATAAGGTGAGATACTTAATAGCATAGCCCTGCTGTTCTCCCCAGAGAAGATAAGGATCTCTCCGCCGAGGCACGGAGCAGTTGAAGCTTGCCATTACCAAGTTAAGCGATCGGTAAAGGAGCCAGCTTCCGGAGTATGGCTAACACATACACCTAATCGATAGTTGAAAAGCCACTGTACAGACCTGTACTATCCTAAAGCAAAATAGAAATGAGTACAGTTGGTATGGATAGGTTTTAAGGAGAACCTCTGCATGAGAATGTTAAATTTATGCTTAAGTCTCCTGGAACAGAGATGCCCAACAACAATTACTGGCCACCGACGTGAACTCTTCAGAACAATGTGCGATTAAATTTATGTTGCATAATCTATGCTTCCGCGCTGACCGCTGGTGATGTCCCATTTACATCCAGTTTGCTGACTTTCTCCACAACATCCTCCGTAGCCGCAACAGGTGGTGACGGCAAAGTGCTATCTGCCTGGAGCGGCTCCTTTCGGCTGATCCAGATATCGCCTTTGCCATCAATCACACCATCTTGCTTCTTCAGGTTCTCGTATCGGAACTGCGCTGCAGCATGGCAGTCGGGCATCTTGCTTGTGCCGGGCTCGCGCAGAAGGTTTTCCCGGAAGGTTCCGCCTGGCACGGTGTAGTCTTTCCACATGATGCCACGCTCCTGCAGCACGGGAACGAGAAGGTCGACAATATCTTCGTAGGACATCGGATTAGACACATCTGTAGGTCACATTAGATGAGGTTTCTGGTTCTCTGCTGCGCAGTATGGAGAACCTACACGCGATGTTAAACCCGTCAATATCTCCCTCGTTGGCCCATTCTTCGAACACGTCGGCCACCATCTCGGGCGTTCCCACCGGCATGGCTGCAAAGCCGCAGAATGCCATCTGTTGTCCAATTCTGCGAGGGGTCATCGGAAGGTCAGAATAGCGCTGGAGGGCCGTGATCATGGCGTGGATGCCACTGTCGGGCTTGCTGTCGTCGATCACGAACGGCTCGTCAAGAGGATATTGCCCAAAGTCGACACCCAAGTAGCCACTCATCTTCGCCAGTCCTCCTGCGTAGTCTACGTTTGCCAAAGCTTTCTCGTATTTCGCCTGTGCCTCGTCCACCGTGCGGCCGAGGATTGGTGTAATCTGGGGGAAGAATTTGACGTGATTGGGGTCTCGCCCATTAGCAGCAGCAGCGGCTCGGATCGAATCCACAATTCGTTTGGTTTCTGAGGGCTTGTGTCCACCACAGAAGATTGCTTCTGCATGCTTTGCTGCAAAGGCCGACCCGGCACTCGAAGTACCGGCCTGAAACAGGACTGGTGTACGCTGTGGCGAGGGGTGCATGGGGCCATAGGAGACAGTTCTGTGATAGAGTCCATCGAAATTGACTTTGTGAACCTTGCTGAAATCGTATGCGCCTTTTTCGGCACTCCATATTGATGCACCATCCTCCCAAGAACCCTCCAAGAGACTAAGTCTGTCAGATAATACGATCGGTTGTGTATTTTTTGACTTGAACATACGTGTACACAAGATCCATAAACTCGTGAGCCTCCTCGTATCTCCGATCGTGACCAGTGACTTTTATTTTACCCATTGCTTTCGCTGCAGTATCGGAATAACTAGTCACCACATTCCATGCAAATCTTCCGTTGGAGACATGGTCGAGGGTGGATATGGTCCGGGCTAATATGTAGGGCTGCGATTCTAATCAGTATATTCAACGCCTTCGAAAACAGCCCCCCACTAACATTAATATATGAAGTGCTTCCTGTCACTCCGAACGAGACATTTTTAGTGACGCTTGCCATCGCTGGGACCAGAACTAGAGGATCCAAGGTACCAACTCCGGATCCTCCATGGAATGTCGCTTCGGCACTGTCATTGAACTTATCGTCCACTACCGTCAATTAGAATGAAAGCAGAGAGGATTTGGTGGGTTGTAGATTCGTGCCTCCATAAACATCGGCAAAGAAGATGCACGAGATTTTGCCTCTGTCTGCCAATTTCGCCATCCACTGGTAATATTCGAGGCGGTCTTTGTACCTTGAATTATCGGCGGGGTCCCTTGCAAATTCCGTCTTTAGCAGAATCCACCAAAGTTGTAGCTGGATACTCACTTCCATTGGCCCACGCCCATATGACTGCCAGTACATGCCTGATCGAAAAAGTTAAGGTGGAGCTGTTTCTTAGGAGCCATTGTGACAACGATGAAAAGTTCTGAGTTTTCTAGCAGTCAAGGAAATGGCTCTGGAGAATTTTGCTCTTTTTGAATGCGGTTGAGATCATAGGCTGATGATCTAAAAACTGTCGCCTCTCCAGGAACAGCATCCGCTCTACATGGCCCCGCATGTGGATCTAGTGAAGGTCACCATTGCTTCCGACGTTCTGGAAAGCTCATGTCGGTTTCCTAGATCCTGTCTCTGTGAAAAAGGTGAAGGTGGAGAGTCATTACACTTTCGCAATTGGAGCGTTACTATCATCGGGATAACGTCTCCTTGATCGGCTCGCTTGCCGTCTCCACACCCAATTCGTATCGACGCAATTGCCTCACAGAGCAATTCGTGGCCGTGACAAAACGATGCCGATGCGCTGCCCGTATAATCTTGAGTGCGGACGAAGGCTGGTTCTTATCGATACGGTTGGGGTGATCTCGGCCGGGGGTTTAACCTCCGACGACCATAGTTCTATCAAGTCCGCGTTCTGTAGCCGATCTTAACCCTTGTACTGCGAGATCCCTCTATCTTTTACTCCTGCTCAGCTTATAGACAAGGCCATAAACTGGCCGGCCAAACCGTACTCTGAATAAACTTGACTTTATCATTTTCACAAACTAGAAGCATCCAAATCTCGCCACTATGTCATCAGTAGAAGGAGCTCCAGTTGAGTTAAGGCCCACTCAAAAACGGCAGATGCACCTCAACTTCTTTGAGACTGCATGTAATGGAAGTCACATGTGCACTGGCCAGTGGAAGTGAGTTCCCCGGAATGAACAAAGAGAAGAGGCTCAACTCACACGGTGTCAGGGACCCAAACGATAATTCACGCTACAAAGATAGGCTGGAATATGTAAGTATCGAGAAGGAGACTAAGAACCACGGAAAGGTTTTGTTTGACTGAGGAGTTCTTAGTATATCTGGTTAGCCAAGCTCGCCGATAAGGGTAAAATCACGTCCATTTTCTTTGCCGATGGCTATGGCCTCATGTCAACATATCAAGGCAAGCCGGATGCCACATTCAGAGGCGGCTCCATGGTTGCCTATCTTGATCCCGTCGTCCTCATTTCTGCCATGGCAGCCGTAACAAAGTCGGTAGCTTTTGGTATCACCGGGAGCACAAGTTACATCAGTAATAGAATTATCTATCACCTTGGTATTTGCTGGACGCTGACGGGGTCTAGATCCATTCATTCTCGCGCGGACATGGTCGACATTAGATCATGTTACTCGAGGAAGAATTGCCTGGAATGTAGTGACCAGCTACTCCAACTCCGCTGCCCAAGCTATGGGGTTCGACAAGGTCCGACCTTCCGAAGAAAGATACAAGGCCGCCCATGAATATATGGATCTTGTTTACCAGTAAGATAATGGACACCCGAGCTCACAAGCAAGAAAATCCTAACGCAAACCCCCCTAGATTATGGGAGAAGTCCTGGGAAGATGGGGCGGTCACATGGCAAGCAGAGCCTGAGATGGCCTACGACCCGGACAAGATCCACAAGATCGATTTCGACGGCGAGTTCCACCGGTGCCATGCCTATCACCAAACACACCCGTCCCCCCAACGGACACCCGTGATTTTCCAAGCGGGGGCCAGCAAATCCGGCATTGACTTTGCCGGCAAGCACGGCGAGGCGATCTACACGGACAACATGACGTTTGAATCCTTAACCAGCTACGTCAAGGATGTTCGTGCTGCCGCGGTGAAGTACGGGCGGGACCCGTACGATGTCAAGATCTTCGTGGCCATCATGCCGTTCCTGGGCCGCACGCTGGAGGAGGCTCAAGAGAAGTACCGCAAGGCGGAGGCGCTGGTGAGCGTCCAGTCGGGCCTGGCCAAAATGTGCGGCTTCACGGGACTCGACTTGTCCAAGTACCCTTACAAAGAGCCGTTCACGCTCGAAGCGCAAGCCGGCGATGGGGTCATTACCGGGGTGATCAAGAACTTCAATCTGAGACTCAAGGAATCCTCCGAGCCGCTGACGCCCGAGAAGATCGGGCAGATGGCAGGGTTCATTAACACGCCTGCGCCGATTGGGACGCCGGAGATGGTGGCGGATGTTTTCCAGGAGTGGATGGACAAGACGGATGTTGATGGATTCAACCTGGTTTGTAAGTTGGAGTCAGCTAGCGAGTTTGACTTAGACCATTCTAATGTGCGTTCACAGATGTCTCGAATCCCATGTCGTATGAGGATATTGTCGAATTGCTGGTCCCCGAACTGCAAAAGCGCAAGCTCATGTGGAGTGACTATACGGTGCCAGGGGGGACTTACAGAGAGAATCTACACAACACGCCGGGAGATTCATATTTGAACGCCAGGCATCCTGGCTCCAAGTACAAGTGGAACAAGCAAACTGAAGGCACTGATACGAAGGCGGAGACGAATGGCACCACGGTAAAACCCGAGATCGTTGTTCCCGTGATGAGTGAAAGCAGTCCTGCTATGCAAGCACAGGCTCAGGAGGTTGCCGCGTGATACCGAGAGATCGTTTTAGCTATCTATATAAATATCTATATAAATTGAACATATCCTTCAAGATTCGAAAATACTCAGTCTTTAATAAGAAAACTCTAAGTGACTAAGTGGCAGGACTTATCCTTGGTAACCTTTCTTCAGTGACGCACCACCACTCAAACCCTAGGATCTGAGATATGCCCCAAACCATGCACATCGACCTCAAGCTTATCGTGCCCGGTATCAACGTGGAAAGTTGCTAGGTGCTCATCACAGCCGGGAAACATGAGTGACGTGCAAGGATAGGATGCACTTACCACTCGACCTCCTCGGCTCGCTTGCCGAAAGCTCCCATTAAGGACCCGCGCCTCGATATCATTATCCCAGCCGAGGATGCGTGCTACCTCGAGCTCTTAAATCAAGCTCACGAGACCAACATTCTCTTTCAATGTTCCTTGTCAGCATTTGAAAATTGAATATCACTCCTCCAAAAAAAAAAAAAAAAAAAAAAAAAAAAAGGAAAAAGAACATATCAAAATGGCCACCGCACCACCCAAGAAGATCCAGCTGAACTTTTTCGAGACCGCCTGCACAGGCACCGTCAATGCAATAGGACAATGGAAGTACGTACCCTCCCAACTCACGCATTCCCCAATACAAATCAACTAACCTACGACAGAGACCCCAAGGACGTGTCGAAAACCAAGGACCGGCTGGCGTACTACATGAATCTAGCCCAGCTGGCCGAGAAGGGCAAGATCAGCTCCATCTTCTTTGCCGACAGCTATGGGGGCCATGAGATCTTCGAGGGCAAGGCTGATGCGCAGTACAAGGGCGGCTCGCACGTCGCGAAGCTCGACCCAACCGTCTTCATCTCGGCGATGGCGACCGTTACTGATTCGGTGGGGTTTGGCATTACGGGAAGTACCACGCATATCCGTGAGTCCTGGATCTACCGCATTCGCTTTGGTTAGGAAACTGATTGGGGGGTGTTCACCATAGCTCCGTATCTCTTAGCCCGGACTTGGTCAACTTTGGATCATGTTACGGATGGTAGAATGGGTGCGTCTGGGATTGGATTCAAGAGATGCCGCTAACTCAGCATGTAGCATGGAACATCGTCACCTCCTTCAGTGACTCCTCCGCCAAAGCGCTCGGCCTAGATAACATGCTGCCGCATGATGAGAGGTACAACGCAGCCGAGGAGTACATGGACATCATCTACCAGTAAGTCTCAGACGAGTAAAACTTCCCCAAAAAAAAAACTCCAGCTGACCATCCGGCCAGGCTGTGGGAGAAATCCTGGGAAGACGGAGCGCAGAAGTGGCAAGCCGAGCCCGAGATGGCATATGATCCATCCAAGGTCCACCGGATCGAGTACCAAGGGAAGCACCTCAAGTTCTCGGGGGTGCAGCAAGCGCATCCCTCCCCACAGCGCACACCGTTGATCTTCCAAGCGGGCGCCTCGAAAGCCGGGATCGCGTTTGGGGGGAAGCACGCGGAGGCGATATTTTGCGCGCACTCGTCCATTGCCGACTGCAAGAGATACACGCAGAGCGTACGAGCGGCGGCGGCAGCGGCAGGGCGGGATCCGCAGGCGATCAAGTTCTTTCTAGGGGCGATGCCCTTCCTAGGGCGGACGCGAGTAGAGGCCGAGGAGAAGTTCGAGGCGGCGAGGAAGCGAGCAAGCATTCAAGGTGGGTTGGCGCGGTTCTCGGGCTTTGTCAACGTGGATATGAGCGTGTATCCGGTTGACGAGCCGTTCAAGTTCAAGGGCGAGCTGAAGGAGAATGCGGTGCAGGGGATTGTGAATAGCATGAAGAGCATGAACGACAACCAGGACATGACGCCGCGAGACGTGGGCGAGATCCTGGCGTTTGGAGGCATTGGTCCACGGCCCGTGGGGACGGCGGAGATGGTGGCGGATGAGTTACAGAAGTGGATGGAGGAGGGGGATATTGATGGGTTTAATTTGTCACGTAAGTTAGAGTGCAAGTCGAGGGCGTCCTACAGCTGACATTCGGGACAGCGGTGTCAATGCCAAGTTCATGGGAAGATATTGTTGATCTGCTGGTCCCCGAACTACAGCGCCGGGGCTTATACTGGGATGATTATCCAGCGCCGGGAGGGACGCTTCGTGAAAACGTGTACAGTGCACCAGGGAAGCCATTCTTGGCCGATGACCATCCCGGCTCGCGGTTCAAATGGAATGCACCCAAGGCTGACGAGAAGAAGACAAACGGCGAGGTTGAGGGAGTGTAGGCGCGGGCGTGAATCAGAAGATGTCTTGTCGGGAAGGGCCTTTCCGAAGTGCTCGCCTAGCTCGACCGTCGGCAATCAAAGAATCAATAATGGGGAAGGCTTGACATGCAAAAGTGACTCTTGGGGATCGGATTCATGTATCGTAGATTTGCCGTTGAAAGATCCGCGTTGGGTCGGGCAAGGACCGTCGCAGGGTGGGTGGTGACGGCAAGGCTGCCGACCCAAGCTGGCTATCGAGCACGCATGCATACGAGTTCCGTATCTACCTTATCGCCATCGGCACCTACTCACAGTCGACGAGCTTGAACCGGCATCTCTTGCTCAAGTCTTTGATCGGGAGAGAGTTCAACTACATTGACCTTGCACCGAAACAGGTGGAAGACTCCCCAGAAATTGTCCACAAAATGGAAGACAGCAACCCCAGAGTCCTTCCACGACCGGATGAAGCTGCTGCTCCTCCTCCAGCTGCTGCTCTTCCAGCTCCAATGGCTCAGAAGCGGCCGAAGCGATCCCGCGTTGCCTTAGCCTGCCGACGATGCAAAGCCCGTAAACAAAAGGTGCGTGGCAACGGCATGGGCCCTAGCAGCAACCTGACATTCCCATTCCCATTCCCATTCTAACGAGTCCGTCTGACACTTGACAAGTGCAATGGTGCTGAGCCCTCGTGCTCAACCTGCACGCGGCTCAACCTCTCGTGCCATTATGCCATTCCTAATCATTCCCGGCCGGGGGCGGCCAAGATCTATATTGGCGAGCTGGAAGACCGGGTTGCAGAACTGGAGATGTCGCTTGCAGAGCTGGGAAATGCGCGTGCGGGACAAGATCACTGGACGCATTCCCAACCCTCTAGCGACGAGAGCGATCCTCTGCTGAGTACCGTCCGCGACCTATCCCTCACAACGGATGGCTCTTACGTCGGGAGCACCTCCAATATCACCCTTGCACGAATCCTGGGTCCACTTCTAGGTGGGAAGGTTCATGACCACTATAAAGCTTCGCTTCCAACGTGGGATGGCCAAGAACATGGCATGGGAAGCTCAGCCATCAGCGAGACGGGATACCACTCGTTGGCGGGCAGCGACGCGGTCTTCTCTCTGATGATCCCCTCGGACATTGCCGAGAAGTTGATTCATGCCTATATTCGTCGTATCTCGGGTAGTTTCCCGGTGCTTCATACGGCTCATATTCGAGATTTGTATCGGAGGCGAGCAGAACTCGAGGATCCGTACGAGAGGGGGATCTTGCATCTGGTCTTTGCGCTTGGGGGAAGATTTCTCTACGAGACGGTACGAATGAACCTGATCTTAAGTCCGGCTTCTTTACTCAGTTGCTTAATCTCATTTAAAGTGCTTGCTCAGAGTGCTTGCTTATTGTGCTTTAGACAGGGGATAACGGTGACTACCAATCTGAGTACCATTTTGAGGCGGCGCTCGATAAGAAAGATGCCATACTGAGTCTTGGAGATGCTCGAACTCTTATCTACCTTCTGCTACTGGCACAGCAGTGCTTGAGAATCCCGAAGAACATGGGCGCTTGGTGAGTGGCATGAGCCAACTCAATCATCATTCTGATCTGGTGGGCAGGACTCTGGTGGGGTTTGCGATGCGATTGTGTGTAGAGCTAGGCCTCCACCGGCGAAAACGATCTAAGGGACCCTCTATCCGATCCGAGATGGAGAAACGGCTATTCTGGTCCTGTTATTACCTGGACCGCGAACTCTCTATCTCCTTGGGTAGACCTCCTGCCATCTCGAATCATGATATTGATGTTGAGGTAAGTTTCTTTGCGTGCTTTGGGCACGCTTCTCTAATCACCAGGTGTGGCAGCTTCCTCTCGACGTTGATGAAGATACGCAAGATCTAGAAATGTTCCGCAAAGCTGCCGAAGCCGACCCATCGCAACCGGCCAGTCCCCCAAACACCTTGACTTACTTTATCCATCTTGTAAGGCTCAAGAGGATCGAGTCCGAGATCCAGACCACGATCTACCGGGTTGATCGAGCTCCCGATACAGCAACGTCCAACCGAGCTACTGATAAGTTCTTAGAAAGGCTGGCTGCGTGGAAAGATGCCATTCCGCCCGAAAATGGCAATCTCGACAGCAGCAGCTCACGGCCGGCGTACAGTGCCGATGTCTATGTAAGTCGTCTTTACTTCGCTGGCCGCGGAAGAAACATGCTCATGATGTCGCATACTAGATTGTGCTTTATCACCGATGCGTGCGGTTACTTCTGCAACCGCAGCTGTATGCATCCGTGGTGAACGAGCGGTATCTCCAGCTCTGCATGGAAGCATGCAGTGGCGTCTGCGAAACGTACAAGCGAATCTATCACCATACGCCGATGGCCTTCTCCGCCTTGTCGTTACAGAATGTCTTCATAGCCGGTAGGAATCCTGCCCTGTGGTTGTCCGTCGAAGCTGGAATGACTGATACCTGCTAGGACTTACGCTCGTCTACTGCATCTGGTACATGCCGAACAGCAGCGCAGCGCCCGCCAGCTTCAACGCCCTGACCGACTGCAGTATCATGCTCTATGTCATGACCGAACGCTGGACGTCCTCGCGCAAGTACCGCGATGCCTTCGAAGGCATCAAAGGAACGGTGCTCCGGCTCATCGCCGACGGAAACCATCAACCCCGGCGAACGGTGACGGACATGTCAGCCGATGTGCGGACGACGCTGCAGAATCTTGACGCCGGCATGGCCGAGAACAACCGCGACGATCTCGAGCAGATGATTGCCGACATGACGGGCGAGCAGCTGAACTTTTGGGAGCGGGGGCCGGACGCGGAACGGGTCGGTGGGGGCCCGCAGAGTGAGGTTGCGCATCTGGGCTCGTTTGACCTGTTGCAGTCGGCGCACGAGTATCCGCTGTTTATGAACATCACCCCGTACTCTTGATTGGGAGCTTGGGTTCCATGACTGAAGACAGCTCCGGAAGCGTGATCTTCTATCCGCGCGCCGTGTCTCGTTTGCTCCTTGTAATAGCATTACTTAGTTCTATACCAAAGGCAAAACTAGCGCAGCAATAGGAGTAAGGGCAAGCCATCCGTAGAAAGACCCGGGCTGAACACAGCGTATGCATAGGGTAACTATACGCGATAACGAAGATGCAGCATAGTAATAGCTTGACCTTGAAAAACGCCATGCCACCTTGTCACGCTTGAATGGCGACACCGGGACGAAAGCTCCTCAACGGCCAACGCTACGAACGGTAAAGGGGAGCCGAAGTTTTAGCGCATGAGCTTGGGGTTGTTGGTATTGCAGTCTCGGCCGGGGCGGGGACGCGGGGGACGCTGTTCCCGCGTGCCGTTCGGGAGTGAAACGAAAGCCGGCAGGGAGGGGTGCCGTTGGGTGATGGATGACAACCTCTCGTCGGGCAAGCGGTGCGTCTCTCCCCACCCTTGGAAATCGATCATGGCGCGCATGGGAACGACGTCTCGATCTCGATGCGGTGGGTCGGGCGGGCGAGGGCAGAGCAACAAGGGCGTGCCACAGGAATGACTGTACTGTAGGTCGGTGGGGATTGCGTATGTGTGCAGCGCGGGCAGATCTACGAGCAGGTCGCCAATCGCTTCGAAATGCGTGCAGCAGGCAAAAGCAACAGCACGACATAACCCCCATCTTCTGACGCAAGAGCTGTCTCCCGTCTCCACCCTTTCTCTCGGTCATGTCCCGTTTCTTCGAGTGTCTTCCCCAATCCACGGTATGAGAACCCTTGTGACATCATCGGCGGACCCACTGCACAACCGCCTCGAACTCTCCCCGCTGCTGTGGCTGGAGCACTTGGCACTCTGATCTCTTCAGGCTTCGTGATTGGCCTGTCTCCGGACCACCCCACGTCCTGCGACTTCTGGTCTGCACCACCACGGCAACGGACGGACTTTCGTACCCAACTGTACCAATCCACCGTGGCTGATCGGCAGTCTTAGACCCTGAGCATGGGAGGCGAGGCTTAAGGCTGCGTGCCGGTGAGGTGCAGGCCAGTAACTGTCTCGAGCAGACGTCCCGGATCGGGTGACGTTGTGGCTCGAAACTCGGCGTGAGCAAGAACCCTATTCTCTTCGTGACTTGCTGTGCTGCGGGACGCTTGATCTCATCAGAAGACTGGGTTACTTAGCGAGGAGGAGGGGGGGCAAGTAAGTATATATACAATCTACCAACACCACAAACCCCATCTCATCTCCTCTACCTATCACTCAATCAATCAAACCAACTCCCATCTCCCATTCGCAAGAGACCCCAATACACAAACCCCCAACCAACCCAACACACACATCCACCCATCCACCATGTCCGGACTCCTCGGCGGCGTCACCAACGCCCTCGACCAGACCCTTACGGGCGGCAAGGAGCAAAACAACCAAGGCGGCCTCCTCGGCGGCGTCGGCGGCCTAGTCGGCGGGACCCTGAACGGCGTGGGCAACGCCGTGGGCCAGACCACCAACGGGCTCGGGCAAGCTGTCGGGCAGACGACACAGGGCCTGGGCGGCGCGGTGGGCGGCTTGACCGGCCAGCAGCAGCAGCAGCAACAGCCGCAGCAGAACTTGCAGCAGGATCAGCCCTTTCGGAAACAGTCGTAGGTGGTGAGAAACCGGGGGAGAGATTAGCAGCATAGGATGGGGATGGCTATTGAGGTGGAGTTTGTTTTGGGATGATACATACATGTATTCTGATTTTGGTTTTCTTCTGGGCTTGGAGCTTGGGATGGGGTTAAGGGTGGATGAGCACAAGAGAATATCCAGAATGCAATGACCCATATACCCCATGGTGGAAGACACAACCTATTTTTCTGAAAATCGTCCTGTTATTGTTGAGTGAATGGTTCTCATTGTAGTGGCGTATGTGCAACTCTGGTCTTTCAAGAATTTGCCTGATGTGTCATCTCGAACGGGACCAGGTTTGATGGATACAGCAATTGCATATTCGTTTTTTCATGAGGCACAGAATCGCGGTGGGAAACAATCCATAATCTAGCTACTATGTACGCTACTAATACAATGCTAACCGCACCATAACCGACGATATACAGTACCCCTAGGAAGCAAATTTTGGTATCGTGCATTACAGCTCATAACATCATCGGTGCTAACATAATCCATAAACTCGTATAAATAAGGGGATACCCATGACCCGGTTGGATGGAGGCGAAGAGATGCTTTGCTATTCAGTTTTATGCGTCCTTAACAGCAATCTTGACGTCGTCTTCAGCTGGAAGAGGGACCTCCACAGGCTTGGTAGCTTCAGCAGGGGCTGAAGACTCAGGGACTTCAGAAGGTTTATCCTCGCTGGCTTTCGAGGTTGAGTCAGCCGTTGCCGCCGCAGGCTCTGTCGATTCTGAAATGTCTGACTCCGGAACTTTACTTTCGTCTTCCGAAGTAGATTGGGTTTCCTTGGTTGGATTTGATTCCTTCTCAATCATAATTAGCTACGGGCTTTAATTTCACGATTGTGTCCTTACACTTAGTGCTGCATTATCAGACACCTCCTCGGCGGCGGGTTCTGCCTTCGTAGTCTCTTCCTTTGCAGGCTCTGCCTCCGTCTTGCTACCGCCATACTTTCCAAGAAAAGACTTGACGCCCCATCCGCTCTTTGCTTGTTTGACCTCGGGCTCTTTTGTCTCTTCTTTGGTCTCTGTGGTTGGTTCTTCGGTGGTTGACTTTGTCGAATCCGCTGTGAGACTGCTGTCTCCACGCTTTGGAATCAGTGACCCAACGGAAGATCCGAGGCTCCAGCTAGTACTGGCTACGCTTGAGCCAGCTGTCCATCCAGCATTGGCGACACCAGACCCAGCCGTCCAGCCAGTGCTCAGGACACCCGAACCTGCATTTTGAGCGATGCGAAGGAGATTTTGTAGATACTTCTGGCGGTCGGTAGCATTTGTGCTCCCTTCCAGATCTTCGGGTAAAGGAACAGCCGCTGCTGTGGCAGCAATATCGAGAGGAGAGTCGTCTTCACTTTCTGGAGCATTATCTGTCTCTGATGATTTCTCTGATCCTTCGACGGCTCTTTCAAGCTCCTTTGCTGTGACGGTGACTTTCTCCTCATCTTTGGATAATGGTATAGGCATAGTGTCGATGACCTCGGACTCATCCTTGAACCATTCCACAATCGTGTCCCGAGACATGGTGCTCATGTGGTCAAATCCAGGATTGAGAGTCGAGTTGAAGATTGTGGTGTGACCGATAACTTCATCCTTAGCATCAGGATTTACAACTCGAGTAAACATTGCGTTCGCAGGTTCTTTGTCAGGTACTGCACAGAACGTCCGTTCAGGGACGAAGTAACCACCAGTCCAGTATCCGTTTTCTCCTAGCGAGATATAGAAGTTCTTGACTCCTAATCCCTTCAGTCCTGCAAGTCGTTCTAAACGATGGTTCATCTCCTTCTGCCTCATAAGAGCACCAACAAACTGTAGGTGGGTAGAAAGCCATTCAAAAGACTGGCCGATGTTATCTCTATTGATGTAAGCAAGTCCGTTTCCAAGAGCATCATAACCCTGGGAGGCTGCTTGAGAGGCTCCCTTCTTCAGAGAATCTTTGTTCAAGCTGCGAACTCCTTTCATGATCTCTTCGCGATGAATATACGCAGTCACACCGCCAGCTGCGATTGCACCCACCGTCCCTGATCGAACAGCCAATAACTGCCAGTTCTTCCATTTTGATGAGCGTGCTACAGTTGAGACAGAGCTTGTTGCTGCTCGAGAAGCCACTACGCGAGGAATTGCAACACTATAAAGACCAGCCGAGACGGCCGACATGGCGTTCCAGACACTGCTGACCTTTTGGTAGTTGGAGAAAGCACCATAGACAAACATTGATCGAGCGAGACCATTGTAAGGAGTGTCGAAAGCAAGAATTCCATGTATCAGAGGGAAGAGGTGCTCTTGTGCATGCTCTCGTTTGTCATCTAGAATAGAAAACAGTGCATCGGAGGCTATCAAACCACTAAACAATGTCAGGACATAGGAAAAAGGTTTTTACAAATATTTTCTTGGCTTACCCCATGGAGTGTGCAACAAGAATGACTCCTACCGAGCTGTCCTTAGGTGGCCATGGGATCTCGCATCGTTCTTTGCGGAGATCCATGACTCTTTCCTTCAGCCTATCACTTTGGATTAGCATGATGCCTTCGATGACTGGCATCTCCAGCTTACCATTCTGTAAAATTGGCGGTACACTGAGCCAGGTCCCCCTTGGTCTCGTACTTTGGATACACAGCCGTTACGACTTCGTCGTCCTTCAGAGACCCTTGAACGAGACCTTTCAAATGCTGTGGAGATGTTAGCCATGGTACAATACACAGGGCAGGAATATAAATTGTCTTGCCTCGGGAAATTCCTTGAAGGTATCTACATCCCCCTGACCCTCCGTAGCGCAATTAGCCACGCTGCTCTGTCAATAGACTTCGAAGCAGTTCGTACCTTGAAGCCGTGGATAAATGCAAGTAATAGGGTTCTGCCCATTTTTGCGGATTGCTGGTACGTACACGGGGTAATAAATCGCAATCAAATACACAAATATCTGTGTATGGTGGCAGTGGGCAACGCAGTGCTCTTTCCCAGGCCTACTTAGCTGGCCTTGCTGCGTACATACCTCATCCTTTCATGGGACGACAGCTCTGCGCCACACCGCGGGGAGCTTCCCCATAGCGTGTGGCGAAACAACAAGAATGAAGTCATGGAGCTGAATCTCTGCACGGCAATCGAGGCCAGAAAACAGGATTGGATGGCTCGAGTTGACGCGGGACGAGGAGCAAAGGGACTTGGAGACTGGATGACGTGGTGGTGAAGGCCAGAGTCGCGCTCGCGTATCACGACGAGCCGTGGGGGGATGTGCTGCAGGGCTCGACTCGCCAAAGCCAGTATCCCAGCGGGAATCCTGGTCGTGAGATTTCGACTTCAGTGCCCTTGAAACTGGGCTCCTGGGATCCATCCAGAGAACAGGTGAGCAGATAGAGCATACATGCATGCATGCATGCATGTGATTAACATGGCGGTTATCATTCGAGCGCAATCACGCACGTTAGCTGTCCCGCATCTCGAGTGGCTGGGCTGATAGCAACCAGTCGGCCGTCACGATGCGACGTCGTAAGGCTCTCCAACCCGCCTTTCGGAGCAGATGACCAACTTTGAGTTTGGCTTTCTCGGCGCTCACGACTGTATCTGCATCCCCACGGATGTGCTCTGCGATGTTCGGGCACTAAGGAACAGCCATGAATGATCTACTCCACTAAACTTTGAGAATATCGGTATAATCCTCTTGCAGGACAGGTCATGCTGGAGCACCATTTCTTTTGCTCCGTCCTCTCTGCCGTATGTGTGGACCACTGGGTCGTTGTTACGCCTGCTATTGGCCGTGTGGTTCGAACGGCTTGAGCAATCCCTACTATAGACATCCCATCCGAAACACCAGCTACTGGTTAAGATATGCGGAGAAGTTTCCGACGAGGGAATCGTTTTAGCACAAAGATAACAATAAGAATCTAGACTCTGGTGGATCTCGCTCAGCCAAACAGAGCTTAGAAAAATTCCTCGACATATTGAAATCTGCTTAAGAGACATTAGAAACATATAGGTAGCTGGCTATATTAGACAAAGAGCATGTTTCACCGTCTTCTCTTGGAGCAATTTCAATACGGCTGCATTTTATGCTACACGGTAAATACCGGAAACGTTGCCTCGAGCTGTCAACAGTTTTTCATGTCATAAAGCTGAAGTGTGCATGCACTCAGCAGTAGATATCATGAATGAGAGGCAAGGAGGACTTGGTAAAATTGTATTCGGTTGCTACAATAGCCTAGTGGAAGCAGAGAAAGGGAGCGCTACCTCGGTTGAGTAGAAGCTCTGTAGTTGACTGTAGTCAAACATAAGAAACTAGAAAACGTCGCGTAATCAAAGATTACAGGCCCTACCAAATACTATCGACTTTAATATCAGGTTAATCCTTTCCCATACCTACCTTAATTTGCAACCTATTGGCTTCTATGTGTTTCAAGTCTCCAGAACAGGTTGTGCTTGAAAACAGAAGTGTAAATATCTCTCCAGCCGTATCAAGCACCAGCACGTTTGATCTGTATTTTTTTTTCGACGCGTAGTCGTCCGAGGAGACTCGTCACTGGAGTTCTCTTGTTCCCAAATCCAGAATTGCTTCGTTTGTGCATATTCACGCTTAGTCATGAAAACTGCTCAGTTAGGCTTTCCTTATTTTCTTCCTTGCTTTTTCAAGAGGTTTGTTAAAGGATGGTCTCGGGTTCGCTCTAACTTAACCTAGTAACGTTTTGCTCGCGTTTACTCGACTCACTTACTCACAATTGCCTAGTAATCCACTTTGAGAGTTTGCGTTACACAACGGCTCCTCCGTGATTAGTCGTCAAAGATGGCTTCGTCTCACCGGGAGACATACCGTGGAAGTATATAAGTATCAACTAAACTGCCAGCTGCTTGCACCGGTTGATGCAAACACGCCCACGAAACCAGCCAAAAGGGACACAGGGAAGCCAAGTGACGATGAAAGCGACCTCGACATATACGCAGGATTCGACACCCAACCCATCGAGGAACACCCCCAGTCAAGGATCCCAGTCCTCGAGCCTGATGAAAAAAATCCCAAGCCCAGTCCGAACCGAAGGGAAAAAAAGAAGCAAAGTCAAAGAAAACCGGATAAAGTGTTTCGCGTCTCGCTTCAACCTCGCCATAAGCGATCGGGGTACAGAGCCTTTTGAGAAAACCCGACATGAATTCCTATTGCACCATCCATGAAAGTGGGCCGCAGCGAGAACAGTTTGCCGGAATCAGAACGTTGCTTTTTTTTTTTCCTCCTTCCCCCCAATCCCCCGGCCCCCTCTCTCCCTCGTGGTGTGTGTACGGGGCCAAGGGCAAAGCTTGTCATTCTACTGGTCGGAATTAGGTCTCATCGCGGGGGAGGAGCGGTCCACCGTTTAGTCGCGGGTGCTAAATCGCCCTTAACTGGAGAAGATCCAATAAGATAACCGGCAATGAATTATGCAGAAGTCCATCCAATAACTCACGTCGGTGTGGTAATATCTCCTAAATACATTCCTAGGATCAGTAGACCTAACCTTTGGATGTATGGGGCTGTATGAAGTCTCGAGGTCTCCTTTTAAGGTTCCGGGCATTTAGCACAGAGCCTAAGCAAACTGGACAAAAGGAAATCGAACATGTCAACTTATAACTTGCAACGACCTTCAAGGGTGCGAAGTAATAACCGTATGTTATAGAGAACAATATTTTGGGGCCTCGGCTAATTGTAGTTCGCTAATTGTGGTAGCCACTGGGTGCTTCTAAACTTGGCTCGGAATTAAACTGTGCAACGAGCTCTAATCAGTTTGCATAGCAGAGGTAAAAAGACATCAAAGCAATGCTTAATCGGCAGAAGTGTGAAGATGGAAATCGTTGTTATATTCGTTATTATGAGACCTCGTTGACATATTACATCTTCCGTAAACGGTGATACAATCGCCCGGCTGAACTAATGCGCCGGGCAGATTCCGAAAGCCATGAGTGCCAGCCAGCTATATAGATGGTGCAGTCCGCGGGAGCACAACATAAACCCAACCATGATCTCGAAACGCGCCCTACAAGGGAAAAGACCTGCTATACAGAAAGGGATGTCATGATTGCCCGAAAATAGGTGACGCATAGGTATCGTTACCGCTCCAACGCCAATGCCCCGAGAGAAGAAGGAAACCCCAATTCGAACCCTAAGCCTTTGTCTCCAGTTTTTTTTCCGCCTCTTCGGCCCGCTTGTTTGCCGCAGCCACCTCATTTTGGAGCTGTTTGATGTACTCGATAGCCTGTTCCACCGTGCTGGCCTTGCTGCTGGCGCTCTGCCCACTTCCTTTTGATTCCCCGTCGGCTCCATCAACCCCATCCGCACTCTTTTCGCCGCCGCTGTCCTTGTTATTACCACGAGGCAGCAGTGTTGCAATCTCCTGCAAGGCAGAATTGATTCGGTTTCGTCTGCCTTGCTCAGCAATCTTGTGCGACGTACGTTTAGAGGTCAAATTGGTCGAAAGCTCGGTTGGATATGAGACACCTGGTAGATGTGTTCCTTCCAGGATGTTTTGATAATTCGACTTGGATGCCAGGAGCAGTGACGCTGTGTCATTTGACACTGAGCCACCGCCTGGTAGCAGGGGCTTTATACTCGGTGATATGCGAGGGCGAAGTGCAGGAGATACGTGCACAGAGCTAACGCTACCTCTTTTCTTGGTACCTCGAGCAGCTAGCAACGGTGTTTTGCGAATTGGACCACCATTCATAGCATCGATTTGCGGGCTTTGGCTTGCCGAAGCAGCACTTTTAGGGCGCGCAAAGACTGGTGAAGGGAGAGGATGTAGACCAGGCGTTCTTACAGATGTCGGTCCTAAGGTGGGAGTCATCTGTCCATCAGCCGCTGTATCAATCCGTGGAAGCGGTGGCCTGCCCGGCTCTGCGGCGGGTTCTGGCAAAGCAAATCCCTCCATAGCTTGATCATCTAAATCGATATCCTGATTGGCAGAAGCGTGGTTCACGCTAGGAGATTTTGTTATCCTCATTAAAGAGGCCGGCGTAGCTGGCGCACCAAGCGAAAATTGCTGCATATCGCCGTTCTCTCTTTGGGCTGCCATATACGGTGACTTTCCTACTGATCCTTGTCGCGGAATAGGTGGAGGTGCCATGTCCGAAAGATGCTCTGGAGAGATTGACTCGCTCTCAGAATTTTCTCTGCTTGCCGTTAAAGACCTTGCAGCATTTGCATTATTCGGCGAAGCACTGGATGGTTCAATGATGTCTCCTAGTGCTTGCGAGGAAATCCCCGCTGTTGAACCAGGCTTCCGCCTTTTGGGCTTGACAATTGGTGACTGCCGCACAGAAGGCCGTGCGCTTCGGGGTTTTTGTAGAGCTTTCCTGCTTGGTTTCTTGGATAAGGCGGCAGAGCTGGTCGGTGCGGAGTGACTGTCCAGATTCATGTCGATTGGCGAATTGGTGGTGCCCGAATGGACCTGATCGTATACCGACGAGTGCTCATTTTGAGCATGTAAAGCAGGTGAGCTCAAAGGGCTGAAGTAAGCACCTGGAACGGTGTACTCTGGAATATTAAAATGGGCCTCGAGAGGCGTCACGGCTGGCGATACCAGCGGAGTGAAGGCCATCTGCTCGCGAAATGTCAACACAAGGTTATCGTCCAAACCGCCATGCGGTCTTACCTCCTGTTCCTTGGTCTGCATCTGATACCTTTCGTACATCGCTTGCTGCTGAGAATCGGATTGGGAAAAGAATTGAGGGTGTCCATTGCCGCCATGCATCTCCACGCTGTTAGGGGTAGGCGGGATGGAACGTTGTTGGCCAAAATATCTGCGTTGTTGTTGGTCTTGGAGCTGGCGCTGTTGTTGATGATGCTTCTGCTGTTGTAGGAACTGGATTTGAGCATCCAAATCACTAATGCTGTCGCCCATGGCGTGTCCATGAGCGATAGGGGTGCTTGGAATGGATGAATGGCTCGAGGCTGAAGTCATTGGTACATGATCTTGCATGATGGTATCCTGCTGAGCTATCCCACCGCGGTTGTTGTTATCTATCCTCATACCCATGACTTCCCCGCTATTCGAGTGTAGAATCGAGCCATTCCCCTGCTGTTGATTGAAGTCCTGGAAATCGAAATTGAGGTTGCCGATATCGAGGAACTGTTGGAAATCATCTTGCGACGGGATGGAGAGGGTTGGATCCTGGCCATTCCACACAGCGGAAGAATCCATCATTGCACTCTGGCTGAATCTCCAGTGCTGCAGAAGGAGATGGGTCGTCGAAAGTCGTGGATAACGTTGATGTTGAACCTCTGTTCTGCGGCACAGAGACTGCAACGCTTCGATTGGCGAGACTGATAGTGGGCGGTGGGTGATAAAGAACGATTGCTAAGACTCGACTAAATTTCGGTGCATGCAAGGAGGGCGATGCAGCAGGTAATAATAGGACCTCCGCCAAAAGGAGAACAAGGTTTCAGAAACGAGTGCAGAAGTGATGAAGAAGTTGCAACGACCAAAGAGGAAAAAGTTTTCGAGAAGCTCCGACGTGGGATGAGAATAGTCGTATGGAGCGAGAGCCGTAGTGTCATATGAAGGTTACGGTAACAAAGCGGAGGTAAATAGATGCTGGTCTTGAAGTGGTCAAGTGCAAGACCGTCTCATGTCAAGCGAGGCGGCGTACTCAGTCAGGCTCAGGGTTGCCGGCCGGCCATGAAAGCCCGCCCGTCGCTGTACGGTGGGAGCTGCTGACTGGAGCAGTTAAACAGGTAAGTAACCCGGGGGGCAGGTCTGGACGTCTGGACGTCTGGACGCACAGTATATACCGGCTGTGCCTCCACGCGTCCCCGTCGTAAATTTCGATGTCGTCGCGCAACATACGGTAGTCAATTATAGCTGCTGCAGAATCCTACGGTATTCACGCTCCCCTGCGCGCAAGACTTGGCCAACCTCACACTTCCTCCGGTGCCGACCCAAAACACACCGGTACCCACGAAACGACATACCTCTTCTGCTCGGATCCTGGGACGATATGATAAAATAGAATGCAGGCCTGACTTGTTATGCACAGCACCGGCCACACATCGGTAATCGCGCCTGTGTTGGGCGGGTCTCCAGTAATCCCGTACCTTACAGGGACCGAAGCATCAGAGATGAGAGGTGGCAATGACGAGGACGGACTGCGCGGTGGAAGGAGACGGAACCATCTTCGTTCATCCCACGCCGTTTCCATTACACACTGCTGGCTGCATTGTTGCTGCAGGTGTAGCTCCAGTGGACTTGACATTCCGGGGGCTGGCGATCTTAGTCAAGCAGCACCCAACTTGTCAGGGACCTCAACCCCACTGTCGCATGCTAGCTGGACCGCGTCGTGGGGCCTCTTCTACGCGTCTGCTTGACTACTGCCACTTACTCTACCCTCTATAACGAAGCTATATTAACGCCGGGCGCGTATAATTTCCGTACGGCATCCTTCAGCGCGGCGACACTGCAAGCTCAAGCATGGGCTGACGGGCACACCACCATCAACCAGATTATTGTCTCAGGCTGCGTCTGCTGCTTGTCAGCTGAGCGGTCGGGACTCTGCTTGACTAGATACTCGCGATCGCTGCCCTCTGGCCCAGAGCTATTGCTCGATTTAGGTTGCTCCGACTAAGGTTGTCGGCTCGGGGCATGGTGGGCTGGTTCTGCATGGTGATGCAACCAACAGCTCGCTCGGGATGGTGTTCTATTGGAGTCCAGCTCCAGGTTGGCTCCGTCCTGACACTGGTCTGAGCTACTCCAGATCAGGCATGCAGGTTGAAGTGTCAAGATGGCCCAATAGGTGGTCTAATGGTAGGTAAGTGCAGCCACATTCTGCTGGAGACTCATTTGAGACCAGGAGCCAATATAAAAGTCGACATATATAGATGATTGGCCCGCCGTCACGGCTGTCAGCGGGCAAGGAAGGGGCCGCAATGTCCTTCTGCCAAAAGATTTCTGTTTTGAGACTACTTCAGCTCAAGGCGAACCAGTTCCATGGCGTAAAGCGGTAAAAGGGGTCGGCCAAAGGGCAGAGCAGTAGAGTAGTGCCTTGATAGCTTTGCGAGCGAGGGGCGAGTAAGCCCGCCCAAGTATCCGACCAAATACCACAGTGGGATACTCCGCATACTGACTGACGCCTGCAGCGAGAGCGTCTTTTCTTGTGCCTTCCAGAAGCCCTCCCAGCCACAGGAGGGTTTGAGGATGTGTGGTTGGGTAGAACACCGGTATGATGGTCGTTGACCCCACCAATCAGAAGCGCGCTCGCTGCATCGTGCTCGAGGCGCCTGCCAATCTCACTCGCCGGATATACAGTAGGCATCTCGCTGTGTCCCAATCAACGCACTTGGATATCATTCCCTCCGCTTCACTAGAGCAGAAAATTTGCCCAAGTGGCATTGCACAGGTGCATCGACACGGCATTTCCTGGCCTGGATCAGGACATGACAATGATTTGCCTCAAGGGAGGCAGGGGGTCATCGCCGCCGACACGACTCAGTCTTCAAGAAACAATGATTTACGGGCCTGTGCCTGCGTACCTTGCTCCAAAATTAACCTTCCAACACGCAAGCATACAAGCTTGATACAAGCTCGGATTCCACGTGACCTGTTAAGTTCAAGCTTGTGCCTTGAGATAATTTCATCTGTGCCAGATTACTGGATTTCGAACACGCAAAATTCACTGGTGAAGTCATCCTCCACACCTTGTCCATATCTCATTTGCACTCAGGAATGAATGGGGGCTGCGATACGACATGGATTTGTAAAAGATTCCTGGGCTAAGGAATACAGGCCCAAGTAGGATTACTCCCTTCTTCACTTGTTACGTATATCTGGGTGATCCAGTAACTCGATGTTAGGGTAGATTTATGGACCCTCGAGCCAAGTCTAGTATGTTGGCGTATCTTGGGCAAACATGTCATCTGCTTGTTGCACTTGCATAAATAGTCCTCGGGTGTAGCAGAAAGGATGCGATGCTCGTTGTGTGTTCAGCCAACCAAACCAGCTCATAACCTCCCCCCAGCTGTGATTTCCACCCGCCAACTTCGTCCCACAACTTGAGGCAATAGAATATGCAGGAAGCGTGCGCAGATTGCGAGAATATGGAGGTACCGGTTGGGGTCAACTGGCGCCGCTGCGCCTTGCCAGTATTGCATTGGAGGCTTATTCTGTTCCCAAGGCAAATAGTGATGGGTTGGAAGATATGTTCTCAACCCGCCGCTTCATGCCCCCCTAGAACATCCACATCCAGCTCTTCCATCACTCCAAGCACTACACTTAGACTTTCCATGAACCCATTGACAGCCACTCGCAACATGCGGTTGGTTGTAGCTTTGTATTCGGTGCGCAACACAGTCTCGGCGGGTTCTGCACCGTCGCCACTGGAAGGTGGAATGATGGAGAAGGTCCGGCACACCAGAGGAGACAGTTCTGTATCAACGCGTAGAGCCTGGAGGGCCGCGGAAGCAAGGCGCGGGGTTGGTAAAGGTAAATCAAGGGTCCTAAGAATGATAAACAGTCAGCACCGTGTGGAGAGATGGAAGTACGATGGACGAGTGACCGGCACCGGGAATCTCACAAAGAGCAGGGGAATTCCAGATCATGATCGTGGAGAGAAGCCATGGCGTTGCGATAGCGATGGTACCTGTGATCCGCTGCCTAGTTGGGCAGACGGCTGCGCATGAGACGCAATCTCCATGTTGAGAAGAAAAAAGGCAGTTGCTATGTGAACCGTCAGGGGTCGTTGCGTAGCTTCTGATTGGCTGCTATGGAGGTGTTCCTCGTGGGTAAATAAACTTTAAGCGACTTCCGACCTCAGCAATAACAACGCTAGTCACAAATAACATTCTTGACTTCTGGATGCTCTGTCCAGCTACCTACCACCTACTACTATCCATCATCCTCTAACCCGCTCTCCGGATTGCCTTTCCCAAGCATCGCCTCCAAGTATAGATTATTTATCTGTACCCTCGAGTCTGTTTCCTGTCCATCTTCAGCGCGAGCGAGCAGAGTATGCTTTGTTGATAAACACAACAACCCGTTTCGCATCTAGAGCTTCAGCAATTTGCGACAGGAGCAGCCCACAACGCTATTGTCTGCAACAACACCTTCGACTGAAGCTTCTAAGTGATCACCACCTTGCGCAGCGAAGCAGCAACTCTCAAAATGACTCCTGCGGTGAAATTCGGGCAGGTCATCGAGTACATCCCAGGTAAGCAAACATCACACTACACAACACCCAACCCTTCCAAGCCGCAATGCCAGCCCATGATTTTATTCTCGGCACCCGCGCTTTGTTTTTGAGCTCTGCCAGATGGATTCCAAGTTTGGCGCGACCGAGAGTGCTCTCCTTTCCAACATGCCATATTGTCCATGCGCTCTGCTAACATTCCCAGACCGTCTCTATCTAGCCTCATACACAACACCGCCCCGAGAAGACACTCTCTTCCCATATCCCGAGCCTGCGCCATCCCGTCGAACACCATCGAAGCGCTCAGCGAGAGCAGTAGACGGTCCTTCGGCTGTGAACCCTGAGCGAAACCGCACACCACCGGTATATTTCTCCATTGACGACTCGCTACTCTATAATGCTTTCCACCACGATTTTGGACCATTGCACATCGGTCATCTATATCGTTTTGCTGTCCAATTTCACGACATCCTTGGTGCGCCGGAGAACAAGAACAAACCTGTTGTATTCTGGAGCAGGTCTGATCCTCGCAGTAAGTGTTCAAAGATTTCTGCCTGTAGGGGTGGAGCTGACAATGTTTTCAAGGCCGATCCAATGCTGCATGCCTCCTAGCTTCGTATATGGTTCTCATCCAATCTTGGGCGCCTCATCTTGCTCTTGCGCCAATCGCTCAGGTGGATCCACCTTTGATGCCATTCCGAGATGCAGGATACAGTCAAGCAGACTATGGAATCACAGTACAAGATGTAGTCTATGGAGTGTGGCGCGCAAAGGAACAAGGATTCTGTGCTCTGCCAGCATTTGACCTGGAAGAATATGAAAGATTTGAGCGCGTAGACCAAGGAGATTTCAACTGGTTAACGCCAGATTTCCTCGCGTTCGCCTCCCCACAACATACACCTGTTGCGCCGATCCAGCCATCATCACCACTTTATGCCACGCTCCCATCGACACTAGAAGCCGTCGATGCTCATCCCACGCTGCCAACACCATTTAAGAACGTGTTGAAGCATTTCTCCGAGCGCAATGTTGGCCTCGTAGTCCGTCTGAACTCCGAACTATACTCGCCCTCATATTTCACAGCTCTTGGCATAGAGCATCTGGACATGATTTTTGATGACGGCACATGCCCACCATTAAGCACGGTTAGAAAATTCATCAACATGGCTCATGAAATGATTACTGTAAAGAACAAGGGTATTGCTGTTCATTGTAAGGCAGGGCTCGGTCGCACTGGATGCTTGATTGGAGCCTATTTGATCTACCGGTATGGCTTCACTGCCAATGAGATCATTGCCTACATGCGCTTCATGCGACCTGGAATGGTCGTCGGCCCGCAGCAGCACTGGCTTCACTTGAACCAGGGTACTTTCCGAGAATGGTGGATTGAGGAGCAAGTCGAGCAGAAGATGAAGGAGAAGATGGCAAAGATGGCTCCAAGCACCCCAACTAGAGTCTCGCAGAAAGCCTACTTTTCGACTCCTCCGAATGGCAGTCAAAGCCGAAGATCGCCACTTGGCGAAGTCGACAATGAACGCAACAGCAGTATTGGCGTCCAAGAAGACTGTCTCCCAGCCCCAACTCCTGGCCAGCCTCGCAAGACCAGCAGGGTTCCGGATCGTCACCATCCTTATGGACGAGCGGTCTCTGCATATGCCACAACAGATGACGAGCAAACCATCCAGAGAGAAACGGAAATGATATCAATCCATCGACAATCCCTTGATGATCCTGAAAGAGACGAGGAGTGGCAGCTAAAAATGCGCTCCAGCCGAAAGACATCCCGCTCGCCAGGAAGGAGCGAGAAGACAACTCGTTCAATCAGCCAAACAACCACTGTATATACCACTTTCGACAACGATAGCAGCAATGACACCGAGAATATTGGAGCTGGTCGTCCGAAGTCCAGCAGCATCAAATCTGGTAGTGGTTCGAGCAGCATGAGCAAAGTCCGCAGCCCGAAGCGTAGCGGTGACGGCCTGCGAGAGAAGGCTCCCACGGGAGTGCGCAAGACGAGCGGTCGAGTCGGAAGTGCGAGTGTTCCCACAGCACGCAAAGTCTCCGGACTGTAAATAGCGAAACGGACCCCCTGGTACTTTGTAATAATGATTGCTTGGATGCTTGCTTGTTTGCTTGCATAACGGCGGCGTTGGAAATTGAGCATAACATGGCATGATTCTGTTGGCGGTATTGGGCGACGGCGTTGCTGATGATGATGATGATGCTCCAGGTGTTGCACCTTTACGAAATCCGCATGATCGAGTACAAAAATTGCTCCACAGAAGGAAGCAATCAAGCACAGTCTCTTGTTCTTACTCTTCTTGGTTTCAATTCACCGTCCTTTTGCATTTAGATGCCTATGGTGAAGGGGCTTTTGGTTTTGGTTCTTGGTGCTTGGCTAGGAGTACTGCGATTGTTGTTCCTGTTCTTGTTTGTTGAATTAGTCTTGAATTTTGCAAACTTGGGGAAGGGCAGGGCGTGTGTGTGTCTGTTTTGATTTTGGTTGCTGTTTGGGGTCGTTGGTCAGGGTCTGCATTTCGAGGGCTCTCCCTCTTCGTTTATTATTCATGAGCATTACGAGTGATGAAAAGACAAATTCCAATCAATCTAGAAGGGCTTTATTCTATCGTGCCTCCCCTTCTGCCAGTAAATTATCACCTAGATCTTCTTATCTTGGCCATGTTAGAAAGCAAACCTGTAAGGCAAGTCCATCCTAACCCGTCCTTAATC
The DNA here is from genome assembly GCA_003369665.1 of Coleophoma cylindrospora. Taxonomy (NCBI): domain Eukaryota; kingdom Fungi; phylum Ascomycota; class Leotiomycetes; order Helotiales; family Dermateaceae; genus Coleophoma; species Coleophoma cylindrospora. The sequence continues at coordinate 1,308,518 of PDLM01000005.1, read as the reverse complement.
CTAGGACGTCCAAACTTTACCTCCTACGATAACCCAACAAGCAAACCATCATTCCCAAAAGAAAATACCCCAGAGGACCCAACGAGGCCGACGGCTGAGCATTTGTCCAACTTCAGAAGCACAATTTTCCTAAGACCACCACCACCCCTTTCCTCTAAGTCTCGGATTAAACGTCACGCAGTCTCTACCAAAACCACAACATCCTCAAGACACACCAAACCCTCTGCCCTACCTTCTCTACCCTCTCCTCCCCACCAAGTCCTCTCATCCAAGTATTCCCCAAATGAAATACGCACCCCAAGAAAAGCCTCAAGCCCATCGCCAAGCTGACAAAAAGATATGTGATACAACCCCCCCCCCCCCCCCTCGGGCACAGCCAACCGAGTACTGCTAAAAGAAAAGGACCAAAAGCATTGAGGTTGCAGTCCTCAATGGCGAGTTTCTCTTAGTCACGAGATCGCAGTGGGGAGGAGGGGGAGGAAGGGAAGGAAGGGGGAGGGGTAGCTAGACCCAGGTACCAGCAGCCACAGGGAGCTGAGATGGCCAGCTACTGTAGCACAGATATCCGCAGTGGAACATCTACTGATTCGGTCTTCGTAGCAGTGAGGAGGAAGCGAAAGTTACCTCGATATACAGGCAAACCCCTTGCGATTCCGTCGGCTTTAAATGGGTACTGCAGGCGGTGTCGTCTCAAGGGAAACCACTTGGTCGTTTAAATTCTTATCGAGTTATCCACGACTACCTTATACGCAAATCTTTATATGAATCAACATGTATAGTTTACACATGGAGAGGTGGAAATAGTTCCTCGACGATGTTCGTCACAAGCGCGGCAACATTGAAGCTCATTTGAGGGTTAAGGGAGTTGTGAATTTACTTGGGTTTGTATTTTTTTGTCTAGAAAAGCCAACGCGAAGCGTAACGGAGGATCTAAACCTGGCCTAGATCTTCTATGCATGCATCAACCAACCGAGATACCAGGACGGCCTTGTAAAGAAAAGAGAGAAAGACAATACTGGCGGCTTCGAAAACATTGTGCAGTTGAAAGGAATGAAGGGTAGAGACACTCTTGCGCACTCAGAGTCCGGATGCAAGAGCAAAGCTACTTGGCAATAGATCCCCAACAAGCCCTTTGAATGCTCTACCGCTCCAGTTATCTGCTAAAACATGCAGGATCCCAACCAGCCCCTAACGCTTGTACCCTCAGTACCAATCAACGCCAGAACCGATGATTTATTCAGCAGCCTTAGTCTCCTCTGCCGGTGCAGCAGCCTCAGGGGCGGCCTCTTTTGGCTCAGCTGGGGCAGCGCTGGTCTCAGCAGCGACTGGCTCAGCCTCGGATGAAGTCCAGAGGGTCTACAAGAATATCAGTATTTCGTTGCTCACATTGTGGATCTGCAAAGCTTACCAAGTTGTCTCTCAGCAGTTGCATGATGAGGGTGGAGTCCTTGTAGCTCTCTTCGCTGAGGGTATCGAGTTCTACCAAAAACATGTCAGTTCATTTCCCGACGTCCGTGCAAGCATCATGATATCACTCACCGGCGATAGCGTCATCGAAAGCCTGCTTGGCAAGATGGCATGCCTGGTCTGGTGAGTTGAGAATCTCGTAGTAGAAGACGGAGAAGTTGAGGGCAAGACCAAGACGGATTGGGTGTGTTGGTGCAAGGTCAGTCTGAGCAACTTCGGTGGCATTCTTGTAAGCCTCAAGAGACTTGTCAGCCGACTCCTTTCGCTTGTCACCAATGGCGAACTCAGCGAGGTATCGGTGGTAGTCTCCCTTCCTGTGGCGCAAAGCGATCAGCGAAGTGAACTTCGAGTGCGCACAATGGCCAACTTACATCTTGTGGTAGAAAACCTTGGACTCGCCACTCTTGGCCGATGGAATCAAGTGCTTGTCAAGAACCTCAAGGATGTCTTCGCAGATCTTGGCGAGCTCGGCCTCGATCTTTTGGCGGTACTCCTTGATGAGGCCGACTTGAGAAGAGTTGCCCTTGGACTCCTCCTTTTGCTCAATTGAGGTAACGATTCTCCATGATGCACGACGAGCACCGATGACGTTCTTGTAGGCCACAGACAGAAGATTTCGCTCCTCAACGGAAAGCTCTTGATCTTCGGAGGCGACGGCCTTCATGTTCTCAACCATCTCTGAAACCATGTCAGCTCTGTCGCAGTGGCCTCTGAAGTCTTGGAAAGTGCTTACCCTCATAGCGCTCAGCCTGCTCAGCGAGCTTGGCAAGGTAGACGGAGTCCTCGTAACCCATGGTGGTGGTTTTGAAGAGTTCTGCGAAGATAGAGGTGTTAGCAAGGGGTGAGAAATTTTTGTGTGGTAATGTGGTTGAGTGGGTGATGATTGGCAGTGATTATGGCTTGAGCAAAAGCAAACCCTAAATCGATCTGACTCCAAGGCAGAGGGCGAGAAGGAACATGAAGCAATCCACCAAAACGAATTTGCCGTGAGCTGCACGCTGCCAGTGCGCCTCAAAGAATTCAGACTCCCCTATGCATTGCCCATGTTGTTCCTGTGGATGAGGATCTACCCCTCTTAGGCTGAGGGGTAGTCGCAAACCCCTGAATGTATGGAGCAAGCCTATGTAAAGCCATCTTTTGCCTCGTAGACCCCATATGCCCAAGGATGCAGAAGGTCGCAATGGCCGACGGCTTGGTTGATGATCTGGAGGCAGAGCGCACGCAGACTGTGTAGGGCAGGGCGCGGAGAGATGACGAAATAAGGAGCGGGAGCGGGCTACGTCTCACCTTTGTGTTTTTGATTTAGAGATTGAATGGGGATGTCAACGAGCGGTGCGATGCTCGAGGAGTGGTGGTGGTGGATTGTGGGCGCGACGACGTCTCAGGAGGAGAGAAGGAGATGTCGAGATGGATGAGGTTGATGAGGTGTGGTGAGGTGGTTGTGGTGAACGAGGACGTAACAGGTCGGGCGAAGATCAAGGGAAGGGAAGTTTTAGCGTGCAGGCCAGGAAGGGAAGCGACTTCTTCAAAACAAGCTGGGTCACTTGGATGCGCCTGCAATTTTGACGTCGACAGCCCAGCAGCAGATCTCTCCGGCTTCTCGGGTTCACGAGTACTGATCTGTCCGATGTCTCTATCTGCTGGCTTTTGTTCTCTACGGCTCCTTTCACGGTGCGTCACGGATTTGCCTGCGTGGCACCTTGCGGGACGAGTGCGAGTGGTTGAGCGAGTGAGTGAGTAAGTGCGCCAGAAAGAGAGCGTCTGGAAGGATGCGGATCGGGTTAGAAGGCAATGGAACGGGATCTGGGCACGTTATAATGCATGTATGGTATCGACTCCAAAAGAGGCTTTGCCACGGGGTTCAGAGGTTGCTATTTGTATTTCTAACAAGGCGTCAGAGGCATTGACGGAGCTCGTCGAGGCAGGGCTGAGGACAGACATCCTTGCGTTGATGCCGTCGAGATTGGCTTCAATGCATTGCCATCCACGTATGTTACTTTCGTTCGCTTTCTCTTCCTGCTGGCCAACAGAAGCTCGAAGGCCGAGGCTGAAACGTCGCCCATTAGCATCTTGTATTGGTGTATTTTCAAGCCTCGTCAGCGTGGCCTTCCTTTCTATTTGTGGCCCTGCAATCTGCCCTCTCGCACTGGGCCATTCAACGTCATGTGCTTCTCCTGAGACGGCATGAACCATGGGTGCGGAGGAAGGGCAAAGGCTCTCTTGCTTGCATTCGTGCTGGTTTCCCCATGGGACAAGAGCATCCGCTTCTGAATCCCACCCCAATTCTCACAGCCTGCCGTCTCTGTCTGTTGTTCGCACTGTAGCTGCACGGGGTGATCTGATGCCAAGGATGAATGCCGTGGCTGTCACATGATCTTGTGGCCACCTTCTCCGCTTCCGCTGCCGTCCGCGATCCCGCTGATGCCTGAGGCATGCGTGGATCAAATACGTCAGTGGTTAGCTCCGTCGCCTGCATCTCGTGTGAGCTGATGTGCTTGCCTGCTTCTGGTCACCCAAGGAAGCTTCCGGCTAGTATCACCACCATCCTATCACCACCGTCCATCAACAAGCACCGCTCCAAATTCATCAACAACCTACAAAACCCAATCCCAACCCTCCTCCGTCAACACCAGACATCTCCAAACTGTCTGCAACAATGCTTCGTCAATCAATTATCCGAGCTGCCCGCCCAGCCTCATTCCGTACTTTTGCTACTTCCTCGCGCTTCATGGCTGAGGGAGATTTGGGAGCGCCCAAGGGCCAAGGGTAAGCTCCATTCTGGACACCCGGGAGCAATCCGACAAACCGGAGCTAACCATGATATTTCTCCACATAGTGATGCTTTCTCCAAGCGTGAGAAGGCCAACGAGGACTACACCATCCGAATGCGTGAGAAGGAGAAGCTCTTGGAGCTCAAGAAGAAGCTGGCTGAGAACCAAGAGCACCTGAAGAAGCTCGAGGCACACATGTAAATTCTTGCCACCCTCTTCTGCATAGAGGAGCATACTGACATATTTCCTACAGCGACGAGATCTCAAAGAGCCAAGGTGGCGAGCAAAAGTAAGTATGCCAGGCAAAAAGGCATTGCAGCGGAACAGCTCGGCCAGCACAGCTTTGCTGATCATCATCGGCCAATACAGTTGAACACTTGTATACTGGAAGCGCGAATGAAAGCGAATGGGTGGAATGGAACGAAGACGATCTACGAGTTAATGTTCGCTTGTACAAAGTACCACTTATTTCAACTCAATTAGCCTCAACTAAGCTCGGCATGCTCTTATGTTTGATTTTGTCTCAGTCCCTTATATTGTACAAGACATCTACGTTACTCTCTACTCCTAGTAAAGAGTACAATCCTTGCCCCCACTGCGTAGTAGGCGACGATGCTCCGACCGCCCATACTGAAATGCTTAACGCCAACCTATAATCCCAGTCATGAACATATTATCTTCTGCTCATATATGAGCGATAGAAGTTGTCGGCCTCGTTTTCCTGTTGAAACCCAGATGATCCCATGCTCTGTCCCATCTGCTGAGCTGCAGCAACCTTCTTCTGCAGCGCGGTAGCATTCTGGTCAATCCATTGGAGTTGTTGAAGATGTTGGTTCAATACGCGAACAATACTTGATAGCTAATGGAATTGGTTAGTATGTAGCTAGCATCGAATGGAATATGACAAACACTTACTGGATCATCAGTCTTGCTACTTTTGTTGAGTGTCGAGGACGCTTCATTGACGGCTTCGATCATTCCCGACAAGTTCTTGCCCATGTCATCCAAACGATCCGTCAACTTCTCTGCTAATTTGTAGGTCTTCTCTCGCTCTTGATCTGGGCCTTGTAATGATTCGCTTGCTCCAACTCTTTGCTCAAATATGTCATCCACATCCTGCTCATATCTGTCTAGCCACTCAGCGAGTTCATTCTGTTGGCTCTCAACTGATGCTAGTTGTCGTTCAACTTCTGTGCTTGTCTTCTCGGCCTCAAAAGCTTTATTGTAGAGTTGCTGGATCTTCTCTCCATTTTCGACCAAGAGCCGATCCCATTGAGCAACTGTTCCGGCTTGTTCTTGAAACTCCTTCTGGTACTTTGATAAGTCCGAAGCCCATCTCGTAATGATCTCATCCATAGTCTTGTTTTTGAGACGGGATAGTTGAGGCTGCGGTCCAGCAGTAGAAGCTCCAAGTTGAGGGTTGGTGGCGGCCGGTGCTGTAGTTGCTGAGCTTGCTGGAGCTGTGGTCTTGTCGGTAGGCTTTGGTGTAGCTGCCGCACCACCAAAAAGGCTCGAAGCTGGTGCCGGTGCCGGTGCTGCAGTGCTTGGCGTAGATGTAGAAGCAGGCGTGGCCGAGCTTGCAGCGCCTAGGCCACCAAATAATCCTGACGCTGGTGGTGCCGATGTTGTACCTGTGTTGGAGGCTGGAGTGCTGGCGCCTGTAGTGTTTGTAACACCCCCTGGCTTGCTACCAAAAAGACTTGTTGTGGCAGCTGGTGCCGTGGGTGTAGCCGAACTGGCAGCTGGCTTTGCTCCTCCAAATAGACTCGTTGATGGAGCAGCGGTTGTGGCAGCTGGTGCGGCAGGTTTTGCTCCGAAAAGACTCGTGGCTGGGGTAGAGGCAGGCGCCGCCGCTGAGGCAGGAGTTGTAGTTGCAGAACTAGCTGGAGCAGTATTGCCAAACAATCCTCCAGAAGCAGGAGCTGCGGGCTTAGCACCACCAAATAGACCACCACTTGCTGGAGGGTTGGAGGCACCACTGAACAGACCGGAGGTAGAAGGTTTTGAGGCAGGTTCGGCAGGCTTTGCTTGACTAAACAGTCCTCCTGCGGCTGGCGGTTGCGTCGAGGTTCCGAAGAGCGATTTAGGTGCTTCAGCTGGAGGAGGGCCAGCGGGCGTGGTCGACGTCCCAAATGACAGCTTGCTTGGCGCTGGTGTGGTTGATCCAAATGGAGCAGATGTTGTTGCACTTGAAGAACCTAGATTCCCAAACAACGATGGCTTGTTCTCTGCAGGCTTTGCTGCTGCTGAGCCAGATTCATCCTTCTTCGGGCCAAAGCTGAATGGAGACACTATTGAGGACGCCGAGCCAGGACTTGTCACTGGTGCACCAAAGAGGGACGGAGCTGGTGCGCCAGAGCTTGGAGCAGCAGCTCCTCCACCGAAAAGACCCCCTGAAGGAGCACTGCCTGCGCTTCCAAATAACGAAGGTGCTGAAGCTTTTGTAGCATCCCCTGCTGGAGCAGCAGGTTTGCTGCCTCCAAACAGTGAGGATCCGCTGGCCGTCGACGTAGCAGTTGGCGTAGCACCCCCTCCAAAGAGGCCTCCTGATGCTGGTGCTGCTGGCTTTGCGCCTCCAAAGAGACCACCCGTTGTTGCTGGAGCTGTCGCAGTGCTGGCGGCCGGTTGTCCAAATATGCTCCCGCTTGAAGCTGGTGCAGAGCTTGCTGGGGTCTGACCAAAGATACTACCAGTATTGCCGGTGCTACCAAACGGAGTGGAAGCTCCTCCATTCCCACTGCCACTCTGCCCGAATGAGAATGCCATAGTTACTGGTCGTGGATGTGTTGACAAAGTGACCTCCGCTGTACCGTCCTTCGTGCGTCTTCGGACCCGACGAGACACGCAATGAGATATGCGGTGATGGTTCGAATCGACTCGACGCGGAGAAGAGGATGGAGTCAATGGAGCGCAAGGCTCAGCGCGTGGATTGTAAGGAGGAGAGCTTTTTGTTCAAGAGCGCGTTTGTAAATTTTGGCGAGCTTGGAAGCCGGCTGAACCTGGTACGTCTGGCGTCTGGAGTCGCGAAGGCCTGGACCTAGACTTCACCCTAAGTCCAGCTCCGTTCTCGATCAATCAAATCATCAACCCTCCAAGTTCGGACGAAAGCAGGATTGTTGCCAGGTACTACAACGTGCGCAACAGCTGAGCTTCGTCACCACTTGTTCTTTATATTTGTTGTTGGCCCCTCATTACTATGGCACCAGATGATCACTCCACCTTGGAACCTCCTAGGACCAGCGTAGACGATCCAGGAGCACACGATCTTGGTAGGACAACGTGCTAGTTTCTTCATGTCCATACTAATACTTTGTCTGCAGAATCTGAAGAGTCCTCCGATGACCATTTCTCTGATGCACGATCCGGCCTTGAACACTCAGCCCTGAATTCCCCCATTGGCATTCCCGTTACTCGGGTGGAAAAGGTCGATGGCGAGCCTAGCTATGGAGAGGTGCCAGGCACCGAAGCATTTAAGATGAGAACTGGCGATGCAATGCCTGATGAGATAGCTATTGTTACAGATGTTCGGGATGCGGACTTGGATACAACTTACGATGATGCCCGCCCAACTACGCCTGGTGGCCGTCCCATTCCTATTACAGTTGTCGAGCGAGTCGATGAAACTGTAAGCTACGGAGAGGTTCCAGGGACTGCTGCACATGAGATGCGTGCAGCGGATGCAGTGCCAGATATGGTTGTGAGAGGATCCGCCCACAACAGCCGCTCTAGCAGTATCTCTTCCCCAATCTCGCGAGCAAGAGCAGGAAGTACCCCGGGTGACCTTCCAATTCCCATTACGAGGGTAGAGAAGGTCGACGATAAGCCAAGTTTTGGCGAAGTACCTGGTACAGAAGCCTATGAGAAGAGAAAGGAGGATGCGGAACCAGATGTCGTGGATAAAGTTGGTGATCTTCCAGGTAAGCCCGTTTGTACACCTTCTACTTCAGCGAGCGATTGACCGTATCAGTGTCGCCAACGTCTCCTGGTGTCCGCAGGTCTTCGTTTCTAAGCCACTCGAGACGAAAGTCATCCGGGGCATCCCAACGGTTCCGAAGAGCCTCTCTCGCCCCCTCGATTAGCAACGATTACAACGAGGAAGAGGATGGCTCAGAGGGAGGATTCGGGGACGATTTCGATGATTTCGAGGAGGGAGCAGATGATGCTGATTTTGACGATTTTGACGATGGTTTTCAGGAGGTTGAGCTTACTTCTCCTCCCCCACAGTCCATACCTCTTGTACCGTCATTTGTAAGTAGCGAATCTAAAACATGTGCACAATCTGTGAGGTGCACTTTTGCTAGCCAGAAGAGAACTGATTCGGTTCTTGCAGTCAGTGCTAGACTTCTCCGAGTTGGACTCTCCCGAGGCCATCGAATCCGCCACGGAACCGTACTTAGATGCGTTATTCCCAACCGACACAATAGACACATCTATTCTCCCACCCCTTCCAAAGGACGGAAACCCAATTTTTCTCACACAGAGAAGTGCGTCACTATGGTCACAACTGGTTGCACCACCTCCACTTCAACCACCGAATTGGATACGGTCTCGAATTCGCCGCCTTTTTCTAGTCTCACTTGGGGTACCTGTCGATCTAGATGAGATCCTACCGGCCTCGAAACAAAAGAAACTCATCCTCCCGTCCATTCATCTCAAACCCTCATCAGGATCGCCACGTACATCCACCGATTCACGATCAATATCCCGCTTGAAGAACGAAGATGGCAATGCGTCTAGCACATCTCTAGATTCCCAAGGTAAGCCGTCGAAACGTAGGAGAGGAGCGCCATCGACACCAGATCTCGATCTTGTCTCTGCACGACAGATATGTACGATCACAGATGAGGCCATGAATGGTATGACGATGGAGGAGCTACAGGAACATGCGAAAAGGCTGAAAGGCATGCAGGAGACTGCTGAGGAGGTTTTGGCGTATTGGACCAAGATGACGGATGAAAAATTGGGAGATAGAGAGGCGTTTGAAGGCGTAATCGAGAATTTGGTTAAGCACGCTAGGAAGACGAGGAAATAGATATGCAGTAGCATGGTGGCAGTAATGCAGCATTAACATCAGAATCTATCAACCCAAATCATCCGAAAGTCCTGCTTGGAACGTTGATCCCTTGTCTAACTTTTATATTTCAATTTCTTTTTTGCAGATACTACCAAGAAGGAACAGACGTCAGCACCTGTGTTGATTTGAGAGAATAGAGTTTTGCAGAATGGAGGCGTCACGGTACCAGCAAATAAAAAAGGGTCATTTTTTTCGCATTTGAAGACTTCGTCTTAATTCTTGCAAGATGTCCCTCTCAATTAGGTTCCTTCTTCATCTTTGGCCAAACCCCAGTAGCAAGTGAGCATCCTGTACTGTAGATGGACTCGGTTCGATGTACCTGTGTTACCATGGCTTTATAGTCTTGACGAGTACGTATGAATCAGCCAGCGATTGACCAAAAGCGAAGTGCATAGCAGTCTACGAGAGAGATAGTTTAGGTAATTCAGTATAGCATACAGCTCTTCTTCCGGTTCTGTTCTCCTAAAGAGTGCTACTCTACCTCAACCCCTTACCGATTCATGCCCAAATCTTTTCCAACACTAAACACCACCCCGTGCCCACCCTACAGTTTCGCTCATTCGTATACACGTTACATTAATTCATCCATCCTATCCGTCTACTGAAACATTGCTCTTTCAAAGAAGGAGCAGGAGACGATAATATAATTGTACAAGGGTTTGTTTTCGTTTCTGTTCTGTTTTTCTTTGTTCTGTTGGTACAAGCCTAGTGTATACCTGACTATCTTGTCCGATGTAACCGATGTCTGCCATCTTTCCCCCTTATCTTTCGAATTCTGTCCTTGGGAAGCTCCACAGGCGTGTCCTTAAGCTGCTCAATCATGTATTTTAACATGTAATCATCCGTCGACTCTACCGGTTTTCCCCAGGCGTTCAACTCGTCCTCATCCTCTTCGAGATCCATATCCATACCATCTGGCGCAGGCGTCCCAGCAATGGCCGGTGTAGGTAGTGCATCACCAGGCGTGCTCGCCCCTGCTGGCGTTGCTGTGGCATCCACGTCCCTCTCATCGAAATCAGCAGCGTCCGTTTGCACAATTTCGCGCTCGGCAATCTTAGCTGCTGCTACGTCTTCGCGATCTTCTGCATGTGCAAGCACACGCTGGACATTGTTGCTCGTGTCGCCACCGCCTCCTAGGACTCTGTCCATAGCTGCGTTTGCTACAGCATCGCCATCTAGCGAGGATGGTTCCTCGTCCATGACATCCCGAACAGAGATCTTGTTGAAATAATCGGTGGTGAAGTCTCCTTCCTGGATGACTACATCGTCTAACATCTGCTTTTGCTGGGCTTTGCGAAGGATATTGGCTTCGATGGTATGCTCTGAGACTAATCGGTATATGTGAACGTCACGAGTCTGACCAATACGATGTGCTCGGTCTGTGCACTGCTTGTCCATAGCTGGGTTCCAGTCAAGATCATAAAAGATAACCGTATCAGCACCAGTCAAATTAATACCTAGCCCCCCAGATCTACTAGACAATATGAAGGCAAGGATTCGGGTGTCGTTGTTGAACCTGTCCGTGAGGATCTGACGTTGCTCAATTTTCGTTGCACCATCAAGACGTAAATATTTGTGTCCATGAATGTTCAAAAATTGCTCCAAAATGTCCAAAACCTTGGTCATTTGTGTAAAGATGAGGGCACGATGACCTCCAGCTTGCAGTTTTCGCAGCAGCTTGTCAAGAGTCTGTAATTTGCCACAGTCGTACTGTAGCAATCGCTTATCAGGGAATTGGATTGACAGTCGCATTCTAGCTTCATGAAATGCGTCCCGTTTTGTCTTGGAGGCAGCAGACTGAATGTTGCTTGCACCCTTGGGCGAGAGAAGTAACGGAGTCATATCTCTGGCAACAACCGGGGGAGTTACGCATGCAAACTTCGTGATTATCGGGGTCAACAGCTCTGATCGTTGCTCGAGCGTTGGAACCATAGCGGTGAGAACTGGGGAAGTATCCTCCAGCCAGGTCATCAGCCGATCACGTCTGCTCGGCCTAGGTTTTAGAGGCCTTTCGTTAACACCCAGTGTAAGGAGTTCTACAAGCTGGCTTCCGTAAATCGGTTTTTGTTGTCTCCGAAGGGCATTCAGGTAAACACAGTGCTGTAGCTCTTCAAACCGACCCCAACGAGACGCGCTCTCAAGGTACACTAAATTCGTGTTGGTTGTAGAAGGGTTGAAACTCGTGAAGGCATTATGAGCACGAACTCGCTGTGCTTCTCGCATGTCCATGAGAACTCGGTGAGCACTCAAGACATAACTTCGCGCTGTGACGGCTCCCGAAAGAGCTTCGTGCTTCGTTGGAACCAAGTTGAGAAACTCCAGACTGACATTGCTCATGGGATCATTCTGAAGTAGACGTCTACGGACAAGGAGGTCTTTTATCTCGAAATCTGCAACGGCCGATTTCTCCATTGGGAAGGACGTCATGATGGACCGTTCCAGGAAAAGATCAGGATGGTTGCAAACTTTACGCAATTGCATTAAGCAATTGACGATGGATAGATAGTTTCCCCCGGCTAGTGTTCCCCGGGTATCTTCTCTGTTTAGAAAGCTATCATAGAGCTCCCGTTGCCTTTTGGACAAGCGACAGAACTCCACGTGCTCATATTTTGCAGGCATTTGTTTCTCGACATCAGCTTTCAACCGCCTTAGTAGATATGGCCGGAGGACCTTATGAAGTTTGCCGATAAGAGCTTTGGACTCCTCGTCTAACTTTTCACGCCCATGCTCTAGAATTTGGTCTGATGGTTTCTTAAACCAGTCTTGGAACTCCTTCAGATTCGCAAAGCCCCCAACGCCTTGCTCTGTACCATCGGAAGGCATCAAGAAGTAAAGTAATGACCAAAGTTCGGTGAGATTGTTTTGAAGGGGCGTGCCAGTCAACAGAAGTCGTGCTCGCGTGTTAAAAGTAAGCATTGTTTGCCACCGTTGTGATTGGAAATTTTTGATGTTATGTGCCTCATCCAGAATCATATAGTGCCATTTCCGGCGTTTAAAAACCTGTTGGTCTTGGAGAACAAGTTGGTATGATGTGATGATAACGTTGAAGGAATCTTCCGATTGCCAGCCAGTTCGTTTCCGTTTCCTTTCGTCTTGACTTCCATAGTATGTCAAGATTTTGAATCCTGGCAAGAACTTCTTGAATTCCATTTCCCAATTCAGCATAACACTGGTCGGAACAATGACCAAGTGAGGACCCCAAACATGATGCTCGCATGCGAGGTGCGCTAGAAGAGCGATGGTTTGAATGGTCTTTCCGAGACCCATCTCGTCCGCGAGAATGCCGTTCGTGTTATTCGCGTACAGCCCTGCGAGCCAATCCAAACCGTAGTGCTGATACTCTCGAAGAGTGCCTCTCAGCAGAAAAGGGACGGGAGTTTTGAGATGAATCGCTGGTTGTGGCGTCTCATCTTCAGTGACTTGTGGACTTCGTACTTGGAGTTCCACTGAAGACGCCGAATCATCATCAGAAGGCTTAGTGTCGCTTGTCCTTGGTGTAGGTTGACTGCTGCGATCTGGACTGGCCGCTGTCACTTCTACGAAACGGTCACTCTTCAGTGATTCCTGCTCATTTATAGTAACTTTGTCCTCCTCAACGGTCTCCTCAGTAGCCTCTGGGTCTGGTGTAGCATTTCGCACCAGGGAAACCTCTTCTTCTTCGACGCCATTCTCATCTCCATTCTCTGAGCTGGGTCTAGCAGTGACCAAGGCTTGTCTGTCCGAAGGCGCCAAAAATCCAAGCAGACTTGAAGCACCAGGGTCATCGCTCTCATCTTCATCCTCCTCTTCCTCTTCCTCTTCCTCTTCATCACTTTCCTGGCCTTCGTCACTTGAACCCATGTCATCATCCATGTCGACAGATACGTCACTGTCGTCGTTTTCGAAATCGCCAGCATCTTGCATGCTTTCGTCATCATCTGCTCTGGCCACAGGGAGATCGGGGAGAGATGAGTATTTCTCATGGAGTTGTTCTACAGATAGGTTTTCGTCCGCTGTTACATCGGGCCGAGGCTGCTCCTCATCGGGCTCAGATTCTGACGAAGACATATTGCTGTCACCGTCGTCAGTTGCTGAGTCAGAATCTTCCTCCATATCTGCTTCTTCGTCGGAGTCCACATCTTCACTCTCATCCTCGTCTTCGTCACTTGGTGCCTCTGAATCTCTCCGTACCCTCCTAGCCTGTAACTTTTGCGTCGAGAGATCCACAGCCTCGTTCAATGCCTTACGTACCCGAGCCTGTTCCTGGGCTTCCCATTCGGCCAGGCGACGACGATTTACTTCTATTCTGACATTTTCCCATGTAGCCTGGAGAGTTTTGACAAGATTCTTGTATCGACCTTCAGCTGCTCTCGTCTCCTCCGCCTCTATCTGTTCCGTTGTTTTCGGCTGTCTTCGACTCCACTCATCTCGGCATGCTTCCGCAAGCCTCTTAGCTGTAGCCTTGTGGTTTCGATGCTCTATCAGCATCAACCTACGGAATTCCTTGACAGCCCTATTCATATGATCTCGATGTGCATACTGTTCCGGTGGAGAATCTTGCATCTCTGGTTTGTAGACAGAGCAAGCTCCAGGAGCTAGCAGTCCTCCGGGCTCCGCAGCGTCTTCCAAATCTTGAATGATTCGAGCATCCTGGATAGCTGTCTCCACTGTGTATAGGGTCCCATCCTCAGGTGTCAACAGTCCGCCTTGTTCCACCGGTATAGAAGCTGCTGAAGCTAGATATTCTGCTAGATTACTATATCTTTTCGGAAGTACAACCAGCCCAGGATGGACCAGAGGTAGCTTTGGTTGGCGAACGAGCAACTTGATTTTAGAAAGCTTCGAATTAGGGCTCGGACCATTGGGCTTTTCGAGTTTTGGTAGGGGGCGAGGAAGCTCGCCTTGCAGACTCTCAGAGGCACGCGTGGGGGGGCGGTGATTCGAACCATTCGAGAGCGTAGTAGATTGCTGTTCCGTATTTAGGTTCCTTCTCTTGTAGGCTCGGACAGGCGTTGCTGTCTGTTCCACTCCATTGCTTCTCCTGTATTGAGATCTTTTCGGAGATGGTGCGGTCTTCGCTGGTGACTTCGTAGATTGTTGCCCAGGAAGCTGGCCGGACGAGCCAGGCCTCTTAACCCCATTATTTGCAGTATCGCGTATATGAGGCGAGCCCTTGGAGCCGTTTGTATCTGAAGACTTGCTCTTGACTGATGATTTTTGAAATGCGCCTCGCGTCTGCCGTTTCGCTGACTGCGGCTGCAACTCAAGAGGTATTTGATTTGTCCGACCTGACTTCCTCTTTCCATCCTGTGTAAACGAAGATGGCCCTTCTGCAACTATCCTCTTCCAGGGAGGTGATTCGGGCTTTGGACGCGCTTTCGATGGACCTTCGCTGACACGACGCCTCTTGCTGGGACGCTCTCCATCACCATCTTCACTTTTGTTGCTGTTCTCGTTAGGAGTTTGTGGTCTATTCTCGCCATCATCGGCAGGTATGTCTGCATGGTGTATTGGTTTAGTACTGTTGTTGTGATCTATGTACATGGTTGACTGTTTACCATCAATGTCTTTCTCTTCGGCGTCTGACGCGGTCTCTGTCATGCTTGCAGATAAAATGCCAGACACTACCGGAAACGAGACGACCGTGGCATTTGGGTGCTTCTGCCCAACTTCGGAAGATGCGCAATCTCACAAAGATTCTTGTGTCGAAGTTCGTGCATGACCACAGGTCTGTGGCGGCCGTTATATGGAAAAGAGTGATAAATCTGATGTTGTTAAACTTTTGACACCATCGCGACCCAACGAGGAGTTAACATTAAGCGAGAATAGCTTAGCGTGGATTTGTATGCTCCAGCTTCAACCTCATCGAGACTTGAAAGAGGCACCTCGGGATTCAATTCAGCTTCCACAACAACCTGCCATTGTAAGAGATCACAATTCCCGCCCTGTATCAATCCCTGTAATTTCTCACAGTCTCTACAGATGTTGTCGCGACGAATTGCGACGGCGAGGCCCCTGCGGGCAGCCATACCCATCCCTCGTGCTACCCTTCTGCAACAACGTTATGCTTCTATAGCAGCTCCTCCATCCAATGAGCCAGAATATCCCAAGTTGGTATGCGCCACTGATTTGAATGTCTTACACTATTAGAGTATGCCATGGCAATTGCTGACAAGTTGGGATGCAGACCGAACTCGAGGATCCAAACATGGTATGACCTATTCACGAAGCCTGCAACATCATCATACTGACAAGTCGGAAGAACGGAGGATACATAAACCCACCTCCAGTGAAGCGTCAATTCCGTGATCCCCATGGTGATTGGTGGGACAAGCAAGAGCGACGAAACTATGGAGAGCCAGTTCACGAAGACAATGATATCTTGGGCATGTTTTCCCCGGAAGAATATACACACGTGAAGCCCGGAAAGGGTGCCCTGCAGTTGTTGACTTATGTTGGAGCTGTCTTTGGCCTGTGCGGTGTTGTGTCATTATACTATCCAGATAAGCAATCTGCCCCAAGAGAGTTCCCTGGTGGATTGGAGAAGGAGTTGGGTGGCCCAGCTGCAGTCAGAGTAGGCCAGATCTAATCTCACGTGTTGAACATACTGACATGTCATAGGCTAGAATGGCTGGTGATCCAATTGAGTAAATGGGTGCGAGACTTGTACATATTACACTAGGCAGACCGACAATGAAGCAGATAAAAGAAGCTATGGTAAACGATCATTCTGATCTACTTTTATGCCTTTTTCCAAAGTAGCAAACTACAAGCTATAGAAGAGTCGCGAAAGGTTTGTTTTAAGATGCTATGTACAACTTACATGCAACCCGACTGCCACAAATACAAACAATTCCCTTTTTCTATTCATCCGAAATGAGAGAAGCTTAAAGCGAAGTGCTTCTAATTGAAGGCTAAAGGTAGTTGATTCTTTGAAGATGGTATGTTTACAGTAATGAGAATCCATTTCTGAAGTTGTCAGTAAAGGATACTGTGCGACATCGAAATCTTGTCATGAACCAGGCCGTGTAAACACATAGCTTCAGAAATCTGTTGCTCGGGAATTCTTTGTTGTATCCTTTCCAAATTGGACATTACAGGCTTGCCCATCTGGTGTTGGGGTAAAACCAGGTAGTGACTGCCACTTGCAGGGCTCTGTGCCTGCCCAAGTATTCGTTCCCCCGCTAAGAGTAACTTCTCCTAAAGCTGTCTCTTTGCAAACTCATTAATCGGGACTCATTATATACGACAGAGACATTCAAAGCATAACACATAACGGTCCGATTTTTTCAAGATGAGGTACCAAGACTGGGACGTTCTGATCTTCCCAGATGAGTCCAAGGCCCCTCTCCAAGAGTTCAAAACGGCTTGCCAGGTCGTCCATGATAGCGGTTGGTTTGACCTCCAAAGCTGTGCAAGCACTACTACGAAAGCCAATTTATTAACTGAGGCTCGTAGAATGCTGTCTCTTCCCCAATCAAGAACCATTGCTACCCACAGTTACTTCTTTCATTTCTGCTCTGGCTGAAGGCGAACCCTTCCGAGTCTCGATCCATTGCTGGACCGATCCTGAGCCTAGCAGGCTCCTGCAGAGCATCACCAAGTACGCGGAACAAGCCATCTTTGAGGCCAGGGTCTTCATTGATGGAAACCTTGTGAGGTATGACCATGGTCTCAGCATTCTTCGAATGTCATTAATAAACCCCAAAAGCACTAAATATTTCAATCGCACTGGAAACTGGCCGTCGATCCTTGACTTGAGCAATGGTATATTTCCGGTAGTTCGTCCCGATATTAGATGATGCTGACTGTGAGCAGTAATAGACAAAAATGGAGATTTCGACAAGTTGAAGTTCCCAGCCTTCCACCAAGAGCTACTCTCCCAGAATTTTTGGCACCCTGGAGATGATCTGGGCCGGATCAAAGTTGTTGTGGCAGAAGGTTTTGCGCGTGCATCCGCCACTAATCCCTTTGATCGTATCAAGAACATAGTTGCGTTCTCTTTCCAACATGCACCACGGAGTAGGCGGCCCTTCGCATTTCTTGTACGAAAAATCTGACACATGCTTTCCTAGATGTTCTTGAAGCATCTTCTATAGCTTGGCCAAATACAGCCATGTGGCACCGGTTTCCTTCGCCTACCCTGCACAACGTCCAACATATGCCTCCACCATACCTCGGTGGAGGTACAGAGCTTCATGCCCATTCACCCCGACGGACCAAGCAAGCTCCTTTATTCGAGGCATTTCCTGCTCTTGCCCCAACTACATTCGTTCGACAACCCTCAGAGAGCTCATTGTCCAGCATGACCAGGGCCAATACTCGTAACCCAAGCAGACAATTTACAAATCCTAATATGTTGCAAGATGGTCAACAACAGACGCTACAAAGTGCTGGTGCCTTTGAGAGTGTCTGCGCGGCGCTTTTGCCTGCTGCTAATGGTCAAAATGTTGTAGAGGGAGTCACAGGCTCTAGTGCGCCACTTAGTCGAAGAGTCAGTAATGAGTGTTCACCCAGTTCACCAGGAATGAAGAGCAAGAGAGAGGATCTGCAGAATTCATCAATTTCAAATGGTGAAGAGAACGAGACAGTAACGCACAAATTTGCTCAGAACTTTTCTCGTATTAGTAGCACCAGTTCTAAGAGGAAGAGAAAGTCATCTACAGTCAAGGCTGTCGAGAGTACTGAGGATCTAAGCACGTCGCCAACATTGCGAAAGGTTCCTCGAGGAACAATTGGCCGTGCAGAGGGAGGAAGACGAGCACTGAGTGGCATTGAGAACGTCTGAAATATTATTATCTATGCTTCAACAATAGCTTATGCCTACATGCCTAAGCATGTCTATTCCTTGTAATGAGTATGGATTAATGATGAGCCATAATTAGAATAGCCGCAGTGGTGTAAGCACACAAGTTAATCACTGAAAAGGTTCTAGCAATTGAGAATATGAACGTGTCATGATAGCTGTTGGTGTTCCACTAGCCAAGTCTGGGTTCAACACATAATGTATCAACTTAACTGGTTTGCTTACTACACGGGTGTCTTTACAGTTTGAAGTTGTGGTTGACAAGTTCATCAAGTTGGCGGGCAAGAAACACATGCAGTATCCCGATTTACTCTAAACTCATCTGACTTAAAGCTACGGAGATACATACATACAGCAAACATACCGGCTTACTGACGTGCTCATCAATAGATAGATCGCCATGGTCAGCAAGGAGAATGCAACATAGACGGGTTTTCTTTCTGCACTCGGCCTCCATAAAGCGACAAAAGCACACTACATACAAATGCAAGTCCGGAAGTCCGCTGATAGAAATAGATTTATTCGTCAACTCTTGATAAAGAGAAGGGAGTTGAATGCTAGTCGGCCGGTCCGGCCCCGATTCCCTCCAGCAAGCCTATGATCTGAACTTATATAATTGAATAACTAGAGAACCGAAGAAAGGTAAATCCTCTCTTGAGTTAAAGCCGAAGGGGTATGAATTTGTAAGGATTTGTTACGCCAACGCTGAATGCCCCTTGCCCTAGTTACGGTCTGTAGAACTGAATGAAGAAATAGCTGGAAGAAACAGAAACAAAAAGCCCTATGAATAATGCCCAAAACGGCAACAAGCTTGTGATTATGCTTCGATGTTGCTACACGTTCCACGCTGAGAGAATGGTCATGAGAAAAAAACAAAAGACCCACCAAAGGAACAGATGCAGGAGTGACGAGGGAAACAAACGGTGTAATACGCAAGAGACCAGAAGAAACAAGAAACATTAACGCCGCCGCCATGCCCTTTCTAACCAGTTCATTCGTTCCCTTTCCTTTCGATATATTTTGTGCGTTCGATCGATCAATTGACTCGTCCGCACCTGAGGAGTGGGTCTCGTTGTTCATTTCCGTGTGTTCGGGTTCTATGCATACAAAGACACAACCTCCATAACTCGATCTCGCACTGGTGTGGTTTCGTGAGTGATTTGTTTCGTGGGTGTTCGTGGTGTTTTAGGGTGAGGTTGTTTCGTGTTGAATAGAAGAATGAGTTGTGGAGGAGTGTCATAAATGGGGTTTCTTTTTCGTTATCCTATGTTCGTTTATTCACCGTTTACTCCTTCCGTTGGCGCCAGTTGAAGTGATCTTGGAAGTCGACATCAAGTCTCCAATGTACTTCTGTAAGAATTTGTTATGGTTGTCGAGCTTGTCGTGCTCTTCCTTGACCGCTTCAATGCGATTGAAGATCTCAAGGAGCGATTCTTGGAGCACCTTTGCATGTCTAAGTCAAATGTCAGTAAGGTAGGGTATAGACATGTGCGGTGGTGCAGTAGCCTTAGTATTGTGCTGCGAGATGGGAAAGGTGGTGCTGGAAGTATAGATAGGTGAGACTAACTGGCTCAACTCCGCTCGGGCATCTTTGCTCATCTTCTCGATATCTTCACTGTTCCTCCTCGGACTCATCGTTCTTGCATCGTCCTCGTCGAATACCTCGTCGCCCTCCTGCAACTCGATGACGGGGTGTTCCCGAGGCACGATTATGGTACCACTCGACTTACGGGTGCCAAGGCGCGGGCGCGAAGGGGGTTTGTTAGACCCATCTTCGTTGACGGAGGATGAGGATGAGGATGAAGATGCTGTGGTCGCTGGTAAGGCTGGTGGTTGTGATGCCGCATCCGGCATCGAGGTGGGCGACGGTGTAGTCGAAGTCATATTATTGCAGGTGCTCGGTCCTTGGTCGTGCTAGTAGTACCAAGTTATGCTATACACGCGGTCGTACGGCTGATGGATGTATGTATGTATGTATGTCGGTATGTACGGGGGGGCACCTAAGCGATGTTGAGAGTACAGGACGGTGAAGTGATGAGGTGGTGAATGAGTTTTGAGGCTCAGAAGAGCAGCGAAAGCGCTTGCATCGAAATATACAGCGGCTGTGGTTGGTGACAGCACGGTGGCAAGACACGAGCGACGAGTATATGCGGGATGACAGCTGGATGGCGTTGCTCAAAGTCCAAAGGGCTGTGATAAGAGTTGTGTGTAGCTTTTTGAAGGTTGGGGGTATTGGGTATTGGGGATTGGGAGAGAAACGAACGATACCTCGACAAGGAAAGGACAAGACAAGATGATGGTTTGCTTTGACGGTACTAGAGTGGAGTGGTTAGATGGCTAAAGAAGGCAAGGTGTGGACCCTTGGACGCAGTGTGCCCCAAAGGTAAAAGTGCAGGTGGTGGTGTCAGGGATATGCGCCTTTGCCTCGAGGCCCTTTCCCAGTTCTGCTTGACTGCTGCAACGTCTGCCGATCGGTCCATGCTCCACCTACTGGAAGAAAGTTGCCCCCCGGCACTGCACAACTTGAAGGACAGAGTCTTCTTGCTGCGGCTATATTATTGTCAGCAACAATGCAGCGGTCAACGTGGGGTACTCTCGCGGTCGTGCAGACCAGAGTCACACCAAACAGCGAGTAAGTGAGGGCGCCCGTGGTCCCGCAGCACGACGCGCTATCCAGAATACATAATCTGAGAACGAATCGGTGTAGGGAAGCGGCGGGGAGGGGAGGGCATGAAAGGGAACCCAGCAGCAGCCGGTTGTGGTGGTGTGCCATGTTTGGTAGGGAGAGGCACTGGCAGAGCAGATCACTAGGTAGAGCGCAGGATGGGTGGCCAGTCACTGCTCTGCTGCGGTAATGATGATGCTATGATGCTGCGGAGGCTCGTCGTGTAGACGGCGAGGAAACGCGATATGACGCGACGGAGATACTAGTACGGTAGAAGCATTCAAATTCAGATCTTGTCTCCTTACTGCCCGCCCGTCCGTATATCGACGTATATTGACGCCGTACCTGACTCTACCTATGAAGCCCTATGGTGACTCGAGGCATGCGATGCTGGACCAGGGCAACTTACGGGTCTCTAGTGCCCATGCTTCGATTTGACCCATCTGCAGCGCAAACCTTCGGTGCGCACTGATCAGCCATCACTGCTCAGATCCTTGAAGCAATAACGCCAGCCTACTCTGGAGGAGCTTTACTGTGCACAAATATACCTCAGCGCTGCTGGTGTTGGCGCCCTTTTTAGCCCCGGCGGCCACAGTTCCACTCCACCTTAATGCAGAGTGTGCGGCGGCAACTATTCCGAGATAGTAGCAGCAGTCCATCTTCTCCATCCAAACATATCGCGATGTGTTAAAGAGGCTATCGTGGACCCCTCATTTCTTCCGAAACTCTCACCGAGGGGCCCTCCTTCGCTTTCTCTCAACCTGTGCCTTTCTCGCGCGCTTCATCGACCGTGGATGCTTTGCTTGCGCCATTGTCGCCGTGTCGGCGGGGCAGCGGTGGCCTTCCGGTTTGCCTCTCGCTGTTTGCTTTTCAAGGCTGGTTAACGAGGTCATCGGATTCAAGACAGAAAGGGAAAGCCTGCCTTCCTGAGCGAAAGTGTGGGGATTCCTTCTCGGATGAGGGACAGCCACTCGATACTGTCACAATTAATTCTTGCCCATGCCTGTTGCTGATTGTGCCATGCTGTGCTTCCCTGTCTCAGCCCTTGCACCCTGTACATTGTGCTTGCCAGCGCCATGGATACCGGCCGAGTGGCCGACCGTCAGCTGTGACGTTATCTTGCAGGGCGTGCAGTGCTGAGCGATCGCTGCAAGCCTTCCGCGTTGGCTGCTGCTGGCCTCCCATCCTCGTCGATACCACTCCGTGCTATCGTCTGTTGGGCAGTCGGACCTCTGATCACCTCCCGACATTGCCTTGCGCGAGCCGAGCATGTACCAAAGTGTGCAGGTCTGCGAGGATTCAAGATTACGATGAGCGTGCTTGAATGTTAAGGGACTCAACGCCTTCCGGGGATTGTTAGACTTAATTCCTGCCATTTCCCTATCGAGCGCACCAGTCGGAAGAAAAAGCTGCACCCAAAAGCCAACAACGCTGTTCCATGCATTTTCTGGAAGACAAAAAATACCACCTTGGTCAACAGCGCCGCCATTGGCTCCCAGCGATGCCTATCAGTTGCTGCTCGACACCATGAGGCTGATCGTCATCTACTGGTCCAGCTGACAGCACAGAGGTTGGACAGTACACGGAAGCTGCTCCAGTCGTAATCCACATGGCGGCTTACTGCTCATGATTGAGACCGATGGTCGTGCTGCAAGGCGACCAGCGGTGAAGGTGGCACTTCCAGCAATGTAACGTCTATCCTCAGACAGTCTGTTCCATGGCCAATCTGTGGCGAGCACGGGATGCTGACCCCAGAAGGAAAGATGTGAGGCAATCGTGATTAGCAGCATCGCTACCCAACGTCATACTAGAGGATTATCATCCTGGGCTGGCAAATGAGCTGCCATCCTAGGATCGGTGAAATAAGGCAGTGCGTCGACCAATATGACCAAGATCTTCGTCGCAAAGGATTACCTGCCCTCGTTGCCCTCCCACGCCTCCTTGTTGTTTGTCTCAGAACTTGACTGTTTCACATGACCTTGATCACTTTTATCCGAGTCCGCGGCGACAAAGTTAATCGCCTGGGTTGTCGTCATTCCATCATCCGCATTTCAGCGACCGTCACTCTACGCGCCCGCGTTGGCTCAAGAAAAGCTCCTATCCAATATCCCCTGCAGCACGGGATTTGGTGGGATTCAACAATTAACATCATCACGAGTCCATTCCTCAGGCATGGAGAGGATTTTTGAGTCTTGGTAGTAGAGTAGACAGACATTGTCGCACCTAGCCCGGCGTGCCCGGTTACCTGGTAATGCGCCGTTTTCCTGGTCACTACAGTGTACGTACTCACGCTGACCTCGGTAAAGAGGCAAGCTCGTATTTCTCTGTGTATTGTAACCACGTTCATCTTCAAGACCCGTTTTATCTCGGCCAAAAGCCCGTACTGGATATGACAGCAATCCAACCAATCCCATCCGTTCCTTGCTGCTTCATCGGGCAGACTTGCGAACATAAAATTGGAGAGAAACGCGTCTCTGCGCCTGGCGAGGACGGAGAGGGGACAATCGGGCGCAAGCTTTTCTTCCCTGCCAATAATAGGGGCAGAGGATACCTTCGCGGACGGAGCGGCATGGTACCGAAGTGCATCCACCGGCTCCCAGCTTGGTTTCATCTCAGACAAACCTATTAATACGGTTGCGGCTAATAATCATACGATAGTTCATCTCCAACTTTAAGTAGTTGGAAAGCTTCAGACTCGAACTTCGAGATCATCCTCTCAGCCCGCTCATGATTCCCATGGTGGCGGAATGGACCGTGTTCTGGTGGTGAGATACTTGAACTCAGCTGTGCACTTCGCACTCCATCTCGGACATGCCACCAGACAGAGCATTCGAGTGTCAGGCTCCAGCAATAAATGTATCTCAATCCTTGTGAACAGATCAGCAGCCAATTTGCTGCAGTGGAATGGGATTCAGGCTCGCGTTAAGCAGAATGCAAGCGCCCAAACTAGCGAAAGACTGAGATCTGAGAGTTTGTGCGTTGTCTAAGCACTTAAATGAGACCCTGAGATAGGAAATATGATACAGGCCGCTCGCTAACCTGTTGGTGGCAGTCATCATGTGAGATACGGTAGTCTCATCTAGGAGAACCGGAGATCTTAATATGACAGACGAAGCAGTATCCGACACGGCTGGCCACGCTCCCAACGACGGTGCTGAAATGGAGCAGGGACGGCTAACAACTTTATGCAGGAGTGAGCGAAGTGATAGGAACGGTGGGTCTGGTAAGGATGATCAAGTGGCACAGTTGTCGACGAGATCCAAGGACGCTGTTGGGTTCTCTTGCTGGTTCCATTATTTCATCGCTCAATAATATCCATCTGCCGAACATCTACACCTACACTCCTGGGCTCGAGATACGATTTGGTGGTGAGAAGTGGCTGAACAGAGCCTCTTCTGCTTGGACTTTGTCCGAATCCAGTGAGGGGTTGTTGATTCATGCTTTACGCTGTTGTTTACAAAGTATCCAGTAGCGAAATGTTTAGTGAATGTTTCCCTTTGATGACGTTTTAAAATTCTTCACAAGAACTCTGTAGACATATTTGATGAACAGGTAGCAGAAAGCGTCCTACGAACAATAATAACCACAATATCATATCATCAGCTGCCGGTGCTTTCATTGTGATGATCTGAGATATTAGCACTAAGCCCGTTTGAGTTTAGCATCCCCCCTGGCTTAAGCTCTAGTCCGGTGCGTTGACGCAGCCACCATTGGGGGGGTTCTGAAAATCAGGAGCATGAGATAGACCACTCTACTTGCGACAACAACGTAGCTCTGCGACTCTGTGATCGAGGCTGATGCTGATGCCAGTTGCGCAGCGCCAGCACAGCTTGCCATCAACCTCGAGATCTCTCAAATCCAGCAGAGTGTCTTGTTGGCGGCAATAGGTCGCTGCGACCTTGACTTGACAACATGTCTAAATCCCGCCCAAGCAGAGACCGTATCAACAGTCTCAGAGACGATGGAAGGCTATCGAGAAACACCTCCAGAGTCCGACCCAAAGTTGTTAGCTACAATGACGCCTACACCTTTGCGCTCCGAGTCGCATATCTCCAACATCTTCTGCAGCCCCGATCGAAGAGAAAGCAATATGTCCCGGCACCAAAGATTGCTAGGAAATCTACGGCGGCATCTATTTCAGAGATGGTCAGTGACTTTTCACTGATGAAAGACAGTGCAAAGACAAAATTCCCACATGGATTTATGGCTTTCATGGAGAAGAGAATACAAGGTGTTTTGATTGGAAAGGAAAGGCTTCCAGGTTACAACGACGCAGCAGTGAAGAGGACATTTGCCGAAGCCTACACAGCCTTCACAGAGGCAGGATTCCGAAGACGAATGGACAAGGAGCGTCGAGTGGAGGACTTGGTTCTTATTTTCTATTCAAATGCCACAAAGGCACTACAGAAGGGCCGAGCACCGGATGATCATTCATGGAAGAATCTTGTTGATAGGCATGTGGCACTCTTCGTGCGGTTGATCAGCAATACTCTAAAGGACAACGACAAAGAAAAAGACAGGCCGGAATTGATGAGTCGCTTGGCAGTTTTGGAGAAAAAGCTTCTAACCAGTGCTGATGATCTTTTTGATGGCAAGGGAGATGGAGCTGCTGGTACTACCATAGAGGTCATCGCAGCACTGAGCAAGGATGTGAAAGATATGCCAATGGTGCTCACTGTTGGGAGGATCTTCGGTCTCAAGCATTCACAGATTCAATCAGATATCGATGCCAACAGGGCCGTCTGGACAGAGGAAGCTGCCCTCTCAGACCTGAAAGCCTATCAGCACTGCCTTACCGCCAATACGAAAAGGACATTGCGGAGCGAGGATTTTGATTTGGACGATGGATACCAAGCATGGCTCAAGGGTGAAACCCCGGAGTTGTCGCGGCTGATGATGGAAATCTTACAAGCTAGACCAGAGCTTGCTAAATCGTCATCTTCATCGATGAACAAAGCCCTGCCTCCGATCAGTCCAACCTCAACCCAAATGGATGACCAAGCCTACTCGGAATTGTCCAAAATGATTACAAGTCCTACAGATCCAAGTCCTTCCTATGGCTTTGACCAACCAGTTGATATGAGTTCTTTGTCACTTGACGATTCTCCAAGTCAGGTACATCTAGAGGAATCGACCTACACGTTCATACCCCCTGATTCGCGTGCGTACTATCGATCAATCTTGGTGCACGCCATGACATTCGACCAGCTTCATGCAGGAGATCGCGCCAGTCCAAATTCACTTTTGTCCAGGTCATCCATGGAACTTCTTACTGAGCTTTGCAATCGCTGGCGAATTCCCCAGTTCTCCAGACTTGTGCTACTTTTGGATGTGGTCTCACAAAAATACCTCGATCAGGAAGTGAGCCTGGAGGACCTTGATACAGCATTTGAATTCATTAAGAATCCACCTGTCGAGCCGCCTGTCAACAAACGTGCCAGTGTCATTATATCAACCTTGCCTATCATTTCGATGGACACAAGCCTATGGACAATCCAAGACTTTACTCTTTACAGGCAGACACTTACGAATCTGCACGACGCATTGCTTCGTGATCTGTACGATCTTCTTCAGCACTGTTATGAGTCTAAGCCTCCATCCCCAGGTCCTACTTTGCATGTTCTGGAGAATCACATCTACAATGATCCTTCATTTACACAAAGCCCTACCGAGTATGAAACCTATGTGGCCCAACTGGCTGAAGGTCTCTGCCAGAAGGCTGCGTCTGTGTACCGAGGCTATCTCGAGGCAGAAGTTCCACAGAACCAAGAGGAATGGCAGTTCTACCATGTTGTTCAGCTTGGAAAATCTGTTGTGAAATTATGCCAACGGATCCAGAAGCGTTATCGAAAAAACCCAGAAATTATGGGCGTGAATCCTTTCACCATTTTGGTGGAGACTATGTTCCCAAGCTTCGAAAATGATGCTGGTGATCTGATCCAAAGAATCCTGCATGTAGCGCATACCAACAACTCGGAGGTCGATTTACAGGATGGGTTTGATCTTTATAAAGAGCTTGTGGAGATTCGTCGAATCCATCAAGATGCCCTTCCTGACAGGCCTTTCGCATTTCATATAGAGAATTTGCTAGCCGACTTTGTTTGGAGATGGATTCGGGTGGCCGATTCGAAGATGGTAGGGCTCGTGGATGAAGCCATCAAGCAAGATCAGTTCCAAGTTCGAAACGACCATCCAGAGCGACCAGCATCAGATGATGAGCGCCATAGCGTTTCCATCATCGACATCTTTCGCTTATTGAATCAAACTGCTGATCAGATCTTCCAGCTGAACTGGGATGACGATGTACAGTATGCAAAGTTTATGACAACACTCTCGAAGTCATTTGGAGTTGGCCTTGCACGCTACTGCGAGGTTATTGAGCAGAGATTCAGTAAAGAGATGGATAGATTGTCACCAGCACAAGAAGCTGCTGCCATTCAGACCAAACAAGAGAAGTGGATGCAACTTGCAAAGGACGCCTGGAACAACAAGGAGAAGATCGAACCGTTCCAGTTCTATCCTGAGGTAAGTCTTCATTTTCATTATTGCTCCGCGTTACTCATGCTAATCCTCGAAAGTCGTTCGTAAAACTCAACAACATTGAATACGCTGTGCAGCAGCTAGACACATTGGAGAAGACAATGAATGTTGATGCCTGTGCAGAAGTTCTGGCTCGAAATGCTCCACCACAGGAGAAGAAGCGAAGGCCTTCAAAGTACGTTTTTACAATTAAGATCGTTGAAGGCGAGGACCTAAAGGCGTGCGACCCCAATGGGACGAGTGATCCCTACGTTGTTCTTGGTGATGAGTACCAGAAACGCTTGGCAAAGACTAGAGTTGTGATGAGGAATCTGAGTCCACGATGGGATGAGTCTGTTGACATTACGGTCCAAGGTCCCTTGAACATCATTGCAACCATTTGGGATTGGGATACCTTTGGGGATCATGACTATGTTGGACGAACATCACTGAAACTGGACCCAGCGCATTTCAGTGATTACCTACCGCGTGAATACTGGCTCAATTTAGATACTCAAGGGAGGTTACTCCTGAGGGTCAGTATGGAAGGCGAGCGTGACGATATCCAATTCTACTTTGGAAAAGCATTC
This sequence comes from Coleophoma cylindrospora, assembly GCA_003369665.1. NCBI lineage: Eukaryota > Fungi > Ascomycota > Leotiomycetes > Helotiales > Dermateaceae > Coleophoma > Coleophoma cylindrospora. The sequence goes on along the minus strand of PDLM01000005.1, from coordinate 1,280,647 downwards.
CGGTTGCTCAAGCGGACGGAGAGAGATATGACTCGCAAGATCACAGACAAGGTAATACATAAGCCCCCTTAATTGAACCAAGCCTAACACTGGTCAGCTTTCTCAATACATTAATGCTTCGTTGTCTCACGAGGCACTCCGAGGCTTGCTGTCTCGAGGTCTCACCGTAGCATCTGTCACGAGCTTGTGGAAGCATCGGCAATCTATTGCACCAACACTGACACCAATCGACGTTGAAAATGCGTTGAAGCCTCTTTTCACATACTTCGACGAGAATTTCGCGATCATGAAGCAAACGTTGACTGATGCCTCGATGGTAATGGTCATGACCAGACTTTGGAAAGAAGTTCTCGTGGCCATCGAAGCATTGTTGGTTCCACCTCTGTCTGACAAGCCCTCAACCCAGAGACCTCTTACGCAGCAGGAAATGGACATTGTCTTCAGGTGGCTCGAGCTTCTCTTCGAATTCTTTTACGCTCGAGACGAAGAGACAGGTGAGGCCATGGGTGTCCCTGCGGACGTACTCAAGTCACCGAAATATCACGAGCTGGCCTCTCTTAATTTCTTCTACTTTGATTCCACGGATAATCTCATCCGTACATCTGAGCGAATGGCAACCAGTTCAGCGCAACGAGCTCAGCAGCAGCGTAATCGACTCAGTGCACCTGCTAGCCTGGGTGCATCTTTTGGTGGACTTATGGGCACAGCATCTACTCGACGAACCAAGAGCATCATGCTCAGTCGCAACCTTGGAACGATGAAGAAGGCTAAGGAAGAGAAGAGGAAGGAAGCACAAGCAGATCCTAGCGATGACATGATCCTCCGAATTCTGCGAATGCGTCCTGAAGCTGCCTCATACCTGCGAGATAGGAGCCGACAGAAGGAGAGATTGGCGGCAGCTGCTGCCGCTGAAATGATTGTACGCCAGAGTCTAGCAGCTGGTGGAGGTGCTCGATTTGGAACGAACAACTTACCACGACGATAAGAGGGGGAATTAATAGGGGTTCTTTTCTTTCTTCTACCGATTTTGAACGAAGAGCATTGCGGATGGCGCGCGGGGGTGCGAATGTGACACACGAGTAAACGCACACCGGGAATTTGGGACATGGAATGGGATAATGAGACTGGTGCAACGATCAGACAGATTTCAGCATGGGCGTTTTTGATAAGTAGCACGATACCACATTGTTTTGATTTTCTATGATTGCAATCTTTCTCAGCCCTTACAACCTTATAGCCGAGTGTGCACTATGTTGTTCTCGTCTGCCTTCGCCTGCAAGACATGGTCTTATACCACTACAATGTTCACGTCTTAGCCAGCCAAAAGATGTAGCCTGTCCGGCTGAAGGTGGTCCCAGGTCACCACTCAAACCGCCAACCTAGTTACGCAACAACCATATCAACCCCCAACCGATCCTCGATGGCCTTACAGAACATGCCATGATATGCGGTGCACATTTATCGTCACTACCGAGCGTGCAGGAATCCCTCCTCTTGGTCGATGGATGCATCCCGGATCTCCATCCTAGCCTCCCCCTCCCCCCCTCCCTCCAAACCACACTAGATCAGGTACGCAAGGCCATATCTCGACGGTATTGGACNCCCCCCCTCACCTCGCACCGTCCGGGACAATGGGGGGACGAATAGGGTGTGTTCGAGGGGAGTGAAAAAGGGGGGGGGGGAGGGTGCAAAAAAGGCCTGTCTTATGTTCCTGGCTGGCCAGCCGTATTAATCTAGAACAGAAGCTTTTTTTTATATTGTACTATATTAAAGAAGAGACTTTGTTTCTTTTCTTTTTTCTTTTTTCCCCCCTGCTCGGCGTCTGGGGTGAGGGGGAGTGGGGGAGGAGGTGCTCTGGGTGTGGTTTACGTATGATTTGGTTTTTTGGGGATTGCTGTCCTCGTGGAGGATGAGACAAGGGGTGGAGGGTAGTGTAGGTAGTACAGTTAGTGGTTTCTGTTCCGCGTTGTTCTTTTTTTGTTTTTGTCTCGAATTGACTTTGTGTCTCTAAGAGGGTTTCTCCTCTCTCCTCGGTAAACGATATATCACCATCACTCATTTCCTTTGCTTCGGCCAGATTAAAAGTCAGACGGTGTTACCCTACTGCCTCGGAATCCTCGAGAGGACCTTGCCTCTTCTCCTCTCTTGTCCGCCCTCGATGTTAGGAGGTAAGCCGTGGAACGGCTGTCCATCGGAGCAAAGGGTTCTTGGATGATGCGCCGCTGTGACAGCGGTGATACCACTTCTGATGACTTAGTAATTTTAGGAATGGAGCTGGTGCTGGGGGGTTTCGTAGGTGGCTTTCAATAGGATTGAGATCGCCGAGTCCTGTTGGGCGGGCATGATGGCTCTTGCTAGCCTGAGGACGGTTGGCTCGCCGGTCGCCTACCTCGGATGGCAATGGAGAATGGCCATGGCAATGTCGCTGATGTGGCACTGGTCGGCCACGGTCCCCCTCTCCGCCCTGGGCCCTCCCTGGTCCTGGACCCCTAAAGTCTAAGCACGTGTGGAGAACGGAGAGGAAGTTCTACGGTTCAACCAACTACTGAACGCAGAAAAGGAGCTCGTATCGCCGGCCTGCCTACGTCCACCATTCTTTGCCCGTCAGCCCCATGCGCCTCCCCAAGATCGGCTTTACCAGCTGGCGTTCATTTCGTGTGATCGAATCCTTAGAGACAAGAGCCTGGTAAAGGTTGTACATCGCACCTCTTCCAGCCAGTGATCGACCGTTGATCGCGAATCTGAGACGTTTCACAGCCAACCGGCCCCAATATTGCTTCCCACTTGTTGCTCTTGCTCGCACCATTTGGTGGTTTGTTTCGTGGGAGCCGAATTTTGCATTTCTTTTTCCCGCCAGCGGACCTCCAGAGTGGGTGCCTGGATTGTGAGGGCATCACGCGGCACGTCGAGCATGCGAAGCACCTTTGAATCCGGGGAGTGGCTGCGTTCTTGCCAGACACCTCCTTGCTGGGCTGCAGGACATCGATGACGACGGTATAAGGTTTGTTTGCTCTAATTCCGACTCACCTCATTTCGCTGGATGGCATCAATAATGCACACCGACGCGGCGGCTGTGAAGCCCTCGTCACGCTGGTCTGGTAGCATGAATGGGCGCCTGGCGAACTCGGGCTCGTTGTCGTGTTCTGGCTCGGATGAGGCAAGGCTCGTACGAGCGCAGCCGGATGGAGTGGCGTTGAAATGAGCGGTGGGGACGTCGGCTTGCACGAACGGGTTGTCCTGCCTGTCATGCCATGCTATGGAGGACAGTGGTTTTTCGAGATGCACCGAAGACGAGGATCCCTGACGCTGGGATGGGAAAGTCAGTTGCGGCTCGCGGTGCGGTGTGGTTTGGCGGTGCATGAAGAGGCCGGAGATGCCACTTCAGAGCGTGCCGAGCGCGCACCCATGATGGACTGATTGCATGCGTGCGTGCGTGGGTGTAGCCGGCGTACTACTAAAGGGCCGTAGTGCATCGAGCCCAGCATCTCCATCTCCTCATCAGCGCAGATCCAACCAGCGCGCATCGCTTAGCCCGATAGCCGTTATCACTTTCCACACCGTGGGTGGCTCATGGCGCCGCTATGCCCCTTTGGCCCCTGCAGCCAGCACGACATGCGCAGTAAGGGAACGGCCGCCCTCGAGTCGAGCGTGTCGAGCGTGTCGAGCGTGTTGAGCGTGTCGTGTCGTGTTGTGTTGTGTTGATGTTTTGCTGGCTGCGGACGGTGCAGTGTACTGTCGACGACGCTGGAAGACAGTAAGTCACACGCCTAGACGAGGACGAGCCCCCGTGAGCGCTCTGCGGTGTACCGAAGCACGCTGTCCTGTCCTGTCCTGTCCTGTCCTGTCCTGTGGCACCGAACCCACCGTCTGCTGTGCCCCCTGAAAGGCCGGACTGCAACAGCGAGGCCCGCCCGATGCGGTTTAGGCCCGAGGCCCCTGGTCCAAAGCAGCCATTCCACGTTGAGCGCCCTCCCCATGCCGCCAATCATGCGTCGCCCTAGCCCCGTCGTCGGCTACCCTGGGCAGAGCGAGTGGCTTTGCGCTAGCTGCTGTCTGTTGCTGGCGCGCCCGGAACGAACGAACAAATGTCGACCGTTGACTGCGATATCCCGTATCTCCTCCTCCCCCGTCTCAGTCCACCTTTCCTCTCGTTGCAGCGCTGCCGTCCGCCAGCACCGCCCCGTGCAGAATCGATTCCCATCGATTCCCATCCCATCGCATCGCCATCCTCACCTTGCTCTGCTCAGTTCATCGGACCGCGCCAGGAACCCTCGCTCATACCCGGGTAATCCTTCTGCTGTAACCTGTGTCAGATCCGGAGACGAGTCAATCACCGCGCTGCACGTCCCGCAATTCAGACTAGAAGCACATCTTGTGGCAGTGCCCCCGACGACTCTACCGGGAAAGCGGCTTCTCGCTTCTGTGCTGGAGAATAATCCTGTCCTCGACGCTGCAGGGAAAGCCGTTCTCCGAGGCTTCAACGTTCAGTCCAGTGCAAGAAGAATCTTTGCCTTCGTCCTCGCTGCGCATCACGCTCCCGCTGGGTCTTCCCTTCCATCAACCGCCGACGCATACTGAGGCCTCTGCTTTCCGCAGCTCACTAGGCAAGGGTTCCCTCTGCTTTCCTTCATCCCAACTCCAGATCTCTGATAGGAGACCCTTTTCTCGCCCAGCTCCGCGCATGGTTGCTGTTACACCATTGCTCCTAACCTACTAACGTTGCCCAAGTTGTTTTTAAAGCCACGAGTTCTCGAACGACGATTCTCCCGCCTTATCTTTCTCTCTGCCCCCCCACGAACCTGTCCTCAGATCGGCCTTCATGGTAACTGGCGACTTATAGTACCTCCCCGCAGCCAGCCTGGCTGCCATAGAGACAGCGAAAATGGGCGAAGAAAGCACCTTTGAAGCCACGACCTCGATACTGCAATGTCTCGCAACCAGCGTCCACGGCTCGCAGGTTTACATCCAGAGCAATCAGGGTGTCAAGCTACCCGGGCCGAATTCACCGGCCAAATCTGCTCTCGAGCGCGAACTGGCGGCGTTGGTATCCCGGGTACAGCAACTCGAAGCCCGGGCGAGCACCGTCAACAACCACACGCTCCCCGACACCCCCAACGAAACGGGCGCACCATCAGCGTTTGCTGATGTGCTCACGGGCGGCACCCCAAATCGATCTCCCCAGAATGCAACCTCCCGGCAACAACTCGTCAAGTCATTACTGGCGGCGAGGGAAGCACCAACGGGTGGCGAGCGGCCCCAAAAGTTCACCAAGCTGAGTGATGAAGAGCTGGAAGCGTTGAGGGAACATGTCGATGAGCAATCAAGACAGCTGGATAGCCAGAAATCGGAACTGGCTGGGGTCAATGCCCAGTTGCAGCAACAAAAGGCCCTTCAAGAAGAAGCGCTTAATGTTCTGGAGGTGGAGCGCGTTGCAGCTCTGGAGCGAGAGCTCAAGAAGCATCAACAGGCCAATGAAGCTTTCCAGAAAGCTCTGCGGGAGATTGGAGAAATCGTCACTGCTGTGGCAAGGGGTGATCTCAGTAAAAAGGTTCAGATTCACTCAGTGGAGATGGACCCCGAAATTACAACTTTCAAGAGGGTAAGCGCTGCCTGTCGTCTGCCGGACAAAATTACTGACCATTTATAGGTTATAAATACTATGATGGACACTTTGCAGATCTTCTCAAGTGAAGTGTCCCGAGTGGCACGAGAGGTAGGAACTGAGGGTATCCTCGGTGGACAGGCACAAATATCTGGCGTTGACGGCACATGGAAAGAACTTACTGATAATGGTATGTGCTTTTGTTCTTCCTTCGCATTCGCAGCCTATAACTGACACGCTGCAGTGAACGTCATGGCACAGAATCTCACCGATCAAGTGCGTGAAATTGCCTCTGTAACAACTGCAGTAGCCCATGGAGACTTGACCCAGAAGATCGAAAGACCCGCTCAAGGAGAAATATTACAGTTACAACAAACGATCAATACCATGGTGGACCAACTCCGGACCTTTGCTGCCGAAGTCACCCGAGTCGCCAGGGATGTAGGAACAGATGGTATTCTTGGTGGACAAGCAGAAATCGAAGGAGTCAAGGGCATGTGGAACACGCTTACAGTCAACGTCAATGCCATGGCGAACAACCTCACAACACAAGTCAGAGATATTGCAATGGTTACTACCGCAGTCGCAAACGGAGATCTTACTCAGAAGGTGCAGGCTGAGTGCAAGGGAGAGATCAAGCAGCTCAAAGAGACCATAAATTCCATGGTGGATCAACTCCAACAATTTGCTCGGGAAGTGAACAAGATTGCGCGCGAGGTCGGAACTGAAGGAAGACTTGGTGGCCAAGCTACAGTGCACGATGTTGAGGGTACTTGGAGAGACCTCACCGAAAACGTCAATGGAATGGCCATGAATCTTACCACCCAAGTGAGAGAAATTGCCAAGGTGACAACGGCTGTCGCTAAAGGAGACCTAACGCAAAAGATTGGAGTGGAGGTTCAGGGAGAAATTGCCTCTCTAAAAGACACCATCAACACCATGGTTGACAGATTGAGTACTTTCGCGTTTGAGGTCAGCAAGGTCGCCAGGGAAGTCGGAACTGATGGCACCCTTGGAGGACAGGCTCAAGTTGAGAATGTTGAGGGCAAATGGAAGGATTTGACGGAAAACGTCAACACCATGGCCAGCAATTTGACATCACAGGTTCGAGGTATCTCGACCGTCACACAGGCGATTGCAAATGGAGATATGAGTCAAAAGATTGAGGTAGAGGCAAGTGGAGAAATCCTCGTGCTCAAGGAAACCATCAACAATATGGTTGACCGTTTGAGTATTTTCTCAAATGAGGTGCAAAGAGTCGCCAAGGATGTCGGCGTGGACGGGAAGATGGGTGGTCAGGCCGACGTTGCAGGCATCGGAGGCCGCTGGAAGGAGATTACCACCGACGTTAATACCATGGCCATGAACTTGACTGCTCAGGTCAGAGCATTTGGCGACATCACGAACGCAGCAACTGATGGCGACTTCACTAAACTAATTACAGTGGAAGCATCTGGAGAGATGGACGAACTGAAGAGGAAGATCAACCAGATGGTTTTCAACCTCAGGGACAGTATTCAGAGAAATACTGCAGCACGTGAAGCTGCCGAGCTTGCTAACAGGACTAAGTCAGAATTCCTGGCTAACATGTCGCACGAGATCAGAACACCTAGTAAGCACACATCATTTTACTCTTCATTGTTTTGCCCCTACTCCGTCTCAATCGAAATCGTTTTTGCGGCATAGCTCTTAATAACTACTCTTTTGATCCTCTGCTGACTGACTTCCCTTCAGTGAACGGCATTTTAGGAATGACGCAGCTCACGCTGGATACGGATCTTACACAGTATCAGCGTGAGATGCTGAATATTGTTCACAACTTGGCAAATAGTTTGTTAACGATTATCGATGACATCCTTGATTTATCCAAGATTGAAGCCAACCGCATGGAGATGGAGGAGATTCCGTACACGCTTCGAGGAACGGTCTTTAATGCGTTGAAGACGCTGGCCGTAAAGGCAAATGAGAAATCCTTAGATCTCACGTACAGAGTTGATAGCTCGGTGCCCGACCACGTAGTCGGAGACTCGTTCCGCCTCCGTCAAGTCATTCTCAATTTGGTTGGGAACGCGATCAAATTCACAGAGCATGGCGAGGTGTCCCTGACAATCAAGAAGGCAGCACAGGACTTGTGTGCTCCTAATGAATACGCCGTTGAGTTTTCTGTCTCTGACACTGGAATTGGAATTCAGGCCGATAAGCTCGATCTCATTTTTGACACCTTCCAGCAAGCCGATGGCTCCATGACGCGAAAATTTGGAGGAACTGGTCTTGGACTTTCTATCTCGAAGAGGCTTGTAAACCTGATGCGAGGAGATGTGTGGGTGAAGAGTCAGTACGGCAAAGGCAGTTCGTTCTTCTTCACCTGCACTGTCAGACTCGCCACCGCGGACATCTCATTCATTGAGAAGCAGCTCAAGCCATATCAAGGACACAACATTCTTTTCATCGACCAGGGACAGACTGGGCACGGTAAAGAAATTGTCAGCATGCTACAAGAAATTGGATTGGTCCCTGTTGTGGTCAACTCTGAGCGCAATGTCACTCTTGCACACGAGAAGGGCCCCAAGGCCGCTGCATCGGCGTATGATGTGATTCTTGTCGATTCCATCGATACTGCCAGAAGGTTAAGATCGATTGACGAGTTCAAGTACATCCCAATTGTGCTCCTGGCGCCAGTGGTGCATGTCAGCTTGAAGTCAGCTCTCGATCTAGGAATTACTTCGTACATGACGACCCCCTGCTTGACCATCGATTTGGGCAATGGTATGATTCCCGCGTTAGAAAATAGAGCTGCGCCATCCTTAGAGGATAATACGAAGTCATTCGACATTCTTTTGGCTGAAGACAACATCGTCAACCAGCGGCTGGCTGTCAAGATTCTTGAAAAGTACCACCACGTAGTCACAGTCGTCGGAAATGGTCAGGAAGCTCTTGATGCCATCAAGGATAGGAGGTTCGACGTCGTTCTCATGGATGTTCAGATGCCGTAAGTCTGCTTGTAAACCCAGGTTTTGTATGAACAGTGCTAACAGAATCAGTATCATGGGTGGATTTGAGGCTACAGCCAAAATCAGAGAATATGAGCGAAGCCTGGGTACACAACGAACACCCATTATCGCGCTCACAGCTCATGCTATGTTGGGTGATCGTGAGAAGTGTATACAGGCTCAGATGGACGAGTACCTGTCCAAACCTCTGAAGCAGAATCACCTTATCCAGACCATTTTGAAGTGTGCTACACTCGGTGGAGCCCTGTTAGAAAAGGGAAGAGATGTGCGCACTAGCCCCAAGGACGATAAACCCGCCAGATTGACTAATGGAGGTATTTCTCCAGCAACCAGTCCAGGTTCCAAAGACTCCCGCCCGAGCCTCGAAACACGTGCGATAACTACTACCGGACCCATTACGCATGGTAGCGTGGAAAGTCCGACCATTGTTACTGCAGAACAAGAGGATCCTCTTGCGAGGGTACGTTTTATCAGAATACCCTCTTGACTGGCTCACTTACTAACTTTTCACCAGCTCTTGATGCGCGCGCACAGCACTTAAAACAAAGCTCGACATTTAATTAATCTTCTTATTGTCACGAAACACCCTGTGCATCTTTGCATCTTGCTCTTCTTTTCCTAGATACCAGCAGTTGATATCTCTTAGTTGCTGTACTTCTTCTTGTCGTTGAAATCACGCATCGGTCAGTTCTGTCCCATCATTGCGGGACGTATACGGGAAAGGAAACGGGGGAAATTGCTCTTTTATTATAGTGCAAGGCGTTCGGAAGGCGTTCTTTTGTCTGTGCGTGCTTCTTGAAAGGGGAGCACGCACGTTCCTTCGAGTCCCGACAGCGGACCTGAGTATTTATTAGGCTTGGGGAATTTTCTACAATGTGTATTGGGAATGATTAGGACATGGTGTTTGATTCGTTGCTTGGGATGAATAGCATGCATCATGGAATATAAAGTTGAGGAGACGGTTGTGATCAAGAGGGATAGCAGTGATACGGACGAACAAAGAGGACTGACTTGAAATACATACGTATAAATCCTATAACAACGAATAACGTGTCGGGTCAATAAAGGTGACATGAACGATTCATTGACTGTCGACCCGGGCTCAATATAGTAGGCCTGTGAAATACAGGGCTTATAAGCCTTAACCAAACCACCTATACTCCCTTTCCAGAGAGGGTAAACCAGATAAGCCATCATGTATTAACAGTACCATCTATCTTGATACTAACTAAGCATGAGGAGGCTATCCGAAAGCTCCACTACTTTGTAAAGGCCGAGCCTGTACCTCCGAGTTTCTGAATTCTGGAGCTATCGGCTAGTTGAATGATATCGACAATAAGGTCAAGCTTTTCTGCCTGAAGATCGCTACCAGTATCAGAAGCAGAGAACTCCATGGCATATTCGTTCCGGGTATATAGGTCCTATGCTCCCTCCTAATCGTTGAAGATGCCTCGCTATGCTCGGGAAATATAGTCGCGTTTCTAGCTCAGTTCAGAATCACTTATAAGGCACCGAATAGATCACTGATATCATGGTCTGGTACTGAACTATCAACTGCGTGTATAAGATCTGATGACGTCTGATTTGCTTTCGCTACTAGTGTTTATAGTGTAATTTGACTATTACGATATATAGCTTGCTACAAGCACTTAGGCCCAGACGGATTTACCAATCGATTCCTTTCGCTACTCGTATGTAGCATCAAAGTGACGACCACCTGGCGAGTGGACGGCCTATACTGTATGCTTGTCGCGGAATCACATGACCATTTGAACCTGACACTCCGGCGTCTACTTCTAAGCCGCCACTGCATGCAGGCCATGAGTCGGCTCTTCTATACGATGCGTAGAAGGAAGAGGGGTCCTGGTTATATGTGCGTAGTGCTGATAGCTGCCGTCTCAAGACGCTAAGGCGAAGCTTAAGCCACTTGGGACGTCCGGACTCTCCACTAAGTCGAGAGACAGTTGCCTACTAGCGCACTTCCTGCTGCAGTAATATCTTCACCGCAACAAAAAGATGCCGTTCTACCCTGCCCAGCCATCTTCTTCCGTGGTTGTCCAGATGCCGCCAAACGGTCTACAGCTAGCGAAGCGGCGAAGATCGGAAGCACCGGAGTGGGCCGCGCGCTGATGCTCATTGGAAGCACCTCGAGACAATCCGATCTACTGTAGATAAGGTACTAGGTAGCTGACTTACATGTATGTCATGTATGTCCTGTATGCACAGCACGGCACAGCACAGTGTCTTCATGCCGGCTTCGAAGATGCTAGGGGGGGGAAACATCAGCGGGCGACCCGGCCACAGTTTTGTTTTGTAGTTGTCCACTCCTAAGCTTGCCCAAACAGCCAACGTCGGGAGGCTTGCTCTGCGATGTCGTCCCCCGTCTGCGTGGGCTCGGCTAGGATTCCCATCCAGTTTATGCCATGAGATGCGGTATCTGGCATGGTAAACCGCCGGGATGCCTACCAGCTTTGCTTCCCGATCTGCCCACCGGCCACGAGGGGTATCCATCCTTCACGCTTGAGTGCTGTGTCTTGCTTACACAATCGCCGCTGAGCGGGCAAGGCTACCTTACCGTGCCTACCTATGCCCGAAAAAGCCCTCGCGCGGTCATGGTCGGTACTTGACAAATCTGACCTGACCTGACCTGCCCCCAGAGCTTTGAGCGGTCATGGTGGTGTAATGGTGTTGGCAGTCATGGGCGGGGCAGGGTTGCCTTTTTCCTATTTTTCACTCTTCATGCGAAATTTCTCTGACTTCTATACCATTCCCTCCTATATCTCCCATCTTTCATCCCATCCGTGCCGTTGCGAGCTCGCTCTCTTGGAAAAAAAAAAACATAAATACCCGCTCGTGGTTGATTTTCGTCGTACGGAGGTCGGCTCCGCATCGCCCAGCCATCACTACGTCGCGTCACTCAGGAACACCAGCCAGCCTCGCTCGAGCCGGCAGATCCGGGACCAAGTGGAGGAGGGAACAGAAACCAAGAAAGATAGAAAGAGACGTGTTTTGCATTTCCCCTCCATCATTCGCTTTCGCAGCCATCGCTCTCTTTCTTTTGACGCAGTTCGGTGCAGCATTTGATCTTACCGCTGTGTCGGGTTCCATTGAGTGAGTAGCGGCATTTCCTTTGCGACTTGGCGACGTTCAAGGGCGTGCGATCGTCACTCGTGCACACAACAAGTCTAGAGAGGCAGCAGGAAAAGATGTCGGGCTTCAATATTTCTTACCCGCCATTCCATATCAACAATATCCCTCCATCGGTCGAGCAGATGGGCTATGATTTTATCAAAGCCACCGCCTTCCTCCTCGTCCCTACCGAACTCCTCTACTTCTCCATATACTTCCATACCAAGGGCCAATACAGAATCTACAAGTACCTGACTTTTCTGTCCCTGGTGACTTTCTGGATCTCACCATGGGCCGCCCCGATTTCGTGCTCGCCGGCGAGAACCCTTCAGAATTTTGCCAGTAAGTACATCAGCTCCCGTCGGTTGGGGAGTTGAGCTGATGAGCTATGGTTAGTTGCAATTGGCACTATGAAACTCCTTGATATCTGGGCGCGGAGGAATTCCTTGCCTACCTATACAGCGGGCCGCAGACCGGCAGACTGGTTGCTAGCTCTTATCATCCTCACCGAACTACGCTACGAGTCGTTCACGCCGAACCATGTGCGCGTCCCGCGAGACCAGGAGAATTTCAACGAGCCCCTACAGCTGGCCATTCACCTTGGGGCTTTCCTGGCTCTGCAGTCTTTCCCGCAGAACTACCCGACGGTTCTAGCTTTCGAAGTGCTTCTGTCAATATATATTATCTGGACGAGTATGCAGTTGGTTTTGAGATACAAGAGTTCGCCAGCGCTTTTTGGGCCTCTCTATAAGATCGATAGCTTGACGGGTTTCTGGTCGGAGTCATGGCACAATGTGTTTGCGTCCCCTTGCACTTCATTGGCATATTCGCCTTTAAGATATGGGTTGCCTCGAATGGGTGTTCCAATCCCCATTGCGCGATCCTTGGGCGTGCTTGGCGCATTCACCCTCATGGCCGCTTTCCATATGTACGCATTGGCCCCGATGCTCTCGCAAGAAGCCCTGAACAAGATTGGACTTTTCTTCGTCCTCAATGGCATTGCCACGGTCGCGGAAGCCTTGGTCTGGGGGCATAGGAAGCATTGGCTGAAGACCGCCATGGCGTGGGCTTTTCAGGTTGTAGTTGCTAGCTGGACGGCTGAGGGCTTAAATCTCCCCAATGGCCTTTCCAAGATCCCGTGGAGGGAATTGTGTGAACCCCGAGCTTACTGATTTTGACCGCGAAATGCAAAGGAGATAGAGCGCAATAGATGGGAATTGATATCGTAAGATTTGCTTATTAGCGAGACGGATACCCTGGAGTCTGGAAGGAACACAGCTTGATGGAGCTTCTATCAATATAGTTAAACCCTCAAATAACCATTTCTACTTCTACCTTGCTCATCTTGTGAATTTTCAATAAGGATGTTGTCAGTAGTATCGAACTCCCAGAGCGGCTTGTTTGCCTAGGTAGCTTCCTGGTGATGCCTCACCGCCCTGGCCTAAGCCGAGTCAGGAAGTCCTACCAAGAGTCTCGTAACGGCAGTACTCTAGAAAGTGCGTCAATGACACTGTGCACACAAGACAACCCCAGCTGGCGTTAGCTGCTTTGATGACCATGTATTCGTGATCGCACAACTAGCCATATGACCTGTGATGAATTGCGAATACTTATGAAGTATGGAACAACCATTGTCAAGCTCCAAAGTAACAGGTACGGACACATATTTCTTGTCTTCTGCTACACACATTAACGCTCGTCCCAGTTGAGTACTTTGACCCGCATGGCGTCTACCAGCTTCTCTCTCCTGGACTGCTCCCGCGACTTCCTCTAAAGAACCTCCATTGGGAATCTCACGCCGGACCTCTTCGATCAATCTCTACCTTGCACATAGACCTTGTTGCATCCTCACACTCCGCTAGCGATGCCTCGTCCTCTGATCCAAGATCCCTCAGCATCTCCGATTTGTCACGAGTGAAGAGCAATGATTCTTCTGTTGGTGAAGACGGATTTCAAACGCAGAATCTAGGCAATCCGAGCTTGCAGAGAAACGACTCCGACTCGAAAGCTAAGGGGCCTGAGAGAGTGAAGGGTCGGAGGCATCAGATACCAGGATTACGACAAACTCCATATCTGAAAGTGTATTTTTTGAGATGCGATGATAACGACACGTACAAGGCTCAGTCACGGAAGGAAGTTCGGGAATGGATCAAGGAGCATACTCCCCCGAGCACAGCCAAAGTCAACAGCCAGGAGAATCATGATGCTTATGAGTGGCTTATCATCCACGTTATTGTACCCAATACCGCCGCAGCTACACAACCGAGAAGCAGTGGAAAGAACGCAGAGGCAATTGCGGAAAAGGCGACTGCACGATGGCGAGGCGGCGGCTCAACTACGATACTCGAAAAACTGCGTGCAGACTTCAATGGATCTTCGAAGTCCTCCATTGATCGAATCGCACAGATTCGTATAGGTGTGAACGATGTCCCTTACGAGATGCTCCCCCGTGTGGTCCCAGCAATCCCGGGCTCATATACAGAAAGTGCCCAAGATAACGAGAATGCCTGGTTAGATCTCATCACGAAGTTCAAATTCTTAATCTTGGCTTCTTTTGATATGCGTGTAAGCCAATATGAGGAGGACATTCGCGAGAAAGATGCCCAGCGAAGGCTACCTGGCTGGAATTTCTGTACTTTCTTCGTGCTGAAGGAAGGGTTGGCTAGAGGCTTCGAGAATGTAGGCTTGGTTGAGGATGCTCTTGTGGGCTACGATGAGTTGTCCGTCGGCCTTGATACCGTTATAAGGGACGAGGCTTCAGCAGGCACGACTTCGTTCTTGCCGTTTACCGATGACATCAAACGCCGTTTCGACAAGGTCAAATCTGCAATATTGAAAGAATCAGGTTCTGATACGGCAGAAGAAGAGGAGTCAATCGATCTGCAGTCTTCTGGTCAGGCGGCCGACACCGAAGATTATGAGATTCCTCTTCATGCAACGAAGAAACGTTATCGAGAGCTTATTTTGTCTAATGATGTTTCGGTATTTGACTTTAGGTGTTATCTCTTTGCACGCCAGCTCTCCTTGTTGCTGCGGCTGGCGAATGCAACTTCGTCACAAGAAGAACTGCTCGCTAAGTTGAAAGAACAACGGGAGTCCAGTTTGCAAGGTGTTGCAGCAAGAAACCCGCCATCTAAGCCTACCGAGGACGTGGAGAACCTTGCTACGCTTGGAGAAGTTTGTAGAAGATCTATGAACTTCGTCGCCTCCATCTCAAGTATTTTACGAGAAGACCTTTTGGCATCTCGCAAAGCCAATAGGACGGCAGAGGATCCAAAAGATGATGACCCTGTGACGACCCAGATAATCGAGAACATTGTCATCTCGTTCTCGTTTGCGATCACTCAGCAGATCTTGGCTCAAACATCTACAAAGTCATTGCCAATTCCTCCCTCAACATTGGCACCTCCGAGCAGTCAAATTGGGCTTGATGGCCAGGAACCCAAGGCTGCTATTCCTGAACCCAAGACGATGATGCACCCAGCAAGAACTACCTCCCTCTACCTCCGATCATCAGCTGCACGGGAACCACCAAGTCCTGGGCTTTTCCCTGGCATGAGACGAGCTAGTCTTCCGGATGAAAAAGCAACTTCGTCCAGCTTTCTCAAGCCTGGTTTGGAAAACCTTGCAGCACATAGAGCTGAGCTTTATTTACTGTCTCGTAATTTGCTAGAGCGAGTTGGTAAAGAACGTGGTTGGAGTGTTGGGTGGAGTGAGGTAGAACACCTTCAGGAAGATACTGCCGACATGGAAGAAGTAAATCTCGATGAAGAGCATTCTGCTCCAGGCGGCGAGAGCATCACTCATCGAGTTCCCCAGTCACTCCACGGAATCGATAATAAGCTGCTGCGGACGGGCTTGGACAATCAAGAAGACTTCTACCGCCTCTACGAAACCCTGACAGATAAAGCGTTAAGGCATTACACCGTTGCAAGTCACACTGAATCTGTGCAGACGAGGATGGCTGACCTGGCTATTCTAAAGTATCACTTGAAGGACTATGCTGCCGCGGCTTCATACTTCTATAGAATGACAACATTTTATTCTGAGGGTGGCTGGACTCAAATCGAAGTATCAATGCTCAAGATGTATGCCAGATGTTTGAAAGAACTGCAACGCAAAGAAGACTATGTCCGCGTCCTGTTGAGGCTCTTGGCAAAAGCTGCTGAGACGGAAAAGGAAAGATTAAAACACAAATCTGCATTGAAGCTGAGCAGCATCAGCAGCATTGGCCAGGAACCTGAGGAGGCAGAATATTATCTAAAGGAGTTGTTGGAGTTGACCAAAGAACTACAGCACGAGGTACAAGTGCCGTTGCAAAACTTCTTTGGTCGTGTTGAGGTCGATGATGCACCGAGGTATTTTGAAGATAGGGATAGCATCTCATTACAACTGCGATTGCAGTATCTTTTGTCTGAAGATCTCAATATCGACAAAACCAGAGTCTGTTTGAAGGCCGTGACTGGCGAAGGCAGGGAAATCTGGCTTGAAAGCGATGGGGCAGTTCTATGTAAGAACGGCTTCGTGAAGGTCCAGGTCCAGACCAATGTTAGTAGCTGCACAGAACCCCTTCAACCAAAAGATACTAATCTTCTCTAGACAATTATCCCAGGAGCCTACTTCGTCAGCAATATCACGTTGCAAGCGAGCGAGATTATACTTCAGTACTCCCATGAAGAAAAGGCCGGTATACCCTTTATCAAAGGGGACCTATTCTTTAAATCTTCAAAGCTTCTCATTTACCATCGAACTGAAGCCCTCGATGTCCAACTGTTTGCCTCGAGATATTTACATCTAGATCGCAACCGCTCCTTGGAAGTTGAGATCTCATCTGGATGGAATAATGTGACCAGTGGCGAGCTTCTTGTCCGCCCAGCAACTGCAGGCTTACGACTACAGACCAGCGAGGTCAGCATTCTCAACGGAACGCTCGATGTGACCAAGAAGACAGAGCCCGGTGTCATCAAGTTTGGTACTCTGCAGTCCGATTCACGAGTGAAGCTGCGGATGCCCTTCAATCTTGAGCATGATGTTCAAGAGATATCCATGAAATTGGAGATGTCGTACACGACAGAAAAGGGGACGTTCTTCTATTCTACGACATCCATCATCTCAATCGCCCTTCCTCTCGGCGTTAATGTACAGGATGTCTTCAAGCACAAGGCACTGTTTTCTCGCTTTACGATATCCTCTTCTACAGACCGACCATTGCGTCTCCTAAGTTCCACATTGGAAAAGTCCGATGTTTTCGAAGCCGAAAGTGGCATTGATATCGAAAAGCCAATCATGGTTTTCCCTCGACAACCTGCAAACATCTTGTACAAGATCACAAGGTCGTTGCCCAAAGCTTCATTTCCACCTTCTCCTACAACCAGAAAGCACCTATCCCTTGTACTGCATTACATCTGTCTTGACGAAGAGATCGACCAAGCTGTGACACAATCGCTCACTCAGGCATTCGACAATACGCCGCTCTATCATTACGCCCGTCTCGTCCTTCCTACGGTACTCGATCAATTCCGCTCCAACCTCACACCCTATGATTTGGAGAAGACAGCTGTCTTAAATGAGATTTCTACGTCCATACTTAGATCGGTTAGATGGC
Organism: Coleophoma cylindrospora; assembly: GCA_003369665.1. NCBI lineage: Eukaryota > Fungi > Ascomycota > Leotiomycetes > Helotiales > Dermateaceae > Coleophoma > Coleophoma cylindrospora. Next base: position 1,263,300 of record PDLM01000005.1, on the reverse strand, counting down.
AGGACTACTTCGCTGGTCTTGGTCGATCTCCCGACCAAGAACAAGATGTAGCGACCTTATTAGCACAAAAGCTCCAGCAGTGGCAGAAAGACTCGCCAGCCATCAGCTTGCTGCCAGTCTCGTTGGATCCTGAGACAGTTGCCAAAAGCAGGTCAATTGTGATTCCAGTGGACGTACCATCCGTGACGGTCGTTCATACTGCAGATCTCAAGATCCTGGCCAAGTCATCGGTTGTAGCAAATACGGCCGTGGCTGCAATGAACCAGCCTGTTCCTGCAGCTCTCCACCTTAAATGGACCACAACTTGGAATACGGACAGCATTGTCACTGACAGACGACCATCACGGATCGATAACACCGGCTTAACACAGCCTGAACAGATGGAATTCGTCTACGAAGTGTCCGCTGCATCAGATACTTGGTTAATTGGAGGCCGACGGCGCGGACATTTCAAAGTCAGCTCAAGCTCACAATCACAAACAACCAAACAGACTTTCCCCATCGTGCTCATCCCACTGCGAGAAGGCTTTCTCCCCTTCCCCACGGTTGAGATCCACTACGTGGCCCCTCCCAAGCCGGTGGTGCGATCTTCTACCGGTCATCCTGGAACCTCAGATGCCGCCACGACTGAACCGAAGTACATCGTGACGTCCGAGACGGATTTCAAGAACGTGGGCGAGACGATCAGGGTCGTCAGTGATGCGAGGAAGACCACGGTTAGTCTGGATGCTAGTGGGCCTCAAGGGGGAGCTTGGTTGTTGGAGAGCGAGAGGAGAGGGGGTGGGTATGTTATTGGTTAGGTACACTGTTCCTCTGAAGAGGGTTTAATTGAGCCGATATGATGACTCTTGCACGTCCCTGGTGCCGTGAGTGATGGCTTTGTGTGGTATAGTATGTGCATGAAGTGGAGCAAGATATGCTGAGCATTATATCTGGAATTGCACCACCAGAAGCCAGGTATGTGAAAGGAGCGTGAATCGGCCGTAATCTCGCGAGGCACATACAATTATTATCCTTCCGCCTCTCTCCTCTCGCTCGAATCGGCCGTGCTATTGATTCATCCGAACTCACAAATACATATCGCATCGACTTGGAATATGTGATCGCCTTCCCTCCTCCCCCTCTCCTTACTTCCAGTCCCACCCGGCTCCCGCAGAGCACATTCTCAAGGTGATCCTCCGCATTCTCTGTCGCTGTCTCTCAGAGATCCAATTTCGGGGGGTTTTTTTTGGGGCACTCACCAAATAGATTCGACCGCGGCCCTCGACGGGTCCCCTTCCCCACTCCTCTCTAAACCCTTCTTTCTCTCTCTCCCCCGTCTCCCCCTCTCTCCTCTCTTCTTGCCTCGGAACCTTTGCCTTTGCTCCGGGGAGGGTGTAGGCAGTAGGGGAAATGGAATCTGAGCAGTCAGAAACCGGATTTGGGGCCGGGTTTGGAAGCAATTCCTTGGGAAATGGGGAAATTGGGTTGGTTTTTTTTTGGTTGTTATTTTCCTCCTTTCGATTTCTTTTGGAGGGGACGGAGGAGATGAGGTTTGAGAATTGGGAAGGCGAGAGCGAAGAGATGGAAAAGGGGGAGGGAGGGGAGGGGTTGTTGATTGTTTGCTCTTGTCACGCGGCTCTACTATTGAGTGGGATTTGGAGATGGGGTGGGAAATATAGAGAGAGAGAGAGATATATATATATATATATATATATATATTCTCATGTATATGTATATGTATATGAATGGCATAGGGTTCGGATGCGAAATGCAGTATTCGTGCATTGGGTGGGTACAGGATGCCTTTTACCGTTTCTTCTTCTTGTGAACTTTCTAGCTTGCGACTTCTATGGGCGAGGAAAGGCGAGCAAGAGAGAGAAAGGGAGAGAGCGAGCGAGAGACAGGCCAAGCGAAAGGGAGACGGATGGTTGGCTGGCTGGAGCATGTCATTTCATCTAAGTGATTCATTCTCGAAGCATTTGCATTTGCAGATGCAGATGCAGCTGCAATAGTATTTGCTTTTTCTGTTGCCATGCTCGTGTGTAATCTACGGAAGTTGGCGATTGGTTGGTTAGTTGGGTTTGATTGCATGTAGCGATCAACCTATTGCAGCTGGTGTTTCTTCGTCGTGGTGCTGTGTGCTGTGTGCTTGGAATGTAGTTGTCGCTGATCACGCACTCATACACTTACTTTCTTGCAAATGTCATCAGTAAGTGCACGCAAACGGACGTCAGCAGAAGGCCGGGAAAGCTCAACGCACAATTCCAAACACAAAGGCATTGGCGAATAGGAAGCACCGGCAGTTACGTGCAGCTGGCCTTGAAACTCTGGACGGTCGATGGGTTTGGTTGGCTGGTTGGGCTGCAAGCGGTTGGGTTGGGTTGGGTTGGGGGACGGCTTGGATGGTCTGGTACCGTTGGTATGCAATGTCATGCACGTCGATAGAGCGAATGCCCACGACACGAAGAGTGGGATTGGCTTGGACGAGTGGATGGCGGCCATGCAAGGGATCTGATCGATTTTCTGCTGTTGGTGGATGCCTTTATGATTGCAGCACGGGTCTGGCCTTCGGAGCATCTCTCTCCAGTCGACAGTACTCCCGCTCCGAGATCTTCGTCCTACCTTTCCAGAAGGCCGACAACCAACCATGTCACCGCCACGGCATGAAACAAAATTGTCGGCCTCGCGCTCATCCAACGGCAGGCAAGAGCTGCTCCAAGGTCGACGGCCTCGGACCCTACTGCCGAGTCATGGAAGACCATCGAAAGACGGCACGCTGAAGTCCTGATGATGGATGTCGTATCGAGTGACCAAAAGGCAGGGGACGTGGTGTCTCGTGGGCAAGGAATGCGGTCTTTGCGATGCTTTGATATCCTGGCTGGCGATGGTCATAGAATGACTCGCTTGGAAAAGTCACCGCTTGGCAGGTGGATGAGCATGAAGCCAGCTGCGTGGTGCCTCCTGCTTCGCTCGTGTTCTCGCCGTCTTCTGCGTTCATCCTGTGTGCAGCCGACTCGGTCATCCACCTTGCCACCGGCTTAATCAACACGTCAACCGGGCCACCTGTCGCATTATTGAGTGAGGGAGTAAGTGAGCGCACAGCCAAGCGAGCGAGTTTAGAGGATCTAGAGGAGGGGGAGATCGTGGAGCAAGGTCCTTCCCAGCCTGGCCGGATGGCGCTGCCTTAGTCGTGGGCTTCTGCTGGCCATACCGCGGCTGTGAAATCCCTCAGGCGCCTCCCTTCTGACATCTGACTAGAGCGCGAGAGTTTTGGCTGGGCTTCAAATATACGTTCACGGGCAGCAGAATAAGGGTATTACAGGAAGCACGGGCACGGAATGGAGAAGCGAAGACTCGGAAGCTATCGATGGCCGGAGATGGCCTGAGACGACTGAGTTGAGGTGAGTCGAGTCGAGAGGCAGTGGTGCGTGGCAAGATGCGCCCTCCACACGGTTCTTTGCGGTGGACGGCGCAGTGCCTTCCCTGGACGTACCGGTACAGCAGCGGTGCCTGTACCTGCACCGGTCCAGTGGCCGTCCAAGGCATGCACAACATTGCACATCAAACATCAGGTACCAATACATGAGATTAAGGTACACGGCGGTACCGGCAGATCCGATCAGCTGACCAATGCTCCCCCGACGGCTGACGCATGGCCATCATGACGATGACCATAGAAAAATTCTCACCTCGTTTTTTCAGATGCACTGCGGTGGCCCAGCTGCGCCGCTCCTGCAGTGCAGTGCAGGGCAGTACAGTGCAGTACAGCAGGGCAAGGTTGTGGCCCACGCTCCACGCTCCCAGGTCCAAGCGGGCTTCGAGTCCTGAGCCCTCTTTACGGAGCCAGCCCCTACGCCGTGCCGCCCGCTGATTGGCAAAAAGACTCCGACGGGGCCTGGTGAATTGATCGACTTGCTTAAAATGGATATCCAAATCGAGGAAGCCCAGCGTGCCCAGCCCGCACTGGAGCGGAGCAGCAAATGAATCGAGGTCGCCTGCTTCAGCTCCGCTCGTCTTGCGCTCGTCGAGCCGATGTGGTCGCGCATGGGTGGGAATGGATCCTGTTGCGTCGAGTACCAGCGGCTTGGTTCTTCGTCTACACGGAGATGGAGTGCAGCCGTCGCTGGATGGGCCGGGAGGAGGCCCCAACCATGAGCAGGAGGAGTGGTGCTGTGCGATACGGGAGTCGTCTACTCCGTAGGGCGAGGGCGAGGGAGCAGACGGGCAAGTCGACGAGAGCGCGGGATCCCGAAGCACCCGTACCCGTACCCTCCGGCGACGAGGCCAACCGTGCAGTCTGGAGCAAGGCAGAGGGGACTCAAGCCACGCCTTCTGTGCTGCCTTGTCGGGCGGCCCTGCTTGGCGGCCAGAAGAGATCAAGGTGCTTCTGCCGGAGCAGCTGCTTTGTTCAGGCGTCGTCCCCTTCGGGAGGCGTAGCTGGTAAGGTACGCGTGCGGATCACTGCCCTGTCCTTATGATGCCAGATGGGCCCCAGGTACATCCACCCCAGGTACATCCGACCTGGCCATCCAGGACGGCGACCGAAGCAAAGGGCAGACCGAGGCCTGAATGCGGTCGATGGAGGATGTTCCGGGACTGCAAGCAAGCAGGCAAAGCAAAGCTTCCCGATGCATGCGTGCAGCTCAGGGCTCTCTCTGTCTCTCTCTCTTGCCCACCGCGCTGTCGGAAGGCAGTCAGGTCCAGTGCTGGAGCTTAAATCGATACCCTGTCATGGGCGAGAAAATCCAAATTAAAAGCGCGACTATCTTGTTCATTCCTTGCCTAGGTGCTCTAACCCTACCTGAGCTACGCTCGCGCCATCCAGTGCTCTCCCGCATGCTCGCTCGCTCGCTCACACGCACGCACGTACGCACGCAGGCTGGGCTGGCTGTATTTGCAGCCATCATCTCCATCATCCGCCATGCGCCATACCTGAATCTCACTTGACCGGCCTTACTCGTTTGGGCCAGGCCAGGGCAGGGCAGGACAGGGCACACCGGACACACAGGACACACAGCACACGGTCCGTCGAAGTACAGTACTGTGTACCTACTCGTACTCTAATCATCATCATCATCATCATGACCTCGTTGTCTTGCGATGCCATGCTATGCTATGCCATGCCATGCCACACGCCTTGCCTGCCCTCTGACCTTGCCTTGCCTTGCCTTGCCTGACCTGACCTGGCCACGCCTTGCCATCCTTGCCTTGCCTTGCCTCAACTCACCTTGCTTTGCCTTGCCTTACCTTGCCTTGCCTTGCCCTTCCCTTCCCTTCCCTCACCTCACCTCACCACCTCACATCTTTCCCCATCCTTAGACTTTCGTGCCCGCCAGCCACTAGTTCTCCTTCAGAGTTCAGGTTCCCAGCCTAACTCGCCCACTACGCTGCCGCTACTCGTCCTCCACGACACACTACCGTGACTACCTTCCACACTACACACCACACTACCACCTCTGACCTGCGCTTGCTCACTGGCTCGTTCCATTCCTCCTCTTCTTCCCTCCCCTCGCCCTCCCTCCCTTCCTTCCTCTCACCCACCTTAATTCCTTCCCACCCACCATCCACCCCCCCGACACTTGATTTGATTGATCTATTCGCATTCGTCGTCCTCGTCGTCCTTTGCGTCTGTCTGTCCGTCCAAGTCAATTGTTTCCTGCTGTCGATATCCCATCAATCTCGCCCCTCCGGTCCTTTGAGTCCTTTGTATCGCCGGTGTTGTCTGATTTCTGCTTTCTGAGGATTGAAGTTTTCTCGCACCCTATTAACCTGGTCATCGTCATGTAAGTCGATCGCCCTCCCTCCCCCATGGTCCCTGGTCTGGCCTGCCTCACCCTCTACTACCCGTACGGGACCGCATCACCATGAAGCCTTATCCCTTCCATCTACCGGCCGGCCGACTCGATTGAGCGGGCAAAGCTTCACGGTCCCTTCGTGCCCGAGCTGGATCCTGGTGGTGGAAGCGGGAAGCTCGATCTACCCGTCGCACACGTCGGACTGCTACTGCTATTGATTTCAAGGCCATCCCCGAGGCTACATACTTCGGCGCAGTGCCAGCTTCATTTACATAGTAGTTCTATGCGCGGTGCGGGCATGATGGGCGCATACCATGACGGAGCTTCGCGATTTTCCGGCGCGTTCCAGTTTCTTCTCCAACCCAGTAGCGCACCTGTCTGGAAAATTGACCTCGCTGACTCGTGCTCCGCTTTGTAGCTTTGGATTCATTCCCTGCGATCCTTTCCTGCGACTTACCAGCACCATTGGAAATTTCTTCCTTTCGAACCTTCGCAGCGTTATCCCGCAATCCTTTCGAATCGATCGCCCGCACTGCCGTTAAGCTGTGCTACGCCGACCCTTCGAGACTTCTCTGGATATATCTTATACGTGCGGGAATATTTATTCCACCAGGTGAGCATCAACCTTTCACCTACTATGTGAGCAGATTGGCTGGGCGTCCGGTGCAAGAAGAGAGCGGCGAGTGGTGGTCAGACTAAGCTCGAACAATATGGTTACTCTACGTGCAGCGAAGATGAACTGGCCTGCGGATCCTCGGAAGTATTGGAGGCGAAAGGGCTGGGATTTTTGCGCCTGTAGAGTTGCAGGTGTTGCAGAGGGTGTAAAGATGCCTCGAGAACCAGTGGACCTGTCATCGAACATCGAAGTGTAGTGGCTTCGAGCCGGAGTCCGCTCAAGCATGGAATCTCAACCTTTTTGGAAGCCAGCTTGCGAATGAGCGACACGCCTATCCAGCTGGCTTTGACATGCCCATTCATGGGCTGGCTTCGAAAGTAGCAAGGTTGCTGGATCCCACGTAAATTTCCTCCAACGATGCAAGTGAAGTAGCAGCGACGACGCCTGCAAATCGAATACTTGCGAAATAGAACAATCTGGGCTTGCAACATTTTGTGCCAGAGCATATGTACATCACAGCTACGGATATAAATGTTGCAGCTCACGATTGTCTGGCAAAGTGGTTAGGCCCGAGGTTTCACAACGCGACTTACGCAGTGGCAATTGTCAACTCATGGATGTTCTCAAGTTCATCCAGAGCTGGCTGCGTGTGCATACTCGCATCGGGATTCCTAGATCAGTCATCAAAGCTGGTGACTCAATGCTCCATTAGGAAGGAAATTGGTATCGATGACGAGATTTCTTCGGACTATGACAAAACATTTGAAGTGCTCAATTGAAGTCACAAGTCCTCATGGATCTTTCTGGTTGTCGATACTATCGAGCCTTGTTACTTAGCGAGCTGTAATTTCGTGGTACTGGTTTCCATATGCGCTTGAGATCATTCAGCCTGTTGAGGTGGTGCAGGCTTCTTTTCTGGAACCTTATATCCGTCACAGCAGCGCCTTTGTCACATTCATTACAAGCCTTCCGGGTGGACTGACATGGCAAGGTGAAGCGGGGCTGTTAGTACTCCTAACGGAGTTCTTTGTCTTGTTACTTTTAATTCTGCGTTGTCGTTGCTTTATCATTCTTCAGCACGACGCCATGACTGTTACGGTTTTCTTTCGTCTACATGCTGCTACTCTCTGCAGTCGTTTCAAACTTGACGCCTGCCAATACTGCTTCCTCACGTCACCAAAACTCTTTTAAATCTCACGCTGACGTTTCTCCTACGTAGACATTTCAACGCTCGAGTTTGAATTCATTCTACTTCATTGAAATCACTCCCGGCCTTTTCCAACTACTCTTCTGAATTATTACGACGAATTCGAATTTACAACACCACTTGTTACAGCAATAACACTCGTGTCATTTCTTAAGCGCCCTCCAATATGTCTTTCCCAAACTTTGATCCAGCCCAGCAAGGCCAATTCGAAAACGGCAACGGTGCAATGGCACCCCCACAAGGGATGCCGCAGGGCAACCAAGCTCCTGGCCTGTCTCAGGGTCAGGAAGGTGGTTCACCGGCACCATTTGCCCAGCAAGGAGGCGTTGAAGGATCATCCGGCAGTGTCTCTGGCGATGCCAAGACCACCCTCTGGATGGGCGAGCTTGAGCCTTGGATTGATGAGAACTTCATCCGCTCTGTTTGGTTCGGTATGGGCGAACAAGTGAATGTTAAGATGATCCGTGACAAGTTCTCTGGGTACGTGGTGTTGACGATGACCAAACAAGGAGAATCTGCTAACCTGCTTATAGTAACGCTGGCTACTGCTTCATTGATTTCTCTTCTCCCCAAGCTGCTGCTAAGGCTCTTTCCCTCAACGGATCCATGATTCCAAATACTTCTCGTCCTTTCAAACTCAACTGGGCATCTGGTGGAGGATTGGCTGACAGGCGGTAAGCCTCGATACTAACCTGACTCCTAGTTTCTGTACTGACATTTGGTGCAGTGATGAGCGTGGCCCTGAGTTCTCCATCTTCGTTGGTGACCTTGGTCCTGAGGTCAACGAGTATGTTTTGGTCTCCCTGTTCCAGGCTCGCTTCCCTTCTTGCAAGTCTGCTAAGATCATGACCGACCCAATTTCTGGCATGTCCCGAGGTTACGGATTCGTTCGCTTTGCTGAGGAGGGTGATCAACAAAGAGCTTTGACAGAGATGCAGGGTGTCTACTGTGGCAACCGACCTATGCGTATCTCTACCGCGACTCCCAAGAACAAGTCTGGTGGCGGTGGACCACCTGGAGGTATGCCTGGTATGCAAGGTGGAGGCATGCCCGGAGGCATGGCTCCTGGAATGTACTCGATGAACGCCCCACCAATGGGCTACTATGGTGCTCCTCAACCAATGAACCAGTTTACTGACCCAAATAACACTACTGTTTTCGTCGGTGGCCTTTCTGGATATGTCACCGAGGATGAGCTCCGATCGTTCTTCCAAGGCTTCGGCGAGATTACCTATGTCAAGATCCCTCCTGGAAAGGGCTGTGGTTTCGTTCAGTTTGTTCAACGTCATGCTGCTGAGATGGCCATCAACCAGATGCAAGGTTATCCTATCGGCAACTCTCGCGTCCGTCTCTCATGGGGCCGCTCTCAGAACAACTCCGGACCAGCGGGAACTCCTTATCGCCCAGCTCCACCTCCACCACAGTACCAATCCATGGGCATGCCTCCATCTCATCCTTATGGCAACTTTGCTCCTTTACAGGCAAGTAGTCATATTCAGCAGCAGCAACCTCCAACTAACGTCGCTCAGTAAGCATGCATCTTCTTCCGTGGTTCGCGAATGGAGTTCAGTATAGCGATGATGGCGTCTTTTTTCGATCGGCTTTGCCTTTTCAATTTCAGGGGCTTCACTTCTCTGCTTCCAATGCTGGAAAGCTATTTCTCGTCTTAGCGTTACTTCTTCAAAAGTATCGGATGGTGGGGATTTTGTCTTCCATGATGCTCATGTATAAAAGCGCATTCATTAGACGGCTGGCTGATGCTTGATGCGACACGATCTCATATCTACTCTATCTTTCCTTTTCAAAATTTGTACTTCTGTCGCGAGTAGTTGCATGGCGTGGGTTTTCTTACCTCTGATCTACCTCGCGGGTTATTTCAGTTGGCAAGAACAGGGGTGGGGCGTGCCTGGCTTTGTTTCTTCGATGCTCTTCAGCAAGTTCTCTTTTATTTCCTTCGTTTCACGAAAAAAGAATCTTCAACAAAAGTTTAGAACCCCTCTTTTTCCTTTTGTTTTGGCCCGGCCAACACCTAGGAGAACTCGCGCTTGTGCGAGGGCGTTTTCCACAATGTACCCTCTTCCGCACATTTGATTACTATGTTTTGAAGGGCTTCTCGAGCTTTACCTTATACTATATACCCCCTTTTGCCTGTGGACATCAAATCATACTACCCAAACTTTGCCCTATCGTTTTCTTACAGTATTTGTATCTTATACGTTAGCTGCCAACGCGCAACCCTCTTCTCTTATGTCTCGTCCCCGTATTTCGCTAGCGCCTTACCTCGAGCAGAACATACTTGATCAACAACTCTCGAGGGCTTGTTCATTGCGTCTCGTTCTTAAGCCCAAACAGCCTTGGAAACTCAATGGCGTATTGGTGATACTTGTCTTCCACAAGTCTCTACGTGTGCTGTCCCATAATTTTATATGTGTTTCGTCGTTGTATGTCGCTTGCTGACTAATCCTTCGTACGGCGGGCAAAGGTAGTAAGTAGGAAGAAGCCGGTGCCAGCAGAGCGAGGCGGACGTTGCAAAAAGGAGAAATCGTGAGGTCAAGACGAGAAGGGTAGCGGAGAGGAGGATTATCGGAGAGACGTAGACCGCCTGAGGAAATCGGTCTTACTGGCCCCTAGCAAGGTATTCAGTCCTAGGCAATACCAACTACCAGTAGCGTCAACTTCTTCCCAAGAGCTCACCTATAGCGACATTCCTTCGTCTGTATCACAGATACCATGGAGAACAATTGTGCGGTCCCAATATTGGGATCGAGGATTGCAGCCGATCAGGAAACTCGTCTAGCTCTATTCTCGGCGTCTGAGGAAACCTCTCCTCGCCTGACCTCCCACAAACTTACATGCCCTTATTGCTGCCAGTCTGGAGACTAGGCCTGGAGCCAGCAGGGTGATCCCACAGTCCAGAATGCTCTAGGATCTGAGCCAGGAACGGCAAAATACACTTGTGCGAATCAACCTCAGCAGCCGATAGCCGTTTATGTATCAAGACCAAGAGCAAGTGCAAGGCATCTGCCTCGTCACACGCCCAGTCTGCATACTCCGAAATTCCCTCCGAGTCACGGACAGTCTGCGTTCAATCTCGTGCGCAGCACAACTCCACAAACCTCATTCCCGCATCGACATTGCGGAGAGCAAACTCCAAGGACCGCCCGATTCTAGGACCGGCAGCTCTACCCTCGCCGCTTCTTCACTTGTCCACCTCCCCACAGCATTTGAGCAATGTCCCATCCCGAGCTCCTCCGCAGGGTAGATCGGCATACCGTCGTCAAATCTCGAAGGTCTGGGGGAGGAACAGCTGGGTTTCAAGTCGAGATAATTCGACATCGTCTTCGTCACCATCCTTGTCGTCACCGTCATCGTTAGCGCAGATGGAGGCGTTCTTAAGAGGCCTGACATGGCATGGCAGGGCAGGGCCGAGAAGGGACCTGAATTACTTGGAGCATTACTGTTTCTTGCTTGCTTGCGTCACATTGGGACGGAACCAGTTAAGGGAAGGGAGAGGATTCTAACCCCCAAAGGCAAAGAGACTCTTTCGTCTCGGTCTCCCTATGAATGTATGGGCTGAGTGGTTATATCAGACGCTCCTGGTGGGCGATGAAGAAGTTAAATGGTCCAGAGAGCTAGCTAGTCACGGGTCATATTATTCTAGCAGAACAAGAAAATATTGGATCGATCTGCTATTGTATCAGAGACTTTTCTACATATCACCATACATCCATCAAGAGCACTCGCCGTTCGGCCACCGCTAGCTCACTAGCCCTTTCTTCTCCAGTCATGTCGTACAATCGCCATCAACACAGCACAAGGAACGACAGACATATCCCCATCATCTTGCTTCCCAGAAACAAGATGCCAAACAAGTAAAGGAAAACAGCAGAAAACATTAACGCGACGGACAAGGATGATGTGGTATCTTTTAACACAGCAACATGCGGCAAGCAGAAAGAAAAGTGACACATGACAAGTGACACTAGCGATTGACAGGGAGAAGAGGACAGACAGGACGCATGGAAACAAAAACGCCCATTTTCCCATGCAGATGGCTGTTTAGAAGGGCTCTAGTACAGGTGTCGTGTAAAGACCCTCGACTCTATATACAACGAACGCAGTGAAGAAAGAGATGCGAGAGGCGCGTATGCAGGCCTATTATATGTGAACGCCTCAAGTGGAAACCAAGTCTATGCTTCACAGAACCCAGTCCCAGCGACGATTCAGGTCCAAACAGGGTGGGTGGAAAATCCCACAGTAAACAAAACGCCAAGATGCAGACGCTAAAGCGATCAAAGGAGGGTAATCGAATGTGTGTTCCGGAGTATTTTTTGTGGTCATGGTTGAAATATGTTATATTCTGCCACCGTTGTTGCCCAGGTTCAGCCAACTCATATCCGAATTCGTGGCATTGTGCTGGGGGCGTCGTGGCATAGGAACATCGCGTTCTTGTTGAGGGAATGGGCTACCTGTACCCCGAGGAAGAGTAGCACCATACACTGATGCAGTATATGCTTCACTTGGTGCCCTACCAATTGGCCAATCGTCAACACTCTCAGGTACACCACTTGAGAATCCGTCGTAGCGGTCTGGAAGCGATGAAGTAGAGCTCCTCGCGTCTGAGTGGCTGATATGACCTGACATCCCTTCGCCCAAGGGAAAACCATTAGCGGCTGTGGCAATTCTCGGGCTGCCACTATTGACGCGATTGAATTCCGGCTGCCCTGGGATCCGTAAAGGAGGCGGCACTGCCGAAACTTGCGTGACGCCACTCGGTCTTCTCTGTTCTGAGTACGCAGAAATATCCGAATCCCGATCCGAGCCCTCATATGTCGTCCGCTTTGATCCGAACCCGAGTATGTTGAGAGCGCTTCCTCCTGACCAGTACCTGTTCCAGCCTGAACTCCTCCGCGTGCTGCCACGCTTCGCTCTTCGAGTGGATCTTTCCCTCGCAAATGATGGTCCCTTCATCTCCTTGTCTTCAGCAGAGAGACCAACGACCGGTGTCGGCGGTACAACTGAAGGCACTGCTACGGAATATACCGGCTCCTGTGGTATGGGATTGCTGATAGCAATGGTTTTCTTGAAGTTATTGTTGAATTGACTGCTTGTATCACTGCGGATACTAGAAACACCCTTAGATAATCCACGATTGTGTTCTTTTGGAACACGGCCCATCAACATGGCAACCGAAGAGAAGGATCCATGTGACTCGGTTTGACCGTGACCGAACCGTCTGGCGGTAGGAGAGATTGGAGAGAAGGCGCTCTTTTCGGAATAAACCACGTCTGCCATGTCGTTCTTGTCGTTGTCGGGAACACCGCTGGCCCGTCGTTGGTGTCCAGCATCCTGAAACTGCTTCCTATCCTTTCTCCACCTGAATAGCATCAAAATCACCAGCAAGACGAAAGCGGCTCCAGCAATGGAACCCAGCACAGCACCTAGTATCTTTATTGGCAGATGCGAAGACACTGTATCACTGGAAGCTGGACTTGTGGCTGCTGCTGCCGATGTGGAAGTGGCTGTTGGGATGGCTGACGCTGATGTGGACGAGCTATCAAAACCCAGGCCTTGTACAGTTGATACGGATTTGGCAGATAGAAGGGCTGTCGCGTTTGCCCAGCAATTTTGGCGGGCCTTAAATATGCAGAGCACATCGTCGGTGTTGCCGCCGGATATCACAACCTTATTGCTTGCATCCATCGCCATCGAATATATGCTCCTCGTGCTCATGGGTGCTAGTGTGCTATTATAGGCCGGCCAGTCAGCTTCTGTCAAATTTGCTCGCTTCATACGCTGCGACGGCTCCTCCAAGAGTACTTCGTCAAGATCTCGGGATACAATGGGTGCCGAGTTAACCATAGCGTTTCCTGCCGCATCAAGAAGTAGTGTCCGGTTTACAGCATTCGGTGACTGGGTCATATCGAACGTGTAGAGACTCCTGCTGCCGTCATCACCATCTACAATGACCGATTTCACGGAGGTCGTGTTTGAAATAGGATCGGCCAGGGTTATGTTCGAGTTGACCCAAGATGTTGTGGGGCTGAATAACATGACCTCCTGGTTGTCAGTACTTCCGCCAATATATACGGCATTGCTTTCTGTCCACTGCATCAGCATTGGGCTTATTGCAGGCTTGGCCGAGGCCTCGTAAGCCAGCACGTTATGTGGTTCCGAAGCTTGTATCGTGAATGTTTGCGATGAAGCATACTTTTCGCCATCTTGTGATCCGGCATAAACAAGAATCGAATCCGAAGCGTTGAGGTAAACGGCGTTGTGGTATAATCGATTTTGCGTGACGCCAACACTTGGGGATACTGTTTCCCACTGCTGCGTCTCAAATGTGAACTTTTGCAGGCCAAGGTAGTTACTAGAATTGGTTGTCCCTCCCACGATGAAGAGTGCTGAAGCGCTGCTGTTGTTGGGCGGTGTTGCCATCACACAAACTCCTCCCGACACCGCCACTCCCATGGCTAATTCTGACCATTGTCCACCGTTGGTCAGGGGTAAAGATTGGAATATGTCGGACTGGTATGAGTAGAGGGTATTGTTGTAGATGACCGAACAGGCGTCTACGATCGCAGCTACCGGTGTGGGTAGAACCATGATTGTCGGTCTACCTCCTTATCGTCGTGATCTGTCAGTTGTATACCAGTCGATGAAGGCCGTCCCAGATTACTGCCGGGCCGAAGGAATCGTCAATTCGTGTACGGCATCCAAGACTATGAGGACATGGTGCTCGAGAGAGAAAATGAGTGCTGAAAGGAGATTGAGACTACGGTTTGCTGGGCGTCGGAGCAACGAGCGATCACTGAGCTCCCTTCAGTGTTGCAGAAACGAGTGAGTTGCCCAGGAGAGTGCACAGCCTTCGTCCCAAGATGCCTCGCTGCTACGCTTTCGAACCCAGACGGTCAGATAGGTTCGTGTGCTCTGGACTTGGAATGGGGCAGAAGGGAAGTGGTTTGCAATGGCCAAGAGGTTGTCAACCGAAGCCTAAGCCAGATGAAACGAAGGAAGTCGAAGAGTATGAGCAGAACCTCTGTGCGCTGCTGGACCGGAGGCCGTTGGAGCGTATCGGAGAGACGAGACGAGAACAATTGGTTAGGTATGGTATGCCTGTAGATCTGCCACGTTATGGAAGGTGCGTGGGTGGCAGTGAGGTACGAAAGGACTCTGCAAGGAAGGCAGCGTCTTCAGAGAGAAAGGAGTTGCAGCGAAGAGTCGGGGCTCAGCCAGGAGAATGGCGAGGGCCTGCCTGTTCCTTCCAAATGGCTTGATCTACGAACGGGTTGGGCAGATCTGTTTCCGTACGCTTTCATGCACTCGAATTGTGAGACTGCGCAGACCGGGGGGGGTTGACTCGTCGCAGATATAAGACCAATCTAGCGGACGCCGTACGAGGAATCGAAGGGGATAAACGAGAGAACGTGGAAGAGCTAGAGAAGGCAGAGGCAGAGGCAGAGGCAGAGGCAAGAGCAGAGATTCAATCTCTGGGCGTGGTGTGAGTAAGGAGGTCGTCGAGCTGCAGCAGGAGTCGGAGGAGTGCATTCGTTCGCTTGGGTCTGGCTCCTGCGCGCGCTCCTGCACTTACTTGGGGCCGGGATGGAGCAGCAGCAGCAGCATCACATCAGGCTATGCGAGCAAGAATACGGGCACGGCGAGCACACGGACACGACGCTGGACCAAAGAGGTGGCCGGCGCCGAGGAGCCGTCGTCAGCGGAGAGCGCTATCCAGGACGACCACATGGGCGCGCGCTGATTGGAATTCCTGTTGGCCTGTTCCTGAGTTGCGGTGCGCCGGTGCAGCTGCAGGGATGGCTGGGGCATGGCTCGGTCGGGATCAGGGCCCTTTGGGCAACTTCGTGCCTGTCACGGCCCAATTAGGCGGTGCCCTGAAACGCCATCCCTGCTCAGGGGTCGCGCTTTGCCCATTCCTGCGGTGCTCCCCTGTCGCTGCTGCTATTCCCATACTTATCATCATCACCTCTCCATCAAGTCCAGCCGGTAGAAAGGTACTGTACGGTGCTGTAACTACGCCAGCCATTCTCCTCATTTACGCCCTCTGTCCCTCTCTCCCCCCCCCCTCTCCTCCCCTCCCCTCTGCCCTCTCTCCCCTCTCTCGCACGCGCACCCATGCACGCCGTCGGGGCGCGGCCAAGGTTTGTCGGCCCTGGAGGAGGAGGAATGCGTTTAGCCAAAGCTGCAGAGGGTCCAAGAGCGTGTCTTTGTTGTCGCGACGGCTCATTCCAGCTGCCTTGGCGCGTGCGGGGAGCATCTGAGATGAGATGAGATGCGATACCGTACTCGTCCCCTTTGAGTCGCCCCCAGCCCAGTGCTTTCTTCTTTCCTTGCGAGCAATGCAATCTGCCCGCAACCATCATAATAATGCAGGCGCTTCCGCCCGAGCAAGCCCGTACTCGTCCATTATTATTTGCCCACCCGGGAGTCAGGTGCAATTAGTGCAACCGCGCGCTCTGCCGCTGGAGTGATGGCGCCGCGTGATTGGAGCATCACCCGTCAATAAGTCCTGCCGTATGCAACGACCGGCTCGGATCACGCATGGAACTGATCGCTTTTCACCCCATCTTGGCCCGGAGGCGCTCTCACGACGTGAAGAGGTTGCCTGCTCTACCTTTTCCTTTTTTCGCCCTTTGCGCGGTGGGTCATGGCGGTGCATCGAAGGTCGTCGAGGCAAGCAGCAGTGCTCTTTCAGGACACCGATCGTATCATCATGGCGATGGGATTATTGGGCAACCCCGACCAACATTCGTCACCTGTTCGTCGGATTGATGGGCTGCTTCGTGATCACGCCGCAACCGATACCGACTCGTTTCAACCAAACAAGTGCACCCACCCACCGACCGGTTGGCGTGATACCCGTTCAATCACCATGGCCGGAAACGAGCCCGATGGTAAGACCAGGTCTGGCCCTTCCACCGCGATGCCAGGACGCCGGAGGAGCAACAGCGCAGCCATCTCCGGTTGTCGTCATCAGCGAGAAGCAACCTGAAACCCGAGCCTCTCTAGGCGACCCAGCACAGATTTTCGTTGCATACCAGCATTTCTAGCACCATTATATTTACGTGACCATTGGAAAGCAATCATCGCAGCAGGGGACTCTGCTTAGATGATACACCCCACTGGCACAGGTTCATTATTGTTCCATCATGGTGTGTGACTGACAAGCAGTCCTGGGGATCAAGCGAAGAACTCTAAATTGCAGGTCAACTCGGATCGTCCCAATCCAGCAAGAGGACGCATTACGCATGAAAACACAAAGAACCCGATGTCCGTCTTCCATGTGCTTCTTTAAATGAAGCGTGAGGTCGACCCATAACCCCAGAAGCAGCTCGGAGCGGTGGGTTCCATCTACTTACTTACACCATCTCGTCGTCCATCTCCCCATCTATCCTCTTCTCCTGCCCGGTCATCCGTTCCGCAAGCATGCCCAACCCCAAGTTTCACAGACCGCAAGACCGGCCAGCTGGCCGGGCATAAAGACGTAGGATGCTAAATGTCTTACTCGCCAACAGAAACAGTGCCACATCTACAGGTACGCCTAGACTTGAAGCGGGGAAATCCTTCCTCAAAACAATGTCATCATGGATTGAGGTAGTCCACCAGCTCATCAATCCCCATGTCTCAGTCACTGGGCTCTTATCTAGACTTTGTTCCACTATTTTCCAGAGTCCTCCGTTCTCCGTACATAGCATGAAAACTAATGCTTGGAGTATATATAGAAGAGGGGTCGATCCACCTTTTCTATTTGACAGGAAGCTTGAATTTGGATTCTAGAAGCTATGGCATGAGCGGGTCATGAAGTAGCAGTCTTTGTGTACACTTCTCTCGCCTCGATTGTGTTGGTGTTTCGCTCTCTGGATAGGAGAGTAGTCGAGAGCGTATTCGTCACAGGAGTCCGCCTCCTTTCATGTCTTGGAGAGGTCACTACGGAGGCTCATTTAGAATTTACAACTCTCTGCTCGCTCCTGGGTATTCCACTCCCATCCCTCCTCCATCTGCCAACGATCTTCATAGGCTGAACGGGCAAGCAAGCCTTGGAAGAGATGGACTGGACATGACGACACTGGCAACCAAAGAATTTTCTCTTCTCTGTATCACTACTACAAGGTCAAGCATCACGGAGCCCACCTACCCGGATCCTAAATCCTTCCTCTCCCGCTCCCTTCCTACGATTTCTCAAGGATTTCGGGCGTTTTAGCATCCGATTCAATCAGATCACTACAAGACTGTGTTTCCCGGTTTCGAGCTCAAACCTTGTGCTTCCTAGTGCAAAGGATACAAGAATGGGCCGAAGCCTTCGAGTTCTGGCCACTGCCATTTTCTTTCTAGCTGTCATCCATATCATCCATCAGTTCCTCTTCAAGTGCCACCTAGCCGTCAGCCATTCCTCCCAACTTGCCTTGTGGTCGATCATCTCCACCTACTGTCCCACAGCAAAAGTTGCATGAAAGCTGGTACGCCTAACTCTAGGCTTAGTCAAAACTCCTCCCTTCCACTTCACCAGCGCAAAGCAGAATCCTCCGGGCTTTCTAGGGCTTCTTTGCCTTGCTGTCATTCTTCGATCGGAAGCTTGGAATGTTATAGGATTCTTGTAAGTTGGAATTTTTGAAGGATCCGGATCGTGAATCGGCTCTTGTGCGTGAATGAGGACATGATAGTAGCGTTATTTGAATGTGGCATTTGCATGTCAAGATCGATGTCGTCGCTTAGGCGTCCCAGACAAATGGGCCCAAGATGGTGTGTGGTGAGCGGAAGGGGGGGGNGTAAGCCATTCGAGCAGTGAACAATGACATAAATCTCATAGACCCATTACAAGTGTAGAACCAGGAATTGCGGGCGAGAGCAACCATGGAATCCCGAGCGGTCATAAGTAGGTCTTCTACATAGCAACGAAGTCAATCACCACCCGAGGTTAAGTGATTTGGTTTCTCCTAGGCCACACTACATGCGGGTTGATATATGGCCCCCAGATCAAGGTCCTACTCCCCGATTTCAAAGACAAAATGTCCAGCCCGCGAGGAAATGTCTTCACATGCCATCCGCGGCTTCGCTGGCACAAGGGGCATGTCGAAACAACTTCACGCGGTAGATTGTTGTCGTCACGCTGGCAATTACCTACATGTCCGTTTCTTCAGCTCTCCATCTGACTTGGAGTCCCCGAGAGAGAGAGAGCTCGACGAAGCTTTGCTTCACTACTAACGAAGTTTGAGGGCAAAGTCTAGGGGTCACAAGCTTGCAAGGACGAGGAGATCTTCTCTCCTCTCACCCCCCCCCCCCCCCCCCCCCCCCCCCCCCCCCCCCACATTCCTTCCGAGGTACAAAACCGAAGCAATATGAAGATTTATTTTGTCACTTGCAAATACCTATGTAGGTTGACAGATTGAGAAAAAACACATCCATGCCCAGGGCTGCAAAGGAAACTACTTTTTACCCGTGACACCAAAAACTCCAATCAACTCCACACCCATGCCATGCCATATGCCAGGAACTTCCAAAAAGCCATCGTAACCGTTCGGATTAGAAGCGCTCCTTCATTCTTGAAGCCACGGTCCGGAGATTTCCATACACCTTGCCGGGCGGGCTACCCAGAATCAAGCTGACAATCGCCTCGCGGGCGATGTGGATATTCTTGAAGCCGCCTAGGATATGAATCTTGGAGTCGGCCAACACGACTCTCGTCCTGCTTGCATTCTCAATGGCGAACTTCGTCTTTCCGTCCTTTCCGGCAATACGGCCGATGGCACGTCCCATGTGCTCTCCATTGAGCGTCTTGACATCCTTGATCTCGAAGGTCTCAATGTAGAGGTCATCCAGGCGCAACAACGCAATCGCATCATCCACGTCAAATCCCAGACTGAACGCCTTGACGAAATCCTCTCCCTTTTGCAGAGCACCGGTGTCGGTGGTGTGCTTGGAGGTTCGGAGCTCCACTGCCTTGTTCTTGATGTTCATTCTCACTTGCAGCTTGAGATGCTCCACCAGCGGTGGGTAGATCTTTGGCCATGAAGCCTTGAGGGGAGTCATTCGGTGAGGTGGGATGGGAACTTTTCGCGACTCGATTCTCATAACACCGTCCTGTAATGAGTCAGTAGCTGCTGCTTATGAGCCATGCATCATACGTACGTTGTTCTTTGCTGGCGCAAATCTCGGTCGCCCTTCCTCATCAATGTGCATCTCGGTATCAGCGTCTCCCGTAACCTGCATGGCGGTTGATTCCGACGGGATTGCCTCGGGGGCATCGAGAATTAGCTCGTCGTCCTGATCTGGGCCGGATTAGTATATTTTCTTGCCGCATATTACACTCCCACATACCGTTGTTGGGTAAAGGTGCGCTGGCCGCTTCTCCAAGCTCCTCCGGCTGCCTGAGCAGTGCTGTTGGCGCAGGCATGATGTCTCGTCCAAATACTTTCTTACAGACAATATCCTGTATCGGTTCGTCTCGAGGGAGTATCTGGTGCTCGCGGTGTCGTCTGGTGCGAAATGGTCTTCTCTGTGGGGTTTTTACCGATTGTCGTTCATTCGAAATTTTGTCTTATCGCAAATCAAGATAGCGGAACTAGTCCAGATCCAGAATTAGCCACCACGCCGAGCTCATCGCTTGGGGGAAAAAGATGCTTGGAGCTGTTTCTAATATGTACCGAACTCATGTCATCACTGCTTCTTGCTCCTTGCGGCGACTTCGAAGAGCACAGGGTAGGTAGCTCTTCTCAACCATGGCTCTTCTTAATTGAAATAGCGTCGTCAAGGCTGGCGGAAAACTGAGAGACCTCTTTGCTCGCTAAAGTCCGTCCCCGAAATGCCTGGAGTAAGCTTGTAAATAGCTTCCTCAGGGTCTAGATGGAAAAGCAACTTAAAGGGTCAAGTGAATGCAATCCATTGTAAGCAATATTTCATTGCTGGGTGATTGGGATGGGTGGATCAGTTACAAGTGAAAGTTTCAAGCGCGTTCAGTTATTGCAAGAACATCAGTTTTCGGGGCGGTGCTGATGGTAGAGGTTTGCTTTCACTACTCCGGTACGGCATGTCCTTCTCTAGATATCCACCACAAGCCTCTATCAAGGGATGCGATCTATGATACGAATGGAGAGCTGCACCTCTCTTAGTTCTGGCAAGGTGCATCTGACCATTGTATGAAACATCCATGGATGATTGGGCAGCCTGCGCGCGGGCAACCTTTGCTTGTCCAGTTGCAAACTTTGATTTCTGGCGACTATGAGTTGTCTACCCGATATCTTCACGATAGGAGCGGGAAAGATAGCCAGCAAGAAAGGAGTCATATGTTTCCCTTGGGCGTGTTGATGTCTGCCAGCGTGAAAGTGGAGATAAGCCAATCAGAGGGCTCACAGATGTTGTTTTTTATGCTCGAGCTGAACAACCAGACTTTGCTTCCAAGGTAGTATATTATGTTATGCAAAGCTTCTGAAGCTCTCCAGATCAAAACAGTATAGTGATCAGAAATGTGCCTTCTCATGTGGCCTAATGGGAAGGGTAGGATGTTGGAGCCGCGTGCGGATGAGACTTGGTTTTGCATGTGATCCCTCGACTTTGGCGGGCAATATACGTGAATGGCAACTTATGAGCAGAGAAAAAGTCGCAGGACAGCCAGGGTAGAAGAGCTAAGAGCAGGGTCAAGTAAGCAGAGAAACGGAGGAAATGTTTTGATAAGATCTTTCATTAAGCTCGTCCGAAAGTGATTAGCGTTGAATGTAGTACTAGGGTCCAGAACGCGTCGGCAGAAAGTAGTTGCGGATGACGCTGTCGATTCCTAAAAAGCTCGATTTCTCCTTGATCAGCTTGGCTTTCGAGTCTACATCCCCCTCCTGCTGTCCCATTGCGCTGAGCCTGCGACTTCAACAGTCTGCTTGCTTCCAGCCTCAGAATGACCCTGCAAATATGGCGATGAAGACATGCAAAAGGCTTTGGTCCCATCTGTGGGAACCTGCGCACCCTTTCTTCTCCCCCAAGCCATCGACATGTCACTACTCGACGACGTCGCACCTCGCACATCCCTTTTCACGAACAACTTCAAGACCGGGCTTTAGATCACTGCCAAAGCCATCGGCAAGAAGGAGTCTTACTTCATGCGGGCTACTATTCATCGACATTAGTCCTACCACGACTGTGCCAACATCTCCGCTCACGGCTTGTACCACCATAGAAACCCCATATTTCACAACGCAATTCGTTCCACGGCAGTCGATATCCGCTCTTACACAAAAGACATGGCGCAGAGAACTTCATACGAACAGTCGAAGAAGGGAGAGAGGAACCTCGAGGAGAAACAAGAGCTCGACTTCAAATCTCCAGAATGGTCACAAGCCCCCGCAAGACAAAAAAGAGAACGCACATATACAACCAATAGTGAGACGGAGCGAGGAAGAATCCGAGTCTATGGCCAGCAAATACCTCCACCTTCCACACATGCCAAAGTTACCTCATCGGCCAAGCCGGGAAGAGCTACTTGCTGCAGCAACTGGCTTTTGGTCACGATTAAAAGTTCGCTTCAAGTGGTTGACAATTCGAAGTGCACGGCCGTGGAATGTGGACGACTGGAGTGCCTTTATATCATGGTTTGTGCTGGGAAACATTGCCTGGTTGGTCATTGGAACTACTACGTTTCTCTCGCTCGTCATTTACACTGTCAACACTGTTGTTGCTCAAGGTAAGCCGCCAAAATCCCTCTCTTCATGTTCCCTCTTCTGATATCTGCGCAGAAACTCTAGCGAGGTGGGTTGGTGATTACCTTACTCATTCCGCCGGTATCAAGGTTGTTTTCGAATCTGCCATTGTGCCCAAATGGGGTGATGGAGTTATAACTTTCCGCAATGTGTTTGTTTCACGAAGACCTGGACAGGGCCACTCAAAAGTCAGCAAAGGATCTTCAGCCGCGGCTGCTGCGGCTGCCGCCGCCGCTGAGCGTGGAGCTGACCCTGAAGGCGACCACGGTGACGAAGACACTAATTATACTCAATTCGACATCACCATAGACACGGTGAACGTCACACTATCATTTGTGAAGTGGTGGAATGGAAAAGGCTTGATGCGTGATGTCGAAGTGCAGGGAGTCAGAGGAGTGGTAGATAGAAGATCAGTACGCTGGCCTGCTGAATACGTGGATCCGAGGACATATCTACACGAACACCGTGCAGGAGATTTCGAGATTGATTCCTTTAAGATGGGAGACCTGCTTCTGACCATACACCAACCGAGAGGCTTTCGACCGTTCAATGTTAGCATATACACTTGCGAACTTCCACAGTTGAGGAAGCAATGGCTTTTCTACGACTTCCTCTCCGCAAACAACATGTCGGGATCGTTTGACAATTCCCTATTCAACATTCATCCGTATCAAACCCACAGTTCCAGTTCACCGCAAACTACGGATCTGGGAGAAGCAAGTCCTTGGAAAAAGCATAGCCGCCTTCGTATAGATGGCTTGAAGATTGACCACCTCAACCGAGGCGTGGACGGGCCATTTGGATGGATCCACGAAGGAAAGGTAGACATCGTAGCCGATGTCAAATTGCCCGCCGAAACAGACGACAGCATCGCAAAAGTGATGTCTGACTTTTATGATCGAATGGAAGCCACGGTAACTTCGAATCGCTACATGCACATCCTGGAAAACCACCCCCGAAATGCAGACCTAAATACACCGGAGGCTAAAGCTGCTTTTGAGGAGAAGCGCGACCGAGATGATGATAAACGTTTCTTGGTAATGGATCTTCGCGTCCACTTCAACGACGTCAAAGCAGCTGTACCACTCTTCACGCGGGATCTCTCATACGTTAACCAAGCACTAATCCGGCCCATCGTCGCTTACATCAATGCTAAGCGCACCTTCATTCCCATCAACTGTACGATTGTGAAGCGTGTTTCAGAGTTTGATGGTAGCTGGACGATATTCGATAGTGGATTGATGGAAGATCTTTCGGCGGAGACTTACGCAGCATTTGCGAAGGACGTAATGGACAGCCAAGCCCGCATGCGGAGGTTGAAGAAAGTGGGCTTCTGGAGCATTAGTGTTGCTGTGCATGCATTGTTCATGGGCATGGCTGGCAACGTTGCTTAGTTCCTCATCTCACTTCCTGACCAGTTCACGACGACATGTATAAAAGTTCAGGCGGTTGATATATATCGTACTGAGGGTGTGGGACGGTCTAGGCAGGGAAGGATCGGCGTTCTCTGAAATCTCTGGAGAGGAAGATCCTCTACACAAGGCAGGGCATTTGCATGGCGTTTGGGGTTCTGCACAGTTAGTCATTGTAAATTAGATACACAGCGGCGTTTGGGGAGCCTGGGGCGGCGACATACTTGTCAGTGACAAACAACGATCAGTGGGTCTCATATCATAGCACCGAAAAGCGTCCTTGTTGTGAGAACATAGGTTATATATTCCTCTCATTGGTAGATAGGCAGCTACCTAGAAATGCCCAGAAAGAACGCCCAACTTTTTGCAGGCCCCTGCCTACGTACTTGTATCGCCATTTAAAATTGAACCCAATAATCATTTACATGCTCCTTCCCACAAAATAAAATCCAGGATTGAACAGAGAGAGTGAATAAGAAAAGCTTATGGTTCATTTCAGATATGTAAAGTGCGCGTCGAAACTTCGATCTATTCTGCCGAGATAGTTCATGATGAACCTGACACCCGGAACTATGGGTTTTCAGGTAGGACGAGCTTCTCACCGCACTTGATGATGTAATGCCGAGACGCCCGTCCTCATAAAATTCCCGTGAAATCATACACTTTTTATATTGGGCACTCGCCTACTACACTCCCTTCGTGATGCTCGCCGTTGACTTGTCCAAGTCATCTTTAGAGTAGATACTACCGCCATCATAACCAAACAGTTCCTGATCACCCTTACCACCAAGCCCCATGAACTCGTCAGGCTTTCGATTATGTGCTGGTGTCTCTTCTGCCTTTGGTGCTCCAGCTTTCGCTTTTGGCTCTCCATTGGCTTTGGTAGCAATACTGTTGTTTACTCTGTTGATAGAATTGGCAGAGTTGGGATTCTTGACGTAGATTCGAACAGGGCTCTTGTCTGGCTCAACATCAATAACCCTGGCGATTTTGACATCGTTAAGTGCGCTGAGCAAGGTTCGCTCCCGTGCCATCTTGCGCTTGCTGAAGTCTAGATTAGCGATGCCGCCTACAAGACCATCAGTACTGTCGTTGAAATTGAGGGCCTTTTCAGTAGTCCATGGGTGCTCTAGGCAATCGTCAATTGTGTAGCGCTTTTCGACATCCACGGTCAACATGCGGTCGATCAAGTCGAGAGCTGGGTCTCCTACAGAGTCCCAGTATGGAGATGGATAGTCGAATCTACCCGCCTTGATTTGTTGGGTGAGGTTGTAAGGGTTCTCGCGAGAATACAGCTCATCCGAGAAAGGAGGAAAGCCGCAAAGGCAGATGTAGAGTACAACTCCAAGTGACCAAACATCTACTGCTCGAGTGTACCTTCGATGTCTAGAATCTTCCAAGATTTCAGGTGCCACGTAACTTGGTGTTCCACAGAGCGTGGTTGTGAAGGATTCTTCTCCAATAATCTTAGCAAGCCCAAAATCAGCCACTTTGACATGGAGATCTTTATCTGTGAGAAGGATATTCTCAGGCTTGATATCTCGGTGCACGATGCCACGGTCATGCTTGATGGATGTGAGCGACATGTAGCAATATAAGGGAAGATGGATCTTACCAAGTACTTGATACCTTGGAACAGCTGTATAAAGACCTTTCTCGTCTCTGCTTCGGTCAACTTTTGCTTCATGACGATCCAGTTAAATAGTTCGCCCTCAGCTGCCAGCTCTAGCACAAGATAGACGGCATTGGTCTCGTCATAAGTGTCTTTCAGACAGAGCAAATTAGGGTGGCTAACACCCATCAAAACCGCGATCTCCTGTTGGAGTCCCTCAGTCTTCGATCTTTCCTCGACGCCCGGTTGCTTGCTAAATACTTTGACGGCGTATCTTTGCCCGGTCGCCTTCTCTACACACAAGAAAACCTCTGCGAAATGACCCTTGCCTAACTTCTCTAACAGGGTGTATTTCTGTAAGAAACCACTCGTGTTTCGGTTCTTGGGGTACCGGAAAATGAATCTTGCCTTATCCAACACCGTAATTTCATCGTAGTCTTGAAGCTCTCTTCGCTTGTTTCGTCCAATAATAGCCTCATTGACAAATGTTCCGTTGCTAGACATATCCTCTAATATAGCTACTGCATCGCCACCTTTGTTTTCTATGTAGAACAGACAGTGTCTATTCGAAACGATGGGATCCTCGATGATGAGATCTGACTCCATTAGTATAATGATCTTGGGGTCACATCAAGATATAACATACCACACTCAGGATGCCGTCCGATAAGATATCCTCCACTGGCAATTCCAGCAAGCTTCGTGTCCTCATAAGCCTCCTCTTCCTCTGCAAAGTCTTTCCTGCCATCTTGAGACACTCTGTTGCCTTTGAACTTGCCAAAGTTCTCCATGCCGCAAGGTAACGGACATGCATTGCGACGCCTCAAGACAAGAGGCTTTCCGTTATTAAATTGCTGGTCTAATGGGAGCAGATATCCCCACACACCCTCCTCTGCCTCATCTTTTACCTCATCGGAAAGCGCGGCAGCAGGGTGAACAAATTGTGAGAACACCTGTGTATCCTGCGGAGGGGAGGAGAAGCGTCCATCTTGAGGTGGTGATCGATGCTGAAGTTGACTGGGGCGACCACCTTCAGGCGAAGCAGTTCCCTCTTTGATCGCATCGCTTGAAGACGGCGAGTCTTGATGGGTGACCGGAGATGGAAGTTGCTGCTTCTTAGATATGGGAGTCGTTGAGGCTTTTGGTTCGGGATCTTTCTGCGATTGAGACAACCGTGTAGAACGGCGAGGTTTCTTCGAGGCCTCTTCTTCGCGGTCGCCAACTCCGCCCTTGAGTGGTAGATATCAGCCTTGTAGTCATGACACGCGCCAGTCCTTCTAACATACTCGTCCTCGCTTTAACTGACTCTTCTCTCCGCGTGGAGCCATGTGCGCGGAAATGGCCTTTCGAACCGGACTGGTGAATAGCTAGCTTGGAGGCTCTTCGCCGCAGGAAACGAGCAACGCCAGCAGACAGAGCAGATAGAATCGTTGATGGGAAGTAAGTACTTTGTTCAAGTGACAATCGCTATCTTTGCGTTGCTTGTGTTGCCTGAGGATATAGGGAAAAGCAAAGAGTCTGGGATGGTCCAATGCTTGATAAAAGTGATGGGATGATGGCGAGTGGTCGAGCTTGCCGGCAAGGTAGCTTAGAGTTCGACCGAATGCTGACGGCGAATGATCTTCTGGTTCAGCCGGAAACAGGGGCTGTTCATTTGCTATCATCGATTTGTTCCTGGCTATTCAATCTTTAACCACCACTTCTGAACCTTTGAGCCTTTTTCTTTTTAAGAGTCTGGGAGTAGAAAGCTAGTAGCATTAAAATAGCACCGTGACAATTGCATCATGATCTACACACTGAAACTTGTTAAGCATGATCAAAATCGCTACATTCAAAGCATATTTTATCAACTCGTGATCTAGCCTTGTGATACAGCCTCGTCTTTGGAACGGGTATGACCTCACGACTCGGAGACCCGACGAGCTGCCTAGATGCTCTTCCGCTTTATGCTACGTTGGTCATCCATGTAGCTCTGCTATGTGACCATACTAGTCAAATGTAAGGGCCTATTAAGCAGGCCGAGCAGCCTTGAGCTCTAGTGCTCGACCTCTTCCAAGCCTGCCTCCTCTTGAGTTGCAGCTGCCATCTTTACCGCCAGAAGACCCTGACAGAAGTGATGGAAGCATTTTTCTCTGGAAATTATCATACGATAATACGATAAGCTTTCAGCTCTCGAATCTTGACTTTCTTTTGACTCCCTGGACTTGAGGTGAATTTGACCTTCCACGGTCCAGGCCCGCCATGACTCTCTCAGCAGCACTCTTCTGTCCTCCCTTACTGAGACTTGGCGTACCACTTCGGCTCGACTCTCCGGACACGCTGGCAGGGACAAAGTCAACCGCTTCTCGTTGTCCTCGGCTCTTTTCATCTTCTTTCCTCTTCAGGATCTTCTGCTGGCTCTTTGCCAAATCCTCCTTGTATGCATATGCAGGAAATGACTCTGGATCCCAGATATCCTTGGGGAGCGTTGTCATATACTGACCAATTTCATCAATATCTGCAAAGTCCATAAGCTTCTGCATCAGGCTTGGGTTCTTGAGAGCGGATGATCTCGCCAATTTCTCGTTGAAGTGGACGCCTTGCTTCTTCAATTCGAGAAAGTGCTTGAACTTGGCATTCGTGCTTGCTAAAGGCGAGCCTGGAGGAGAGGGGGGAATATCGTAGGACGCAATAGTCGGCAGAGTCAAGTCTCGCAGGAGGGCTCGGTTTGCTGAGTACGGCGATTGGGGTGTGCTGTCCTGCTCGATATCCTGATCGCCATTCTCAAGGCCTTCTGCCATAGGCATGTCTGCCGGTATCGTTGGCCCAAGGACAGGACCAACAAGTGGAGCTGGGAAGGCTGTCACTGTTTCTGTTGAGGGGCGTTTTGGCTCTGGTAGATTTTCTGTCCCTCGAGTTTCTGCTTTTACACTTTAAAATGACTTCGAGGCCTCAAGTCCGTGACGAGTACATACCAGAATACGGGTCATTCAAAGAAGAACTAGCAGCCTGCCCATCTTCAGCTGGCTATAGTCTATATGATCAGTGAAGGACCCAGAATACCTGTAAAAGGCGGGAATATGCGTACGTAGTTCGGCTTTGGCGATGATTGATTCCCATTTTGGACATCGTCCTCATCACCACTGCTTCCATAATCAACCAGTGCCGCCATTGTGAAGTTGCAGTGGAATGTGACTGCGGTAGAAGGTCGTTGGTTGCGCAAAGATCAGAATCCGTATGCAGCGGGCCGGAATTTAAGCGCGTTCGCGTCAAGGTAGCCTGGAGCTCCAGGAACCTCAAGCAACACCTCAAGCAAGCTCTCACATCTCTACGAAACGGATCCCTCAACAGCCTACTATTGTACTTCTCGACGAATTTCAGACCCAATAACAATACAATCACCAGAACCGCTATCATGAACCATTTGCCACAAGCCTGGGGTCGTGTAAGTAATTACAGGGAAGGTGTGCTGCATCATGGGCCCCAAACTAACAGATGCACAGCCTAGAGACGATGTTTATGGACCTTACGATGCATCATATCTCCAATCCAGCCATGGACCAAACCAACATACACAAGCACCGATCGTCACCGGTACCTCAGTCATAGCGCTGAAGTTCAAGGACGGCGTGGTGATTGCAGCAGACAACCTAGGTAGACCCACCCCAATCCCAAGCCTCCAGCACGACCAAGGCTAACTATGTGCACTATATAGCATCCTATGGATCTCTTGCTCGATTCACGGATGTCAAGCGTCTACGAAAATTCGCAGACTCAACTGTTGTGGGGTTCGGCGGCGACGTCTCAGACATGCAATACCTAGATCGCCTGCTCATCTCACTGGACACCGAAGAAGCCTACAGTAGCTCCGGCCACACGTTGAACGCAAAGAATCTACACACATACCTCGCAAAAGTCTTCTACAAGCGACGATCCGACTTCAACCCCTTGTGGAACCAGGTCTTGGTTGCAGGTCTGGATGGAGAGAAGAAGCCATTCCTCGCCAGCGCCGATCTGCTCGGAACAACCTTTACATCACCATCGTTAGCAACAGGCTTCGGTGCCCATCTCGCTCAGCCCCTGTTGAGAAAGGTAGCACCGGATGAGGAGGCAGCTGCGAAGTTGACGAGAGAGCAAGCCATTGAGGCGGTCAAGGAGAGCATGAAGGTCCTCTTCTACAGAGATGCTAGGAGTTTGGACAAGTACTCCATTGCCGTTGTCACCAAGGATGGTATTGACCTGAAGGAGGACGAGCAACTGGAGAAGCAGAGCTGGGCTTTTGCCGAGGGTATCAGAGGCTACGGCACTCAGGTCAACTAGATGGCTGTTATCTAGAATCTTGTGCTTCTATTTTGCTGTACTATTATGGGAGAAATGGCACGACGCATGAAATGAATTTTATTCACGATGATATGTGGTTTGATAATGATCTCGCACGCTCTATTCTATTTCTCACGGGTAAGACGTACTATGCACGATGCAATCAGCTAGCCTTATCAGCACTGGGATCGTTTTCAGCAACGCCTGCGTAGCTACATTTAGAGCCCAGTTATAAGAAGCCTAATATCGTCTAGGAACTAGATCCATCTTGATTGTTTAAAGGCTCCTCTACAATACAGACATCGTCGCAATCTGGCACAGTATCTTTATTTTCCTGGCAGAAACCCAAGCCGTGATCCCCCAAGCTCTCCATTTTACCCGTAGACCTTCGCTAAAATTCAAAACCGAACACTGGTACAAAACGGCTACAATTGCAGCCACCCACCTACTCGACAGTCACAGACTTGGCCAAGTTACGTGGGAAGTCCACATTTACACCCTCTGCAACTGCGAGCCAGTACGACATCAGTTGCAAGGGAATGACGTTAAGCAGGCCTTGCAGGCAGTCGACGGTCTTGGGAACCTCGATCTTCTCAGCCTGGCCAACCTTGAACTCCTCATCATTAGGATTACAGATGACAATTGGCTTGCCAGATCGTGCAATTACTAGAGGCTGTTAGCATTCATATAGACTATTGGTGTTGCACAGATGGCATACCTTGTTGATAAGCGTTTAAGGACTTAGCGAAGATATCGTCGCGTGTAAGAATCATGATAATGGGCAGGTTCTCATCAACCAACGCCAAGACACCATGCTTCAATTCACCAGACATAACAGCTTCGCAATGGAGATAGGAGATCTCCTTGATCTTGAGAGCACCTTCCAATGCCGTGGAGAATTGGCTTCCTCGTCCCAAAAGCAAGAGACTCTTCTGGTTTTGGAATGTTCTTGCACAAAGATCCTTGATTGGTTGATCAAGCTTCAAGATCTCCTTGATTTGCTCGGAGATCTTACCAAGACCCTCCATGATATCTTCTCGTCGCTTTTGCTTTGATGCACGATCCTCACTCAACGAGAGCGCGAACATGACCATGGCAATGAATTGCGAGGTATAAGCCTTTGTGGAAGCAACACCAATCTCGGGGCCAGCGTTGACGTGTACACCACAGTGGGTGAGGAGAGAGATGGATGAACCAACAACGTTCACAATTCCGACAGTCAACGCACCGCGCTCCAAACAGTATCGCAAGGCCATGAGAGAGTCGGCAGTCTCACCGGATTGAGAGACGAAGACGCAGGTATCATCACGGAACACCGGTGCCTGACGATCCAGGAAGTCGGAAGCCAATTCCACAGCAATAGGAATTTCTGTCAGCTCCTCGAAAATACCTCGGACAGCCATACAAGAGTGGTAGCTAGTTCCGCAGGCAATGAAGATAATTCTTCGGCACCGACGAATAGTTGCAATGTAAGATCTCAAGCCACCCAAGGTGATCTGCTTGTTTTCGATATCGATACGACCTCTCATGGTATTGATGACTGACTCTGGTTGCTCGAAAATCTCCTTCTGCATGAAATGGTCGAACTTGCCCTTCATAATCTCCTGCAATTCCAGCTCAAGTGTCTGAATGGTTCGTACATTTGAGGATCCATCAGCCTTTGTGAGTCTGTGGATGTTGAGGGAACCTTCGTGGATATGTGCAATATCGTCGTCCTCGAGGTACATGACCTTCTTTGTGTGCTCAACAATAGCAGAGGGGTCAGAGGACAAGAAGAACTCAGTTGGCATTGGAGCTCCATCATCAGTCATGAATGCTCGGGATTGAGATCGGTGCAAGAGAGACTTGTCGGCTGGGGCGAGGAGGTTGCCAGCGGTGAGGAAGTTACCCACATTGGACTTCTTCAACGCAACGTTCTGAGAAGCTCTCTCAGCTGGAAGAGGGCCATCTTCGGTGTATTCAACATCGACAAAGTCAACCTTCATTCGCTTTTGTGTTCGTACACCAATCACGAGGGGAGAACCCTTTCTGGCAGCAATAACTTCGTGGGGATAGTGGACAGACTTCATCAAAAGTCCGAAAGCACCTTGTAGCTCCTTGATAACAGCTTTAGCCAGGTCGGTAAAGCCAATGGTTGGGTGCTGGTCGTAGAGGTACTTGGCGAGCTTTGCAATGCACTCCGTGTCGGTTTCGGTCTCAAATTTAAAGCCCTTGGATTCCAACAACGTCTTCAACTCCTTATAGTTGGTGATAATTCCATTGTGGACAACGGAGAATTGCCACGTTGTGTCTGATCTGTGAGGATGGCAGTTGAGTCTAGATGGTGGACCGTGGGTAGCCCATCTCGTGTGTGCAATACCGGCGTGCGAGTCGAAGATCTTGGTGAGATCTGGCTTCTCCTCCTCAATGAGCTGCTTGAGCTTTGCGACTTTGCCAACCTCCTTGAATGCAAAGACCTATTTATTGAAACGTTGTCAGTTGATCTGCCAGTACAACTTTCAGGGGAAAGTGAACAGTTGCTCCCGATGGAGGGGTCTGCGTACCTCGTTTTTCTTGTCTCCGTCTACAGCAAGACCAGCAGAATCATATCCACGATATTCGAGGCGGGAGAGACCTTATGAGAGCACAGTGTCAGCCGATGGTAGTAGTGATTTTGCAGTCGCAGAGCTATGGTGAAGCCTGAATAAACAGGGGGAGGCGGGGTTGTCGTACCGTTTACCAGAGTATCGAGAATATATTTTCTGTCCTTCTCCACCAGGTAATTGATGTACCCAAAAATTCCACTATGACGAGAGTCAACTTGCTAGCCCAGCGAACGCAGCAGGTTGCGTGGAAAGGCGGGTGATGTAGCTATAGAAGCTTTGTTTACATACCACATGTTTGCTTGTTGTCTTCAATCGCAGCTGTGGTAAGCGTAGGGTTCTGCAGATGCGAACAGAGAAGACTTCGAGATGGCGTGCTAACGAGAGAAAGGGGACGGTGCTAAGGAGGGAAAGAGGAGGAAGATGTTTGAGCTTTATAAGGAGGTGAGTCCAGCGGGAGGGGAGGGTCGTATGTAGCTTCTGAGAGTAACGACAGAGCTGTTTTAGTCCCAGAAGCGGATTCTATTAGACGAGAACGGGGAAACTCAGTCGTCTCCTGAGTGCCAGTCAACGCCACTCCAGGAACAATCGTCCCAAAGGCAGCGGCTGCATTGACTCTAGCCTGCCACCGGCGTCTTTGTCACTTTGTCCTTTCGGGCCAACATCCAGTAATGACTCCATCTGTTGGGGGATCCCTTCGTATTTTTGCAACACATCATGGAAATCACAGGGGCGGCAGCCAGCACAGCCTCATATATTCCACCACCTCCCGGTGTCAACGCGGGCTGCCGAGTACGATCTGGGATGGGATGGAGTGGAAGGAAGCACGTTGACTGGGCAGGGTTGCGTAGTCTAAAAATACCCAGTCTTGGACTACGGCAAGCAGGGTAAGGTAGGCAAGCGTCACAGCGTCCGGATACGGCACTTGGACAAACATTGGAGAGATATGTGTATCCTTGTCATCACGGTGTTGGTTGAAAACGTTCTGCGACCGACGCGCTGCATTCCTGAAGAATGTTGCTGTGCTCGTCAGGCTATGTTACGTGGTGGGAAGAAGCTGCGTGCCTGTTTGCACGGTCGTGCTGTGGCTGATCTGCAAGGACAGTGAAACGAGGCACAGCAGCAACATCAATCCTGCAGCCCTATCGCAATGGAGAGTAGACACAGTATGCAGCTGTATAAAGGGATATGTGTCTCCAGATACGGGTGATTACGAAGCATTGGCTTGCGACACAATTCTATCACATCGGCTCAGATGTCGTTTGGAATCAAGACTGAGTCTTACTTGTGTCTAGAGTCAAGACCTACGGGCAACCTCATCGATGCAAACCATGTAATGATTATGATACACCGGGTTTCAAATGACGCTACTACTACGAGCACGTCAAAGGTAGAGAGGAGTTGAGGATTGTGTTGCAAGAATTAGTACCCGTGGTATACTGAGGATGTTCACAGGGACATTTTCCTCGGCCAGGAAGTATAGAAGCTCGCAGCAATTCTGCCTTTCCATACTTTGAGATCTACCTAGGCATGGAGATCCCCTCCGCCCTGAAAGCCACCTATATCATTAAAGAGCTTATCTTAATGGCTCGTTGGTTAAGGACCTAGATGCTTGTAAATGCACCAAGGTTTAATATAGTATCTTAATCAAAAGTACTGAGTACTTATCCTTGACGGTCTCAGCGGCTTAGGACAAGTTCTCCTACCCTGCCATTTCAAGGAACCCAGATGTAAATCGTGGCCTTAAAGGCGCTTGACAATCGGTACATTATTTTAAGGCTCGCATTCCTGACACTTTCGATATATTCAAGACTAGATGCAACAGTTAGTACATGAGAGGGGATGCTGGACTTACTCTTACTTCACCTAGTAACCGTTCCTCTACGGTTGGTGATAGAACAAAAAGGATATAGCAATCGCTATGAATAATCTATTCTTGTAAGAGTGTAACCTAACACATGTCCTCATGCTTCAGACGGCCTTGCAAACTAAGTACACATTGGAAAGGCTACATTCCAACTTTTAGAACTGAACCACAACCGCGATACTTTGGCAACTAGAATTTGACCTTGAATGCAACTATCGTAATTTCCAAATATAAGTAGGCTCCAATATGTCAAAGGTCGTTGTTCTCTTGCAATATGGAGGTCATAGGCCATAAGCACAAC
Organism: Coleophoma cylindrospora; assembly: GCA_003369665.1. Taxonomy (NCBI): domain Eukaryota; kingdom Fungi; phylum Ascomycota; class Leotiomycetes; order Helotiales; family Dermateaceae; genus Coleophoma; species Coleophoma cylindrospora. Next base: position 1,228,928 of record PDLM01000005.1, on the reverse strand, counting down.
TTTCCCAAGTCTCGCTTCCGAGCAACTGCTTCAGCATGACTGTAACAGCATCTCGGCAAGTGCCATTTCCCCGCCTTCAGCTTTTCTTACATAGCACATGTTTCCGGTATGTGGTAGCACCGAATTTTGAGATCTCCCATGTATCAGGATTCAAGAATTGATAAGAACAAGACTTACAACTTCCCATTTATGTTCACAACCAGTAGTATTCGGGTTAGCTCACTTAATATATAAAGGTGTCTCGGTGCCAACTCTATATCTGCGCAGCACCCCGTGTGACTGAGTCGTTTTCATTAGACGTAGGGAATAGTAGATAAATGCATACATAACTTTGGTTTCGAGGATATCAGATCACTGTTCGCCGAATACTATTGGAGTACCATTCATGTATCAGAAAGCCAAGCGCCAAGTGATCAGAACTAGTATTTTGTCACCCGACGGTGTGCATTGCTTATCTCCTTCCTAATCAGATCTTTACGCAACCAGATTTCGATCAACTGCATCTCCGCAAGTCTTGGAAAGAATTACTAATACAATTCACACAATCTACCCTACCTAGAGATCTTCTAATCAAGGAGCTAGATAAACTGTAGAGGTCTCTTAGCAAGGCTAGGCAACCTCTCGATTTTCATATGCAGATGCCACAATCAGATGCGCAGAGCTGGGCCTTCCTATGGTAGTAAGAGCGCCGAGACTTTAGGATGTAAAGACTTGGATAATTTGCAACGCCCAGGACTTGGAAGAAGATAGGAGAGAGGGGCCATAGATTGATGGTATTGGATGAACTTTCTACACTTAAGCTTAACATGTAGCTTTCTCCTCGCCAAGTGGTGTTGCCATTGGCTCTGCATAGCTACAGTTTAAACTTGAAGCCCATCAAATACGCAGTTGCTGATCGAGTCCAAGATATACGATAAAAGTTTCCAAGGCATAGATGCAAGGGCTAGGTTCCTAGCACACGCAGAAAGATATCTTATCATCTATATAAAGACTACTTACTCACCCAACATTTGAATGATTTATGCAATATAAGCACTTTACGTCTAGAGTGTATGACATTATCTTCTGTGTTTTTGTTCCTGCTTGATCAAAGCATCCAATATGAAGCTCTCAATTGCGGTTCCTATCTTCTCTCTTGCTGCCACTTCGGTTTTTGCAAACTTTGTTAAGGAGAGAGCTCTTCCTCTGGTTCAATCGGTGAGTTTATACCATGCAAGGACTCAGCCCTACGTTCTTCAAGTTAGAATTACGAGGATTCATTTTAGCCTATGATATTAGACTGCAAGATTTGAGGGCTTCTATGGTTATCTTTTCAACGCTTGAAATATTTGATCAACGCGGTTACTATTGGAACCCATTCACTTACGTAAGGTATACTACACAGAATCAATTACGAAGAGTACTCCTTCGGTCTGAGCTTCTTGCCAAGTCCCAAAAGCTTGAACAAATTGCATACACGACGCCAGGTCGAAATCGGGTTGTTGGAAGTCCTGGTCACGCGGAGACCTTGAAGTACATCTCTGAGACTGTGGTTGCCCTCGATTATTATGAAGTTACAACGCAATCGTTCACCGTCCCCATGGGCAATTCGACCCTTCTCGTCGGAGGAACAGCATATGAGTCAAGACTTATGACTTTCACCCCTGGAGGCCACCCCGTAGCACCGCTTGTGGCAGCCGCCAACCTTGGTTGTGATCCAGTAAGCATTATCAGAAACTCAACTCAAAATGTACTAATACTTCATAAAGGCAGATTACCCAGCCGAAATATCAGGAGCTATAGCTTTGATATCCCGTGGAACCTGCGAATTTGGGCTGAAATCAGCGCTTGCTGGAGCTGCTGGTGCCATTGGTGTATTGATCTACAATAATGTCGATGGTGCTCTGTCAGGTACTCTAGGACAGGAAACACGCCCAGAAGGCTCATATCCGCCCACTTCCGGCATTTCTAAGGCAGACGGGCTGGCATTGTTAGCCAGCCTACCTCAAACTGGTGATCTGAACATCATTCTTGTAGATGTACCAACGTGCGTGTCCCAAACAAACAAGTAAGCGAGCAAAACTAAATATATCTAGTTACAATATAATCGCACAAACGAAGGGCGGTGACCCTGAGAATGTAATTCAAGTAGGAGCGCACTCAGACTCCGTCGAGGCCGGACCAGGAATCAACGACAATGGATCAGGGTCCATTGGTCTTCTGGAAATTGCTATCCAGCTTACAAAGTTCAGCGTTAACAATGCCGTTCGATTCTCCTGGTGGGCTGCCGAAGAGGAAGGTCTTATCGGTGCAACAAATTATGTCGAGTCTCTTAGCCAGGAAGAACTTGATAAGATTCGCCTATACTTGAACTTCGACATGATCGCTTCGCCCAACTTCGTCTATGGCATCTACGATGGTGACGGATCAGCATTCAATCAGTCCGGGCCCCCCGGAAGTGCTGAAGCCGAGAAGCTTTTTCAGGAGTATTTCACAAACGATGCAGGCTTACCTTGGGTTGATGTTGACTTTAGCGGAAGATCAGACTATGGTCCATTTCTTGAGGCTGGTGTTGCTTCTGGAGGTCTGTTCACCGGAGCTGAGGTTTTGAAAACAGAGGAGGAGGCCGCTATTTTTGGTGGCCAGGCTGGAGTTGGTATGTCTTCATACTCTTCGGCATGAGAGCTTGCTGACTCTCTATAGCATATGATGTGAACTATCATGCTGCAGGCGATACTGGTACGCAAGTTCAATCCAACCTTCCACTTACGAGTATTGATCCTATGTAGTTGCCAACCTTAATATGGGAGCGTTCATCCAGAACGCAAAGGCCATCGCACATGCAATCGCTACCTACGCACGAAGTTTCGACAGCTTGCCTGCTAAATCTGTCAAGAGGTCAATGCCAAGGACAGATGCCTTCCAGATATCTAGACGGTTCACTGAGCATGATGCTCATAGCCATGGTCATGGATGTCTCGACAATATCTTTAGCTGAGAATGGCAAGAATATTAGAAGAGAGGTTAAGCATTTGTAGAATGCTGGTTAGGCGAGCAACACAGGTGTCAAAAGTATAGGCTCTTTTGAAGCGGCGATGTAAAGGGTGCATATATTTTATTGCAAATAGCATACCTTATGGAGACTTCTAACTTACATACCACTTCACAAATCCAGGGAGCGTCTAGCTTCCACTTAAGCACTGCCATCATGCTATCTGCCATGCTTCCACCTAAGAGGGAAGAACTTGTACTTGAAGAACTCCTCATCACAAAACTGCCAATGCTATACAACCACGAGGCAGAGACAAAGGACATGGTCATAACATACCAAGTGTTCTTTACTGATGGGACATTCTCCTGTCTCTATCCCATGGCTTCTGCTTTGTACGATAGCTTATATTTGCCTTATCTTTCCTGTCCTGGCAGAAGAGGCAAGGCATCCTTAAACAGCATAATGCATGTTAACAGGAAATGCTTATCCACAGATACAAGGCTGTTGACCAGGGCTTGCGGGTCCTTGGGATGACTGCGACTGAGAAAGGCCAGATTAGGACTGTGACTAAGAGTGATGGAGAACAACACAATATCCGCCTTGCTGGTCTCATTGGGAAACAGCAACGCCGGATGAGAACTATATTAGCGACTGACCAAACACCCCCCCCCCCCTTTATAACTAGAATCAAGAATCAGATTACAGCAAACAGAGTGAAACGGATCAATTATAACCATCACTATTCCGACGGTGCAATATTCATCCAGATCCGTGCTCTTAAGTTTTTTCTTGTTGCACGTCTACATCGCGACTACTTTATTCCGAGGGATTTGGAGATATCCGCAGAGCGGGAAAAAGCTACTCCGACGACACAAGTGACACTTTGGTAGGAGAACATCTGAATGAGAGAGTAGGCTTTCGTTCGGAAATGGTCTATTCATCTCATCTTGTGAAATGTATGTTGTAGTATTGTTACAAAGTTCAAGCAATACCCCATGCTGCTTGTCCCCTAACCTTCCAGATGATATGCCAGCCCATAGCGCCAGTGCGAGAAAAATAAGAAGACATGATATCTAGAGCTTTTGGTATTCCAGCTTGCCCTCAAGCTTCTTCGATTCTGCGACCTTACGAACAGCCTTATTGAAATCATCCTGGTTGACTGCATCTCGATAGTCCTTGATGGCGAAGAGCCCTCTGCGATAGAAGTTAGCATAAGTTCAGATAAGTGACGTTGAAATAGCATACGCTTCAGTGACAACGTTACGTAGATCGGCACCATTGAGACCATCGCTCATCTTGACTACGCTCTCGAAGTCAACCTCTCCTTCAATAACCACACCAGCAGCGTGAATCTTCATAATCTCAAGGCGACCAACTTCGTTCGGCAGAGGAATCTCAATCTTCCTGTCCAATCGTCCCGCTCGAAGCAGAGCTGGATCCAGCGTATCGGGTCGATTCGTGGCCATGATAATCTTTGTCTTTCCCAAGTAATCGAAACCGTCCAATTGATTCAGAAGCTCCATCAGTGTTCGTTGAATCTCACGATCTGCTGATGTACCTTCTGAAAATCTTCTGCCTCCGATCGCATCGATTTCATCCATGAAGATAATACATGGCTCATGCTCCTTGGCATACCCAAACATTTCTCTAATCAATCGTGCTGACTCTCCAATGTACTTGTCGACGATAGCCGAAGACACAACTGATCATAAGTTAGCGTTGCTGAGATGAACTTCCTCAGATATTTTATGCTCACCCTTCAAGAAGTTGGTCTCCAGACTGCTGGCAACGGCTCTTGCTAGCAGCGTCTTTCCAGTACCTGGTGGGCCATACAACAAGACACCCTTTGGTGGCTTGATGCCGACTCTCAGGAAAAGCTCTGGATTCTTGAGAGGAAGCTCAATGACTTCTCTCAGTTCTCTAATTTGGTCGTTAAGCCCACCAATTCCACCAAAGCTAACTTGGCCAGGATCTTCCAAAGACATGTTGTAGACAAGTGGATCGACTTCTCGGGGTAGCATTCGCATTATAGTAAGAGTTGTCATATCGAGAGCTACTCTTGTTCCCTGCTTCAACTTGATCTTGTCGACCTTCGATCTACAGCCGACGACATATCGAGGACCTGATGAGGCCTTGACAATAACTATTGAGGCACAGTGTCAGTTATTGTGGAACTACTAGCTATCCAGTGTCAACACTCACATCTTTCGTCATCGAGCTGCTTGAGGACCTCTCCTATTATTTGTCCCACACTTTGCAAAGCCTTGATATTCTCTTCGGTTTGGTTGAAATCCTTCTGCAGGCCTTTGATATCTTGCCGTAAAGCTTTCAGCTTTGCCTCCCATTCTCTTGATTCCAACAGCTTTGCCTTGAATGATGCGAGCGCATGTTGGCGTTCTTCATCGGCCATTCTGATTACCAACGGTGTATTAGGCGTGAATACTATTCAGGGATCGGAAGCGGAGATCGATGGTAGGAGATTCGAAGCGCGAGGGAAGGTTGATGGTTGATGCTGAGGTATGGATGGCAGCTCTCTAGTAGCTGTACGGCTGCGCGGTCAGGGCTGCCTGTCACGACCGTCCATGCCTGAGGTACCAACACACGTGACTAAGTTGGATCGTTGCAAAGCTCAGCAGCTTCAAGCTTCATCATCGACTGATAAGTTGCTTCATCCGTTTCTTGCCACAATCACCTAAACAAATATTGACTTATATGCAGCTATCACGCCTCTTCAACCACCGGAGGCCATGTCTATGCAAGCCGAGTTGTAGCTCCTGCTCTGTTTTAAGCTGCCGTATCATTGTCTTTGACAATCTAGAGACACTTTTTAGAGTCGACATAACGCGGAAGTGCTGCTCTAGTCTGCATAAGCATGAGCGTCAGTATGTCACTTGCTGTCAATCTGGGGACTAGGGGGTATGGTCGCTTTTTACACCATATTCATTGCTGCTACAGCCGAATTCCACCCTTTGCGTTTCCAGCTTGCAACGAATCAGTCACTAAACTAAATCCAGCCCGTCATATCTGCCGAGCTAAGGCCGACGGCCTAGCAAAGGCATTGGCACCGTATCGCGGTGTGGTGTGGTGTACTGATTACAGCGAGCTACGAGGTCGTATCTAAGACAGCGAAGAGCTACTCGTGATTATGTCACTTTGAGACCGAGTCCACCAAACCACTGCTTCAGCCAAGAGACATGGTTGTGTAGAGAGCTTCCTTTTGACTGCTTTTCACGGGTTTCCAAGCTTGCTCGAGCTATCAATTCATGGGAACGAACCAGCCCGGCACATGAGAGACCCTGACGTTCTGCAATCTGTAACTTCTTGGTAAAGAACATTCCTTTTCTTCGTAGCTGTTGGCCAGTCACTTGTGCATTGCGCCGTCTAGCCTTCCAGTTGGGCGATGCGCTTAGCCCCTCCTTCGATTCGGCCCTGCCCTGCTACCACACAACCCCACCAAACTCTCTCAACCATATCCCGTGTCGAGACACATTTCTCCCCTCCTTCTCCTTCTTTCTTAACAAACCAAACCGAACCAACCTCTTCCAACATAACCTCCAACTAAGGTTCGTAATTCCTCCTTGATCGGCCCTCGCCGACCAATTGCATCGTCCATTTGATGTCGTTGGTTGTTGCCTCGCCGATAAGCGTCGCAGCAACCCCACTATGAATGGCGAGCTTTTCTCCTTGAGGTGGTCAGTCCAAAATCTTTGCACATCAACTGACAAGCAACTCTGCAGAAGACTCGTCTCGATTATCTTCTACCTAAGTAAGTATAGTCTTTGGAATCCCTATATAAGCTTCGATACCCTCTCGACGTTGCTAACAAGCTTGCTCTGCAGAAAGTCATCATGGCTATCACTAAGATCCACGCCCGCTCCGTCTACGACTCCCGTGGTAACCCCACAGTCGAGGTTGACGTTGTCACCGAGACTGGCCTCCACCGTGCCATCGTCCCATCTGGAGCCTCCACCGGTTCGTACCCTCGAAGAAAATAACTCGAGCTAGACTGATATGCTATTCAAGGTCAACACGAAGCTGTCGAGCTCCGTGACGGAGACAAGAGCAAGTGGGCAGGAAAGGGTGTCACCAAGGCTGTCGCCAACGTCAATGATATCATTGGTCCTGCGCTTATCAAGGAGGCCATTGATGTCAAGGACCAAGTCAAGATCGACGAGTTCTTGATCAAGCTTGACGGAACCCCAAACAAGGGTAAGCTCGGTGCCAACGCCATCTTGGGTGTCTCTTTGGCCATTGCCAAGGCTGCTGCCGCTGAGAAGGTAAGCATTCTCTGAGAATTTTGACAATCAAAACTGACTGGTGCAGGGTATCCCGCTCTACGCTCACGTTTCCGATCTTGCCGGAACCAAGAAGCCATATGTTCTCCCTGTCCCATTCTTCAATGTTATCAACGGAGGGTGAATATGCACTACCAGAAGAAGTCCTAAATGTCTGCTAACACTACCTAGATCCCACGCCGGTGGACGCTTGGCTTTCCAAGAGTTCATGATCGTTCCTTCGTAAGCCAAAAATATCACTTGTAGCGACCGCATTTACTAATTTTCATTTAGTGCTGCACCAACTTTCTCTGAGGCTCTCCGCTGGGGTGCTGAGGTCTACCAGATCTTGAAGTCCCACACAAAGAAGAAGTATGGACAATCCGCCGGAAACGTCGGTGACGAGGGTGGTGTTGCACCCGATATTCAGACTGCCGAGGAGGCTCTTGATCTCATTACTGGCGCTATCGAGGCTGCTGGTTACACTGGAAAGGTGCACATCGCCATGGATGTTGCTTCCAGCGAGTTCTACAAGGAGGACGCCAAGAAGTATGACTTGGACTTCAAGAACCCAGACAGCGACCCCACCAAGTGGATCACCTACGAGCAGCTTGCTGATCAGTACAAGGACCTTGCCAAGAGGTACCCAATTGTCTCCATTGAGGATCCTTTCGCTGAGGATGACTGGGAGGCCTGGAGCTACTTCTACAAGACCTCTGACTTCCAAATTGTCGGTGATGACTTGACTGTCACCAACCCAATCCGCATCAAGAAGGCTATTGATCTCAAGTCATGCAACTCCCTTCTCCTCAAGCTCAACCAAATCGGTACTCTCACCGAATCTATCCAAGCTGCCAAGGACTCCTACGCTGCTGGATGGGGTGTCATGGTTTCCCATCGTTCTGGCGAGACTGAGGATGTCACCATTGCCGATGTTGTTGTTGGATTGAGAGCTGGTCAGATCAAGACCGGTGCTCCAGCCCGTTCCGAGCGCTTGGCAAAGCTCAACCAAATCCTCAGAATTGAGGAGGAGCTTGGTGACAAGGCTATCTACGCTGGTGAGAAGTTCCGTACTGCCATCAACATGTAAGTGGTGTTTGTAGATACGAGAAAGAAGTACTGGCAGACGAAATACCGGACGAGCAGAGCAATTTTGCTATGAGGACAAATGAAATAAAAGCACTTATTACTACCCAGTTGTAAACTCAGTGTGAGAATTTCAGTTTGTGAATCGCAACTCCGTGACATTATGACACCTTTATTCTCTCTAGCGTTGATTATGAGCTTGAACTGTTCCTTGGGCAGAATAAGGCGATGCTTTGGGCACATGTTGACGCATAAGCGAGTAGTAGCTAGCGCCAACCTGTTTCCACTTGCTGTCCGAACCCGCTGAGAGTATCTTCGCACTCAAAACAAAATTCATCTTCACGCCAGATCTCCGTTCAACACGTCTCAAATAATTTCAGCCAAGAAGGAGAATACTATCTACCGTAAACAACAAAACTTTCCATCCATCAAACGTTGCCCAAGATGCCTCCTAAGAAATGGGGTCAGTATTTGCCATTCCTTTAGTCACTCAAACCAGCTTTTCCAGCGAGAAAGGCGCGTCATCTTTGGTGGGCGCGGAAAATTACCCCTCGTTGGTGATATCTTCATCGCACCATTTCGAACAACAACAAATGATATTGAAACCACTGCCTATGCGCATGAGCCGTAAATCGACCATGCATTACCCTACACTTTACTAACCGCTATACTATCGAACAGATGACGAAGAAGACGACAGCAGCACTCCTCCTTCCTCCCCTCCTACCACTGCTGCCATTCCAAGGCGAAACAAGTTTGACGACGAAGAAGAGGATAGTGATGTGGGTTCCTCGCCATTTCCCCTCATTTGGACAAAAGGGACACTGCTGATAGTAATGCGAATAGGTCATCGAAGATTGGGATGCTGCCGAAGACTCCGAGGTTGAGCGCGAAAAGGCCAAGGTAGCCGCGGAGAAGAAGGCAAAGGCTGATGCTGAGGCCGCAGCCAACAAGAAGAGCAAGGCACAACGTATTAAGGAGAAGCAAGAAGAAAAGGCTCGTAGACTCGCAGAGGAGAGTGATGAGGAGAGCGAGGAAGATGAGGTGTCCAGAAAGCAACGTCTGCTGCGACAGGAGCAAGAGTCTGACTTGAAGCACGCTGAAGACCTGTTTGGCATTACCACGACGCGAAAGAACATCACTGCTGCCAACGCTGTCGTGGTGGATGCAAAGGACCCAGCTGCCACCGTTGACTTGACCTCTCTTCCTCTCTTCGACCCCAAGACCAAGCTTCAGTTTGAAAAGATGCGCGACACTCTTGTCCCTCTTCTCCTGAACAACGCACAGAAAGCTCACTATGTCCTCTTCCTCCAAGAATTCACCAAGCAAATCGCGAAAGACCTTCCCAGCGATCAGATCAAGAAGATCGCTAGTGGCTTGACGACCCTTAGCAACGAGAAGATGAAGGAAGAGAAGGCTGCCGAAAAGGGCGGGAAGAAGAGTAAGGCACAGAAGACAAAGGTTGCACTTGTTGCTAGCAGAAATGCTTCTACTGCTGCTGATGTCAACGCTTATGATGATGATTTTGGGGAGTAAGTTGGTTTGATATTAGCATGTGACAATCCAATACTAACAAATCTCAGCGACGATTTTATGTGAAGCGACCTACGATATCCAAGATTACGTCCTCACTTCCTCACAGTATCGCCCGCCAGCACAGAAGCGTCGTCTTGACCTTCAGCTCTGTAGTAAGGCATGTGCAGTATTTGCCGCCGCCCGGCAAGGCTGCTCCACAACAATCAAAATGCAAGTAGATCCAATTTACCAAGCATGCTCGCCTCAAATACATAAACAAAGGGGTCTGGGGAGGGAGAGGGAGGATTGGTCATAGGATGAGGTGAACGATGGCGCTTTTCATTTCTCTATATCAAGACAGCATCGATAGATTGCGTGACCTTTGCATCGTTTATCCAGATCGGGCATTGGTTCTTGTTTTTGTTCTTTGAGATTAATGCGTGTAGATGGTTAATGCGGTGGCGAGCGAGGCTAAACATATCGAAGTATGGATTATGGCGAATGCCTCTACCACGATACCATCCTGAATGTGATAACAGTATTTGCCTTGTCCATTTCCCTCAAGTACACTTACTCAACAGATACAACCGGCGCAGAAACTTTCTCTACTGCTCTACTCTATATCTTACTCTCACCAACGCGTCGTGTGGCTAGATTCCTTGACGCAGGTAAAACAAGAGATACATGATGACTGAGAGCCACTAAATCGCCCTCCTCATCCAAAATCACAATCTCCAAATCCATCCGTCCATTCCGTATCTGTTTCGCAGCAACCCGGACATATAACCACTCCACGCCCTCCTCTGGCAGGGACTTCTTGATATCCAAGTTCAGCAGCAGAGTCGGATACCAAAACTTAGCAGGCGGGGGGCCTTTGGGCTCGACAGTAGTGGTTGATACGACATCGTAAGGATTATTTTCATGCACGAGGAAAGCTTCCACGGGCATCGGCCACGTATCAGATACATAACCCAGTGTAGCGTTTGTCCACTTTTCCCCTGTCGCCATCCTGATCCACTCGTCGGCCGTCGACCTCTCCTTCATCTGCCCCTTGCGTGGAATATAAAACTCCGTCTTCTGCGTCGCCCTGCGGAAGCCGGCAAATGGCATCGCTGCCTGTCGGGTCCAATTCTCGTCCTTGTCCGCCGCAAGCAATGCGAGTGTCACGGGAAGAGGCTCTGGAGACGGCACGTAGGCCACGCTGGAACTGATTCCGGCCTCGGTCGCCATGTTGCTGTTAGTTATGTATCCCACAACTTCTTCGCGCCGCTCCGACTCCGGACCTTGGCTCAGGCTAATGTGGATTATGGACGTTTGCCTTCCGAGCTTGGTGTCCTGGACTGTGAAGAGTGCAGGTCCCGCCTGTGTCCGCCGGAGGAAATCTAGGTGCAGTGTTATGGTATGTGGCTGCTTTTGGGCGGAGAGCGTTCCATTGAAATGGGCTGCCGCTACACGCAGGAAGACTGCGGTCACGTAGCCTCCATGGGGAACTGGACGAGAAGACCTTATCAGCATGCGCGATGTCTCTCGAAAAGCATCCAAAGAGAAGTACCTGAGCCTATGCACCAGTCATCGTAAAAATTGGCTTCGTATGTATGAGATGAGGTCTTTTGAAGGGATGTTGCTTCAGCAAAAGTAGTAGATGTTGGCGACGCCATATCTGCGAAAACGTAGAGCAGTGCAGAACTTAGGAAACAGGCCTTACGAATATATCAAAAAGTTTCTTAGGTCTTGAATTATTTCCCCCAGTTTTAACAGATAGTAATACAAACGTAGGTATGTAGGTGGTTGAGCTAGCCAGAAACTTCCCCAGATTCAGACTGAGGAGGTCCATTGCCGTAGAGCCTCGGCTGTCCAACCTTATCTATCGATAACGCAGGGAGGGTTGATTTTGGACATTTTCCATGTCCCGCGCACGGGAAAGTAAGAACGTACTCAGGACACGGTCCCGAGATAAGCATGGCAATCGCTTGAAGTGCCGTGGCGAGCTCTTCCCGCTCATGATGTATGCAGGCAGAGTTGAAGGATCCTCTGCGCGGAATCGGGAGAGGCCTTGTTGGTGGGGAAGAGTCGAGGACATTCAGTCGTCGGCCTATTGGGGTGTTCAGTTAGGCAACAGAAACTCCACGGGTAGAGCGCTGTATGCCTACGCCTACGCCTACGCCTACGCCCTGCCACACACCACAAGAGTCTCCCTCCAGCGCAGGGCCAGAGTCATCCCCCCTGATTTACCCGAGACGACTTTGCCGCTTGCGCAGTTCCAACTGCGCGCAAAGGAAGCTTCTGGGACTGGCGATGACACCGGGCTCTCTCGGGTGTCATCCTTCAGCAAGAAGCAAGGCAACCGGCAAAGCCACAGCGACCGCCACCGCAGTAGGCTACGTGTTGTCTGCGCAGAAAAAAAAACAAAAAGGCAAAAGCGCAACTGTCGCCGGCTTGTTACCCCACACAGCCTCGCCTGGCTGCCGGTATCCGCCAGTTACCACCAAAGACGTCAGACGCTAGGGGATGGATGATGAATGATCCAGGGGATGACTGCTGGATGGTGTTTGTGCCTTGGGCTCGGGCAACAACGGTGACAGTCCCACCCGTACTGCAGAACACGAGGCACAGTCAGAGGGCAGCAGCGGGCGGCCAACAGGCACACAGGATCAAACGGAGGCATGTCTAGGTGAAACGCAACGGCCAAACTTGCAGCAAATTCGTGCTCGTCCTAAAATTAAATTAAGGTGCTGCTGCTGCCACTGCTTGGCCGTGACTGGCGGCTAACAGGAGTAGGGGTATTTGTCTAGCGCTCGATTAACAATTAGACGAAGATTGAGAGAGATTGAGCATTGACAAACACCCTCTTACGCCTGCTCTCTTTACTCCATTTCCCTCCAAACATAGCATCCGCCCTCCCACTACCTCCCCAGCTCGCTCCAGCATCCCGATTAGATGGTCCACATTACATCTTACAAACAGCGTTCGACAGTATTGTCAAGGCTCACGCCTACCTAAGGTTACCATCGTTGCGCATCCATCTGCGCGCTGGTAGTGGGGTCATGGGAAACGTCTCGAGCAGGCCCGATGAAGGCGCTGCGCTGTATCTTCGCGACCAAACCCGATGTCCGTATTGCGTCCGTCGAGACAGATGCACCCATAGAATGCTAATCTGACGCTGTGCATAGTAACCATCTCGTCCTTGAGCGTTACGAACTCCAAGCGGCGAACTGTGCTTCATGTCACTCCAAATGCATTTCCTGCAACGAAGGTGTCTGCGAACCGAGATGTGGGCGACAACGCAATCATAGAATATGTCCAGGTAGAAGATGCTCTTGATCCCTACGGCGCGGCCTGCGTGCGACTTGGTTCTAACTTGATATCAGGATCCGGAGCCTTCGCTAGCATCAACTGCGCCCAACTTTATGCTCAAGCTTAATCATGATGAAGAACTCACCTTCAACTTTACATTCATACTTCGACAATCACAGCAAATAACTATTGGCAGTAACGGCGTCCCTGAGTCGATCGGAGGCATAGTCGACACAGTCATTAACGGCCTCACGTATGTCTCAGCCTCGACAGCGAAGGAGGTAGAAAATCTGGTCACCCGGGAGTTTCACGCAGATCCAAACCTCCACAAGAACGCAAATGTCCAACTTGTTGGAGACTACACTACTGGGGGAAGTCAATCAGTATCATTCGAGTGGTCATGGAAATGGCGGCCTCCAAAGCCAACAGAAGATAGGGGAGGCGGCTGGAGAAACGAATGCAGTGTAAGTTTCGCGCACACGTAACCGGTCTATCAGATGTTGACTTTTCTAGTTCGTTGAGTACGACCAGCGCGCCCATCGTTTGAATACACTTGCCAGTTTCTCTTTCTGGATATCTAGTAAGTTCCTCCATTATCAAGAGGTATACCGGTACTAACAAGCCGCTAGATTACCAACAGATTGCCAGTCATCCAAGCTCTCCTTCTCCTACCAACACTTTCAACCTAATTCCACCACCGAAATTGCGTGTGCCTTCTTCGCAGTCTATGGACTCGCGCCTCAGCAATACTGACTATGCCCAATATGACGAACCGACATCTCCTGGTTTGCCTCCCACAGAGAATCAGATCCCTGTGCCAGCCATACCAAGAGACATTGTCAAAGTTGATGTTTCTTGTCAGCGGCCTGGAGAGGATATGAGTGCCACAGAGGATGGTCCCTTATTCCGTGCAACCATGAAGGCTCTGGAACAGAAAACTGGAAATATGCGAACACGAATGAAGAAAGTTCTCAGGAAAGCAGAGGCAGCGCATGACGCCCAGACGAACTGCAATGATGCGTTTGCAGGTTTCATGGATGCTCTTCGAGAGGCATCTTCCTCTAATGCCAATGCGGTTCAGCCTGCTTTGGAACACTACTTTGACAAGATTGCACGAGAGATTCTACAGTACGAGAAATCGAATACTGTGAATCTGCAACGGATCATTATAGATCCTCTCACCAAACTCTATAATCTCGATATTAAACAGGCTGAGGCAAAGAAGCGAGATTTCGAAGAGGAGAGTAAGGACTATTATGCGTACGTGTCACGATACTTGGGGCAGCGTTCGGACGGAATGAAGGCCAAGAAGAGAGATCAGAGTGACACGAAATATCAGACCAAACGACGGAATTTTGAGCTGAAACGATTTGACTACTCGTCTTTTATGCAAGATCTTCATGGGGGACGGAAGGAGCAAGAAGTCTTGTCGCATTTAACTAAGTACGCGGATGCCCAGACCAAGAGTTACCTGCAGGCCGCCAAGAAGGTTGAGGGTCTTCTTCCACAACTAGAGGCGTTGAGTACGGAGGTCCAGGAAGCAGACAAAGAATTCCAATTCCAGAGAACGGAACGGGAGGAGAAGCGACGAAATCTTGAGAAAAGCACTGTCACCTATGTCGAACCTGACACGGTGCCAGCAGTTGGTGCGATGGCTTCGGTTGTGAACGGCAACGGCAATAGCAACGGAGCATATAACTCGGATTCTGAGCTCGGAAGGGCTGATAGCTCATCCTCTCAACTAAGGGCGCCTACTTCCAATGGTCCCCCAGTTACTATTTCAGGCAACAGCCAAGCAGATTTCTCTAGATCCCCTGGAAGCCTGCAGTCAACAATTGGTTCCGTGAGCAGCCCTGGACATTCTAAGTTTGCAGGTATCCGCGACTTAGAAGAAAAGGACCACTCAAAAATAACCTCGAGTGAGAAGAATGGAACTCAACGGAAAGAGGGACTTCTCTGGGCACTCAGCCGACCCGGAAGTCATGTAGACCCAAGGGGTCTGAACAAGCAAGCTTGGCACAAGTAAGAATCACAATCCCAGCCACAAGAAACAAATTAACGTAAAACAGGTTTTGGATCGTTCTCGATGCAGGGAAGCTTTCCGAGTATAGCAATTGGAAAGAACGTCTGGACTTGCATATGGAGCCCATCGACCTGCGAATGGCATCCGTCCGTGAGGCCCGTAATGCTGAACGGCGATTTTGTTTCGAGGTGATCACGCCACAATACAAGCGTGTGTACCAAGCAACATCTGAAGATGATATGAACAATTGGATTGCTGCTATCAATAATGCACTACAGAGTGCTGTTGAGGGTAGAGTCAAGGACATGCCGGCCCCAGTGCAGCCTGAGCCACAAGGACACTCAATCCGAAGAGACATCGGGTCAATCCTGACTGGCAAGAGCTCCTCAATCAACCGAGGAAGCAATTATAGCCAGTCTAACTCCCAAGGCAATATGAGCACCAATAACAGCAACAACAACGTATTTCGACGGACCACGGTTGGAGCTCGGCCTGCGTATGCACGCAAGAGTAGCAACAGTTACGATGAAGACCCGGACAAGATGCTTCAACTACTCCGAGAAACAGATCAAGGGAACTGCTGGTGTGCAGACTGCGGCTCGGGCATCAAGACAGAATGGGTCTCAATCAATTTGGGGATCATTCTCTGTATCGAGTGTTCCGGTATCCATCGTTCTCTTGGAACGCATATCAGCAAGGTCAGGTCACTAACACTTGACATCACTTCTTTCACTACGGATATCGTTGAGCTACTCCTACTCGTAGGCAACCGTGTATCCAACATGGTTTGGGAAGCCAAACTTGATCAGAGCTTGAAGCCCACCCCACAAGCAACTCGAGAGCATCGATTAAACTTCATCACCTCCAAGTATGTTGATAAAGCGTATGTCGAACCTATTTCTTCCACGCTATCAAGATTTGGTACCGCAGACGAAACACTCGTGGCTGCAGTCAAGAGAAACGAAATTCAACAAGTCATCTACGCACTTGCTCTCAAGGCCAACCCCAACGTGACCGACAAATCGCGAGGGACGCCTCTGATATATCTGGCACTTGCTGCTGCTGATCCAGCAGAGCCATCTCCTTCCATGCGTCCGTCAACGGCCACCAAAACGCCAGCTTTCCCAATTGCGGAGATGCTCGTGCAAAACGGAGCAATAATCCCAACCACTTTACCCTCTTTTCCTCTAAGCCAAGGTGCTATGCTGTATATTGAACAGAAAAAGGGTCGTGGAATCATTTCGTCGGGGGATACTCTTGGGGCCCTGCCCAGTCCCATTGATAAGCAAAAGGAAAGGGAAGCAAGACTGCAGAAGCGGGTGAGCGCGGGTGGAAGATTGGCAAAGACTCCCATCCATGAGCGTTAGTCAGGTGTGATGAAGTATTATGAATTGACGACCTGGAGATACCATGGGACCCTCGATGAGGGTTGCATTGCTGGCGTTTCAATTGCAGGTTGCATTGGTTGGAACGGGCGGGTTCTTTTGACGACACCTTTCTGATTGTATGTGGTAAATGTTGGTAGCTACGACGAGTCCAAGGGTTCTGGATAGGCCATATCCATGATAATACATAATAAAACACTAAAGAAAGAATCTTCTTCGCTCCCTTCCAAGTTACCCTGGCGCCTTAAGCGTGATTAACCTCTTGGCTTTACCCGCTTCTGCCAGGTTATTGGATCCTTATTTGGGCAGATAAAGGTGTGATGATAGCGTGCAGGTGAGTTGAGCGAATCTCTTCTTTAGGAATCCACGTCAAGGCTGTTGCTTCGAAGCTGACGGGTCGAGGACAGGTGCGGAGCCGATGCAACGACGTCATATGTTGAGTCAGTGCCGACTTCTGTTTCACGGGAAAGCGTGGATTTGCACGCCGACATTCAAGCTTCAAGCTTGCACTCAGCACCGGCGAAGATGATAAGAAAGTAGAGAGAAATGGGCTTGGGTGCGGAGCATGAAGAAAAGAAGACTCGGTCGGAACTTATGAGCTATTGTACGTGGTAGGGCTGTCAAACAGACTTAGCCATTGTATCTGCTGCATCCCGCTCGAGGGCTCCTCTTGGCAAAGCTTGAGTGTGCAAGCTCGTGCCCCGTTGCTCTAGATTACGCTCCAAGGCTTCTCGCGCTGCTGTGCCTTTGTCCCAGAATCCTGCAAGGAGATCACCTAGAGCCATTGCGCCATTGTCATCAAACCTTCCCTTCACTTAGCTCCCCTCTTCTTGTCCTTCGTCGTCCTCCTCCCACTTCCGTCATTGTCGATCAACGCTCAGCGGAGACCCTGGGCCATTGCTTCTTCTTCTTCTTCCTCTTTTTCTCTTCCAACCCTATACTGCCTCCACGATCAACAATTTGGGCCCGGTTTAGAATAACCGTCTCCGAATCCTATGTAAGACTGAGCTGCGTTCTCCATTGTGGTGTGTGCTTTGTTGACAATCGCGTAGAGAGTATCGCATCATGACTGAAAATGAAAAGCAATCGCTGCCACCTGCTGCCAACGGCGACCCTGCGCCCGACGGCGATACCTCGAACGGCAATGCTGAGAAACACCATGAAAAGTTGGCCGCCGCGAAGGATAAAGTGGGCGGCAAGAAAGAGAAGCTAAAGGATCAGCCGCCTGCTGGAGGCTACGATGAGACTCCTCTACCGCGTGGAAGTGATGGTTATATCGTCCGGTTCACCTTTCATCGCGCTGAGAATCTGCCAGTGGCCGATCTCAACACTCGCTCGTCGGATCCATTTATCCATGCGACATTGACTTCGGCACTGCCAAAGAGACATAAGGAAGATCCGGATATGACTCTGAGGACGAAGACCATACACAAAAATGTAAATCCAGAGTGGAATCAGATCTGGACTGTTGCGGGCATCCCATCGAGTGGATTTAGGTTAAAGTGTAGGTTGTATGACGAAGATCCTTCGGATCATGATGACCGCCTTGGGAATGTCACTGTCAATGTGGGGAAGCTGGGGTCCAATTGGCCTGGAATTCGCAACGAGGGCTTCGATATCAAGAAACGAATGGGAAGTAAGAGAGCTTATATGATCAGAGGATGTATGTCTCTGATGAGCAAAACGCACCATATCAGCGGAACGCTTTTTATTAGCGCTGAGGTGCTCGGGGAGTCTGAACCTCCTCACGGGAGGATGTATACTCTCGGGGACACATTTTGGTTCAAGCATTATTCTCCCATGATTGGCCGAATTGCAGGAACCAAGGCCCCAGGTGGCATAGCTGGAAAAGATGGAAAAACAGAAAGATACGAGTGAGTCTTAAGGATTTGTGAGGTACGGAGTTGTGGTACTAATGTGCGTCTAGTTTCCAAGCAAATCAATTCCAACTTCAAGGCCCAGTACCCGAAAAGCTCTACCACCGCTTTGTTGAATTCAAGCCTTTCGTCAAAGGCATGTTCTCAGCAAAAGGTCTACGAGGGCGTATTTTGAACAAGGCCCTTCATCACCAACATAATCGTGTCTACAATTTCAGCAATTCGACCGAGACTGGAGTCGTGAAGCCAAGATCTGAAGAAGCCTCTCTGAAGTTCCTCGAGATGGTTCATTTCGATGAGGGCGGCCGTATTTTCACATATGTCATAACACTGGATGGACTCTTCCGCTTCACAGAAACAGGCAAGGAATTTGGAATTGATCTGCTCTCAAAACACACCATGCACAGCAATGTAAATATATACATCGCCTGCTCAGGCGAGTTCTTCGTGCGTCGACTCAAGCATCCAAACAAGCCAACAGATGCACCAAACCAACACACACATCCCGACGAAGATCTTCCTGGCGGACCACCGAATGATGAGCCGCCAAAAGACCCCAAACACTACGAGCTCATCATTGACAACGACAGTGGGACCTATCGACCGAACGGAAAACTATTGTCCGAACTCAAGAACTTCCTAAACGGGAATTTCCCCGGTTTACATATTGTCGTGAAGGAATGCACCGACGAGAAGCTGACAGAGATGAAGAAGCAGCAAGTTGCGCGCAAGAAGAAGGAAGGCAAGAACATTGAGCTGGTGCAAAATTCCGATGATGAGATCTCGTCGAGCGACGAGAGTGATCTGGAAGCTGTGCATAGTGGACGTAGGAAGGGCACTAAGAAGCAGAGGGTCTACAATGCGCTTGAGGACCCCAAAAAGGCTGCCGAGGACTTGATTCCGGGGATGAAGGGTAAGCATGAACGCGAGGCGAGGGAGGAGCAAGAGGATGTGGCGACGAGTAGTGCTGCTTAATGCCCCTCGTCTTCTCCCCCTTTCCTATGCTTGTTCTTTATTGCCGCTTCCTTGCTGCGTATTGTTTTGTCATCCTTCCATATACCCAAATTTGGTGATCACGTCGACACACGCGGCACGTATAATACAGCATCAATATTCGACCTTATCTCGTTCATATGCATAGGTACCGGTAAACGGTGCCACATTCTTAGTTTTTTTTGGGTTACTGGGAACGACGGACGCGGAGGCGCTGGGCAGCTTCTGAGATAACACCCCGAGATCGTTCTTGGAGTCCAAGGTACAAACGGGTGGGTTCATTCTGGGTTTGCACCATTCTATAATGTTTGATTCCTGTATGGACGCTGTGCATCTTGTCCAAGTAGAGTAGCTTTAGGCATTATTATGTCCGTCGATAGTTCTGAACATCTTCCGATGTTTATATTAATGCTCAGTATTTTAATTTCCTTCTGCTCCGCTTGGGTCCTGCTTCCTATGAGCTGACGCTGAGCTTCGAGGATGTTATTGCGGGCTTGCTCGCATTTGCTTGCTTCTCTTGGCGATGCTATCATCAAATACTATCATCAAATGCTCTCATCCATGTATAGAGCGTCATCCTGAGAATGCCATTCCTCTCTCCTTAACTGACCTGGCGCCAGAACATTGTACAGACTGACAGACATATACCTGCTCCTAAACCCTTCCGCCCCTGACATGATTCTGAATTGCTCCTTCCTACCAAACGCCAGGTATCTAAATCCGTAAAGAAAAGTCCGCTTGCTCCATTTTTTTCATACAAACTTACAGGCATGTTCTTAAAATACAAACCTGCTCGAGAAAGCTGCTCGTTATGCATCCTTTCATAATACGTGTGCCTCTAGTGTATCCATATCCTCAAGCTCAACATCTCCACAGTTAGCGTTCTCATCCAGCGCATCGCCGTCAAAACGAAGTGTCACGTCCTTCTCCTGCTCAATACCATGCTTCTGCTTGAAGGCCACTATGAGCTTCAGGATCGGTGTGCCTTGTGATACCTTGGTCTTGAAATCGGGGTAGTTGCGTGCCTTGATAATGATCCGGATCTTGGGTGTGACTTGGACTTCGGGCTCCGGAGACGGTGAGGGCGACGCCTGAGCCTTTGTTTCTGAATCTTCTGTCAGAAGCAGTCGAGATGTCTCTAGTCGCTTCAGGTGTTGGCCAAACAATTCGTCAGTCCATGCTTCGATATGCACGCGTCCGTCTGCGTCGAAGCCATCACCGTCGTGATACAATTGCCCATCTTTGTCTATCTTCAAGCCCATAGTTTTACAGGATGACACATCAAACAGTCTCTTATTCCGCCACGTAAGAAATATGCTAGCTCTTGCAGATTCATCCAGAGGTTGACCATTCAGGATTTGTTTGTCGAGCCATGCCTGACGAACCAATTTCAGAGGTTGGGACCATCTCCTCCTTACTTGCAAGGGCCTCGACCCGTCAATGTATGACGAGATGAAGATCTGGACAACCGGGTCAATTGTGTTTTCTGTGATTACTTCAGGTGCGGGAGATAACGAAGTGCCGTTTGCGAGACGATCTTGCAACTTCTTCCGCTGCCGTTCTCTCGCCCTTGCCATGATCTCTGCAAACTCGGGGTCCGAATCTTGAAAAGGGTCATCGTCGTCTACCAGTGATTTTGTCGCGGCCTTTCCTTTGCTGGAAACAACATCCTCATCACCAGTTTCTATAGGCTTTGGAGCCTTATAATTGGACTCGTCGTCGCTATCGTCCAAGACTATAACACCCTTTCCCTCCTGCGCATCAATACGGTTCCTATGTTGCCCTTTCTGGAGTGCCTGTTCATATTGTTCGGAAAGTGGTTCTGGAGGGCTACTCTGCATATGCTGCTGCGAGCTTGAAAGTGATCTGCGACTGCCTGGAGTGGTCTGGGTCGAAGCACTGAGATAAAAGTCAGTGGTGCCTCACGTATGGTGAAAGAATCCCTACCTCCTCAATCGCTGCGCAGAATCGAGTGTCTCAACTTCCTGGGAGGATGCACTCTCATTGTCAGCGCCATCACTCGTTCTCCTCCTTTTCTCCTCATGCACAACAGATGCTTCTCTGCTAGCACTGGATCTTTTGCGCTGCGCGGTTTTTACGGCCTTTTCCTTCTGCTTGCGCTCCTTCTCGGCGACTACACTGGGAAAGAAATGTTTTGCTCGGCTGAAAAATGCGACGGATTCGTCTTCGTTCTCGGTATCACCTATGGGAGTCTTTGGCGCCCACTTAGACTTTTTGAATAGCGACCTCTTCACTGGTTGAGGCACTGATGCTGATTCTTTCGCAGCTTCATCAGCCATGGTAGATGCGCGTGCGCGTGCACCGAATTTTGATAGCAAGGTTGGAAGACGGCAAGGCTGTGAATTATTGCGTCGCAAAACCGAAGGGATACTCGAGAAGCGGGAGACGTGAAGCCCCGTGCCCAGACGCGATGCGCTAAGAATCGACCGACCCCTGCTCCGTCTGGCTGGCTGGGAAGAATTTCAGCCTCATGAAAGCTTGACCCCACGCTTCGATTCACGCAACGCGCAACATCTACACCCCAAACCATACTCTCCTCAAGAATATCCGCCGCAACGATGGAGAACGGCTCGGCTGCACAAGGCGAAGGCAGGGATCCTTCTGGCTTCCTGAGCGAGATTATCGGGCAAGGCGTTACGGTGAAACTGAACTCGGGAGTTGTTTATAAAGGTAAGAACTCTCTGAGCTATGCTCAGGACTGAGCTGACCAGCATATAGGCGAACTACAGTCAGTTGACGGCTACATGAACATCGCACTCGAAAAGACCGAGGAACATGTCAACGGTGTCAAGAAGCGAAGCTATGGTGATGCGTTTGTGAGGGGGAACAACGTCATGTACATCTCTGCCGACTGAAAGGTGCGAGACTGAGCGGCAGATTAATGACGAGGGGTCGGATGGATTTGCATTCATTGGGCTGGAGTTAGGAGTGTGGACGGCATGATATCCAGAAGCTACCTGAATGGCAGGAGAATACGAAGGGCTGATACCTTGGAAAGGTCGCGGCCGAAACGTCTTGGGTGTAATCCTTACGGCCAAGAAAGTCATGCTTATGAAGCATAACAGTATCTAGGAACATCTAATGATTCTATCTGCAAGCGACACTGCCCAAGCTATGCTAGGTCCCTCTAAGACTATCTATGAAACTGTTAGGTATGCAATGCATTGCCATCATATCCTCGATGTCCACGCCATGTATGTAGCGCCATGTACAGCGACCTCACCCTTCGCATTACGCTCTACATCAGCAGCTTTCAACGCCTCAGTCACCTCTTTCTTTATTTGTTCTCTCTCCGCACCTTTGGTGTTGGCTATCATACTCAAAGTAGTATATCGGTCCCAAACAGCTTCGTCAGTAAGCCAAATCGTCCATTTCAGAGTCTCCTCGCCCAGTGGTAGCGAGAACTTGGGCATGTTCTGCGCAAAAGTATCCTTCAGTGTCTGCAATGGCGTGGTGTCTAACTGCTGCTCAAATATTTGTTTCCAAGCAAGATGTCGGAATCTTGTGTGGCCGTCTTCGTGCTCGTTTACAATGTCTTTTAGCTTCTGCTCCCACTTCGATGTTACTTCCCACTCTTTTGGGGCATTGTCTGTTTATTCTTGTCAGTGAGGATTATATTGAGAACTAGTTCTCACTGCGCACAATCCTCGATATTCCAGATCATGCCAAATGCGCCTCCAGGCACCAGAACGCGGTGGATTTCCTTAAGAGATTCTTCCGTAGCGAACCTAAGATAGTGAGTGTTCAACTCTCCCAGTGCCCTGGAATGGACGAGTACAAAAGGCACTCACCAGTGAAAAGCCTGCCACTTAGTTAGCTAGCAATTCATTATCTATTAAGAAGTGTATAATTTATGGAATCTACCTGAGCAGCAATAACCACGTCCGCCCAAGCCTCCTCAATGGGCATATGAGCCGCATCTCCATTCAAGACCTTCACATGACCTCCCAACTGCTTCGCCTGCAGGACCTCTCTCATCCCATCATGCGGCTCCACAGCAACTATCTCAAATCCTTCCGGTCTAGCAGCCAAGCACTCGGTGAATTTGCCAGTTCCGCATGCCAGGTCTACAACTTTTGCCCCTGCCACCGAGGCGACATTAAGATGCGTGAGCAATTTGGAAACCGCCTCGGAGGAGTAGCTAGGTCTGTGTTTGTCATATCTGGACCCGTCCGAAAACCCCGTGGCGGCCGGATCGGCTAATGCGAATTTCGTAGCAGCCATGTTGCAAGGGTTTGGAGCAGTGTTCGTTTTAATCACACGGTTGGGTGTCTGGATGGAAAGCTGGAGCAGGTCGGGCGAGAGAGCAAGCTCAAATAACGTATTGGGGGTACTTATTCCGTCATCCACGCCGCTGCGAAGTCGCCCCGTAGCTCGGCGCTTGCTTGCTCGCTCGCTTATTTTGAGGATCAGCGAGGAATTCATGGACCTTCACCTGCTCTCTGTGCAAATACCCAGTTGGGCGGTCTCATGGCTCTGTATCTTTTTGTGGGGTACTAATCTTGAGGACAATTCAAATCCCGGAATGTGAAATAAAAACTAGCTGCAAGGCGAACAGTCGTTTGGGGGGGGGGGGTCCTTCTCCTTTTGTAGCACAAAAGACTAAGTTAAGTACTTATATGACGAAACCAACTTGTGAGCTATTAGGTTTTCCCTAAGGCGTGGGTTTAAGAGGCTGGGATTGGTTTCGTGGTTTTATTTCATGTTGATTTCTCTAAGCAACATACATCAATACATTTTACACCAAACCTATCTCTATGTTCCATGCGGGGTAAAGAATATCTTTGGCTAAGTTTACTTAACATGCACACTTCTTATCGGGATAGCGAAACAATACTTCCTTTTCTCTCATACCTGAAAATTCGATGGTTATTTCTTCTGCGTATCTTCTGTACACGCGGCACGAAGATTCCGCTATGATCAAAAGGACCATCTCCCTTACCGGTGGAACTTTGTCTGGTAACCTAGGCAGGACCAGCTTTAACGTAGGGGCTAATATGCTCCATCGATATGACTAAAATGCATATGTTAACTGGCTCCTTAAGGTAGCAAAGCCGGTCGGTACAGTTGCGAACAGCACAAACGGCACCAGTAGCGAATCTGTTGCACCCCGAATTGCAAAAGAAGGAAAAAAGAAGCCAACCTCGGCACTACTCCCTCCGTACTGATTGAAAATTGGTAGATCGCAAGGAACAGATTGTTTCGGTTCATGCCATTGTACCAGAACAGATTTTGACAGCTCGAAGGGCCCACGAAAGACAAGGCATCCCGGCATTGGCATCGATGATGTGGTAACGTGACTCACGGAGTTTTGCCTAGATGATTAACATTCTGTTTTGTTGTAGATTACAGAAGCTAAAATCATCGAGGCAGTCGTTTTCCTTAGGATGTCCAGCAGCACCACCCTTCTCATTTAGATGCCAAGTCTCCATTAACTGCCATTGATACAGAAATGTACACGACTGAGCATAGCAGTATTTGAATCCTCAATACAGGACAAGGCCAATGGCTCTTCAAGAAACCACCTCTCTACCAACACTTACCTATCTGAGAATTACTACCCGCCTGTTATTGTTACGTCGGAGGATGACTTGTACAGAACAGCATAACAGAGCACCCTCATGTCTGGCTACGGAGCCCCAGCGTCCATTGAAATGGCAGGAAGTCTATGACCGCGAGAGTTACTCCCGGTTGTCGTTCCCAACATAATGTTTGCAGATATGCTAAGGAACCGTACCAAAGAATGAAGACCCAAGCAGGGATGAAGCAGAGAAAGTTCCATCCGCTGCCGCCCAAAACCGCGATAATATATGTGCATTATTATGTCTCGGAGGTCTGTGTTGCAAAGATGCAGCAGGCAAAAACAAGAGGCAGGCAAGTAAATCTGCCTTTTCATTCCTGTTGAGGTGCACAGCCTGAGAAGGAGGCAGGCAGCGAATCGCAAGACTTCTGAGCAATGTCAAAACGTCCAAACTGACGTAGTATCTGCCGCGCCTTCTCGAAGTCTGATGGGTGTGGACTGTCGAGCCGCCACAGGAGCTAACCCATAATCCACTGGCACCGCACTCACTGGTACACAACCCCCTTTGCTACGGCGAGGGCTTGCGAATCAGGCCAAACAGCAGCAAAGAGGTGAACAATGGTTTCAAACCGAGAAACCCGTATGAATCATGTTGCAAAAGCATCCGCTCGCCAACCAACCACTGGACAGGATTGGGCTTGGCGGGTGCTGTTCAAGGAGATCAGATGGAGGGACTGACTGCTCGCAACAGCCCAATGCAATGACCACGGCCCCCAAGCCGGCAGCGTGGTCAAGCTAAGCATTCTCAGGATGCCCGACGTAGAAGGTCGTCGCTCGTCGCTCGTCGTGATTGGGTCCCCGGAGAAGCATTGCAGGGCGCCATGAAACAAAAGCGAGCATGAGACAGACATTGGTGGTGGCGGATATGGGATGGAAGGCTCAAGCTGTCAACGCCTCGCATGCCTGCCTGCAATGGCTCATCCTAACCTTGGGCCCATGTCGGGGATCTCACCGCTTAGCCGACAGCCAATGGCCAGTCTTGCAAGTGCGCAACAATGTCTGCTTGCGGCAAAGCACGGGAGTCGAGATGCGGTGCGTCGGCAGTGCAGCTGTATCCGATGGGGCTCCCCAGGGACCGGGATGGCTGTCGTCTGGAGAAGTCGAGGACAATGGAACCGGCGGGCGAACACTGTACGGAATTACGGTATCAAGTCCACTCCGGGACGTCGCAAAACCAGGCCAGCACAGCAGCGCCTTGCCTGTTCAGGCGCGTTTTGCGTAGGCGTGCCTGGCTGGACGCTGGAGTTGCTCCGACCCGCAGGACGGGGTCGACGCTACTGTACTTAGTTCTCTGAATCGGATGCGATGTATATATCCTCCATCATTCTCCCGCTGCTCTCCTTTGCACTTTGGCTTTTGTACATATTTCTCTCTTTTTCAACCATCTTTTTTGTGCGTGTGGCCAGCACGCCCGTCCCTGTCTCGTCAATTGCGAGAACCTTGTACGGATCTTGTTATCCTTATCGTCCCCGATGTCCAGTGCTCTGCAACTCTCTTGAAACCGAACCGACCAGTGGCGATCCCCTCGAGCAGAGAGTCAAGCAGACAGCCGCAGAGGATACCAGCAGAAAACCAACTGAGAGCAAGCAGAGCCGTTGCGTCTACACATACCACGATGGCAGGCATTCCTCTTCGAGAGGTGGCGATCAGTTCCGCTGCCGCTTCGTTTGCGCTGGTGAATTTCCAGCCAAATGTCCTGTTATTTTCTCGCCCATCATACCTGGGAACATTCGTTCAGCTCTTCCTGGTGCAATTCATTCTTTGGGGAATATGGAAGGTGCTTCTATATCCTAAGTTCTTCTCTCCTTTAAGGCATCTTCCCTCGCCACCGGGAGGAAGTTGGTGGAACGGACAGTTCGCGAGAATATCCAAGGAACCCACCGGCCAGCCACATTGTGATTGGTAAGTCTCCTTGGAGCAAGTCAGAAAGAAGATGCTAATAAATAAATACAGGATCCATTCTACCCCACACAATGGCCTGATCCGTTATCTGGGCCTGCTCAACTCCGAACGAATTCTGGTGGCCTCCCCCAAAGCTCTTGCTGAAGTTCTTACCACCAAGAACTACGACTTCATAAAGCCAGCCCATATTACAACCGGCTTGGGCAGGCTGCTTGGGGTTGGCGTCTTGCTAGCAGAAGGCGATGAGCACAAAGTGCAGAGGAAAAACCTTATGCCAGCCTTTGCATTTCGTCATGTGAAGGATTTGTACCCAGTATTCTGGAACAAGTCGAGAGAGGCTGTGATTGCAATGACGAACCATGCCAAGTCGCAACAAGCACTGACGAAGTCCGAAGATGTAGAGAAAGTTACCACCAACGAGGATGCCATTGTGATCGAAGCTGGATCATGGGCTAGCCGAGCCACATTGGATATTATTGGTGTTGCGGGAATGGGTCAAGACTTTGGAGCCATTCGCGATCCAGATACACTTCTTAATCGCACTTACAGGACGGTCTTCAAGCCATCGAAGCAGGCACAGATTCTAGGCCTGTTAGCCATGTTTCTTCCAGCATGGTTCGTGAGCAGACTTCCAGTCAAACGCAATGGCGACGTCGAGAGAGCGGCAGAGATCATCCGAACGATATGTAGGCAGCTTATTCGGGCGAAGAAAGATAAGCTCGAGAAACATGAATTAAGCGACGTCGATATTCTCAGTGTTGCGCTCGAGAGTGGTGGATTTTCCGAGGAGAATCTTGTCGATCAATTGATGACGTTCTTAGCAGCGGGCCATGAAACGACAGCATCTGCAATGACATGGGCAATTTACATGCTCTGCCTCCACCCAGAAGTTCAAACTCGACTTCGACAGGAGATTAGGGAGAAACTACCAAGCATCGACGAGGATACAGATATTACCAGCCATGATATCGACCATATGCCATATCTGAACGCTGTCTGCAATGAGATTCTACGCTACTACGCTCCAGTTCCACTTACTATCCGAGAATCTGCAGTCGATACCACTATTGCTGATCAGTTTGTCCCCAAAGGCACAAAGATTATGCTCATTCCTTGGGCCACCAACAAAGACGAGAGCCTATGGGGCCCAGATGCACGAAAATTCAACCCAGATCGATGGATGCCACGAGAAGGGGATGCAGGCCGTAGCGCTAGTGGCGGAGCCACCAGCAATTATGCCATGCTGACCTTCCTCCACGGCCCACGAAGTTGCATTGGACAAGCATTTGCCAAGGCCGAGTTTGCAATTTTGCTAGCTGCGTGGATTGGAAGACTGAGTTTTGAATTGAACGATCCTCGAGAGATGGACGAGAAGAATATACTCATTAAGGGAGGTGTCACTGCAAGACCTGCAAACGGTATGCACGTCAAAATGAAGGTTGTGGAGGGGTGGTGATTGTGCTGTTACATATTCTGGATTTACTTCCAAGCACGTATATATTTCACACGGCTTGATGATAAACAACATGAAAAAACCATAATATCCTAATGGGACTTGCAGTACTTGGGCGAAATGGTGTTTGGTCGATGGACAACTGGCTTCATATCATATTCATAAGGAAACAAAAAGTCAACTATTTTATTGCATCTCGATCACGCTACCTTACCATGAAGCTGACGGTGAATTGAATGATAATACCGCGGCTCACCAAACTTGTCAAGTGCATTTGATCATCCCACCCAGAGAGCCAAACCCCCGAAACCACCCATACATTCCAACACCACCGACACCGACCCCGCCAAGCGACCAGAGTTCCCAACCTTAAGCGAGTGTGCCGGGGGCAGCCCAGTCCAGCCCTCCTTCCCGACCCAGATTTCCCCCCCACCCACCAGCGCCACAACTCACGAGCGAGAGGCAAGCTTGCTTACATATTCCCAGATAAGAGAAGCACGTTCAATTAACCTGGCTTCCTTGGTCCAATGGTTAGGATTCCACCCTTCCAAGCTCCTACTACTGGAGCGCGAGAGGTGGAGGTTCGTGTTCGATTCACGGAGGTTGCATCACATCACCGATTCGGTTTCTTTTTAGTTTTTTCTTTTTTCGGCCCTCGAGATATTCTCGGAAGTGTGGAAAACTATTCAGTTTCTTTTTTTTTTCTCTTCCTAAATGGATAGGGTAGATTTCACAATTGTCTAGTACGGGGGTTTGGTGGAAGCGAGTTGGATAGGTGTCCGTGTGGCTCCTCGGTGAAATTTTGGCTTGCTTGCTGGCCCTATTGAGTAAAGCGCCTCAATTAAAAGTGATTCATTTACTTCATAAGTTCGCTGCTATGTTTTACATCTCTCCCTGTTCTAAGGAGTACGCCGTGATACCATCCATTTTGCCTTCCCACACAGGGTTGCATTTATGTCCTGTAGCCTAAAAAATGGTACCTAACCAGACACCTAAAACCTCCTGTCCTACATGCTCATATATCATCAGACCATATTCCCAAAACTCCATAACCAAACTCCAACTGCAGCAAATGATTCAGCACACAGTCTTATAAGCTCGTTTCCATCGAGGCCACTGTGCACGCTCTGCACGCTCTTCAGCAAGTAGGTGTCCGAGGTTTAGTTCCCGTTGGCCAGTCTTGAGATCCATATCCCTGCAACGAACAATGGATGTCTTATAGTACAGCTTGTAGCTGATATAGAACAGTAAAACGACAGGAACCGCCAGGTTTCCCAAGAACCAGTTCTGGGTTTTATCAGAACTACTCAAAGTTTTCCATCCAACGGGCCAAGCTCCAACCCAAAATTGAGCCACAATAACAAGGCAGTTGAACAAGAAGCCGACCCAGGAACCTATTACACCGGGTTGAGAGGTGAAGGCAAGATCATTGACATCGTAGCCCTGCAGCTTCCAAGCTCGACGGAATCGAATATGGCACAGGCAAATTGATCCCCACGTGAAGATTGAAGAGAGCCCGGAAAGGGCAAGCATCCACTCGAGAATCGTACCTTGGTCTTGGGTGTCAGCAGTATAAGCAAGGAAGCCAACTGCAGCCGATACACCAATGGCCATGAGAGGACGACCTTTCCGATCAACATACGACAGCCAACGCGGTGCTTGCCCTTGATCTGCCAATGAAGCAAGTGTACGAGAGGAGCCGAAAACTGCCGAATTGCCAACTGATAAAACAGATATCAAAATAACTGCATTCATCACAGCCGGTAACACCTCAATGCCGGCATTCTCAATTGAAATGACGAATGGAGATGCAGCAGCATTTGCGCTTCCGGGCTGTAAGAGCCGTGGGTCCGTATAGGGTACAAGCAAACCGACAAGTCCAAGGGAGACAACGTAGAACAAAGCGATACGCCAAAATACCTGCTTCACAGCAGTTGGCAGTGACTTTCGTGGATTGGCTGTTTCCGCAGCAGCAAGTCCTACCAATTCTGTGCCAGCGAATGCAAACGCGGCACTAACAAGAACACTACAGAATCCTTTGAAGCCATTATGGAAAGCACCCGGGTCTATCCACAGCTTGCCGCCAACATAGCCTGAGTCCGGCGCGCCGCCACAGTTAAGAATAATGGCAAGAATGCTGATTAAGTTAGGGTTGCATTCCAGACGATAACAAGATAGTACTTACATATATCCGATGACTGCAACGACCTTGACGATAGAGAAGAAGAACTCTGCCTCACCATATCCTTTTACACCAGCCAGGTTGATTGATATTATCAGAAACAAAAATATTGTGACGAAAATGGCATGATCAAGCTTGTTATTCCAGTAATCAATGGTAATTGAGGCGGCGATAATTTCAAGAGGCAGTACAACTAGCCACTGCAGGGCATAACTTAAATTGTTAGCAATATAGGAGATAAGAAGAAATAATAACTTACTTCCAGCCCATAGCAAATCCCCAGGCTGGGTCCAGGAATCTCGTGGAGTATGCCGAAAACGATCCAGATACAGGGAAGAGCACGGCCATCTCTCCTAATGCGTGTACAGTACAGTAGAGCATACAGCCGATCAAGGAGTAACATATCAGAAGTGTAGCGGGACCACCTTGGGCAAGCGCACCGCCCGACGCAACGAAAAGACCAGTTCCTGGGAACAGATGGTTAGTAGAGTATTCCATATCCTTCGTAGTGGGAGGCCATACCGATAGAGCCTCCAATTGCAATCATTTGCAAATGTCTGCCCTTCAATCTCCTTGACAACTTTGTATTCGCCGTACCTTTCGCGGCTGCGTCGGGATTAAAAACTCGCCCATTCACGCCCAAAACCCCAGTCGCCGTTATGTGATGGTTCGGGTCTCGTCGAAAGCCGTCCAACATCCGAGTCGCAAAGCGCGGACGCATAACCGTTGTTTCTTCATAGCAGCTTGGGTCATTCCCGAAGCCACTACTGTAGTCTGGGATTGGAGAGCCAGCCTTGATAGACCGCAGCGAGCGCTTCTCTGCATCATTGTCTCTCATCTTTAGGACACCTCACGCTCTTCGAGCACAGTGGAAGACAATTGAGCACCCGACTTCGGCGGGAAACCGTTGTAAATGTATCGAGTTCGCCAGGTTGCACGGTATCACGTTCGGAGACTGGGAGGTGGAGCAAGCAAGAGTCTTGTGTGACGTTATGGGGTGATAAGGAACGGTAGGTCAACTTGTAGCCTTGAGCCTCCTTGCGCTGTTCTTTGCCGTTGCATGCTTCATATAATGAGGGTAGGTTTCTGTTGAAGAGAGCTCGCGACAGCAGAGTGTCAGCAACGGCGACGACGAGCTGAGTGCCATGAAGGCAGGTAGTATTGGTGCCGTCGTCCAATATGAGAGGAGCCAGCTGATAAGGAAGAAGAGATTACGGGGCCAATAGGATGCGCCCAGGCCAGTTTTGGATCTCGCCTGTCTTTCCTAGTCAGGCGGAGAGAGTCGGGGCGCAGTCTTCAGGATCTGACTCCAGCCGGCCATCCAATGTATCACAGGAACATATACACTTGCCATAATTGTTATGTAGAGGCACCGCTTGATTGGACGCACACCACAGTCTAGGGACAGCCTTGTTCATGAACTTTCCACTGCACTTATCTAGAGTATAGCTGTCAAACAACGCTGAAGGCACAATGGGTAAAGTGATGTTCTACTGTGAAATCCTTACCCGACCAGAAAAAGAAAGCCTGCATGCGTATCCTGCTGTACAGCATTTACAGTCTGTACGCGGGGGTACATAATTGTATCACCCAGTTGGCTGATGATACTTATGAGTACAGTACAGACGCGCGGGTAGAAGTATCAGCCTACCCTGAGGCTGTGCGCCAACATTGAAATCGAAGGCAGTCGTAACACGCTCAGGCAGATCTGCACCATTGTCTGAGCAGATGTCTTCAAAGACGCGTCCAAACATGAGCCATGGGCCTCGTTTCATTGTTTATAGCGATTTTACAGTCAGCATTCGCTGGGCACAATCAACTAGCATGCCCAGCTGGATGCTCATTTTCCGCGGAAGGCTTTTCATCCACTTTTTGCGGCACAGTTTCAACTTTAACAACCTTCTCTTGCCCAGGCTCTGCTGAAGCTGCTGAAGCGTCTGGCAGAATCTTTCCATCAGAACCACGAGGCTTTCGCTTCCAGCCCGTCTTGAACAAAGGACCGAGACGGAAACGGGGGAAGGGGTGTGCTTCTGTGTTAATGACGACCTGGTCCAGCGGCAATAGGTCATTAGGAGAGAAGAGAAGGTAGAAGTACTTCAGTGTTTCGGCCTTCAACATGTTAGTATACGACTTCTAGACACCAATGAGATCAAACTTACGAGCCAGAAACTCTCCATATTGTCCTTGGTGTGCGGTGGGATGGTGTTGGCATTGGCTAGACTGGTGAATCCGCCGTTGTCTTCAACAGCTGTGTAGTTCACAAATGCCTTGAACATTTCCCATCCCCACTCTCTGTACATCACATCGCCAGTGATTCTCCACATATAGAAAAGACTTTCGACGGTCTCTGGGCGTTGCAAGTTGTGTACATCAGCAGGTTTGACATCGAAATCCTTCTTCCATTCCGCGTCTCCATGCTCGTCGGTTTCGAACTTGTTTGATGGCAATTTATGAGGCGCAGACCCAGGGAGGGGAGGATTGCCAACGTGAAAGTGCGTAATTTCTGCAGCTAGCCCCGTAGCCATATATTTGTACATTCCCCAGCAAGTTTGAGTTAGCTCTCTGGCAAGCTGCATTTCTTCCTCCTTTTTCTTGCTCCAGGTTGGCAATTTCTTGGCCTCTGCTTCTGAGATCCCCCCGGTAGCACCGAGAGCAATTGTGCCAGCCATGAAACACACCAAGTGATCCATTTTAGGTGATAATGTACCGTGTAAGCCATCCGGACGTTCGGCTAGGACTGTAAATTGCGAAGGTTCAGAATATGTTATGAGATGCTTGCGGACACCGGCCAACGACTCGTCCCACAATTCTTCATATATGGGCTCCTCTTTAGACGTCTGAAGGTACTGTTTGATGAGATATTCGTAATATGAGTCACCGCGACTGCCCAGTCGAATGTTGCTTCCTCTGAAATGACCATCATGCGCGTATATATAGATTGGGAGTAGGCCATCTTCCATACCGTTGTCATCAATTACTTTGATGACATTCTCCGCCTTCTCCCAGTAGAATGCTTCGCCAGTAAGTTTGCTAAGGTACTTCAATTCCAATTGTAAAGTGGCCGCTTCAGCAGTTGACGAGGCGCCTCCATCGTCGTGCGAAGGAACACCGGCCAGCGTTTTTAAGTTGACGCTTGCATAAGGAATTCCAGATGGAGAATCGAAAGCACCCATCAAACGATCTGCCAGATCCTTGGCCTTTTCCAAGTAGAGGTCCTCGCCAGGAGCGCCTTCGTCGTCATCCTTTACGTTGGCTAGCTCTGGAAATTCGGTGGAAAGATAATGTGCTGAGAGAAGACCACCAAGCATTCGAATTGTTGTTTCGAAGGTATTGACTTCTTGGTCTTGCTCATAGTCTAGTTTGGTTGACAGCCATTCCCGAGCATGAGTCAATCTGCTCGTCAGATTCATCAACATCAACGTATCCAAGGCATCAACAATGATCCAACCCATTCCCTTCGGGGTCATTTGCTTTCCCTTCTTCGAAATTGGATGAAACTCGTCGTATCCTTAGGGATGAGTTTAGTTCACTTGCAACAAATCCAATTGGCTTTATTACTTACCCCAGGCATATCGCTCATACGAGTCCCAGCTTAGGACAAACGCTTCCTTAACTTGGTCTCGTCGATCAAGCCAATCAATACCTGACTTCGATTCCGGCTTCCGGAGCCAACTCCATCCATCCTTTGTCTTCTTTTCTTCAGAGCTGCCCCCAAAAGCACCCATGATATAGAGAATGACCAGAATGATGCCGAAAATGCCTAGATTTCGCTTTCGTCTCCATGCTGGTTGCTTCCTTCGCGACGCTGCGTACGAATAAGGCTTGTCCTTGTACATAGGCAAATCTGACTTGTCCTTCCCAAAAAAATCCGAGACCCCGCTCATCATGCCCCCGTTATGCGCATTCGACCTTGCCGTCACCCCAGAAGATCCCCAGACCTTGTTCTCCATCTGACGTTGCGGATCGGAGAAGGAGGGCACATCTTTGGGAATCGAAAAGGACATGTCTTCCACTGCAGCTTCCACAGCTTGTTTGCTAGTTTCATATGCCTGCGAACCAGCTTGTATAACTTTCTGCGAGAATTCAGTAGCTGCGTGCTGCGCGGTAAGGCGGATAATGTTGAAAGCAGGCTTGCGATGGAGGTTGAACGGGTCGCGGTTCATTTGGTTAGTGAGGTCATGCCGAGGAGGAGGACAACACGATCCAGGATAACGAATGCAAGGAGAAAATAGTGAACAAACTTTACTTCACTTGATACACTGTCAATATTACAAGTATGTAATGGATACAGTATGTAAATAAATCTGGCTAGCCATAGCTGTTCTTAACGAAGCTCTCGGCGAACGCGCAATGGTTCGGACTTTCATTATTCCCGTCCTGCAATGAATGCCGGGGTAGGATGCTTTTTACCCATGCAAGTGCAGATGCAGTTGTCTGTCAGAGCTAGAAGCAACCGCCTTTTCTAGAGCTCTCGGTACTGTATCCGTACCGCTGCTCGAATGCTATGGCAGCCCGCTTCGAAGCCTCTTTCACGTTCTCTCTTATTCGCCTCTCGTGGGCCCAGAATATAAGAGCCGATGCAAGTGCGCCATGGTCCCGGGATACTACTCTGTCTGCTAGATAGCATCGACCTTCACCCTCGGTTCTGCTTCGGGTTGCAGCCAGAGCATTACTCTGTACACACCTCGAGTCCTCGCTGGTGGGCTTACCCGTTTGAGCACCTTTCAATAAGCCTTGACACAGAGCGATAACGTCTAAGTGACGTGCGCCCAACAATCATGTCGCACAGAGACGAGTATTCCCAGTGGCCGTTTCTCACCGAGGAGGAGTTCGAGCTCGCTTGCGCCTTTCTCGACTCACGCTACACCAAAGCAAAACTAGGGCCAGTAAGAAAGGGCTTCAAGCTTCGATCACGTCGAACTGCTACAACAGGGGCTACCTCGATTGAGATTCTTCGACTGTTAAATGTTTCCAATGATGATGGGGACTTGTCAGAACTGCTTGATCAATTGTGGGACCGTCGTGCCGATGGAGCCTCTGCCTCAGATATGGAGGTAGACATGCCCAATGAAAATCAAGACAATGTTAGTACGCTGGGGATCTTTACTGGGAAGGCCTCGAGTAGATATGCTTCCGTGCGTGGGACTGA
The DNA here is from genome assembly GCA_003369665.1 of Coleophoma cylindrospora. NCBI lineage: Eukaryota > Fungi > Ascomycota > Leotiomycetes > Helotiales > Dermateaceae > Coleophoma > Coleophoma cylindrospora. The sequence goes on along the minus strand of PDLM01000005.1, from coordinate 1,193,222 downwards.
TTCATTCTTACAACAGGAGGTACTCCTCTCAAATATCGACACGCCTCCGCAATATAGCATGTACGCTCATCAACCATATGTCATATATGAGATCCATCTGCACCCTACGTATAGAGTACCGACCTTGTGGTTTACTCTCCATGATCTTCCTATGGGTGAACCAACATTTGATCTTAATTCAGTCTTTCGTTACCTCGTTCCTGACGAGCACAAAGCCCAACTACGCGCAGCTGGGGTCACGGGTGGAATTTCTGCAGCAGTTAGTTCCCGGATATTTTTCTTTCATCTGAACATCATCACTAACTAACCTTCCAGCCTCATCCTATCACAGATCTGCCGTCTTTCTTCATCCATCCGTGCCAGACCAAGGAAGCTATGGAACCATTCGACTGTGAGGCGAAAGATTATCTCATGGTATGGTTGGGTTTAGTTGGAGGCTGTGTAGGGTTATGGGTGCCTCGGGAGTTGGCAGAGACCTGATAACTAGGAACGTCCTAAACGCATGCCCAGAGACGAGTAACTGTAAACCAAAAGGCATTGTGAGGAGACCCCTTCTTGTTTTCTGGTCTTGATACTAAGACATGGTTTCTCATAAAGAAACATTTTTCGCCATGACGCTGCCATTTCGACCGTAGAGACCATATTTGGGACAAATCCTAAAGCTGAACCCCTCGAACTCCTGACTCCCGGTACCCTTTTCGATAAGTTTCCCATGACTATTCGTCATCACTGTCCTCCTCCATAGCTACGTCCCCTTCACTATCCTCCTCCTCTTCCTCCTCCTCCCTCCTCCTCTTTTGTCCAGCTACACTAGCTGGACTATTAGCATCTTGCATAGCCGTATCTCCTGGTGGCTTTAATGTGCTTGCTGGCACGACGGTGGAAGCAGCGGATGGTGGAGCATTGAATATGCTTTGCTGCAACTCAGTAGCTGTGACTTCTCCTGCAGCTGCAGCGGGCATGCGAAAAGTCCCGTCTAGCTTTGCGATCGTGTCTGACTTCGATTTGGCATATTGAATTTGCTATAAAGTACAGGTTTAGTCTCAGACAGGATTGGGTAACTGCACGCAGGACCACTTACCATATTCATGCCAAAGAATTCAAACCCTTGCAATGATCTCATGGCCTGGGTTGCTGTCTGAACATCTCGGAAAACAATATGCGCTTGGCCTCGCATCTTTGTTGTTCGCAGAGCTACAACATCAAGAACCGGGCCGTAGGTTGAGAAGAGGGTATATAATGAGATTCTTAGGTCTGACTTTTGGATTTTGGAGGAGGGAACATTCGTAATGTATAGTCTATCACCGTTAGCATGCACAATCGAGCCAAGGTTGGGTAGGTATGGCTATACGTCTGGTTTGGAGCATATGTAGGCGCCTTCCCTTTGCTCGCTGGAGGAGCCCCCTTTGCTACAGCTGCCATAATTGGAAGAGGAAATCCGATATTCTTGAAACTTTGGACGTTGCGCTATCGCCGAATGTCGCGCATAGAGAGTGGAAGGCGGCAGTGAATCGCGTTGGTAGTGGTCAACCTGGAGCTCTCAGATCCAGGCACAATCTTTCAAAGTCGCCAAATTCTAAGAGAAGCGCCAAGAGTTCGCGCTCCGCTAGACCCCACCCTCCTTCGTCACTCCAGCCCGCACTTCCCATCACCTACCTTACTCTACCTACTCACACCAAATCACCACCTCCGCATCAGAACCTTACAGTGATAGTAGAGAGCTCCTCCTATCACTTTCCCAAGAGCAAATATGGCATCCCCCGAAGTGCACCACCTCTTCTACCACCCTATTGCCGACCACTCTTTCTCCGCTGATAGGGAGACCTTGGCGGTAGCAAGAGACACCAGCGTGGAGCTGTATGGTAGAAGCGGGTCTGGATTCAAGATCAAGGACGAATTGAAAGGCCATGACAAGACTGTGACCAGCGTAGATATCGCACCAAACAGTGGGAGAATCGTGACTTGTTCTCAAGGTGAATAGCTCTCTCTACGCTGTCGATCTGTGCTGATAAAGGTGGTAGATCGTAATGCTCTTGTCTGGGAACCGTCACCAACTGGTTATAAGCCAACTCTCGTCCTTCTTCGAATTAACCGTGCCGCTACTTTTGTGCGCTGGTCTCCTTCGGAAACCAAATTCGCTGTGGGATCTGGAGCTCGGGTGATTGCTGTCTGTTATTTCGAGGAGGAGAACGATTGGTGGGTCTCGAAGCATATTAAGAAGCCCATTCGAAGCACGATTACAACAGTTGCATGGCATCCTAACTCCGTCCTTCTCGCAGCTGGATCCACAGATGCCCATGCTAGAGTTTTCTCGAGCTTCATTAAGGGAGTGGATGCAAGACCAGATCCAGGTGTCTGGGGCGAAAGATTACCATTCAATACCGTTTGCGGCGAGTATTTGAACAATTCTGCTGGATGGGTTCATGCTGTCTCATTCTCACCTAGCGGAGACGCTCTAGCTTTTGCAGCTCATGACAGCAGTATCACTGTGGTTTATCCCAGTGGTCCTGATCAACCACCAAAAGCAGTCGTCAGCGTCAGCACCCCTCTGTTGCCTTTCATGAGTTTGATCTGGAACGGCGAGGCCGAGATTATTGCGGCAGGTTATGACTGCGAGGCATTCAAGTTCCAGGGCAATGAAGGAGGCTGGCAATTGACAGGATCGGTAGGATCGCCAGGAAAGGCCCACCAAAACACAATCAGCACGATCCGTATTTATGAGGGATCTGCTGAAGCTGTAAAGAAATTCAGCTGTAAGTATCGATCCATACCCTTTCCCATTTCATACGTTAACAGTCTACAGCGAGCGGTGTGGATGGACGTGTTGTCATCTGGGATGCTTAGGATGAAAGGAAAGCCGAGTCTTGCTAAATCTTAGCTAAATTCAGATTATATCTTCCCTAAGCCTTCTGCGTCTTTAACCACAACCTCGTTACGTATTTGATGTGAAGAATTCTGCAACTGTTGAGATGTATTTGTGAGGAGATTTAGAAGAAGAAGTCTGCTTAAGCCATAAGAGTTGTACAGCAAAGCGAGGCATACGCTCTCTCTAGTATCAGCTAGCAGTGAGTGCCGTGAGCAGTTAAAGACTTCGACCACATTAATCGTGGTATGAATAGGTATATCTATCTAGCTTATACAGCACTTTGAATAGCTCTTTCATTTTGGCAAAAGAATTGTGAATGTGATCCGCCATGGTAAGTGGCGTTAATACCTTCAATTCACGATATTCATCGAGGAAATTATATGAGATATAAGGCGTATGAGTTGGATGAATGATCACTTCGATCTAGTGCACTGGTTAGCTTCTCTTGTTAAAGCGGCAGTAAATACCTCTTAAGGCAGCCCTCACTGCTAGCCTCGCGAAGGTACAGCGACGTCAACTTTACAAGAAGCTTCGACTTCAGCAAGTCCAATCTTCACAAAGAATTTCACCTCGTCTTGCAAATTCTAATTGCCAACTGTGGCAAAAACTTGTTGAGCTAAGACTTTTGCATAATCTTCACACCTACGATTCTCAATGGATCGAAGTCTTGATGATATTGTGTCCGAACGCCAGGTACGCTTCCTTCCAAACTCCTGCACAGCTTCAGGACAAATATGGACGATTATTAACACAACTTCTAGAGAGGTGGTGGGCGAGGACGACGTGGCGGCGGTGGCGGCGGCAGAGGTCGCAGAAACGATCGAAATGATTACCCTCGCGATGGCGTAAGAAAGGTAGGCACTGTCGACAACAGAACAGATAGATCAGATGCTTACTGCGGCTGCTCAGGTTCACACACCTCCTCCTTAATCCTCATGCACCTGACTCTGCTTCGATCTTTGCCTCATACTGCGCCAAAGCCAGTTCTCACGACTTCGGTTCCTCGATGGCAGAGAAGTACATAATTTGGAACGTATCAGCTAACCCTGGCATTTCCTCGTTTTCGCACAGTCATATCGAGAAGACAATAGAAACATAGACTCGTCAGTCAATCTCTTGACCCAGTTGTTATAATCCTAACAGTGTGGCAGTGATTGGGTACATGACAAGTACGACGATAATCGTATGCACAACTCTTAATCCTGGACCTAGTCACACGCTCACGATATTTCAGCCGGCAGACGACCAGCTCGCGCCGAACGACGATACTCCCCAGAGCAAGTCTAGTATGTCATGAAAGCTTAGGATACAAGAGCTCGTGACTGACTGTTGCTAGTGATACGGCAAGCGCAAAATTACGCGTAGAGAATCTACATTATGAACTGACGGAGGAGGACTTGGAAGTACGTCTCCATTGAAGGCGACATCAAGCATTGGCTAAAATTCTGGCAGGATCTGTTCACCCGCATCGGTCGCATACAAAAGCTCGTCCTCACATACGATCGTGCTGGGCGATCCGAAGGAGTTGCCTATGTTACTTACGAAAATGCGCAAGATGCCAAGAGTGCCATTAGGGAGTTTGATGGAGCAAATGCAAAGGGTACGTACTATGTTTGCAGATATTGCAATGTCCCAGCGGATCCTAACTTTGCCTCAGGTCAACCTATTCGCTTGACCGCTGTGCCATCCGGGCCTTCAGCTGGACGATCTAGAAATCCTTTTGACTCGGCAGTCATCCCAGGCCGTTCGTTGGCGGACCGAATTACAGTTGCAGGAGGTGGACGCTCTCGCTCCCTATCTCCTATGCGAAGATATGCACCCGACAATGTTGATCGATATGTTCCTGGACAACGCGACTCTCGCAGCCCCCCGCGTCGTCGAGAGCGCCGAGATGGAGGTCGGGAGGGTGGCCGAAGACCAGGCGCAAGAAGAGAGCGTGGGGACAGAGGTGCTACTCGTGGACCTAGTGAGAGAACTGCTAGAGATGGCAGACCTAGAAAGACCCAAGAGGAGCTTGACGCAGAAATGGAGGACTACTGGGGCAGCAAGGAGAAAGAGAATGGCGCGGAAGAAGCTGCAGCAGCTCCTGCAGCCCAGCCACAAGACGACGTCGACATGATCGAGTAATGGTGCTCTTTGATGTGGTCCGCGAAAAGGTAACATTATCTTTCCAGCGCTATGTAGGAATATCAAAGGTAGAGCTCAACTTCGGTAGTAGCCTACCGAATACTATGGACAGAATATCTTGCCTGAATTGGTCGCCTCTTAGTCCAGATGCACCTCCGTAGAGGCCCAAGTAGAGACTGTGTCCAGCCGGGATGTCTCGAATGAAACCATGGCGATTTGGAGCACAGCACCCGGTAACGAGCCAACATGGCGCTTTTCTGACTGTCTCATCGCAGGCAAGCAACAGTTCCAGGACGAGTTGTGGTTGGGCAGCAGACACGCTGGGCGCCTATTAGCGATCCCGAAGTCGCGAGCTAAGGAGGGGAGGGAACCCCTATGGTGGTGTGAGATTCGTCTGTGCCCGACAGATTCCCGGCAACAAAGGCAGAGATGCCTCGTGCATGCTGCTCAAGCAAGCTCTAGGAGAATATACCCTATCACCCGATCTATTCTGGTAGCTGACTGCATTGGACGTCAGGCTTCCTAGTCATGTTGACGGGGGCCGGGAGCCTCTTCATTTCCCAAGACGACTCTGCCGTTCGCGCTTCAACCAGTCAGCTATGAGTGCCTGTCACTTAACCCTCATGCTAATGCACCGCCTGCATCAACAACGCCTTGCACTGTGCCATTGCTTCACAGCTGCCCAACTACCAGTGCCGCACAGGCGTTCTTTAGCTTCATGTTAATGATGGGCCTTGAGAGTGCAGAACGATAAGTCAGAAGCATGCCCAGATATTTGCTCGACTATGCTGCCCCGGCTCCAGCCCATTCATTTGAAGGCCGAGAAGGGAATCTCTCGCCATCTCTTGTGTTAGCTTTTCTTGTTCTGGCAATTGTTATATTCATTCATGGCTTGCCTCCGCGATGGTTCCTCTTTGTGTCTTGGCCATTTTGGCGGTTGCTGGAAATGCCATGGCATCTAGTTCTCGAGGTGAATCTCAGTCAGCTGAGCTCTATTCTTCTATTTATTCAGATCTAGTCGCGCGAATGTCAAGACGCTCTCCAAATACCACAACGGACGTCACTGAGAGCGTGGAGACGACAGCCACGGTTGGTTCGTCATCTGAGGACTTCACCCATCAGACAAAATCCTCCCTGGACTCCATTTTCTCTTTGACGCGGGCAGATACAGTCGTCCCTGTTCTGTTCAGTCCTACGCCAGCGGCACAGACGCTTCAATCTGTGCCTATTTCGTCTGGATCTGAAAGCTCGGCATGGTTGGCAATAACCCCCCCAAGCGTTAATGTTGTTCCTGGAGGAGGTGCTACAGTAACCATCTCCGAAATTCCAATTGTTGTTTCGCTGGCACCTTCAGGAAGTGAGGCCGTCACAGATGGAACCACTACAACATTGGACCAGAGTCAGACTACACTAATCCCAGCTTTTATAGTTAACTCAACGACCTTCACGCAAAATTCAGCCTCTCAATTTATTGCTGGGTCAGTGACACTGACTTCCGGCGAAGCAGTTACCATAACTGAATCCACAGGCCTTGCTACGGTTTCTCTTGAGCCTTCAGGATCGGCAGTAGTCATAGGCGGCATACCTTCGCTGCCACCAGCTCCAACCAGCGGATCGATTCTCTTTGGAAACTCAATCGTCTCCCAAGATTCACAGTCCAATTTTGTTATCGGGTCTCAAACCCTGTCGCCTGGATCTGCAATCACGGTTTCTGGGCAGACCGTTTCTCTATCGCCTTTTGGCAGTGCTGTTATAATCAATGGCTTCTCCCTGCCTTCTCAATCACCAACCCCGCCACCTGTTGTTATTTCATATGGATCATTAGCCATCACCGCAAACTCACAGTCGGGCTTTGTGATTGGGTCACAGACTCTTTTCCCTGGCTCGGCTATAACTGTCAACGGCCAGGTTCTTGCACTGCCGGGACCTTCCTCTCCTCCCAGAGGTGTGATTGTCTTTGGTTCCTCAACCATCACTGAGAACTCGGCTTCCAATTTTGTGATAGGCAGCCAGACCTTGACTCCAGGAGGAGTTATTACGGCTGGGTCGGAAACCGTCTCTCTCTCTCCTGCAGGCACAGCAGTTGAAATCAATGGGCTGACGTCCTTCCTGCAACCAATTCCAAGTACATCTCCTACCACCTTCTCATCCACACAATCTCCATCCCCGAGTCCAGTCTTGAGCCTGCAGATCGGTTCACAGACACTGACTTTGGGTGCCAGTATCACTATTGGTGGTGATATACTCTCTTTGGCTCCTAGTGGAACGAGCGTCGTGATTGTAGGAAGCGTCACGAGCGCGATATCAGCAGCCACGAAGAAGAGTGCTGCTGAGAAAGGCGTGCAGAATTGCCCGTGGTTCATGCTGGTGGTCATCTTTTCAGTACTTGCTGCATTGTTTGAGGCGTTCTAGATGGGCGGGGAAAGAAGGTTACATTGCAATGGCGTTGTTTCCACGGGGATTTTGGGATACCCGCTTTAAGGAGTACTGGCTTTTGGTGGATTTCAATTGAGAGAGTACGAGAGTCCCCGTAAATCCAGTGTTGGCGAGATGATGCAAAATCTTGCCTTCCTATGTAAATATCAATACAGGTTTGGCATTGAGGAGGAGGAGCTTCTAGTATCATCACCATCCATTCATATGATTTCGTTTTCGTAGCGGAGCGCATGCTTTCGTCTTAACGAAAAGGCGAAAGCTGTTTTATTGCCTGGTCGCCTTTCAAGGAACGAGATCTTTGTTCGTATAGCCTTGCATGGCATGCATGTCAAAAGCCTTATCCAAAGAACACCATAAGTTTGTAGGGTAGGCCGACCTTATGGTATGATTCTAATAGATCGATTTATTCTGAACTATCCAACCTTGGGTGTGGGACTTGAAGGTGTTTAACTGAGATTTTGACTTACTGCTTCGAGAACAAAACTGCGGCTGATTAATAGCCATTTATCAGGATTATATTTCCTAAGCTTAACAAATATGTATTTTCAAGAATCTGCAGCCCAAGATATGGCGCGCCCTTGTAAAAGTTGCTGCTTCCTCCCGTATTGTAAAGCACCAAAAAGAAAAACGAGTCTGTAGTAGGGGACTCTGTTTACTGAAGAAATATGTATAGTTCATAGAACACGCGGAATATTGGTGAAAGAGAGCATTGTCCATGTCCTTTGCTAGGATGCTTCTCCCGATTGTTGCCATATGGTCTGGACTTCCCAATAAGCAAAACTTCGCCTTACTCCCATACGCTAAAATTAAACGTCGATTGAAAGGATAACTCGCACGCCTTCTCAGATAAAAGCCCGATACTATACTGGCAGAGTTTTCTTATCTCCTTATGTCAAAGCTCGATTGTCGCCCAAAGTCAATGCTAGGCCTGAGCGAACTGCTGGAACTTCTCCGTCTTCGATCCCGTTGGTCGTTGGGATCGAGAGGGTGTAGTCCGCTTTGGCGTGCATACAAGTTGAGAATATCAGTTAGTGAAATCACCCCCGTCAGCCTTCCAGAGATTCCCGCCCCAGGCAGCGCTGATGCAGAAACTGATGGATGAGAAGGAGTCAAGGAGGGCGAGGCTGGGGTTGAGCCGAATTGGGGAGCTAGAACCGTATGTGAGGCAGATGGCGTTAAGGGAGTGGAAGGTGATGGCGAGGCTGATTCGACGACCCACATACGATGAGATCTTGTGGCGACGAGTTTTGCTACTGTGTGTGCCAGAGTTGAGTAGGGCGTAACATGAAACACTACAATTGACGTCAGTTCTACTTATATCAAGCGACGGAGATTGACTTGGCATAGTGTCCATTCGTCTGAATTAGACACGTGCGAGGAGAACCACAGTACAGGAGGCATCTCATGAACGTGGCGAGAAGTAAAAATCAACACACCTGGATAACTATCACGGCCGTTCTCAACCCCGCGCTCTGATAATATAACGGAGATGAAGTGGATACAAGATGACTTTAGTAAAGGCATAGCACTTGTAGACGTGAGCAGCTTCGTATCTGCGGTTGAGATATTCCCCACTACATTCAGACCATTATCTACCACAGCCACGCTAGTAAGTCCTTCAAGGTTCATCAGCTGAAGAGCCTCAGTCAAAGGTTTATCGCCGCTTGAGAAACAATTAGCAGTTTATCCAAGATGAAAGTAGGACCACGTACTTTATAGCAATGGTATGATGTGTGCCAACATTCAGATCTCGCAAGATAGTCGAATAGAGTTGTTCAATGACTGGAAAGCTAGATGCATTGTCCCAGAGGAACTCGACCAATTTAAGTTGACTAAGAATACCTATGACGTCGTCTGTTCCCTCTTTACACACCTGGAAAATGAAGCATCAGTAACAAGCAGAAAAGGCTTACAGACCTCGAAGTATTGCGGATGGTGTTAAGGTGAGTAGAATCCGAAGACGTATTCATGGAGCAGCATATCCAGACAAAGGATAGACCAATCTCACTCCAAAGCTCCGAGGCCTTAGTATGCAAAAAGAAATATGACTTACTAGTATTCGATGCACACCACTGCCAAATATCTCAGTTGCTTTTGAAAGGTCCGCTGATTCTGGTAGTGTAACCAGGGGATCTCGCCTCAGAATGAGACTAACTTCGCTCAGGGAGATGGAGCTACCCTCTTGGACAGCTTTCTGAATCTTGGAGAAGATGTCCACTTGTTCAGGTCCCTCCGGTGTAGCAAGTCCAAGAACTACCAACAAATAGGCATTGAGATCACTGAAGTCAAAAGTACCAGAAGCAAACCTGTCGGTCGCTTTCGCTCGCAGTAGAACGACATTTGGCGGTCCGGACTCGCATAACAACTAAGTAAGGTTAGTCCTACTTCGGAAGTTGGAGTTCTCTGTATTTCGCAGAACGGGAGTGCTCTGCACTCAGGGCGGGGATTGGAATTATTGAGAATCATTGAGACCAAGACAGTCCTAGCTTCAAACCAGTCCTGCGAGGCGCATATAGAAGAGCTCACATACCTTCGTAGCTTTCTCAATCCCATCCTCGACCCCGATGAACCTCACATCACTCTTCTGCACTAGCTCTCCCACACGTATCTGTTGCCAATCCCTCCCAGCAAACCTCGGGTCGCCGATCTTTGGCGCAGGCGGATGATTTAACAATTCTTGAACAGCAGCTTGCGTGAAAGAGGGGTGTCTCTGAGCGCGAGGAGACTGGCGCAGGTTTTCAACGAAGCTGGCGCGGTGGCTCATGGTCAAAGGGCCGTCGACCGCAGGTGCTGCCGTGGGGTCCGTCATTTTAGAGGGGTTTCCGGGTTCGTTTGCGTATCGAGAGATTGCAGAAGTCGCCAACAGCAAGCGAACATGAGATACTGTTTGGCTGGAGCTGCACCGGTGGATTTCTGGATAGTAAACGGGATGAAGACGAGCAGAGAGCGACTGGATGGGTGGAGGATGGATACTTCGAGAGGTTATTCTACGGATACAACAGATTCCCCAGAAAGTTTACCGACATCACTACGATAAAGAAGCTTCACCGCTTTCGGATCCTCAGGCCGCCGTCGACATTATAGAGCTCGTGGCCAATCACATGGCGTAGATCAAGAATGCCCGGATTCGATATGCTGACCAGAATCACAGCCATGTTATGATTGCGTTTCCTGGAATGCCTCTCATTAAATATCGAGATTGATCCAACAGACTCAAGGGCGAATTGCTGGCAAGACCTCCCGGCCAATCGTTTGGGCCCTTGCAGAGTTGACATTTCCACATCGGGACTTCAGCGGCGGATCATGCTGGGTCGCCTTACACATGAGAGACAGAGAGTTTCTTATCTTCCGTTTTCCCAGAAGATTAAATGAAAATAGTTCTAGAGTGCTTCCAAATAGTTCAGAAAAGGTAGATACTTGTGCATTGATCAAGGATTTTACTGTGTCATGTCATGGCATCTTATGCATTGTTCGAAGATAACGGCAGGGAAAGCGAGGCAAGGCAAATGCGTTCCTTTTCCCGTGGGTGTGTTTGCAAAAAAGTTGACTGCCCCTCCAAGCGCGTCCATCCGAATAAACGATAATCATTTCACTTCAACCTCACCACGAAGTGGCCGTACCCCACCACCGCCTTCTTGCTCTGCCTCTGGAGTCTGCACAGCATTTTTGTCTTCCCAGATTGTAATAAAGAGTGGGACAAAGACTATCTCGCGGCCTGTGTGCCCTCACCTCCACTACATACCTCGACAGAGACACGCTGTTGATCTCTCACCACAGCAATCATGTCGGTCATTCCTGCAGATGTGCACGCTGAGCTTTCACAGCTTCTGGAAGCTCTCCAGTCTTCCGACAATAGTGTCCGAGCCCAAGCTGAGGAGCATCTTGCGGCAAACTGGACTGCGACAAGACCTGATCTGCTGTTGATGGCTCTCGTCGAGCAGATCCAAGGTTCGACCGACACCACTGTAAGGCTGCAACCTCGCCTTTGCCAACCTGGTCCAACCAGGAATAAATGACTGGCGCTGACATACTGTCCTAGACTCGCTCTTTTGCCGCAGTGATCTTTCGTCGGATAGCCTCCAAATCGCGCAAGATCCCCACCGGTGAAAACATCGAAACCTTTTTGGCCTTGACAGATGAAACAGGACATGCTATTCGACAGAAACTTCTTGAGGCCCTGACTGCTGAGACCACCGCTGCAGTACGAAACAAGATTGGAGATGCAGTAGCGGAGATAGCAAGGGAATACTCTGATAATAGTGGGCTCCCCTCTCACAGATACACTGCTATGTCGATATCTGAATTTTCAGTGGTTCTAACTATCTTTAGACAAGCAATGGCCAGAAATTCTGGGCGTCCTCTTCCAACTGAGCATGTCAGAGCAGGCTGGGCAACGTGAGATTGCATACAGAATATTTGCAACAACCCCAGGAATCATTGAGAAGCAACACGAAGATACTGTGATGACCGCCTTTACAAAAGGGTTCAAAGATGATGACGTTAGAGTAAGAGAGAACCGCTGCCTGCTGATTGTGAGAACTATTGCTAACTCGTCCAGGTCCGATTGGCAGCAATGGAAGCATTCGCATCGTTCTTCCGTAGCATCAGCAAAAAGTCTCAAGCCAAGTATTACGCCCTCCTTCCAGAAGTTTTGAATATCCTTCCACCGATCAAGGAATCCGGAGATTCGGATGATCTCACCAAAGCCCTGATTTCACTAATCGATCTGGCTGAGATTGCTCCTAAGATGTTTAAGCCTCTCTTTTCGAACCTTGTGGCTTTCAGCATCTCAGTCCTGCAGGACAAGGAACTTGACGATCAAGCGCGCCAAAATGCACTCGAATTGATGGCTACTTTCGCCGACTATGCTCCAGCAATGTGCCGGAAAGACCCTAGCTATACCACCGATATGATTACTCAATGCTTGAGTCTCATGACAGATATTGGCGAGGACGACGACGACGCAGCAGAGTGGAACGCCTCGGACGATGTAAGTCATGATTATGTAGTTCCAACCTTAAAGCTAACAGATTTTAGATGGAGCCAGAGGAGAGCGATCTCAACCACGTTGCTGGTGAGCAGTGCATGGATCGTCTGGCCAATAAGCTCGGCGGAAATACCATTCTAGCACCCACGTTTGGTTGGCTTCCCAGAATGATGCTATCAACATCATGGCGGGACCGACATGCAGCTCTTATGGCTATATCGGCCATTTCCGAGGGCTGTAGAGACCTCATGGTCGGTGAGCTGAGCAAGGTTTTGGAACTTGTAGTTCCAGCTCTTCAGGATCCACATCCACGTGTACGATGGGCGGGTTGCAACGCTCTTGGCCAAATGAGCACAGATTTTGCAGGAACCATGCAAGAAAAGTATCACCAGATTGTTGTTCCAGCTATCATCCCGGTCCTCGATTCTCCTGAACCTAGAGTACAGGCACATGCAGCTGCTGCCCTTGTCAATTTCTGCGAGGAGGCCGAGAAGTCTATCCTTGAGCCATACCTTGACGATCTCTTGACCCATCTGTTCCAGCTTTTGCAAGGTCCAAAGCGTTATGTCCAAGAGCAAGCACTTTCGACCATTGCCACTATTGCAGATTCCGCCGAGGCCGCCTTTTCAAAGTACTACGACACTCTGATGCCGTTACTTTTCTCCGTTCTGCAGCAGGAGAGTACGAAAGAGCTTCGCCTACTCAGAGCCAAAGCCATGGAGTGTGCAACTCTTATTGCGCTGGCTGTGGGTAAAGAGCGACTAGGTGGTGATGCAATGACCTTGGTCCAGCTCTTGGCTACCATCCAACAAGGCATCACCGACGCTGATGACCCTCAAGCCCAATATCTCATGCACTGTTGGGGTCGAATGTGCAGAGTTTTAGGGGCTGACTTCGTCCCTTTCTTGCCAAGTGTTATGCCACCTCTGATGGAACTTGCAAGCGCGAAGGCTGACATTCAGCTATTGGATGACGATGAACAGGTTGAAAAGGTACAGCAAGAGGAAGGATGGGAGCTTGTTCCATTGAAAGGCAAAGTTATTGGCATCAAGACAAGCACCCTTGATGATAAGCATATGGCTATCGAACTTCTCGTTGTCTATGCTCAAGTGCTCGAGGGTGCTTTTGCCCCATATGTTCAAGAGGTCATGGAGAAGATCGCAATCCCTGGCCTTGCATTCTTCTTCCATGATCCAGTCCGCGTTGTCTCGGCCAAGTGCGTACCACAACTACTCAACTCTTACAAGAAAGCATTTGGAAACCCCTCACAACAATTGCAGAGCTTATGGCAAGGTACTGTTGGCAAGCTTCTTGAGGTTCTAAGCGCTGAGCCTGCTGTTGATACTCTTGCCGAGATGTACCAGTGCTTTTATGAATCTGTAGAGGTTATGGGCAACAACTGCTTAGGCCCACAAGAAATGGGTGCTTTCATGGACGGCTCTACATCTGCTCTGGAAGACTACAAGGACCGAGTGGCTGCTCGAGCAGAAGACAACGAAGATGCAAACCGCGAGGAGGGTGAGGAAGAATCAGAAGATGTCTTGTTTGCAATTGAAGACGACCAGACCCTTTTGTCTGACATGAACAAGGCCTTCCACTGCATCTTTAAGAACCACGGTGTCACCTTTTTGCCCTACTGGGAAAGATTGCATGCAACATATTCCGCATTCCTCAAAAGCGATGATCCTACACAGCGCCAATGGGGTCTCTGCATTATGGATGACGTTCTGGAGTTTTGTGGAGAGGAGAGCTTTAAATACAACTCCATCATTATCGATCCTCTAGTTGCTGGATGCAAAGACCCAGCGCCTGCAAACCGACAAGCGGCTGCGTACGGCATTGGTGTCGCTGCGCAGAAGGGTGGTCTCCAGTGGGCTGGATTCTTTGGATCAGCAACCGAGCTCCTCTTCCAAGTGACACAAGTTCCAAACGCCAGAGGAGATGACGATGTATATGCCACAGAGAATGCTTGTGCGGCTATTGCAAAGGTGCTTCAATTCAACGCATCGCAAGTTCCAAACCAACCACAAGTCATTGCGCAATGGATTGATACTTTACCTATTGTTAATGACGAGGAAGCAGCACCCTATGCGTATGCCTACCTGGCCCATCTTATTGACCAGTAAGTTTCTTCATCATGCCAGACTATCTAGATCAATCACTTATGCTACATCAGACAAAATCCTGCAGTCATCGCTCAAGCTGCAAAAGTATTTGTCTTCATTGCTCAGGCTCTAGAGGCAGAGACTCTGCAGGGCCCGGTCATCACAGAGAAGATTGTGGCAGCTGCAAAGATGTTGATGGGCACTGCTGGCTTAGACCCCGCACAACTCCTGCAGCAACTAACTCCTGAAACACAGCAGACAGTCAGGGCATACTTTGGTTGAAGAGTTGAGTAAGGAGGATTTCTGGCTACAAGTTGCATAGTTCGCAATGGTGCATGGGAGGCGAGGGGATGGGATTGATGATAGAATGATACCACATGAGCACTTAAGTTGCCTATTATTGGAGTGTGATGGCAGGAGATGGCCAAATCAAAAATAAGAATTGTTTTGGGTGCTCAGAGCACTCCTGGCGATGCAGATCATGTATGTATACCGCAGACCAGGTTTCATTCGGTTCGCGTCGCAATCGCGTGGCCTTAGATTACCTTTAGGATGATGATGATGTGCAGGGCGGGCATGGGTATCAAAAGTTCCAGTGACGAGACAAAACGAAAATGACCACTTT
This sequence comes from Coleophoma cylindrospora, assembly GCA_003369665.1. Lineage (NCBI taxonomy): Eukaryota > Fungi > Ascomycota > Leotiomycetes > Helotiales > Dermateaceae > Coleophoma > Coleophoma cylindrospora. The sequence goes on along the minus strand of PDLM01000005.1, from coordinate 1,178,076 downwards.
TCCCGTAAGTGAGTTGGTTCGGCCCAACCTCCAAGGTGCTTCCATGAAGATCCGACCATGTGTATTGCCGGACCCCCTTCCGCTGTAATCCCATGAACTTTGTCCATGCAGGAGAATGCTGTTCTCGAAACCGCTTAGCGTCCCACCATAGCGTCCTTTCAACGACTTCAGACATGGAATTGCTTCTTCTATGGTATTTTCAATCTTCGAGCAACTCTTGAACCGCTGTCAGCGCACGCAAACGGTGACCACCTGCTTATCTAAACCGTTAACTATTTCGCATAAAACTCGAGGCCCCTTTGCTCTAGATACGTCGTGAAATCGTGCCACAAGAGCGATAGCATATCGCGCTAAGGCGACAAGATACGGACTCCACCTTCCTCCAGCAGTATTGCAGGCCCAGCCGTGGTCCGATAGCCAACCTTTCTGTATCGTAGATACCTGCGACTTGCCAGACTGAAGCAGCGTGAGCGGACAGGATATTTCTACCACTTGGGCTACTAGGTTCATATCTGTCGGCTTAGTCGTGGTGGTGTGAACTGTCGGTACATTTGCGCCTAGATGAATACCTCGGACAGAGGCCCTTGGATTCCAAAGCCGTATGGTCATACTTTTCGCTGCTGAACTAGCATGAACCAGGACAGATGCTCGGATCATGAATCAATTTTTTGGGACGCAGTATTCTCAAGAGGATCTGCAGCAACGCCTTGCCCAGCGCCGCAGTCGAAATGGAACGGCAAGAGCCATGAGCTTGACGACGGGGTCTTCGGGTCCTCCGGGACCTCAACGAAACGATGACACGATGGATATGAACAGGATGGTGGGAGGCGACTCTCTGGACGATATTATAATGCAAAACAATACGGAGTTACAACGGAGGCAAAGTTATCCTCGACCTTATGGAGACGAAATGTCCACGGACGACGCCAGAAATTCTTCCATGATGGAGTTTGGATCGAGCAGTAATAATGGACTAGGTGGATTTCAATTCGGCACTCCAGCTGCTTCTGCTGGAGACGTGTCTCTTCGTCGGCCGTCAGTTGGCGAGATGGATATGTCTGGGAACTATACCATGATGCACTCAGAGATCAACATGCCTGGTCAAGTGGGATACACAACCTCGATTCCGCAAGAACCCCTTGCCATCGATACAAGCAGCTTCTCGAATATGTCACCGGAAATGATTTCGAACATGATGAATTATGTACCAATGGGGATGGATGCAGCGATGTCGGATGGAGAGCCTACTCCAATACGAACCATTTTTCCGGGCAACAACTTCAGTCCCTATGGAGATAACGGTGTCGATGTGATGCAGAATAATTTCATGATGTCACAAGATGGCTTATCGAATGATCAGAATACGTATTCTGAAGATCGAGAGAACGACAGCGAGGTGTTACCGGCAGCATCAAACCTGAATATAACAGATGGACATCTTGTTAGCTCTCCAATAAACACGAGTATGAACCAAAGTGTATCCTACCCTTCACCAGTACAGGGCAGTCTTACAGCAACCTCATTTCCACACCAGGAATCGTACAACATGCCAGTCTCAGCAGCACCATCAACATCGACCCCAGACGTCATATCAAAAACAAAAGGCTTGAACCGTCACGAAGCTTCATCAAATTTTCAGAATGTCTATTCTTCAAGTGGATTTGACATGCTGAAAGCATTGATGAGGGTGGCTTCAAGGAAGGACCCAGAGATCAACATTGGAGCTGTTGACATGTCTTGCGCTTTCGTAGTCTGTGATCTCAAACAAAACGACTGTCCGATTGTTTATGTGTCAGATATTTTCGAGCGCTTGACTGGTTACAACAAGCACGAAGTCTTAGGCCGGAATTGCCGATTTCTTCAGTCGCCACATGGAAAAGTTCAAGCAGGCGTGAAGCGTACATACGTTGATGATGATTCTGTTTATTACTTGAAGGACAAGATCGGTCGAAAGGCAGAGGCTCAACGAAGTTTGATTAATTATAGAAAAGGCGGACAGCCATTCATGAATCTTTTGACCATGATACCTATTCCGTGGGACACTGATGAGATTCATTATTATGTCGGATTTCAGGTAGATCTCGTGGAGCAACCAGGATCGGTTGCAGGGAAAAGTGCGGGAGGATCATACACTGTCAATTATTCGCAGGGCCGATTGCCCCGGTACGTCTGGCAACCGCCGGAAGGAGCCCGTCCTCAAGCCGATGCTGGACAAACCATCAGCCGCGACGATGTGTCTGCTGTATTGAGCTCATTCAACAATAGCGGCGAATCAGAGTTGACAAAGAGAATGTGGGATAAGGTCCTCTTAGAAAACACGGATGATGTGGTTCATGTCTTGTCTTTGAAAGGGCTTTTCCTCTACCTTTCTCCCTCTAGTCGGAAGATTTTAGAGTATGACTCGTCCGAACTTGTCGGGACAGCTCTGTCCTCAATATGTCATCCTAGTGATATTGTTCCTGTCACTCGAGAGTTGAAGGATTCTTCCACTGGCGCTGCTGTTAGCGTTGTCTTTCGGATCCGTAGGAAAAACAGCGGTTATACATGGTTCGAAAGCCATGGAGCCTTATGTGTGGAGCAAGGGAAAGGCCGAAAATGTATTATCTTGGTAGGAAGAGAACGGCCAGTATATACACTTTCACGGCTTGATATTGAAGCTGTCGGGGGGATTGGTGAGAATGAGCTGTGGACAAAATTATCGACTTCGGGAATGTTCTTATTTGTCTCAGCAAACGTCAGAACACTTATCGATCGACAATCGGATGAGCTCGTTGGTACTAGCATTCAGGCAATTATGCGGCCAGAGTCAAAAATAGAATTTGGGCGCTCGCTGGAGAAGGCCAGAACCGGAAAAAGAGTGATCTTCAAGCACGAAGTTCTCAACAAAAGAGGTCTGGTCCTACAAGCTCAAACAGTCCTGTACCCGGGCGATGCCACTGAAGGATCGAAACCAACGTTCCTCGTTGCACAAACACGCTTTTTGAAGTCAGCATCGCGCTCTGCGCCCTCCAACTTGATTCAGTACTCAAGTGCCAGCTCTACGGCTAGTCTGCTCCAACGTGATTTTGGGGAGGTGCCTTCGCCAAGGTCTTCTGTAGGAATCGTCACCGAAGCAGGAGGTGGAGGTCTGCCAATTGGCACCCAAGACCTCGCCCTAGCATCAGACGATAATATATTTGACGAACTGAAAACAACAAGGTGCACTAGTTGGCAATTCGAATTGAGGCAGATGGAGAAAAGCAACAGGTTACTCGCCGAAGAGTTGGCAGGTTTGATCTCCAATAAGAAAAAGCGAAAACGACGGAAAGGCGCTGGACATTTGCAACGTGACTGTGCAAATTGCCATACCAGAACAACACCTGAATGGAGGAGGGGCCCTAGTGGACAACGGGATTTGTGCAACAGTTGTGGACTTCGGTACGCGAAGCAGGTAAGTCTCAACGGCTCCAAAACAAACGGCTCTTTAGCTGCACTCAAAGAGGAGTCTCCATCTTCAACCTACACACCTAGATCTTGAGATACTTGTTGTGTCTAAAGTCTTATTTGTTTCCAATCCTGCCTTGCGCGGACGTCGCGCGTGTTGCACCAATACTCTTGCTGCTTCGCCTGTTCTGTTTTTCACCTTGCCCTAATCTTCAAATCATGTTAGCATAACCAACAAATCTTGTCTTTCTTACTCACAAATCGCAATTTTCCCTATCTATCTTTTACTTTTCTCCGCACTGGATCTGTTAGCTAACTTTCTAGACCGGGCGTGTTTCTCCCAGAAGTTCCACTCGTGGCGGAGATGCAGCTAGCAAGAAGTCCTCAGGCTCACCGCCCCACAAATCCCCTCTACGAAACAAAGTCTCCCAATCAACAACGCCCAGCACGTCAAATATTAATCCGGCATCATCTTCTGAAGGGAGCTCTGGAAACACGGGGCTTACAAGCACTAGCGTCATACCCGGCAGTTTGAGCAAACCGTCTTTAACAGACAGTCAGTTAACAGCGAGTACTGGCGATAGCACGAAGTAAAATTGCGAAAAAGCTTTTATCACGGCGTTCAGGCGTATAAGCTAGCAAGCATCCCAAGTTCTCGTGCACCTCGAAGCCATGCCATTATTTCCTTTTGTATACTCTTCAGCAGGCGATAGTTCCACGGCGATGGTGTTAAGGACGACAGTTCATGGCGTGAGCTATTAGGTTTTTAATTTGGGAGGACATATCAGTGGGTTTTATTTCACACTTGACGTATCGATAAGGGTAAAAAGAAAGCTCGGAAAGGGCTTTTCATCCTCTGTCAAGTTCTTCGTCGACCTTTTTGCTAGTACTAGTGATCGTAGCAGTGGTACTGAATAAGATACCTATATGCCGTTTACGAGTTGAGCGATCAGTGTTCTTGTGTTTGAGTTTTTGGCTTGCGAGACACCGTGCCATGCGTGCACCATCCCTATACCATTTACTGCGCGGCTGATCTTCTTGAGAAGAAGTTACATTCACTTATAAGTTAAGCAGCTACTAGTAACACAGCTTGACATACGACGTTCTGGCTGTTGATCCTCTGGTCCTAGAAGACAACTCCTTCCTTTCTAACTCAACTCCTGGTCAAGAAAGCGATAGGACAGCTCCGATATTGCATCTCTAGAAAGCTCTGTCCCTTCATGCCACCTCGCTTTTCCATGCGCCACTGTTTAATTATAGCAGCTACAGCCTCAGCCAAAAGCATCATTGCAATCTCCTTTCCCACGCACCCTCTAGCTCCTTTGCTAAAGACAACAAACTTCTCTTCTGCACTAGGGCTTTCGGTCTTGGGGATTTCGTTCGTCTGTCGGTTGGGGTCAGATAGAAACCGCTCCGGTCTCCACTCTTCAACGTCATCTCCCCAGAGGTCAGCAGAATGCGAGAGCACAAAGGTGTTCGCTTGTACGGTTGTGCCTTGTGGAAGAGGATAGCCTGCCAGGCTTGGGATGGCGGACTCGGCACCGGCTGTGATGTCTCTTGGGAAGGCCGACGGAAAAGGTACGTGGAGACGCATGGATTCTTTCAGCACGGCTGTGAGTAATGGCGGAGGAGAAATATCGCTGGTTCCTTTCTCTGTCATGAGACTCTCATGGTATATCCGTTCCTGCCATTCCTGATGCGCAGCCAGTTCATAAAGCGTCGCGGTCAAAGCCGCTGCCGTACTTCCTGGGGCGGCAAAAACCAGGTTGAAGCACTCTCGCCACATCAGCTCTGGATCCATCCACCGACTATCATCTTTCGAAATCCTCAGGAAATTCTGTAAGATGCTCGCCTGGTCGTCCTCGGAAGCCTCCTGCCTCCCTGGTTCCGAGGTCACCGCTCTGCGCGTCTTGCCCACCAACGCACCGATCCCAATCATGGTCCCTCCGCTATCGAATTTGGGCTTTCGGATTGCTGCTTGGATTTTGGGATGGGACATGATCCATTGTAGCCAGGGGAGCAGCGCCGTGCCGATGGAGAACTTTGAGATTTTATTGAACGAGGAAAGAAGACCTTTGGCAGGCTGGGTGTCCGTGTAGGCTTCAGCACTTAGCGTCCTGCCAAAGACGATCTCAAGCGTGGTATCGAAGGTAAAAGCATGTACCAGCTCCGACATCTCCACCGTTCCATCTTCATTCGCCTGTTCCCTCGCCCGCGCAATCCTCCCCAAGAAATTGGCCACGTTCTTCTCCACCACTGGATGGTAAGTGACAACTTTGGACGTGGACAAAGCTGGGCCAACGACCTTCTTGCGGTGTTCTTTGTGCGCGGTATCGGTGCGCGCGCTGAAGATACTTGCTTCGGACGCCTTCTGCCGCCCGAAGGAATAGAAATCGCCCTTCTCAATATGCCGGTTGTATCCATAGATGGCGTCAAAGTCGGCAAGTGTGGAGAACGAGAGGCTGTTTGGGCCAATTCGTACTACGGGGCCATACTTCCTGTGCAGCTCGGCTTCTGTGAGATGGTGATGGCCAGCAAAGAAATCGAAAAAGCGCCTATTCCCACGGTTAGTTTGGACGTCAGGCAGACTCTAATTCCAAGCCTTCTTGTGCGGGTAGGGATGTTCGCACCATAGGTTGGTGATGCTGGCTAGAAAGGGCCCTGGATATCGTGACAGCGGATGGAAATACCGCCGGTAGACACCTCCCACAAGCACAGCTAGCCAAGCCGCTTGAAGGATGAAACTGAGGCCTATCATGCTCGGAGCTTATATTAGATCTCCAGCTTATTGTGCTTTCTCCAATGAAGTCTACTAAGTGCTTCCATGAAAGAGAGACGAGGCCCATAGGTTGAAGTAACCATGAAAGCCAGATCAGGAAGTCACATGAGTTGGTGCTCAGCCCGACACCAGGAGCCCCTCCCTCCTCCCCGTCCAGCTACTTTAGCTTAGTTTCCGTTGGACAGCTACACTAGCTGCATATCTACTCGTCACAGCAAAGCTCTCCCAGGCTACTCCTTGCGTCACAGACGGCTACCTTAGGCTCTCGGGCCAATTGGTTTGCACTCGATCTGCCCTTTGATTCAGAACCAAGCTACAATAGAACATTTGCACGACAGGAACGAGGAAAACACGACGAGATAGAGCAGGTTGGCTTGCAGATCCTCTAGGAGAAATCGAGTAAGCTCTACACGTGATATCGACTCGGCCAAGGTAAATGCTCCCCCTTTTTCCTCCTCGCTTAAGGTGGTCCAGGACTCTGGAAAACAATTTCTTACCTTGCCACATAGATAGATAGCTATGTGTATCTCAAGGCTCAGCTTAGGACCTGACTAGAGTTTTCATCCACCACTTTTCTTCCTCCTCAATAGCCTGCTTGACATTCTCAGCCTTAGTAAACCCATGTCCTTCCCCCTCAAACATAACAACCTTGACATCAACGTCGCCCCCTTTGTCTTTTATGATCTTCTCCATCGCAAGTGTCTGGTTCGGAGGCACGACTTTATCAGCTGTCCCTTGCAACAGAAGTACAGGAGCAGTGATCTGATCGGCATGATACAGTGGACTGCGTTCACGATATACTCGTTGAATCTCCTCCTCGGAAACACCAGCTGTTCCATTCTCGAAAAGGAGCTTAAAGAGGTAGTGACTCTCAAACTTATGCGTGTCCCGAGCCAAGGCTGCCACGTCGCTGACTCCGTACTCACTTACTCCGCCGGCCCAGAGATCAGGATAGACACAGAGAGCTTGCAAGACCCCATATCCACCAGCACTGCCACCCCGGATGCCGATTCGTGATCCGTCGACTAGCCCCGCCGAAACCAGGTGCGAGACACAACTGGCGGAATCATCGGTGTCGGCCACGCCCCATTTGCCATTCAGGGCATCGCGATATGCTCTCCCGTACCCGGACGAGCCGGTATAGTTGATGTCTACCCAAGCATAGCCTCGTGAGGTCCAGTATTGGATTTCGAGCGCCAGGCCCGGCGCGACGTGACTCGTTGGTCCACCGTGAAGGGAGACGATCAACGGAGGGAGAGTACCTGGCAGGCCTTCAAACTCGGGGTTCTTCGGCGGCGTGAATAGGCAATGCGATGTACCGGTCTTATCGCTGCCAAAGACTCGTGGGAATGAGATGTGTTGGGCTTCGGAAAAGTATGCATCTGACAATGCGATGTCCATGGAGCTTTTGATGATTTTCAATGAAGAAGGATCCGCAAGGTCGACTTCGTATAGTGCAACGGGCGCCTTTGCGGTCCCTCCTATGACCGCAAAACGGGTGTCAGAGACTCTTGCCAACGCACTCTTTCGAACGGAGATTAAAGGGAGTCCCAGATCTTTCCATGTCTCTGTGGCCAGGTCGATCGAGATCATGAAGTTTGTCGCATTCCGAGTACAGGCTGCTACTAATGTCGAAGCGGATAGAGATAAGATAGTACGGCTAGTTACTCTTTAATCCCATGCCAATTTAGTAAATTGAAAATTGTGACATACCTTCCCAGTCCAGGATTGCGACCTGAAAACTCTACATCTTCAAGCCCCTTCAATTGGATGCGGCGAGCAGACTGCGCTCCTGGATCCAGTCGATACAACTGACCGTAACCCGTGGCATCGGATACATAGAACAACGTGCCATCGCGACCCCAGCTAGGCTCGTCCACGGCCACTTGGATGGCCTTGCCGTCAACATATTGCTTCTCGCCAATCTTACCATCATGCCAACCAGCAACATACAGCTCGGTGCCCGTCCACGGCATATCAGGATGGTTCCATTGCACCCAACAGATCCGTTTCCCATCAAGACTAAAGCGAGGATGCTTGTAAAAGTCTGCACCGCGTGCAATCACATGAGTTTCTTTCGTTTCAGCGTTCACAGCCACGAGGAGATTCTCTACAGGCTCGGGCACATGGTCCTCCTTAACGGCCAGGATCCATTTCGGGTCCGTTGGGTGCACGCTGAAATCCGCCCAGCGCAAGTTCTCGTCCGGCTCGATCACCGTGCGGACGACGCCGCTGGATGGATTGATGGAGAGAACCGCATTGGAATATCCATCTACAACGACCACGTTGCCATCGGCCCCAACGCAGAACTCCCCTCCGCCATACTCATGGATGCCCGAGGAGGCGGAATACTCTTTGGGTAGCACCTCGCGAGTCCCTTGGGTGGAGCAGTACTCGACGATGGTGCTACGGCCTGCTTCAGCCGGTCGGTCTTCTTGGTAGTATACCTTGCCATTCGAAGCCTGTGGAGGTGGTTAATTCCAGATGTCACCCCTTAACCTGGGAAAGTAAAGTGTGCTCTCACGTGTGCGTCAACGGCTGACAGACCAATGCTCTTCGCGGTCAACAACTCGGTGGTGATAGGGCTTTTCCAGGAGCCAAAAGCCGCCGTGGTTTTGTGCGTGGCGGACATGGCGAATCGCCGAGCGTAGGCAGCGGTCGGAGTCAAAGATGGTAGCAGGACTCTTGCCCTTAAGCACCGCTGTGCGAATTTCTTCATAGCCCTTTCGCAGCGACCAAGTGAAGCCGGCTGACAGAACATGCCAGATGGCGGGCCAATGGGGGACTTCACATGGCTAAGCGGGAATCCCAAAGGCGAAACCTGCGAGTCTCAGCAGGCCCAACCCGCCGGGGAGTAAGTATCATGTCGTGCTTGCGATCTGGTGGGCAATGTATAGCAGGCTTTTAGAACAACGGGCCCTGGAACTGCTCTCAAATTGTGTATTGCCTGCGACGAATGAGGGCAGGATACATATCTACTGTACTGTCGCATGCATAATCCGGGGTCATTGCTCCGTCTTATCTCATCGGACGAGAAGCGAGAGTGCGGTAGCGAAGTTGGGTTGGGATGGATTTGGGCAAAGCAGACAATCCAGAGTTCTGAGCACCCTCCTGAAATGGATGACCTACCAGACCCGTATTTCACAACTCAATTTAAAGTGTTGTGCAAAGAACCTATCTCATACAAACCCCTTTCCACATTATCATAACATATACCCAGCTTTCGTAGCTTTTATGATGCCTTCCCCTCGCCCCCAAAGTAAACCCGGCAATCTCCAGATCGACGGTAAAAGTGGACGACACAATTCCGGCAGAAACTTGATGTGTCTGCATAACAGGCATTGCATTTAATGTCCCCGCTGAGAGTAGTTGAGATGAACTGCACGCGTGTTTCACAACCGAGCGAGAGAGCGATCTCCTGAAACCTGGGGCTGGCGAAGGGCTTTATATAATTCAAGAGATGGACTTTGTTGTTGTTAGCAGCTGAGATTGTAACTCGATATCGATGGCTTGGTTTCAAGATCATTGGGAGCGGAGGCACCAAGCGGACGAAGTTATTCCCGAATGATATCATTTCGATCTATTTCAGAAACCTGAACCAGGTTGACACAAACTCCATCCGTTATTTCCTAGTTGCTCCCCACCAAATACCATCCGTTACCCCACAAGCGTACAATATTTCTGCTTCCGTCCGTTCTCTTGGATGTCGTGATCAGTCGTGATGCTTATACGCCACTAACAACCACGCCAGCAGGGTCGAAGGCCACGACGTTTCCATTTGCATCTGTCATGGCAGCTGTCTCAGCAGCGACTTGGGGAGCACGAGCGACAATGTCTATGTGTTTCCAAGGTCAGTCTGGGCATTTTGGATAGGGATGGGACGTATATCGGAGTCGATAGACGCTGAACGAGGGACGGGGCTGGACGGCAGAAGTGATCTCTGCGGAAGGCTGGAGAAGGGATCAAGGAACTAACCCTCAGCACCGGCTGGGTAAGCCGTAGGTACAGCAAAGGCAACGGCCAACAGGGCGGCAAAGGTGATAAGGGTGAATTGCATGGTGGCTAGAGGTTGAATATGAGGCTTGAGGTTGAACAATTGAGAAGAACAGAATCGGCCAGCGAGAAGAGACTCAAAAGCGAATAGTTGCAAAAGTAACGAAAGAGACTTGATCTAGGAAACGAAGAGAAAGACTTTGATGAAGAAGGAGAGACGCTGCAGAGGAAAAAGGCCAGCGATATATATACGTCCATCCTTCAGGTGGCTGAGCCAAGTGCGGAGGAATCTCCCTTTGCATCTCATCCCATGTCCCAAGCCTTTCTCCTCATAGCAGACATCCTGTCAGTAGTGAAGCTTGGACTCAAGATGGCAGTCCTGGGTTCTAGACTGTAGCTGGCGACGGGGGTTTCGTGGAGAAGAACAGGGTCGGTTGAGGCGATCTCTAGCTTAGTGCGACTGGCACAGTTTGAGGACTTAGACTTATGGCGGTTAAGCTTCTTGTGTTTTTAGAAGTGTGGGTCGAGAGGATGTGCTTCTAAGATACCAAGGCCTCCTGCGCCCCTAATCTGCCACGCTCATAATAGCGCGCTCGGGGTGCAGTGCAGAGCACAAATCCAGATTTAGACGCGGAGAACATCGGCCTATCTTTCCTCAGCAGCTCGCAGAGGACCCTTCCGAGAAAAGAAGGGGGAAGAGTTCAACCACCATTCGCAAAAGGGAGCATGCTGTCCCAGAAATTCCAGGAGAGCACACGGCGTGAAGATTGCAGCCGCTGGAGACGAAAAACCATGATTTCACGAGCAAATGTGCCAGTGACATGTTTGTGCATCCGGGGACCAAGATGCTCTCTTGGACGGCCAACTGAGGCCGCCACTTGAGACGAAGCTCAAACGAAGCGAGAAGTCTAAATCCTGGTTCTGATGATGGAAGACGAACTGCCCGGTCTCAGAATCATGCGCTGTCAAGCCGCCGGCCGTGAAAGCTGAATACGAAGGCCAGGAGAAGGGGCAAGACCAATTATAGTATGGTGAACGGCGGGTGACATGTTGACAGGTTGATGTTGATCTCGAGCATGAACGAAGCGAGCCTTAAGCTTACGCCCTCCCACGACGGAGATCCGGGGTCAGAATAATCCGCTGAGTCAGCTTCATAGCCCCCTCTTTCCGGATCGGAACCTTGCACAACTTTGGGCAAGGCTGCATAATCGAAGCGGGCGGGCTTATCGTACCCCGCCATCTATCGTGGAGCTGAACAGCAACGTCAGCGCTTCGCATTCATTATTACCTCATCCTCCCTCAACGTCCGCTTTCGTATCCTTCTCCAAGCTCAGGACTCCCAGATCAAGACCCCGGAGTCTCGATTCCCATTCTCATCATGGCGACTGTAGAACACTGCCTTTACTGCTTCGAGGCCCTGGCCGCCAGCCTGGAGAAGCGGAGCCCCATGACCCTGAACCAAGTCCAGACATCATGGGCCGAGTATCCCAAAGGGCTTGAGCATGATGCGGAAGCCGATGCTGCGGAGGAGGACGAGGAGGATGCCGTAGATAGTTCAGCCAAAGCTACATCGTTGTCCTCGCCCGCGTTGCGCAACCCAGCCCTCTCTCAATTCTCCAGCAGTTCCGTGCCCTCGTCCTCCTCCACCTCGTCCATGTCCCTCGCACCCTCAACTGAAGCCAGCACGCCCGCATCGTCGTCCGACTCCTTCACCCCCATCGGCATCGGCCGCCGAACCTCACAACGCAACGAGTCCATCACCGAGTCCCCTCTCTTCGTCACCTGGAACACCACGTCCGCCAGCTCGGGCTTCCGCAACCTGCGCGGTTGCATCGGCACCTTTGAGGCCCAGGAGCTCTCCTCGGGACTCTCGTCGTATGCGTTGACGTCCGCCTTCCACGACACGCGCTTCTCACCCATCGCGCTCCGCGAACTGCCCTCCCTCGAGGTCAGCGTGACGCTGCTCACCGACTTCGAACAGGCCGACGATGCCATGGACTGGGAGCTGGGCGTGCACGGCCTGCGCATCTCCTTCTACTACCGTAACCGCCGGCACGGGTCTTGCTACCTCCCCGACGTCGCACCCGAGCAGGGCTGGGACAAGGAAGAGACAATAATCAGTCTGATGCGCAAGGCGGGCTGGGGAGGGAAGAAGGACCGCTGGAACGAAGTCGGGGATTTGAAGGTGGTGAGGTTCCAGGGCAAGGCGGAGAGCTTGGACTATGCCGAGTTCAAGGCGTGGAGGGATTGGATGGAGAAGGAGAAGGAGAAGAAGTGAGTTCACAAGACTGTAGATGACTATAGACTTTGAGGTATTGGACCGCGGGGCGCGTCCCGGTGGTAGGTATGGTGTTATAGGGGTCTATATGGGGTGCGATCTATCTTCTGGCGACGTCAGCTTTACTTACGGACTCGCTATATACAAATCAATCACGAAATCATGACTAGCAAACTGAGACTCTGATGCATAGGGAACACTTTATCTGTTCATCTAAATGGTTGCTCCTAAAATTCAAGAGAGTCCATAACATGTTGCAGCAAAGACGGACAACATCCGAGATAAAACAAAGCCATATTCTTGCTATGCAGTCTAAGCCATGCCATTTGGGTATCCGCTCCTAAAGACTCCTGCTCCCTATTCCCGATATTCTTAATGCGTGTATCATCTCGTACTTCGTAGATCCCCCGTCCAAGCTAAACCCATGCAAACACCCAACCCCAGTCATAAACAACAGCAAAAAAGCCACGCGAATAAAAATAAAGCAGCAAAAATCATCTCGTATCATGTCCTCATGACCACCAAAATCGACACCACCTCACCAACATCTCAAACAATTTAGTTTTCGGCAGGTCCGGTACCATGCCCCGTTTTTCCTGATGGGCGCGTCATCCTTCTCCCGCAAAACGGGCAGAGGGCTCAGTGGTGCTGTCGGCGCCCTCCTCGTCCCATGCGAATCGGAAATAATGGTCAAACGATCCCTCCCCCTCTCGCCCATCTCCGCAACCCTTCTCGCCTCTGCTACCCTCCTTACGATCAGCGCGAACGTCTCCTCGATATTGACAACATTCCTTGCACTCGTCTCCATGAATCCGCACTGTTTCTTCCGCGCCCACTCCAAGCCAGTCCTGGCGCTGACCTGTCGCGATTCCTGCAAGTCGCATTTGTTGCCGGCCACGATCTTGATGGGCTTCACGAACCCACGCCCACGATTTGCGGGATCTGACCTCCATGCTTCCTCTCGCGTCTCGGCCTCCATGTCGATCAGGTTGTTGAAGTATTCCAGTTCTTCCAAGCTGCTTAAACTGGTGATGTCGTAGACCAGCAAGAAGGCATCGCTACGAAGATTCGAGGCGGCCCACATGCCGCGGTATTCTTCCTGGCCGGCTGTGTCGGTGAGAGAGAGGTGGTAGGTCTGTCCATCGATTTGCCGTGAGAGCGTATACGAGTCCTCGATCGTCGGGTCGTATTCGTGCGTCCATTGTGATCGTACTAAGCGCAAGGTTATTGACGACTTTCCGCACCCGCCGTCCCCGCAAATCGTAATGGTCATTCGGTGTGAGGGGTCCATCTTCGTGCGCTGTTGTTATATATGCTCGGTATCCAACGCAAGATGTATTGCAAACCAGATGAACGAAGTTTCGCCCCTTGAACAGTTTGATCAACTTGGTGATGTCAGACCGTTCCTTCAGGATCTCCAAGTCCAAATCGCGTGGCAACTCGCGAAAATGCGCAGCAGCAGGAGGAGCCGCAAATTGGCCCTGGGGCGTCGCTCGCCTTATGTGTCTGTCTTTCTGCCCGAAACGGATTGTATGTCTGGAAGGGCAATCCGTGGAGCGTTGCGATGCGCGCACAGCCCAAGCTGCGAGACAAGGACGCCCTGTGTTATCGCTGGAATTCCTGCTCGCAACAATGTCAAGTTTCTCGGACTCTCGCCGCCCCCTTATGCCCGGCCTCACCAGCAGTCGACTTCCTCCCGTAGTTGCGACGTCAAGAATCCCAATTGCGCCAGCCCTATGTCTTGCCTTGTCTTGTCTTGTCTTCTTATCGCGGAAGAATAGGGTTAGAGTTCGCCTGCACAATAGTCTGATCCCGGCTGTCGGTACAAGTGACATGTAAGGAGTTGAGGCAAGAAGGATTTTCCAAGAAGCCCCAGGTTATAAAGCCGGACGCAAGTGATGGATGATGGGGTATGTGTGCGACAAAAACCAAGTTGTCCTCTGTTGAATTGATGGATTGACTGAGGTTCGAGAGCTATATGTGCGCCGCAATATTGATGCCAGGGACCAGGTTTGTACTGGCAGTTCGTTGCGACAGCCAATCAGTCGGGGCTGGTGGGGGGAGCACGTTGTTGCAAGAGGCCCAAACGTTATTTGGCCTGGTGCGGTGGGGGGGCAGCAGCGTGGTAAGTGAGTAAGGGGACGATGCTGTCGATCGTTCTTGCGCAACAAGAGCAGAATTGAAACAGCACAAGGTGGGCAGAAGAAGCTGACGTCCAAGAAAAAAATGCCGCTTGGTGCGATCCAGGCTTAGGGTTGGAGTTGCCGGCGCAGGTGTAGGTGCAGGTGCAGAAAGGGAAGGAGAGAAACGCGAAAGAAAAAGGAGCCATACTCCGTAACCCCCTGACCTCCTCTTTCTTCTTTGGAGGCGCCCCAGCTCTGGTCGTTCCGCCTTTCGTCGACGCCGTTGCATCGACTAGGCTGCCCTTTTAGTGCTGGCTGCCTCGGGGAGATGTATCGTTTGCGAGCGACATCTGCCCTTCGGCCTTCCGATTTGCTCAACTTTGTTGATCAAGATCCCTTTAGCGTTGCCGGGCTTGGAACCGGATCTGATCATGTGCTTGCCCTCTCTTTCCCGGCCACCAAGCTTTGCTCTCTCGGATCGATTCCTATCACATCTCGAGATTGCCTCTAGATGTAGATTGTACAACTCAGTTGGGACAAGCAAACCCATGCCCCGTTGTCTCGCCTAGGACGATTTATTGGCCCAATACCCTTGAGGCGAAAGACCAGGCAGGGGTTTGTTTATCCGGAGAGTATTGTAGCTTCCCAACGTATCGAAGTGACCACCGAGCACACGGACCTGCTTTGGTCACATTATTTGGATCAGCAAAGAAGGCCCTCTCAACCTCGATGGCCTCAATTTCCGACTTGGAATTCCATGGATCCTGCTCGGCATATCTTTATATGAAACTTCTGTTGACGAGTCTATCTCGAATGTTGTTCATCGTGACATTCTCCGGTGCAGAAATGCTCCAACTTGCCCTTGTAATGGAAGTCTTTCATCGTCGACAGCGGATCGAGATCACTGCCGGCTCGTCTTTGCGAAGGGGCAAGAGGGTCCCGTTCGCTCTGACTGCCTGGAAAGGCATTTTGACATCGGCATCCCATCACTCCTTGAGCTTCCGGCTTGAACTAAGGGGATGTCAGTCAGGGGTGATACGGTTTTCTGACGTCAATGTTTTGTATCCGAGCGACTTCCCTCGGGCATTTCGAAAGCTCGATGCTTAACAGAAACATGATATGATATATATGATTAGTAGTCCCAATATCCAAGTATTGCTAGGCACTAGCGCTGAGTTTAATCAACGAACCTGCCCGTTCATATTCGACCGGAGTCGGTTGAGAATGCAGTCTAAAGTAGCCTTGCATGTTCCCTCCCCGGCTGCGTCGTCAACCTCCGCGATTGGTGGCTAGCCCTTTGAATCATCGGCCACGTACTACCCCATAGTAACTATGCCATTACCCTTCGAAGGAAGGTTTGGCTTTGGCAAGTGAGAAAGGTAAGCTAAGCTCGGCCACTGGCACTACAATCTGGGTTGGAAGGGAGCGTCTAGGAGAGAGACTCATGTGAGGAAGAAGTTTCAGACTAAGATCTTGTAGGAGATAAGGTCGGACTCATCGAAACAGCTGTAACTGTGGGGTCTCGAAATGTAAATCGATATGTATCAAAGGAAAGTTGGCAGTGAAACAACCTTGACTGCTGGCACCGAGATAACTGTCACGTCCTGGGCTGACAAAATGTTAGAATAAAACTTCCTGTCCATCACAACAGGAACATGGACACAGGTGAGCTGCCACGGTCTCATCTCCGAATTTGGATGAATATGGCAAAGAAGATCTACAAGAAGACATGAAGAATCTAGGAGTACAAGTGACTGACATAGAAAGTAGATGCCGATCGTGTGATAATTCTGCTTTCATGACCGGACGATTTGTTGTGTTGGCAAAATAAGATGGATAGCTTAAGTTTCATGGCAACACAATCGTTTTCATCTTTCTTGTTAGCCGGATCTTTGTCCAAGGGCTTTCCGCTATTTTGACTTTTCCAAAAGCCCCTTATTGCGTGGCAGTGGTGGAAGACATCTGCTCGCTTAGCGTGCGTTTGAGGTAAAACATCTAAGTGGACCTAGCAGAGCTTTCCAAGATACTGTTGGTCATAGGCTGGACTGATTGATATATGAGATGGGAGATTGGTGTTATCTTCAATTCCCTTTCTGGAATTGGGTTTAGGTCTTTCCCCTTTGGGAAATCAGAAAGGTGGATATGCAGAGTGCGAATTATTGCACTCTAGTTGAAGAGGGGCCCTAGATAATATCACAGAGCTCCATCCGAATTCGTCACCTGCCTGCGTACAGAAACATAGAATAAGCCTTTGTAGCAAAATGGCTGACTATGCGAATAGTGCTCTCAATGGTCCCAAGGCGCCATTTTCCTGACTGCGTGCTAGCACTTTTGGAGTGATAGGCTGTAATTTGCGCCCGCAGAGTATTACAGAGTGGTAACTAAGTACTTGGCCAAACTCTTCCTACAGAGCATCAAGTTAACAGTCTTTAAGGGTTCTCCAATTTGTTTTTGGGCACACTGGTAGATAGCTCATTGACTTCTGAAAGCTAAGCGAAGGCAGCGAACTCGGGGGCTTGGACCGATTTGTCGAAGCAAGTAAGTACCTGCATTTCTAGCTCAGCCATGAACCCACGAACTCTCAAGATCCTTCCCATATCTCTAAGGACGATACATCTAGTCGTTATGCAATGTTAGGAAGGCCGAGACGGACCCCGATTCCGGATTCTCCACAAGAAGGTGCATGATTTCTCTTGGTGCACGTGATTAACCTCCACCTTCCAAATCGTCTCCCAAGCCCCCACCCTTGCACTTAGCTCTGAATCCTGCGTAGATAACAAAAGTCTCAGATGACTCTAGACCTAAGAATTCCATATCCAACAATCATTCTTCTCAAAACACCACCCAAAATCCAGCAGCCAAGGTATAAAGCATGTCCGCCACACCGAACCCTACCCTGAAAGGGCACAAGCTTCTCATCACCAACACACAAGCATATCCAACCGCCTTTGTGGAGCACCTGAACAAGAAGTTCCCGGATTTAGAGGTTGCTTTCCAACAATTGAAGAGTTTGGGGGATTCAGACTTCGACAAGTCTATTTACGAAGGCGTGACCGCATTATGTAGCTCCGTGGTCTTTCCAACAAGAGACCAAGCCCCAAAGTTGCAATACATCCAACTCTCCTCCGCCGGAGCAAACCACTTACATGGAAACCCCTTATACGAGGGAACCAATATTTCGTTCTGCACCGCGAATGGTGTTCATCCGTAAGTCCCTAATATCAAGCTCAAACCCAAGCTCTGCTGATTGGAAAAAAAGTCCCCAAATTGCAGAATGGGTCATTGCAAGCTGGCTTTACTTCCAGCATAACTTCCCCAGATATATCAACTTGATGCAGACCCAAGAGTGGAAAGCTGGTTATGACAGTACGATCCCCGTAGAAGACTCAGTGGGACTGAGAATGTAAGACCCAGCCTTTAATTCCTTTCTCAAATTGCCTGCTTGCTAAACGTGCTCCCAGGGGCATTCTCGGATATGGTGCTATTGGTCGCCAGTGTGCCCGTGTAGCAAAGGCTATGGGCATGGATATCATTGCATATACCATGCGAGAGCGGGCCACCGCAGAATCCCGCCGGGACGATAGTTATTGTGTCCCCGGCACTGGAGACGTGGACGGGGTGCTTCCCTCGGAGTGGTATTATGGCGCTGACAAAGCCTCCATCAACAATTTCATTGCGCAAGATCTGGACATTCTGGTCATCTGTCTGCCTCTGACACCACTAACGCGTAACGTCATCGCGGCCGAGCAATTCGAGATTATGTCCAAGAAGAAGACATTCCTGTCGAACATTGGAAGAGGTCCCCACGTCAACTCCGCAGATCTCATCACGGCTCTAGAGACCGGTCAAATTCGCGGAGCTGCTGTCGATGTCACGGATCCAGAACCGCTTCCATCCGACCATCCACTATGGAAGGCTCCGAACCTACTTATCACTCCGCATGTGAGCGGCAACTCCAAACATTATTACGCCCGAGTTATGGCGATTTTGGAAGAGAACTTGACTCGCATCGCTGAAGGCAAACCAGCCATCAACCAGATTGATCGTGCTTTATCGTACTAAAGAAAGACATAACTTGTTGAGTTGAGCGAGGCATATTGCGGCGTCAAAAGTAGTCAGGGATAGAGGGTATTTTAGAGAGATTTTAGACTTAGACACATAGAAAGTTCATTCTTGTTCTCGTTGATTGTAATCGGCATACATCAGAGATATCTGTAGAAAAGAATATAACACTCCGACAGAACCATATTAAAACAAGAAAGAACAAGAAGTTGAAAGAAAGTTCCGAGGTAGGGATCAATGTAAGAGGTCAGCCACAAAGTGAAAGAAAGGGCTCGTTTTTCTTTCTTGGTGACGGGCATTGGTAGCCGAACCGTCGTGGAATATGTCACTAAGGGATGGCACAACTCGTAAACCATCACAACTTTATTAAGTGAGGGTAGCACCACCCCAAGCCGCCGAAAATATCCAAAGATGTAGGTGCCATGAGAGAATAATAGCAATGGAAACCCTCCCGTACCTCCACTTACGGCAAACGAGAGGGTTTACGAATTTTCAATAGATAGATTCAGGGTGGGACAATGGACAAATAGAAAAAGCGATGCATGATAAGAACCCCAGAGGAAGGAAGAGCGTACCCCAAGGCGATCACTGCAGATCACTGCGTGCAGTGGGTTGCTACTCAATCTTACAATAGAGTGCAGTAAGAAGCCAGCGGGTGTCGCCTACAACGTGTGTCAATCTGTGGCTTCCTTCCTTCCGCGCGCCCTTGACGCTCTGGGGCAGTTCATGCCTGAAAGCGCCAGGCACCAACGACAAGCACGCCATGGGATGCGATATCGCCCTTGGAGCCCTAGACTTTTATACAGTGGCTTTCAAATCCACCCCTAAGCAACCCAACCTAGGTCGATTGCCCTCACCCACGACGCTCGCCATAATTCCAATCCAGAGCTCGTCAATTGGACTTCCTAGTCTGAAGGGTTTGGAGGCGCGATAAGCACAGCTTCCATCCACCGACGCAATGGCCGACGCTGCGGCGGAGATTGAGGCGACTGGGTTCAAGCAGACCTTCAAGGACCTGTTCTCTGGAGCGTGTGGAGGAATTGCCCAGGTGCTTCTAGGTAAGAAAGACGCGTTTTCAATTGAGATTGAACCTCGATTCATTCTGCTTAACCAATTTCACGTGATCACCGCTGCATTTTGATATCCTGCGCTGTCTCTATCAGTATAGACATAGTAAGGACTTTCCTGAAGCAAATGGAGGGTCTATTTTGGTTATTATTTTTGTTTGCTTGCAATCAAGCTCTAGCCATGAACATCCCATCTTGGGAGCGCCAAAGCACGACGCTGACACTCTCCAGGTCAACCCTTCGACATAGTAAAAGTGCGTCTCCAAACCACAACACAGTACCCTTCCGCCCTTGTAGCTGCAACCTCGATCTACAAGAATGAGGGAGCGCTTGCCTTCTACAAGGGAACGCTGACGCCACTGATTGGTATTGGAGCCTGCGTGTCTGTTCAATTCGGCGGTTTCCACTATGTGCGAAGACTGCTCGAGGCTCAGAACACCGCCAAGGGAAAGCCCGCCGAGTTGTCCTACGGGCAATACTACCTCGCTGGAGCCGCGGCAGGAGTAACAAACTCAGTCATCTCCGGACCTATCGAGCACGTGAGGATTCGATTGCAGACACAACCCCACGGCGCGGGGAAGCTGTACAATGGACCACTCGACTGCGTCCGAAAGCTTTCGGCGCACGAGGGTGTCCTCAAGGGACTTTACCGTGGAGAAGCCGTCACCATCCTCCGAGAGGCGCAGGCGTACGGTGTGTGGTTCCTAGCATTCGAGTACATGATGAATGCAGATGCCGCCCGCAACAATGTGGCCCGCAAGGAGCTTCCTAGCTGGAAGATTGCATTCTATGGTGGTTTGGCTGGTGAGGCGCTGTGGTTGGCCAGCTATCCCTTTGACGTGGTTAAGAGCAAGATGCAGAGTGATGGCTTTGGAGAGAAGATGCGGTATAAGGGCATGAACGACTGTTTCAAGCAGGTGTGGAGACAGGAGGGCATGCGTGGCTTCTGGAAGGGCATTGGCCCTACCCTGCTCAGAGCGATGCCAGTCAGTGCCGGAACCTTCTTCGTTGCGGAGATGACGGCAAGAGCTATCTCATAAAGGAGGTGTTGGCGGCTGTATTCGGTTCCTTTTGTTGGGGTAATCAAAGATAGAACATGGCGCAAGTTTTCAAAAGTTTGTCAATCCTGTCAAATGGCCGCTATTTTTCAGAGACAGATGATGTCTTAGGTGAACAAGCATGATAAGTTATGTAGAAAGAATTCAAGCTGGTTCACTGGGTAAAGACAAACAACTTTGCTGCGCATACAGCATTGAACAATCTATGTGGGCCAGTGGTATATATTGATTGGTTCTGTGCTAATACAGCGCAAGTGTGCTTTGGCCCTGAGCCATCCATCTCTCCATTGCTGTTTACTGTTACTCGGATGAAAGATTGTCTCAATCCATTACTTCGACTCTTCTTGCCAGAACATTCCGAGCGTCCAAAACACTTAGTACGTTAAAGCCGAGTTGCTGTAGAACCTCTTGAGCATCAGCAGAATTTCCCAGGCATTTGCTGGCAGCGTCCTTGATTGACATTCCTGGTTGACCTTCAGGCATGTCAACAGGTAAATTGAGCAGCTCCAAGCCCTCTGTCAACTTCGGCAACTCGAAGTCTGTTCCTCGGATGGGATGAAGGTTATTCCTGATCCCGTCCTTGATGCCTTTCAGATCTCTTTGAAATTGTGCCGCACCAAGTGTGGTAAATGTTTGTTTCAGAAGAACTTCGTTCCATAAGAGATCTTGAAGCTCTTCTAGGCACTCTCGCCAGATGCGTCTGAGTACTGATTGACCCAGTGCTTTTCTTAGAAACTTGAGGTTTTCTTCTTGAACCTATTGTGGACAATCAGTATGATGAGGGATCCCTGTGTGTTGGCAAATCGACATAGTGATTCTGCTTACCTGGAGGGTCTGGTCGAGTTCAGCAGTGATATTTAATGTCTCCATAGAAACTGGCTCGCTGGTAATCGTGGTCCACTGAGGCTTGTGGAAGTAAGGTCGCAGTGATGTTGGATACGCATATTTGATTGCTTGAATAATGAGTTGTTCGGCTTTGCTTCGGAGGCTCTTGAAAGTTGCTACACTTTCGTCGAACATTCCGCCACCATCTTCATCACTTCCAAGGGAAGAAGATATAACGTCTTTAACGTCGCCTAAGGTCATGGGGCCAGCTACGCTATCATTTACTTCAGTCTGTCTTGCTCTGGCTTGGAGTTCATTCCACAAAGTGATGAAGAACTGGGTATTGTCAGCTTTGTTTGAATAGAAATTGATTCTTTCATCTGCGCCAACTTACCTCCTCATTGTTCAATTCCTCAAGGGCTGCTACTACGTAGTCGGCACTGCCAAAAACTTTGCAGAGACTTTGCAATCCTCCAAGACCTGACAATTCGGCCTCCTGTTCCTTGGTTATACCATGGAGCTTGCGACCAACAGTAGATGTGAACGATTGATATACGCTGAGTGAATCATTCAACCGTTCGTAGTAAGCGTCTAGAATCGCAATTTGAACATATATCAAAAACCGAGTTCGATGTGAAAACCTTCGCAGGTCCCGATATTTTTCAGTCACGATTCTTAATAAGTCGACCACCTTCACTGCACCATTAGTGGGCTTTGTCTTATCGGGCGTGCTTTCGTAATCAATCTGTCCGCTTTCCTCGTCTTTCATGATACTTTGATATCGGCTCAATGTAAAGTCTTTCTCATACTTCCACCACATATCGAACCAGTCCTCCAGAACGTCATACGCAAGGCCCTTCCAACCGTGGTCGATATTGCCTCCAGTGTAATCGAATGACTTCCTAAGGGTGTCGTCAAACTCAATGATTTGACTGATGAGTTGGCTCATCAGTACAGGCTCCTTAGAGACTTGCTTCATCACATCATCAATCTTCTCCTTGACAATTGGCAACAAAGCCGTAATGAATGCAGAAACCGCATCGAAGTACAATGAGTTCCCAGCTAGGTCAGATTTGTAAAAGTATTCAAATAGAAGGTAGTCGATGCTGTTTCTGAGGAACCGTTCTTGAGACTTAATCTTATTTAAGATATATCTGAAGGCATTGGTGCACAACTAGAACACTTGTTAGTTCATAAAGTCCACGAAATAACAACCAAGATACACCGATAACTCAATTCTGGCTCCATGTAGTATTACTACTAGACAGAATTCAGACGACAAAGACAGCTTGCCTATCTTAAGGCCCAAAGTATGCGGGTGCAGATACGGTTACGGAATGATTGGAAAAGTCTACGAACCTCGCGATGACTGGCTGTGGATTTGTCACTCAAAAAGTGGTACCGGAAACCTTGCACATATGGCCGAGCCATCACACCTATAGGCAAGAGGATAAGAGGCACCTTTGCAAGAGCGATCTCTGTTGACTGAAGCTCCAGCAGCTTATTGAAGCAAGCAGTCCATGCTTCTGTCACCTTTGGTTCATCTGGCCAGCCATTGGTATTCAGAACTATTTCGAATTCGTCCGAGAGGATTCTCCTCATCTCGTTCCAGAGCTCAGCGGTCTTCTTATCCACATAAGCCACGAGGTGAACACCTGCTCCCTCCACAGAGTCCTGGCTCTCATGCAAAGCAAGGCCCAATTCCTTGATTCGAGTATAGGGCCTTAACGCAGACTTGGGATCGTTTGGCAAGTGATCTCGAGCCTCTTCCGACAACTTATCAATCTCGCTCAGGAGCTCCACATAGGCTTGAGCTAGTTCCACCCGACGGAGCTTCTCCATCGGCCCACGAAATCGCTGTACTGCCTCAGTTGCCGTGTCGCTGTTCGTGACAACAGACAAACGTTTTTGGATGCTGTTTTGATGTTCTTTGAACGAGGCGGTGCGTGCTAGCACAGACTGCGTGTGCTGCTCGGAGGCTTCTTTACTTGCAGCGAGTCTTGATGTTGCATCTCGGAGCTGCTAGACTTTAGTTTGTGGGCGATTAAAAGAAAGACAGATAAACAACGTACCTGCTCCTGAAGTTGGGCTTTCTGTATTTCTACATTCTGAATCAAAGAATCCAGGTTTTCGAAATCCAAGGCGGTCTGAAGCTTGTCATTAAGGTAATCTTCTAGTCTGATATCTCGTTCCAAGACAGGAATCTCTGAATTAGGGTCTTCGGTCGAAACCAATCGGTTTCTGTCTCGATGTGTGGCCAGCATACTTGATTGATGTTTGCAGCAAGAGGTGGTATTCAGACGTCGTGATATCGGGTTGCAAAGCTGGAAAGAGGGTTCGGATGTTGACACTTTTTGGAGCTCCAGTATGACGAGGCTGAAAAACAGGCTGCGCCTTCTGGCCCTACTTTCCCGGCTGAGGGTGGGTGTATCCCACCGTCTTTACGCGCACTCTTTGAGCCGGCTGAGCAGCGGTGAGGAGTTTGTGGAGAATAATTCTTGTTGTTGAAGTCACGAAGTGAATAGCGAGTATGGAATTCTATGATGACGGCATATTTCGATAATCAAAAGGTCTTTCGCTATGGTAGCTATTCATGAGGTTAAACTCTTGTAGCTTCCGAGCATTGTGTTGGAATTAGTTGGAGTGCTCGAGCTATCCAATCTAGGGTGTTGTTCTAACAAGACCGGGTCATGACGTCCCTGTACCTGACAGCCTTGTCTACCTTTACTCATCGCACTATTCCCTACAACGTTTGAATGAACTACCGGGTTTCTTTTGGATACGGAGTCGCGAGATGAATTGCTACTTGAAGGAATACTGAGCTGAAATATCGAGCACCGTTTTATCGGAAGAGACCGAGTCAACTCAATGCCAGGCACCCATTGCCACTTGCTTTTACCTCAGCTCTTCCTATCTTGAATCGCAAGATGAGTAGCCCTGCAAAGCGGCGAAAGCTCAACAGCAACACGAAGAATCCTGTTGTCCCGGCCCGTGGTTTGGATTACTTCTTCAACAAACAGAACCAAAAGCTTTCATCTACTCCCTCCGAGGCTGTTTCCCAGGATCTCAAGCCGGACCACTCTGATGGCCTTACTGATGAAGAACTGGCCAGGAAGTTGCAAACTGAGTGGAATCAAGAGGCTGCCTATGAGATCCCAGTACCAGAAGCCAAAGCTGAAGAAGATCCTATTGCCACCAATGCCAATGGCGAGGGACCACATAACTTTAGTGAAAACGAAGAACATCCTTCAATATCTATAGAAGACGATGGCCTCGGAACTGATGCCAAAAGCAAAGTGACGAAAGAGAAGGCGGGTACGACTAATACATTTTTTACGCTGAAGGATAGAAATACACTCTCGCTCCAATCCGCTGGCACGGCGGAGGACGCCATCTCCTCAGACATACCTTTTGACGAAAGCCCCCTTACGTTTGATCCTTTGAAATATGTCCCGGACCTGCAACAGAGTTGGGCTACCGAAGGAGGACATGCCTCATATGCCCTTCTCACAAGATGCTTTGTGCTGGTCAACAGCACTCAGAGCCGCATAAAAATTGTGGATACTCTTGTCAATCTTCTAAGAGTCATTATCGAAGGTGATCCTAGTAGTCTGTTACCTACCGTATGTATACTGCTGCTTACGCGATGTTGAAATATACCCTAGAACCCTCAAGAGTGGTTCTCTACTCATCCAATGGGACCCCAAAATACTCAACTGTGCTGGGACGCATTTACTAATGCAAGGCACTATAGGTATGGCTGGCTACCAATTCTATTTCCCCGCCTTACATCTCACTAGAACTGGGACTTGGAGGATCAGCTATCTCAAAAGCTTTGAAGAATGTCTGTGGACTAGATGGAAGATCTCTGAAAACGTTGTACGATAAGCATGGGGACGCAGGAGATGTAGCATTTGAAGCAAAGAAGAGACAGAGTTTCACACTCCGAAAGCCAAAGCCTCTCTCCATCATTGGCGTTTACCAATCTCTGGTGAAAATTGCCAGCATACAGGGTACTGGAAGCAACGAACAGAAGCAAAGAGTCGTGGACAGACTGCTCCAAGACGCAAGAGGAGCCGAAGAAAGTCGTTATATCGTGAGGACTTTGTGTCAGCATGTGAGTACAGTCCCTGGTATGGTAGTTTTTGCTGATGTATTTAGTTGCGGATTGGCGCTGTCAAAACAACAATGCTGATTGCACTTTCTCGGGCATTTTTACTTTCACGGCCACCCGGAGCTGATTTTCCTTTAAAATCGCAGAAAGATCTTGCAGCACTCAAAAAGGAAAATTTGGCTGAAATCTGGTCTAAAGCAGAAGAAATAGTGAAGGCTTGTTTCGCCAAGAGACCAAATTATAACGATTTGATTCCAGTTCTTCTCGAGATTGGAGTATGCGACGAGCTTCTCGTCCGGTGTGGACTGGCGCTGCATATTCCTCTCCGTCCCATGTTAGGCAGCATAACGAGAGATCTGTCAGAAATGCTTACCAAGCTCCAAGGCCGGGATTTCAGCTGCGAGTATAAGTATGACGGTCAGCGAGCACAGGTGCATTGCGATGACAAAGGGAAGGTCTCCATCTTTTCTCGCCATCTTGAACTTATGACAGACAAATATCCGGACCTGGTTGCTCTCATGCCCAAGATACGTGGCGAAGGTGTAGGAAGTTTCATTATGGAAGGCGAAGTCGTTGCCGTAGATCAGAACACTGGAGAGCTGAAGACCTTTCAGACTCTCACTAATCGAGCCCGTAAAGATGTTGCAATAGGAAGCATCAAGGTCAAGGTCTGCTTGTTCGCCTTCGATTTAATGTATTTGAACGGAGAGCCACTTCTCGACAGACCTTTTCGAGAGCGAAGGAGTCTACTTCGAAGCCTCTTTACAGAAGTACCGAGGCAATTTACATGGGTAAAAAGCATCGATGCAACATCACAGGATTCAGAGACCGTCCTAGAATTCTTCAAGGGTGCCACGGACATCAAATGCGAAGGAATCATGGTCAAAATCCTGGACAATATCACCAACAAAAGCCTAATTACAGAAGATATCACTGAAATAGAGCTCATTCCCGAAGCCCCGATAACCACCAAGGGAGGCAAAGGTAAGACCAACAACACGGAAAAGAAAACACGACGCAAAGCACTTCTCTCAACCTATGAACCTGACAAAAGACTTGATTCCTGGCTCAAAGTCAAAAAGGACTACTCAACAACCTTTGACACACTAGACCTGATCCCAATCGCAGGCTGGCACGGTCAAGGGCGGAAATCACAATGGTGGTCACCAATCCTACTCGCAGTACGCAACGAAGAGACCGGATCTCTCGAAGCAGTTTGCAAATGCATTTCCGGCTTCACCGATACATTCTATAAAGCCAACAAGGAATACTACGCTGAAGACGGTCCAAATGTTCTAGGCGGGAAGCCAGGATATGTAGAATATGACGGCGGATATCCGGATGTGTGGTTTGAGCCGAAGGAAGTATGGGAGATGGCATTCGCGGATATCACGCTGAGTCCTGTATATAAGGCAGCGATTGGTTTGGTTAGTGATGAACGGGGTCTGAGTCTCAGATTTCCACGTTTCTTGAAGAAGAGGGACGATAAGTCTATGGAAGAGGCGAGTACAAATGAATTTCTAGCGGGCTTATGGAGAAAGCAGGAGGAAAAGGCCCCGCTGCAGCAAAGCGAAAAACAAGAGGTCGAGGATGAGGACGATTGAATGATCGGATACATCTATAAAATAATATTTGCCGTAGCTACTTCGAAATATGTTCAACGCCGTACCTTCTCATCAGTGCCCGCGCTATAAAATTATGCTATTGCCCAACATAAGGTACACCAAAAATGCCCTATAATTCATCAAAAACTCCTTCGATGACGTCCTCCAACATACGCAATGCATAGAATCGTGCCACGCTCCTATACACCTTCAACCTCCCCATGACATTTTCTCTGTCCAAGGCTCCTTTCCATTCACCACTGCAAGAACAATGTTCCATAAAATCATTTACTCTAACATTCTTGCACTTCACGCACTTCAAATCCTGCGTCGCCCATTCCGTAACAATGCCATTGATGGCTCCAATACAGCGTTCCTCAATCTCAAGACGGTTGAATTCGGCATCGCAGAAAGTGCATTTCCAGGGCCGGTCTTGCTTTTGGCCTGTGACTGCATCGATATCAGGAATGAGATCTTCGTCACGGCAGAGATCAAAATCGCGTGCCATTGTGCAGTTGTCGCAGATAATCTGAGGTATCTTGAGAGAAGTGCTCGGGTTATTGAAGTAAGCTTCTTTACTAAACTCTCGAACTTCGAATAGGGCAAGGAGTTCCTTTCGGAGCAGGCGAGCTTCTAGTGTGATATTCTTATCAAGCGACAAGACTTGCATTAAGGATTTGACAAGTTGTAGCGCAGGATTACTCAGCTTCAAATGAGAGCCTGGAAGCATGGGGAAGTGATAATCCGATGCTAATTCTGGATGGAGCATCTCGTCTTTCTGACGACGAATGAGTCCAGCGATTTGTCTTTTCAGTGGCTTCTCAAATTCCTTGCCGAGTATGATCTTGTCTTCCTTGTCGTCCCCGAGAGCTCGTACAGGTAGTTGGGTTGGTCTGGGTGTTGAGTCGACACCAATTTGTGGCCGTTTCATACGATGCATGATCTCCACGAACTCCACAACCCAATCATGGAATATTGGTTGTAAAGTTGTGGGTAGGAATTTGCTTAGCTGCCAATGCATAACGCAGTCCAACTTTTGATTTTCTGCTTCAACGACCTCTTGACAACCTTTCCCTCCGTAGTTATATTCGTCATACCATACGAGATAGTCCCAATATTCCTTAATTTCCAGGTCCAAGAAGTGGAAAAGTGGTTTCGCCTTGATGGATTTCAGGATATACTGACTATAGGCATAAGCGTTGCCAACTTCGGACTTCGTGGTTTGGAGTAGGAGACGGTTTGCGTTTGCGAATACGACATGGGAGCCCACTCTACGGAAGTCTGTCATAAGTTGCTGAAATGCTTTCCTCGACATCATTTGAACGTAATAATGCAAGGATCGATCATATAAGAATGAGTCGGGGTTTTCTACCCAACGAACCAAGTGTTGAACCATAATGTCGGCCATATTACTGCCCTTGCAAGCCTCTGTCCACCATGCTTTGACCATTTCACGCAGCACTGAGACTCCAGCAGTGGCAAAGGCGTTGTCGGCGTAAAGCATTTGCGTCCCATCAGTAGCCCCGTCCTCTGTTGGAGCTGCAGGATTGAAAGATATAGAATCGCTGCCCTCGAGTTCGTTGATGAGAGATGAGGTTAGGATAGTGTTAATGGCGAGATTACGGACATCGAGCTCAATACAAACTGATGGATATGTACCGGGATTGTTGACTGACGGCATCTGTACCGTGTCAAGAGGTCCTAGTACGTCGTCTAGCTCATATCCAGCATGATCAGGTCGAGGTCCAGCAGACCACCATAGCACAACATTGTTCTTTTGAAGTCTCCTAGCATAGGCGACATCGATGAGAAATCTAGGATCGTCTCGTTCCAGATTGCAAAGTGGAATATCTCCATATCTTGCCAGCTCTGTTAAATGAAGAATCCATGACCCAAGACTCAAGTAGTGATTCACCAAACGCTTTGCAACAAAAGCTTGCCAGCCAAGAGGTGGTAGGTTACTGTCAGCAACCTCATACTTTAGGGGAAGCACAGGAAATTCGCCAATTATTGGGACATCGTGTATGAGCATGCGCCGCTGTGGGGATTGCATGACGAGCATTAGAGGCTTCGTCTCGTCATTCCGCATCTTCTTAATAAGATCTCCAAGTTCTAAGAGTGCTTTGCGTCTGGTGGTCACCTGGGTTGTCTTGAATTGAAGTTTCTCCTGGTAATCAAAGCAGGCTTGCCAATTACTTCCATCTGATTCTTTATTTCGTCTTGCAATCATATCCGAGTAAATTTTCGCAATGTTTGGCAAGTCCTGGCTGTTGTCTTTTGACTTCTGAAGGATTATCACATGTGCTTGATCCTTTGCCGTTGAGAATAACGCGAAAACTTGTCGGTCACCAGCAACCACATGGTATAGATATATATATGCCATGGATGATTGCGATAAATATGGCTGTTTCGAGGGTGCCCGAATAAGTCCAGATAAGTCAAAACCCTGTTCCAACCCTTTGCCCAAGACACCAGGTTGTGTATCGTCAAATGTGCAGAGGCTTCCCAGTTGCAGCACAGCACGAACGTTAAGCGGCACTTGCTTTTCATAGACGCCCTCAACACTGGGATGGTTGAAGAGCAAGGACAGCTTCTCAGCATCGTTGACATAAACGTCTTCTGGCATTGTTAACTTGAATAGATGCACTGATGGATGTCCATTTGGAAGAGTATGGTTAACTTTTTGAGCTTCACAGTTGTCGACCTCGATATCTGGGAGTTCCTTGCCTTTAAGGTTGAGGAAAACCTGGCGAGGGACGTTGATCTTCAGAGTATGCACTTTCGAGTCGATTAAAACATATGCCATCACGAGTCCAGGAGTATCGGTGCCTTTCAATTGCAGAACCTGCCATGTGCTTCTGTACGTTTGCTCGGCCTGATTGCGGAAAGTTGCGCCAATATTGTTTTGTGCACTCACACGGGTTTCTCCAAATAGATGTCGTCGTCGAAGGCGAGCCTGTTTCTGGATCTTCCACTTCTGTTTCTGGTACTCCAAGAACCCCACATAGTCCTTTGTCTGGTCCGGCATCTTCTCGGGAAGTGCTGCATACGGATTGACAGATACTGCAACGGCAGGCTCGGGGGACTTTCGCTTCTGTGCTTTCTGGGAGGACTGCGTCAGAATATCGCCAACGGACTTGGGCTTCAGAAGCTTAGTTCCGTAATCTTCGATATCTCCCATCTTCGGATCCATGAGGTTGGTGATCTCATCCAAGGGGGCTTTTTGAAAGAGGTCAGTCATTTTCTTTTGTTTCATTTTATCATCTTTGACATTGATACGCCTTTGCAGCCACTCAGGGTGAGCTACTCTGGGAACTGGATTGCGAACTTTTTGCAGTGCGGCGGGAATTGTGATTAGCTTCTGGATGACGGAACCAAGACGTTCAAGATAGTAGTCCCAGTCGAGTAAGGCTCTTGGATCCATGTTTGTTGGGTCCTCTTTCAGCCATTTCCTTAAGAAGTGTCTCTTTACAGAGGTCTCTGCGGAGAAGATGGCAACCGGAACAGCTCTCTCAGTGACTGGTGCCTGCTTTGGCCTTGCACAAATAATGTACTTGCAATTCAAGCCTTTATCTTTGACCATTTGCTCCCCGAGGAAGTCTGCTAGACGTTTCGCAGTTGTGATTGAAGTTGACTTTTGGGACCCATATTCCTCCAAAGTTTTGGACATGCTCCTGTTTTCGCAAATAAGGTCGATTAACTCTTCATCTGCAAGAGTTTCTCCCTTCGAGTGCAACACGTCGAGCCATTGGTTGGCTACTTTGGCGACTGCGCCGTAAGTCTCTGCTAAAGTTGTTCCCTCTAAAAAGAACTTGAAAATCTGCTGTTGAAAGATCTTGATCAATTTCAGTTCTCCTCTTCGCTTAACCTCGAATCCCTTCAGTTCAGCAAGACTGCCATCATCGTTAAAAACAGCATATCGCTTCTTCAAATTCTTGTCTTCTTCCTTCGATGTTGGTAAGATCATAGCTTTGTATGGGCCATCGACCTCAAAGAAGATCGTATTGTCGCTGTGAGTCTCGTACTTGAACGTTTTGGGGTCCACTAAGGTTTGATACTGGTGATTCGTAAATTTGGCATGTACTAGGTGGTTCAACATGACACAGGGATATGAAATAGCCAATTTTTTGCCGTTTTTCATGGTGAAGCCGTAGTTCTCAGGAAAGGTTGCGGGAAGCATGCACCAGATTCCATCAGTATCAAGTTCCAAAGGCCGGCCAATCCGTTCTACTAATTGTCGAGCCATCTGAATGATGTGTGCGCCTGTTAGACAAGTCACGCCGGCCATTTCCATAGAATACCATCGGGATCCCTTTCTCATGACATAACCGTAAAAGGAATTCAGAATAACCTTATGGGCTAACTGTAACGAGTCGAAGAGTACAATCATCTTCTTTCCATTTTCAACTTCGGAGGCAGGTGCACCAGAAGCCTTCAGGGCTTCCGTTTTTCCCTTCCAGACCTTATGCTGTCCTTTGTAATCATAGCGTCTGTCTCGAAAGTCTTTGACAGTATCGATGTAGAAAGGATTCTCTCTTTGGCAGATAATAGCCTCCCTCTCAATCGTTTTCGAGTCGTGAATCTTATGGTAGATCTTCTGGCTGTAAATTTGCAATCGCTTTCGAATAAGAGAGGCCTGCTCTTCCGCTGACAGTTCTTGAAAGGACTTCGTAGGGCTGTTCGGCCATTTCCCAGGAAATCTTTCATTCTCCAAGGAATTTCTGATCATGTTGTACTCGTCTCTTTTAGCAGGCAGGTATTCGCCTCTCCAGGCCCATGGCAATCTCCTATCACAAGTCTTTCCGGGCCGGTTGAAATCACAAGCGGCACAGTCAGATTCTTCTATCATAGAGTCTGGCTGCAGTCGGTTCGTCGTCATGATATTAGGATACATAGCTGCCACGTCCAAATGGTAAATGAGAGGTTTTTCGCTCCGATTCGCAGTCTGCTTCAAGCTAAGTAATCGATCCGTTATCTGTTGCTTGATTTCGTCATAGTTGGTAACGTCATCCAGTGACTTCTTCTCTTCAACCGTAATGCTAAATTTCAGGGCTGCATCCAGGTCCACAAGGAGTTCATCGATAGCTGTAGTATCCACAGCAAAATTGACGGGAATATCCGCGCGAAAGACTCCAGCTTCAATACTTTCTACGTGCCCACCAACATAAGTCTCTGATTCCAGAAGATGGCCGTCCCAGAAAGACTCTTTTGGTGAGACGTGTTTGTTAGGCAGGACAATTTCCTTTTGATATGCTTGAACCATTAGCAACATCTCACAAAGAGTTCCGGTTCCTTTTCGTAAAACAGCATCGGCACCTAGAGGAATGATTGTACATAGAGAAAAAATAAAAGGATGCACATATTTCATGTACAAATAATAAGTCGCCACGGCATCGGAGACCGAATATTCTGCAAGAACCTGGGGTCGCTCGCTGGCGTATCGAAGCATTAGTTCCGGGTCAAGCTCGTCTGGATCGTATCCCAGCTTTGCTGTAGTGACAGCTTTCAGACCTCGACTACCTTGTGGCAGGTAACTGTCGCGGTTCACCCAGTGGAAACAGTCCATGTGTACACTGTAGTCACAACAGTACTGGTCGTCAGCTCCTTTCCTCCATCCAATCTCCTGATACATGTCAATTCCGTTGACGCTGGCTCGCGCATCCACAAAGGGCCAATCGAAAAAGTCTCCGTTATATGTCGATATCACTGTCGGTCTTGCTTCTTTGATATGGAGGAAGAATCTTTCTATAACAGCCTTTTCGTCCGGTTCGTTGAAAATCATGAAAGGACCATCATATTCCGGTTTTGGAGTATACTCAAAGTCCTCAATATCTTCCGAAACAATTTCTCGATTCGTGATCAGAAATCCTTGGCCGTCGATCATATATGAAATCATCATAATTTGATCAATTGCCGCGTCTGGAAATTTCAATGGCAGCTTCGTTGTCTCGATATCGTATGCCATAACGACAGGATCCGCTCTTTGGAGTCTCTCTTCTAAACATTTCATCTTTGTGGTCCCGTGTTTTGCCTCAACCGAATACCATTTTCCAGTTCTTATATCTGCAAAGGGTTAGCAGGTCTCTAGCTCGCGATTGCAGATACCCACCCAAATCTATCATTACTCGTACATGGTATGGTACGTCCCATTCTCTAATATCTACAATGAAATCGCTAGCATCAGCAACAGAAGCATTAAGTCGTTTATCGTCATCTCGTGAGTCGTCAAAAAGGTCAAAGCCAGCGTTAGCACTGTCCAGTATTAGCCATTAGTTTTAGCGTTCAATTACTTGTAGCAACATACCTGGCAACCTCCGCATATGTATCCATCGCATTCATATTCTTCTTATTCTTCTCCGCAATTGGCATGATGTCCCGTCGAGCAGCCAGTAAATCGCTGACGTTTGAAAACCGCAATTCGAAGAAAGTCCGCCGGTAGCCCAATAAGTGATTCGGCATTTGTAAATCCTCTTTCTCCACCTTTCTTAACGATTTAACCACCCCCCCTCCAGGTGCTCTCTTCAGCCATTCTTCTGCTTCTGGTTCATGGCCTCTCTTCACTGCAACCAAGAAGTATGGGTCATACTCTAGGGTAGCTTTAAATGTTCCTCCGTCGTCCTCGATGAAGTAGCAGTCGAGGCCTGCCCGTCCCTCTGGAATCTTCTCGTCCTCGATCGTTGTAGCATGGACGTTGACTAACCAGCCGACCTTCTTCTTCCCACTCTCGTAGCGCGCAAAGCCCATTGCTTCATCTACGCTATGAGCAAGCCTTGTAGCTTCGCGTTTTTCGTCTGCAGATGTTGCTTCATTTCGATTCGACGGGGTGAATGTCTTAGCCTGTCGAGGTCCATGATATGCTCTCTTTGCTCCACCACGTCGGTAGCCATTCTGAGGCCTTCGGGTGCCTGACATTGTGAGATGAGACCAACGCCAAAGAGCGTCTGGATGTCGGAGCTGATGCGTAGATGTTTGAACAGCAATTCTACTGAAAGAATCGCTTGTCTTTTTCAAAAGGGTAGGAGAGTGCTGCCCGGAAGAAATTCAAGGCGGACTGTGCTGAGGTGTTTGCGTTGATTGACAATCATGGAAATGTGGTTGATCAGAAATTGGTTAGGACGAGAAGCGAACGCGAACGCGATCTAGGTCGCGTAAAGTGTAACGCGACTTGTCAGGGTGTTAGCGGTTAGCGTTGGCATTGCAAAAGAAGTCGAGTACGGTGGCCAAGATATGCACCATTGACATCATTGATATCTGAAGCTCTTCCGAAATATCGTACGGCTGTCTTCTCATTGTCAAGCAGAGATGGCAGACGATACAAGGGATTCACAACAGCCCGCTCCACAAGAGCCACCGCCTGGGGCAACGGCATCTCCAGACCATGCCAAGAATTCGAAGACCTACGAAGTCTTCAATGCGCCTTCACCACCACCGAATGCAAATGCTCTCCCAGCGGGTTCAGGTCTAAATACAGCTGGGAGCAGGCAGGAAATACCGACTCTGGGAGATGCAATCAAAACTGTACGACTAGGGGACTTTGCACAAGTTCATATGTATCCTTGTGTACGAGAATCGCTGCTCACGGGAATTGGAGGTGGTTTTGCTATGGGCGGCGTGAGAGCTTTGTTAGGAGGTATGTTCTAGATATCATATGTTGTGAATTCAGAAGCATGGCTGACGACTCATTAGCACATATACCCAAGGCAGCCAATTGGGCAGTTGGGACTTTTGTCTTTGCTTCATTCGCAAATTACGAGTTTTGTCTTTACCGAAGGAGACTTGAAAAGCAGTATATGAAGAGAGCAGTTGAAATCATCGATCGGAAGAAAATGGAGAAAGAAGCAGAACGGGAGAAGATACGCAAGGAGAGAAGAGCTGCCAAAGAGGAGGCAGATAGGAAAGCAGAAGAAGCTGCCAAGCGAAGTAGCTGGAAATTCTGGTAGGATTTATTATTTATTGTAACAACAAGAATATCTTGGCCAAGATATCTGTGAGTTTTCGCTTCCGAGCACCCCGTTCTATCCTTGGTATATGCAGCTCTTCCAACGCCATGCTATAAAACGAAATAGGATATCTGTATCCTAGAATGAGGTGCGAAGCCATCCCTACAACTCCGAACTTGCCAGAACCAATTCCCACTCCTGCGCCGGCCACCAAAAAACAAAAGGCTTGAAGGGTCATGGTATTGAGATTATACTCTTGATTTCTGCTTCCAGAAAACGAACCCGACGCGCCGTTTCTGCCTCCTCTCTGGAAGTGGCTTGAGACGCAGCTTCGTTAGCTCTTCTCCGCTCACTTCGCTTTTCGCGTGCCTCTTTCGCCTCTCTGCTCTTATACGCTTCCATCTGCTGGCGCCGCTTAGCAGTCCTAGCGTACGCAATGGCTGCTGTGGGTTTGAAGCCAATGCCATTGATGCCCTCCCCGTCATCTTCGGGGTCATTG
Organism: Coleophoma cylindrospora; assembly: GCA_003369665.1. NCBI lineage: Eukaryota > Fungi > Ascomycota > Leotiomycetes > Helotiales > Dermateaceae > Coleophoma > Coleophoma cylindrospora. The sequence goes on along the minus strand of PDLM01000005.1, from coordinate 1,142,311 downwards.
GGGTTGTGGCCAGTGATTTCATCGTCATGCCATGTCAAGGCGGCTCGATCCGGATCTACTATGGTGCTTGCTTCTGGTGCTAGGCTCGCATCTGCAGCTCCAAACAATGGCGGGGTTCCCATACGTTTTTTCGGTGGTATCCGCGAGCTGGATTCTGCAAGCCTATTGACTGAAGGATATGTTCTGGGCAAAGCTGCTCGCTCAACTCGATGCGCGCTCCCCTTGAAGATTACGGGGTCCAGATCATTGTGCAGCACAATCTGGTTGGCTTTTTCTGGGATGATAGGGTCAACGGTACGTTCCCTTCCAATACTGATAGTGAAAGCCCTTGGGGTCTCTGGGATCTCTTTCTCCTGCTCCTGCTCCCCACCATTCAAAAGCTTCATGCGTTTGCGGATTGCAGCATCGTCCCTCTGGAAATCCATTCTTTCGTTAGTGTCGTATTCTTTTCTAAGATCAAACTTGCTGATTTCGTCCCCTCCATCGAGACGGAGTCCTTGAAAGTTATAAGCAACTTTCGTCCTTGGACTTCCGTGTGGGGCATCGTCCACTGAAACGAAGGCACCTGGGATATTGGTACTTAGGCGCATCGGAGACGGCGTTGCTGGCACGAAAGTCTTCGAGGGTGAGGATTCAGGAGAAGTGGGAGGAGTATCGCGCTTGCGCTTCGAGGGACTATAATTTCTGTCGACCATGATCGCTATTTGAACATGCGGTGGTGGGACTTATCGTACGTCCCGCACAGGCCAGGACGATGATGCCGTTTTCCAAGGACGGCTGAGGTTGACAGGGGATGCAATGACGACAGATACGAGATAATCAGGCCGCGCGCCCGGTGGTATGATAACAAAGCTTTCTTATCCCAAAGTTCCGTGTATCGTGGTCAGCAGATATAGTTCATACTGAAGAATGGCTTCGTTTGTGGGAGGATGGAGGGGAGAGGGGTGAAAGGCAGAGTCGACATCGATACCAGTTCACCGCCTTGACAGCTTCATGTGACTACGTTCGAGGTGACACCCAAAGTAACCATCGCCACAGTGTCGGTCCAGCCGGCATGTCTTGGGGTATATCTCAGTCATTCGAGACTTGAAGCTCTCGTGACATTGTAGTACGACCGCGAAATCGAAAAGGGTTTCTCGTGCGTAGAAGGTTCACGAGTCGAAAATGCAGGTCCTGCAGCCTCATTGGGGATTTCCCCGCTGCCCGCTGCCCCACTATTAGATGGAGCTACGACATCAGCCTGAATTACGTTCGAGCAAGAATCCAACACCATATATACAGTCCGAGAGAAGGCAGGCTTAACTTCGATTCCCAGATTGCACAACATGTCTTCAATCGCGCCTTTCGAGTTTCTCCCACTGGGAGCCATCATCCAGAGCTTCAAGGTTGACGACACCAACATTGTCCAGGGCTTCCCCACTTCGTCACTTTACAAATCACACAATTCGCCTTATTTTGGTGAGACGATCGGCCGGGTTGCCAACCGCATCAGTGATGCAAAGATCAAGTCTTTGAATGGTAGAAGCTACTCCCTTGCTGCTAACAATGGACCGAATGCACTGCATGGAGGACTCGAGGGATGGGGCAAGCGTGTCTGGGATGGGCCCAAACCTGTTGGCACTCGAAAGATCGATGGATTATCAGGAGAACTAAATGGTGGCGAGAGTGTCTCTTTCAAACTAACCAGTGAGGACGGTGACCAAGGCTATCCGGGAACTGTTGAGGTAGAGGTTATCTATACCACTGGAACGCAGCAATCTCCGGAAGGAAAGGAGGTCAGAGTCTTAGGAATCGAATATGAGGCCAAACTTGTTGGAGGGGCAGACGAGACTGTGGTCAATATTACCAACCATTCGTTAGTTTTGTGCGCTTGTCCGAGTAATAGATACTAATATGTAGCAAGCTATTTCAACTTGGCTGGACTGCCGACTATTGAGGGCACGGAAGTGTCATTGTCGACGAACAAATACTTGCCAGTGGACGATGGCGGCATTCCAACTGCTGGAGTTGCACCATATGAAAGCATTACCCCAAACAAGACCTTCACTTTGGGGGCATCTGGCGGCCTGGACATTGATGACTGCTTCATCGTCAATACCGAATCCTCCTCAATTCCCCTTGATACAAGGTCTTGTCCTCTGACCAAGCTGGTCACAGCATATCATCCATCTACCAAGATTCATCTCGAGGTTTTCAGTACCGAACCAGCATTCCAGTTCTACAGCGGCAAATTCATCGACGTGCCAGCAGTGGAAGGCTTGCCTGCACGGGGTGTGAATAGCGGATTTTGTGTCGAGCCAAGTCGTTACGTCAATGCGCCAAACGTCGATGCGTGGAAAAATCAAGTCCTTCTGAAGAAGGGTCAAGTATATGGTAGTCGCATCGTCTACCGAGGATGGAGCGACAAGTAGATATTCGTATATACAACATTGACATGTAGTTCAGCCCAATTTCGAGCAAAGAATAGACTGATAGCCATACCTAAATCTTGTAGTACAGTATGCTTTGCGAACAATCACTGCGCAGCATCAGCTCGGCTAAGCTGAGATGATTAGCTTAAAATGTGTCAAGATGTCATCCTAGCTCTAGCTGTTGTGGTGGCTCACCCCCCCAGTTCCTTCATGCTGACGGTACTTGATTGGCAAGAAATCGTAGCTTACTGTGGCTATTGTGACACAGCCTCGAGCGAATTGTTTGCCAGTCTATTGTTAAATCTATTATAATGCTTGTAACTGGACACCAGGTCGTCTAGGGCGTCTCTTTCTCTGCAGTTAGGACATCCAGCAGGAAGTCTTACATGATTACTGTAAGCACCTAGTCAGTTGCTGCTTGAAGAGTAACAATCACTCCGACAAGTCCGATAGTGTGTCTACATGCTCACATATGCACAGAGCCTTCTCAGATCAGCGCATACGCAGAAGCGTCCGAAGGTTAAATTAAGCATAGCAAAACTTTGGACAATAGCATAGCGATCTACTTGCTGTGGCTAGGTTGCAAATATTGTCTAATACCTAAACATTCATGGTAGGTATAAGCCTCTGCAGTAGTGTGTGATTTGGTCAAACTATGGACGGCTTAGAAGAGCATTCCTCAGTGGTTCTATGTAGTCTGCGGCGTAGTGTACTCTAAGCCTGTTGGCCTAAAAGAGGTTAAAAATACATTCGGTCGTATACGATGGCGATAGTCAATACCTACTTCATCGTCAGTCACTTAGGATTTCTATATAAGATATTCGTCCTACTCCTGAAAAATTCCAATTCACATCAACCAACAGAATATTCAGCATACACACATTCACATCCTTAATTCTCAATAAATTAATTTCTCTTCCATCTCCAAAATGAAGACCTTTACTGCAACTATCCTAGCCATCGCTGCTGCAACTCTCGCTTCTGCAGCACCTGCCTCTATCAAGCGCGGTTATGGTCTAGGATCAGTCGAAGTGACCTTTCTCGGCGCAACAGACAACCCTCAACAAAGCTACTGTATTGAAGTTGAGATCAGTCCAGATGCCGACTGCGAGGCAACATCAGTTGGTACGCTTAATATTTCCCGCGCTGTCAAAACTCCTTCAAGCTAACACGAGAAAGCACCATATGACCCCAACTCCCTCAGTATCTCCTACGTCGATTACGATCATGATGTAGCTACTTGCTACTTCTATGGAGTTGATAGCGACAAGACAAACCTTGCGGAGAGTGTCATTGACTCTTACCACGGGCAGCTGGGCCCTCCCCAGACTATCTTGGATGTCCTCTGTGTTCCAGCATAGAGCATGTCTACCTTGTTGCTATTTAAAGACCGACGAATGATTTAATGATGATGTTATGCATGGGTTGGTGTCTGAGCATTGATACCAATATGGGCATTTTGGGTTACATGGTGGGGGGGGGGGGTTACATTTGCATACTGGTGGCGCATGGTTATGGTTTCTTGTTTTCAAGCTTGATTTGAATTGTTGTTTGGATTTCGATTATTTGTCTGCATCTTCAGGGGCTTGATACATGAGCATAATCCTTTCGTAACATCTCCCTCATTCATTTTCAGTTTATACATCCTCGCAGCAATAGCTCAACTTCCCGTCTATTACCATTACTGAAAACCTTCGTCTTCTGAAATAGAGGACCCAACCTCTGAGTGATCAGTTCAAATGACATGACTACCATAGCAGTTTCTTACTTCAAATAGACACGCGAACATTTATACTGGCACGCAAATTGATGACCAGAGTTGGAAAATATCATTATGTTGTGCGTTGCAAACCTCACATTCTCGATATCTCTCGCTAATAAATGGGGGCACAATGTCACACGCTATGGACTTCGGGGTAATGTTCAAAAAGTACAGGAGACTTAGTTATTAATTAATGTGTGAAAATTATGCCAGAATGATACCAGTTAGTGAATTGCTGCAATACGCAGGTTTAACTCTTATACTATACGGCTCCGCGTGATCAGGAACACAGAAAACACCAACAGTTAACACCCAGCCGCCATAATTCCAAAGGAGCATATTTGATCAACCGAACATAATCTCTAGGCACAAGATTCAGTCAGACAACTAAGTTTGGCTAAGTCTGATTTGGATTTGCAAAGTCGTTTGTCGAAAAGTCAGGTTTTCTTCGCTTTGATCAACTAGCAAGCTGCATCTTTTATGGTGCATCAACAAAAGATCCAAAGGCCAAAAGAAGCCACGCGCGGCAATATAATCATGAATAGTGGTTGATGAGCATGTGTGTGATACCAAGGTTTTCTGCCAGGCGTACAAGTCTGTTGCACCATATCTGAGCGGTTGATATGGTAACATGCCAAAAAGACTATCTTACCGGTAACCGCCCAACTCAATGAAAAGAAAAGTAGGAAGTACTATGTATATGCAGCCATTGGAAGGGAAATATTCCCTGTTGGTGTTTCGTATTGTGCTAATTGTTTTCATTATCTGTGGTCGATTGTTCAAGAAAGGCTTTTCATGCTCACTTACATGAGACCTCCATGGAGAACGCTAATAAACTACCAGCCAGGCCCGGAACGCCTACATAGTCCTGCCAATACTCCTGTCGGCCCAATTTCTCCTGTTACATGAAGTAAACTTCTCTCTTTCCAATAACGGGGTATCTCTGCTAAGTTCTTTTTGTTGTTTCTTTTTTAGACTTTCTCAGTGGTGCATGCATCCGGTTAACCATTTAGCGGAGCAGCATATTCCTCTGCACCCACAGGGATAAAATTACGTGGCAGTCTATCTGCCTTATCGCCAAACACTTTGCTTCTAGTCGTGTCATTATTTGAGGCCCACCATTGTATGACCCATCTTGCATGGACAACAGCAATGCTTGCAATCAAACATGAGGTAGACACCATTGTTGCAACAATGATAGCCGCAGTTGGTAACTGTACAGTACACAGTGAGATACGCTGAATATCGATAAACCCGGTAACGAATGAGAGAGTGGAGAGAGCGATGAGAATGGTAAGGACAGTAGCACGAAGCCTAGTATAGAACTGCAAGGATTCGGGCAGTAGGGACAGCTCGAATAGTCCAGCAAGGAGTGTGACGAAGATGGCGACGAGGCCTAGGACTCCATGTGGAGTCACAAAATGTTTTGCCGATCCCAGGAGAACAATCTGTACTGAAGTTAGCTCTCTCTCAGAACTCGAGAAGTTTGGAGAACTCACGCCTATGATGAAACCAACGAGCGCCAGTGGCAACACTGCAAACGCCCATATCATGACCTTAGTTTTCGGAGCATTAACCCAATATTGCGGTCTCATTAACAGCACTGCTATAGTGCGTCCGTTCTCAAGGACCAACGCCGTTGGTATTGCCACAAAATAGGCTATAATAAGCACAAGAGCTGGAAGGTCAGCGGAGATCGGGTTCAGGTATGAAATAAGAATCTTACCATGCACAGCGAGCAGAACCACGAGTCTTCCTTGATCAACACCATTCACGGAAATGATCATATTATCACCGGTAGTGATATTAAACAAGTTTCCACCGTTCGTCACTGAGAAAGTGGCGTTAGGAAGAAATCCTTGTGGAAGAGTACCGCCAGACAAGGCTCCACTGTCCCGCAAGCCTTGCAAGATTTGAGTAGCACCTCCAACACCCTTACAAGTAAGAAGATTAACGCCTTTCTGGAGGACAGTGTCGGCGGCTGTAATGTTCAATCCGGCGAAAACTCCTGAAAGGTCAACAGACGGAGATGGACTCAATTCCTGCTGGGTGATCACCCCATCTGCAGCGTAAGATACAGAACGTATAGCAAGTGGTGAGACATTGTCCCCGGGTTTGGAAGCGCCTGGCGCTCCAGTCACTGCAGGTGCGGCATTCATTTGTCCAAGTGCTTCCAATACCAAATTGACGCTCTCGGCTCCAAGCCCAAAGCCAAAACCCGAAGCTGCGCCTCCGACAGAGTCATCAAAAGTAGAAGAATTGGCAGAAATATTGGAAGCTGGCATGTTTGCTGCACTTTTCTTGCCCATAATTGCTTGCATGCCGCCAGCCATTTTGATGCTCGAACCTGCACCGTCGACAAGTCCACGTGCGGCACCTTCGGCGATCTTCGAGAATGAGATACTATTGAGGCTCATTCCTGACATAGACGAATTTCCAAGGACAGAAGTACCCTTAGATTGAAGCCGGGTCAAAGTGCCATTAGCCAGGAAACTGCTAGTGAGGCCGAAAGTAAATTGCCGTGCTACAATGACAGCATCGCCTCCCGTCACGTTTCCTTGTGCATCTGCCTGTTGCAGACCCAGCCCAACTGCAAGGCCTTGACCAAGACCACTGCCAGCACCTTGAGCAGCGGAACTAAGCAGGTTCCCCATGACCGGGAGACCAGAACTTCCTGTTGAGATCTTAGTGGCAAGCGCTGGAAGAGTGCCGTTAGCAAAGAAGCTGGTGGTTAGCTGATAAGCAAAGTTGCGTGCTACGACTGGTGCGTCTGGTGTGGCACTCATGGCTGATTTAGCAAGTGGCTGCGCACCAAGGCCAGAAGCTGCTCCGGATCCAAGGCCCGACCCTGCAGCGACCAAAACTGGTGCAATTAAAGATGATAAATTCATTGAGGCAGCACCAGATGATGCTAATGCCATGAGAGACTTGACATCAATCGAAGCAAGGAATGATGATGAGACGGACTGCGTAAAATCTTCGGCAGCGGACGCGGCATTAAAAGCTACCGGATCAGTTGCATTTGCGGCATCCCGGATACTAAGGCCGCTGGTATCAACTTTGGCCTCATTGACTTGTTTATTCAAACCTCGCGCCGCTCCTTCTCCCAGGCCTGTCATAGTCAGAACCAGAATAATTTATTCTGTAGGACGTAACATTACCTTTACCAGCAGAGATGACAGCAGAATTAAGTTTACTAACATCCAGACTAGTCATGAAAGTAGACAGACTGGCCGACTTGAAGAATGAAGAAGTAAGACCACTTCCAAGATTACCGACGACCAGAGCAACTCCAGTGCCGGTAGGTGCTGCAATGGCCGTCTTATTGAGACCCAAGCCGGCAGCTGCACCCCCACCAAGGCCCGATGCAAGTGCATTGGAAGCAGCTGCGAGAGTGTCTGGTGAAGCGATTAAGGAGACATCTAAACTGCCTGCCAGACCGTTGGAGATACTAAAAAAAGCGAATCAGTTCAGAGCATGTGGTATTAAGTTCGTGATTTTGGCAGAAGACAAAATCGAGGAGTATAGCTAATGCCGCATGTATGTAGAAGACTTACCCGAATCCTAAGTTATCTGCAATGGCATTCAATCCAGTAGGTGGTTCGGCAGTCGTCTTCGCATTGTTCGATATATTCAATCCAGCAGTTGCGCCTCTGCCAATTCCATCCCCCAAATACTGTGCAGACTCGGCCAAAGCACCACTTGCAACATTACCAAATGCTGAGGTCAGCCCGCTCAACATCGCAGCTCCCCCAGATGCCCCAGACGCACCACTAGCAGCACCAGCCGCCCCCGAAAGACCATCAAGAAGCCCCCTCGATTCCAGCGCCTTTGAGGCTGCCGAGACAAGAGGAGAGCGCCGGGCATTGGATGCATGGGCTCGTAAGTCACTGCTCAAGCCCAACAAGGAGTGAATCTGGTACTGGGAACTAAGTGCATCCAAAAAGTCGGAGGTGATGGAAAGAATCCGAGCTATCTCTTCGCTATTCTTAGCTTCCTCGAGGCTTTCCAGGGAAGCGAGAGTGGAGAGACGAGGTGCATTCCCATCATGGTGTTCTACCTGGCCAGCAGGCTGGACACGGAGGATCGATGGGCGTTGGAAGACCACAGCATACCAGATTAAGAATATCAAGGCACTGCCGAATACGAGGTGCCGAGCCAAGTTGTTGCCCTGACGAGGCTGCTCAGAGGCCCCCATAGCGACGAAAGACGACAGCACAAAGGAAAGAAACGAGTGGGATACGAAAGGGGCTCGTGTCCCTAAACCCTCGTATTCATCATTGAAAGCCAAGGGCTGTTAAAAAGGTTGCGACCTTGCGAGGGGAGTCATGTCCTCTTTACAGCTTTGTGCCTCCCCCAAACTTGACCTCTTTTCCGTTAGAGCATGCTGCCCAGCGACAAGATGGAACTCGCTGGAGAGATCCATGCGGGAACAGGTGTGACACCACGCCACCCCCGAGCGACCTTGGAGTTTCTCAAAGTGGTAATCAGACCTAGGAAAGCGAAAGAAAACAAGACTGTCTTTTCTCTCACTCACAAGGTTCTATCCGTCTGGCAGATTGCGGTCATTTGATGCAGACGGGCCAAATATTCGTTCTGCGGAGAGCATGGGAGATCCACAGACAAACATCGTGAACATCGGGGGAAAACAGAGTTGCAGTGAAGAAGCAGATGATTTCCAGCGAATGAAAGCTCCCTCTACACGTTTTGACAAAGGATCCAGGTGTTGCATACTATCCGGGCAGATGAAACTTCATAGCCGGAAAGGAAACAGAACCCACGGACAGGTCCAGGTGAAAAAGTATATTGACGATCATGAATCAAAAGTCTGACAGACCACTTGCTTAGATCTTAGCAGGTACGACACACAGGTATCTAGAGCACTCAGGAATGAGCAAAACCAACGTACAGCGTCATCTCTAATCATCATGGCTAGTCACCGTCAAAGGATAGCGAGAGCTACAGGGCCGGACAGCGACGTCTAACCCGTTTCGGACATATATTTTCCCGATATGATACACCCTCGCCGACCATTCTCAATATTTTCCACCATCAGCCATGCACCATGGACTATCCGACGGCTTCTAGACCATCATATGCATTCAAGGCGGGAAGGGACGAGGGGTTTTCAAGTATTGGGTAATTTTCTGAAACGGATATCAAGTTGACGTTCGTGCCGTTGCACCCAAGGTCATCATGGGAACTCCCGCTGGACGAGGACGTGCTCAAACAGACAACTACAGTACTGTACTTCTACCTCGCTACACCTGACTAGTACGCATGCCTACTGCTGTACCGACAACGTGTGCTCAGCTCAGATAAGACGTAAGTGACACAGTGCGGAGAATTACTGGAACCTACCCACCCATCTTCTCTCAAACTACGACATTGTTTTCAGGAGTTCAGCTATGCATTTGGCGTCACATCTCTCTTCAGCATGGTCGTGATTAACCACTTGCTTTGCGCGGTATTGCACGGCAGATGCGCTTTGAACCGGCACCCGAAGTATCTTGCGAGGTAGCCTCCATGACACTGCCAGTCCTCAAGGTCGGACGTATTATGCATTCACTTAACTTATATGGCATATTACCGAGAATCTCTACCTGCCGAAAGCTTAGCACTTTCGTTTTAGTGGCAGACTTGTTGAGCATATGCGCCCCGACCAACCTGCATAACCGTGCACTGGTTGTTACACTCCATATGCCGGATCTTGTATACCACAGCTCACGTCATGGCTTACGCTTTATTGATACTGCGTGTGGAGACCGGTCCAATCTCTATAAGAAACAATGCTAAAAATCAGCAGAAACACGCTGAGAACCATAACCAATCCGCAATTGCTTTCTTGTGCGTAGGGCTGTTTCATTACTTTTGTATGACCAGTAAGACCTATGTTTAGCTAGTAGTAGGGTAGCTCTGGACCTCTAAATTTGCGCTCGGGCTTTCGTATGAGGACGGAAAACAGTATGAATTAGATGCCAGTCCAAAAGAGATACGAAATCAACATATTGGACCACTGCCTCGAGGCCATACCATAGCGGTCGCCAAAATGAGTCACCATAGCATACATTATCTACAGCTTGCAACTTACGGATGGTGTTTTGAACTCGTGGTACAAATCCCAACCTTCAGTAGCTCACTCGGCTTTACCCTTACTTTATTTCCTTTTGCTTGGTTAGTCACAAAATTTCTCTAGGACAGAGTTGGACTGTCAAGTGCGATATGCACGTCATAAAAAGCTTAAAACGCGCGTACTCAGAAGTGTGTACATATTGTAGTAAGCCATAAAATGGTCGGTTAAGTACTACGACGACAGTGTTATGTTACAGTGTTTACGACAATAGAACCCTAATCTCCCCACTTGTTCTGGGGAACAAAGCCCTCAATGGTTGAGTCGATCCTGCGGGACCCTCATTCTGCTCTACTGATTCATCGGCTGCTAGAAGCTTTTCTTCCACCTGCTCAAAGTCATCACAGAACTTTTCTGCCGCCTCCTCTGTAATTTCTCTGATCAGCTTGGAACTCTGTAGAAGTTTCAAATTTTCCATGGCGTCCATAAGTGCTGACGGAAGGAAGTCATCCAAGGTCTGACTGGCTTGTGTCAAGACTTCAGGCTTGCAAGCTTCAGATGCCGAAATGGTGGCGATGTCCTCTGGGCTATTTGTCAAAGGACCCAGTGCCGCCAGGAGAGGCTCGAGCCCTGATTTGCTGCGGAAGTAAGAGTACTGGTGCTCTGTAAGAACCTTGGAATGTTCTGCCACAAAGCTCTGAAGTTTCGCAACTCGCTGGTTGGTGAATTTATATGGCGCTAGAGATGAAATAGCTGCGAGGAGACAGTTTATTTTAAATATGGCGCTTTCGGGAGGCTGTATAGCTTCCACCATGCCTTGAGCCGCTTTCATATAAGGGTCAAAAGACTCCACCAAAGTTGATTCAAAGTCGGCCTCGCGACTTTCCGCAGCGGTGAATGACGTTTCGTAGGTCTTCATGATTGCAGTGAGCTGCTTCAGTCCTTCTTGCAAGAAATCCGGAGGCCCTAAATCAATTGGAGCTGTTTGGGCCTCCCCTTGCAACGATGCTACATTATCCCGCATGAGGGCGCGGAACTGCCTCAGAGCAGACTCTTCCAAAGTAGTTAACGAATCAAGAAGAATGGAGTCGTCTCCAAGGAGCTTGGAAAACGTGAGACGATAGAAGTTCAACAAGTTCGCAATCTTATACGCCATGATTGTCTCTTCGTGGCTCTGGATGACCTGGCCGATGCGTTGTCGGAGCACTCTGGCAACACCGGCAACATCTCGATCAGTCAGGTCGTTCAGCGCCTTCAAACCATCGAAGTTGCTCGAGCTGTCTTGCTCATCCGCCATATGGTTCCACGGCTCATTCTCTCGGCCTGCCTGGATACCTTTGGCAAGCTCGTCGCCATCCGAGATAAACAAGGCCTCTAGTGCTTCTCTCTCACTGACTGTCGCAGAATGAATCCAAGCCAGCATATCTCCGACATAACGTAGTGGATCATGTGCGACAAGTTCTATTGGTTTGGCCGAGCTGTCCTCGTCTCCGTTTGCTGAAGTGCCTGTTAGAGCTGTATAGAAAGAGTCGGACAGAACCTGCTCGCGGGCTTCAGCGAAGAAATCCAGGCAGCTTTGGAAGAGAGACGGCCGTTCGGCAAGGACTCTGAGAGCTCTGCGGATTGACGAGCTTATTTGTGGATTTTCAAGGTTGAGTGCCTTGAACTCACGTTGTATCCATCGATAAAGTTTTTGAAAGGCGCTATTGACGTTCTTGGAGGTTTGTTCCATGATTTCAAGCCCAAGCCTCTGGTTTTCTGTCCCAAGAAGTATCTCACAATCATTTTGAATCTTCTTGGCTCTTGTCAGAACAGCAAAGAAGTGATCATTTACTGGCTCTGCCGTTGAAGTAAGGATTGAAACATCCTCTTCTGACAAAATAAAATGAGCTTTGAACGCATTCAGCAATTGCTCTTTGGTTTCCACATGCTCTTTCTGTTTCAAGAGCTCAGATGCTTCTTCAAGTACCGGAGCTGTCTCTTGATGGGCAGCAGAGATATGACGTTTCATCTCCTCACATCCTTGATTCAAAGCTGCAATAGTAGCACCGATACGTTTAAGTTGCTACAAGTCATTAATAGTAAGCGTCCCTCTTACAAAAGTTTAGCCTGACTTATAAAATGCAACTTTCACTCACATCTGCCACGTGACCGAATTCTCGAATTATTTCTCCATTACTGTCAATGATTTCTTTTTGGACGTCAAGTCTTAGTTGACGGCGAGTCTCGGCGCTGTTCTGTATGCCGCGCTTGTCTAAAAGACCTAGAGCATCTCTTATATCTGAGTCTGCGTAAGATGCCGAGAGCACACTGCTCAATTTGGTGGAAAGTGGATTGCTTCGTATCGCCAAAGGATTATTTGGTGATGATGGAGAGTCCAGCCCATCGGCAATTGATGGGCGTTTCATCCCAGCGAAATAATCAGTAGCCATGGTCAGATAGCTCCCAGAATCGTAAATGCTGCACAAGACAATCAGCTCGTGATCTGGCCAAATCGTTGTCGCTGCTGCTCCTCGGCGTAAAGCTCCCAATCGGGGAAGTGGCGGTGTGTTCTGCCGGAACAAACCTGACCGCCTTAATCGATACCGCGTGCTCTCTATGATCGAAGGCACCCGCTCCTGTCTCCAGGTGACTCCTAGTTCTGAACATTATGGCATCGAGAACGTGCCGCTGACTTGATCCTCTGACACTGAGAATCTTAACTTGTTTCTGCCAGATGCTCATTCAACCTCCAGCGACCAGCATCGTTTCTGACGATAGCTTGTTGACGCAATACACTCTACGCGCGAACGACCTCTCTCCATAACGTTCACGGATAAGGAGCTGACAGAGAGCTCCTTCACAATGATGACCTCCAACCTAATTTCGCGTCTAATCCCTACGAACCCCAATACCCGATCGATCTACGAGGACTTGCGTGCCCACGAGGACGCTTCCGATTCAGATATAGAAGAGAGAGCAGGGATGGCATTAGATGAGGAGAACCTACGCTTTCAAGGCACAGATTTAGATGCTGCAGACATATTTAATGGAGAAGACAGTCGGCTCACGACAGTCAGTACTGATTTCCTGACACGGAAGCACGCCGCACCCGATGCTGGGAAGTCGAGAGCGAATACGTCTGCTTCAAAATGGCTGCCGCAGTCTCCAAGACTTCTTGAAGAGGATGGAGATGACGATGTACCTGCTTCCTTATTGATCGAAGATAACCGTGGACCAAGTTCTCAGCGTTCTCCCCATGGCCGAGCCCAGAAGCACAGTAGCAGACCTTACGCCGTTCCCGGACCGTCAACTAGAGAGACGCGTGCGCAATGGGAAGCTGCTCAGGCTCAACAACAGCTACATCCAGATGATATACCGAATCCCAATACCCCACGCCCGGTAAAGCAAAAGGCCGGGGTCTTGACGGGTAGTCCAAGAGATAAAGCAATGTGGACATGGCTCAACGTGACGAACCTAGACGATTTTATGCGCCAGGTCTATGACTATTTCCTTGGTGCCGGGATATATTGCATACTCCTTGAGGGTGTACTAGGCTTGCTGTATGTAATACACAACTATGCATTCAACCTCGGGCATTTCTAACTTGTGGTAGAAAAACGATTTTTGTGGCCTTTTTTACAACCTTTCTCACCCAGTGCATCGACTATAAGAAGATCCCTACCAGCAGGGAAATGTCTGAGATCGTGGTACCCCAATGTACGAAGAAAATATCAGGCATGCCGAATGTGGCAATCTGGCTGTTCAGTCTGTTTGTCCTCGGCAAGACGTACCAGATTTTAGCAGACATTCCACGTCTAAAGAGACTACATGATTTCTATTTGCATCTGCTTGATATCCCGGATGGAGATATGCAGACTATTTCCTGGCAGGATGTAGTTGCTCGAATTATGGCACTGCGCGACGCCAATCCTCTGACTGCCACAACCCCAGTCGCTCCAGGGATCCGAAAGTTCATTGGTAGTCAAAACAAGGAACGCCTTGATGCCCATGATATCGCTAATAGGCTAATGAGAAAGGAGAACTACTTGATTGCATTATTCAATAAAGATATTCTGGACTTGACCTTGCCAGTACCGTTCCTGCAAGGGCGACAACTGTACTCACGAACCCTAGAATGGACATTGGACTTTTGTATCACAGATCTGATATTCAACAAAACTGGTCAAGTCAATCAGATGGTTCTGAAAGAGTCCCACAGACGTCAGCTCAGTGATGCATTGAGAGGACGATTCTTGTTTGCAGGGTTCATGAACGTCTTGCTTGGACCTGTAGTCGTAATATATTTGATGATTACATATTTCTTCAAATATTTCAACGTAGGCACCTCTCATCTTTTAGAACTATCGCCATTAACGCTTGCACTAGGAATATCACAAGAACCCAGCTGCACTTGGCTCGCGCCAATACACTCCACTTGCGGAATGGAAATTTCGGGAATTCAACGAGCTCTATCACCTGTTCCACGAGCGAATCAACATGTCCTATCCTTTTGCGTCGAGGTATCTTGATCAATTTCCGAAGGTTAAGATGGTGCAGGTGGCAAACTTTGTGGCTTTCGTTGCTGGAGCAATCGTCTCCATCATTACTATTGCTACGTTGTGGGACCCCGAGTTGTTCTTAAGCTTCGAATTAACTCCTGGGAAAACTGCACTATTTTATGGCGGGATCTTTGGTACACTTTGGGTCGTTGCACATGGAGTCGTCCCTGACGAAAACCTGGTATTTGATCCGGAATATGCACTTCGAAATGTTATTGAATATACCCACTATGAACCAGCAAGCTGGCGCGGTCGACTTCATAGCGATGAGGTCAAGCGAGACTTTGCCGCACTCTATCAGATGAAGATCGTGATCTTCCTAGAGGAAATACTGGGTTTCATTGTCACTCCATTTCTGTTATGGTTTAGTTTACCAGATTGCAGCGATCAGATTATTGACTTCTTCAGAGAATTTACCATACATGTGGATGGCGTTGGCTACGTATGTTCGTTTGCTGTGTTCGATTTCAAGAAGGGTCCTGGCAAGACCGGCCCCGGCAGTGGGGCGAACACGGATATGAGAGAGGATTACTATTCGACCAAGCATGGAAAGATGGCGGCATCCTACTACGGGTTTCTGGACAACTATCTTCTCAATCCAAAGACGGGAGTACCAGGTCATCTGCCACCTGGCATGCGACGAGCACAATTTCATCCTCCACCTGCATTCCCTGGATTGATGTCTCCTACACTGGCTGCAGACATGCAGGCTTCGCGCATGGGAAGAAGTGAGAGACTACCTCGAAATCGAGGTCACACGGCGGCTGGTTTACCAACATCAGCTAGAACACCCCGATTTCAACCCACTGGTGCTCATGCAGCATCCCCCATGACCTCGATACTCCTAGATCCACATCACCAACCCTCAAACTCGGGATTTGGAGGGCGCAGTGTGCGACGAAATTCGAGATCGAGGTACCAGATTCGCAAGGACATCCTCGAAGAGCCTCTTGAAGACGATGAGGATCGGCCTGGTAGGACTAGGCAAGAAAGCGGACCGTCTGGCGCTCCATACGAGAGCGTCGTGGGATTGGATCAGTCACGGTGGGAATTGTCCCCTGTGAGAAACATGCCCAAAGAGGCCATTGAGGAGGATGATGATGGGGGTGCACCAGGTGGAGGTGTGCTTGGATTGTTGGATCAACTAGTGAAGACGCAGAGGGATGGCCGATCGGGCATCAAATGAGCGTGCTGCATTCTGGAGTTTGGGAAGTCTAAATCGAGGGCTAGGAGCATGGAAAGGGGTTCGTTATTTCAAACAAGTCAGAATTTACTTCATCTGCCCCACGAGTATAGAGACAAAATGCACAAAATTGCGTAAAGCCAGATGAAATAGCCCGACCGACTTCACAAGTTTCATATCACGTGATGCTAACGGGGATCAGGATCTGATAATATTCCTTGGCTGGAAGTGTCCCGAAACGAAGCACAAAATGCCATGTGCCTGTATGGTTAAATGGCACTTTTATGTGGGGGATGCCGCATTTGCTGTGCAATTTGGTGATCCGGACGGCCTCCCAGAGTACATCGTACGATGTTTGCATGCTTTGCAGCCACCCAGGACGAGATGACGATAGATCTGATAAACCCCAGAATATGAGGACGTTTCGCCTCAAAGCTCCTATTTGCTGGGATGATGCCTCAGATAGTCAACTAAGATTATGCGTGGCCGAATCCAAATGAGTCCGAGGGAGCACGGAGTTCAACTCGAGGATCAAACCACGACCCTGTGCGACAGCGGAGAGCACGAGGTGTGCGTCGATGGGGCTCTCAAGGGAGGGACAGAGATTTCCTGCAGAATGCAGCTCATCAATTTCAGTCGTACGGGGGGGCAACTCAGCAAACCGTGCCGGTGCGAAGGAAGCAGACCATGGGGATTAATAATTTTGGAGCTGATTTGGGAGCAGATGTGCTCGATGGATCAGTCTGGGTCGCTGGACCCCATGAACCCTGCTAACTGCTTACGGTGCCAAGTACGAGGTATTCCGTAGCCGTAGTTATTCATTGTAGCTTTCGCGTCTGTCGCTGCGTTGCGCCGATTCGACCGAGGTCGGCTTACAGCTTTTGGCGCCACCCCTGCTCATTTTCTGAAGAGGTACAGAAGCGACCAAGTACCGCGAGTCAAAGGAAACACTAGCATCACCACTTCTAAAATCGCGGATCCTCTGTGAACTTCAGCTACATCCACATTCACCACGCCATCGCCCTCTCTCAATCCCAGCTCTGCAACACTACATTGCTGGCATACACGTCTGCCTCCCTGCCACCACCCGTGTCCCATTGAAGCCGGCATCCTGGCTCTGCAATCGTCGACGTACGGAGGAGGACCTGTGGCCGTGGCCCCAATGGCCCAGCCAAATGCAGAGCCTGTCGAAGAGTATGAGTGCGTGCAATCCATCATCCATACCTCGATCTCAATGCTCTTGCGGCGATAACTTTGCTGACACCGCCATTAGGTATGAAGGGCTTCCGCCAAATTTTTCGTTGCTGCAGAACATGGCTGCAGGGGCGTTCGCAGGCATAGCTGTAAGTGCCACCAACGCATATCTCGATAACTCCGGGATCTTATACTGACGGGATGGTAGGAACACACGGTCATGTACCCCATTGATGCGATCAAGGTAAGCCTTCCGACGCCGTGATAGTCAAAGACGTCACGGCACATACTAACTGCGCGCAGACTCGAATGCAAATCCTTAATCCAACACCTTCTGCTGTCTACAATGGAATCGTACAGGGCGGTTACCGAATAGCTACAGGGGAGGGAATCCTCAGTCTTTGGAGAGGCATGACAAGTGTGATCGTGGGCGCGGGTACGTCGAGGCGTTATGTGGCCAAAATCACCCAATATCTAACGTCTGCCCAGGACCTGCGCATGCTGTCTACTTTGCAACCTACGAAGCTGTCAAACATCTAATGGGTGGAAATCAAGCAGGTGTTCACCATCCCCTCGCTGCTGGTGAGCTTCATCTTTACTCTTTTCAGTCTTGGTTTTTCGCTAATCCATATGTGCAGCCACAAGCGGCGCCTGTGCAACAATTGCCAGCGATGCTCTCATGAATCCATTCGATGGTGAGTCCAAGTGTGGTTTAAATCGCAGATGACCTCTAATGTTTGTAAAGTCATCAAGCAGCGCATGCAAATTCATAATTCGCACAAAATGTACAGGTCCATGACAGACTGCGCCAAGTACGTTTATCGTAGTGAAGGTCTCTCGGCGTTTTACGTTTCCTACCCCACGACGCTGTCAATGACCGTTCCCTTTACGGCTCTCCAATTCCTCGCATACGAGTCGATTTCTACCGCAATGAATCCTTCGAAGGTCTATGACCCATTGACACATTGCTCTGCTGGAGCTGTGGCTGGAGGGTTTGCCGCCGCGCTTACAACTCCCATGGACGTGGTGAAGACAATGCTACAAACCAGAGGATCTGCACTTGATCCTGAGCTGAGAAATGTGAATGGATTCATGGCTGGCGCCCGCTTGCTACATAGGCGTGAAGGGTTTGGAGGGTTCTTCAAAGGTGTTCGGCCACGAGTCGTGACCACCATGCCAAGTACTGCCATTTGCTGGTCAGCATACGAGGCTTGCAAGTAAGTGGTGACTTGGTAGAGTTCCTAGTTTGACCGTATACTGATTTTTCCAGGGCCTACTTCATCAACCAGAACGATACAGTTATTTAAACGAGCGATTTCCGAAAACACGAAAACACTTTGTCCACCAGCTCCGACTCGACATGGTGCTCCGAGCACCCCATTATTTCGGCTGGGGGATCGCTCCCAATATAACAATCTTATCGAATAAAGGTCAAATCCGTCACCTACTACTAAATTCTGGATATTTGCTCGCGCTACCATCAAAGTGGGTCGTCTTGGCCGCATCTAAACAGCGTACACGGGTGTCTTGCGATTTCATCTTTTCTGTACATATTTCTTCTAGTTCTCGTTGCGTCGAGCTCCGGGCATTTGTTCATGGAGCGTTTTCAGACGATCTGGAAGCGCGGGGTGCTAAGGGCGTTATGAAGAGAGTATCGTGGTGAGATCAGCTCATGAATGGTCTGCAGAGCTGGCTATGGCTATGTATTTATAAAGGAAGGACACAACGATGAGGGATACTATCGGGTCTAATATAAAAGTCTCAAAATTCACGCCAACCGTTATACACAGATGTATAGTGTAGCAAGCAAGATGTCCAAGAAATCCGAAGGAGCGAGCAAGTCGCACTGTTCCACTTCCTGGCCGTTGCCAAGCAAAAAAGAAAGAACGGAAGGCGGAAAAGACGAAGATATACTCGCGTAGCTCTTATCTTTGTAAGACACTGAATGGCAGCACCGAATAAATCCCGCTTGCTGTGGCACAGCGTCGGCGCAGCAGACCCTGCTCTGCCCTGCTTGAAGAACCTCGCCAGCTGGAGGAAACCAAGCCACCAAGCTACACCGTCCTAGCCTGAATCGTAAATCGTGACCGCTGACCTGAGTACACGACCGCAATCACAGTCAACCAAAGAACAAAGTCCAGTGTATGCTATTTCTTCTGCGTCGCCTGTATCGGAAGCGCCCAAATTAACGTTGTAATTTGTGCATCTAATTCCCCGAATTCCATCAACCCAGCCTCCTGGTATTGCCCTTGCCCTTGTCGGATCTGCTGCTCGCGTGTTTGAAGCCTGCCCGCCTCTCTCTACGTCACAGCGAGCCTCTTGCGCAGGGAGGTGCATCAACCTAGGGACCCCTCTACAACAACCACCATCCAAACCACCCCCGACGACTGAGAGGCTCAAAAGGACTGGAATTTCGAACTCAATCGTCGACTGACTCCTTTCTCGCCTAGCCTATACTATCGCCATCTATGACCCTGCAAGGAGCGCACTTCATCTGCAGGCGTACGAGCGGTCATGATGCGAAACAAGTCTTCGTCGGCGCTGCAGAAGACGTACGATGACTGCTATCTCATTTGTTCTACTGCCGTCTACTTTGAGGGCCAGGTAAGCAACTTTACTGGTGTATTACTGATCACCGGGGCTGATCTTCGTCCAGGGCAACGAAGCAGAGGCTTTACGATCATGGCGCTCAGCTCTCGACCAGATATATTACCACAATGCATACAAAGTTCCTGCGGGCTACGTGCCAAAGTCCGAGACAGAGAAGGCCCTGAAGGATAGCCTGAGGGATATGGAGATGCAGTGCAAGGAGCGGGTCGACCTCTTAGAAGCCTTGAGAATTTCACGTCAGGAGGGCGACACCGCCGACAAGGACGACTTAAGCAGCAAACTCTCAAAAGTACTGCCAAAGCTCTCAACTCCAAGGGCATCATCTGATGGAGAACATGTTGAAAAGGGCTGGATTGGAAACGGCACCATACCTGCTGTCAGCTACCCTGAACTCTCGAGGCCGCCATTACCACCGCGACCTTCACTTTTGTCGAAGCATAGTTCCGAAATTGCTGTTGTAGGCAGACGTGCCTCGAGCAATACATCATATATTCCATCCTCGTCGAACTTGACAGCCTCCAAATCCTCTTCTTCGTTGGTGCCTCCTGCGTCCAATACGTCCAGAAGTCCTAGTCCCGACAAGAAGAGAAGCATGAAAATGACGTTGAGATCATCTGATAAGAAATCATCCAGATCACCTAGGGTTTCTTCAAGTCGCCCTGTGCCGAATAAGGCTGCTTCGTTAGCATGGCAGTCAATCAACAAATCAAGCAAGGACAAGCTTGGGCGCAGTCTGGATGCGGAGCACGATAGCAGCAGCACGGCCTTGGACGCTGGTGCTCGTAAGAGCAGTTTTGATCCAAATTTGCGATCAGCTTCGCCTGCACAATTACGGTATGATAGTAGGACAAGGACCCTCGTCCCAGATATAACACCAAGATCTCCCAGCCCAACCGATTTACTAACAGGCTGGACCAGTTCAATTGATTCGTCTGGGCGCTCTAATGCTTATCCTTTTCCATCCACCGATTCTCCACAACCGAGTGCTACCCTCTCGCCATCAGCTTCGAATGAGCTACTTGACGTCGAACCGACCTCATCATCGGAGCCTAACACATCCCGCCACAAGAAAGCTCCTCCAACTCCCCCGCCCCATTCGAAACCGACCAAACTCGAACCTCTCCAATATCCAACTTATCTCAAGGAATATCCTGAAACGACTGCAAAGAAAAATAGAGCCGAAAGTGAGCTCCCTCTCAGGAGGAAGCCAGCTGAAGCATCTACTACTTCTGTTAGACTAGGTCGAAAACCAGTAGCAAATAGTTCATCGCCTCGAAACAGGGACCGTCATATGGAGAAAGATGTCGAACGGCAACGAGTCCGGAGAGAGTCAAGAAAATCCATGGAAGAAGACACAAGCATGGATGAAGATACCAATTCCAGCAGCGGGAAAGCTGCAAAGCTTAGGAGAAAGCAAAAGCAGAAGGAGGCCCCGATTTTGGCAGATCCAACGACTCCAACATCAGACGACTCTCAAGAATCTATGACTGATGTTGCGAAGAGTGCATGGGGGAAGAAGGTAGCACATTTGATGAAGAATCTACCCAAAGGAGTTGATGAACAAGCGGCCAAGCAGATATTCAACGAGATTGTCGTACAAGGAGATGAAGTTCACTGGGACGATGTTGCTGGACTAGATATCGCGAAGAAGGCGTTGAAGGAGGCCGTGGTATATCCATTCTTACGCCCTGATCTTTTCATGGGACTTCGTGAACCAGCACGTGGCATGCTTTTGTTCGGCCCCCCAGGAACCGGAAAGACGATGCTGGCCAGAGCCGTGGCTACGGAATCAAGGTCGACATTCTTCTCCATCTCAGCTAGTAGCTTGACAAGCAAGTACCTGGGCGAGTCTGAGAAGCTGGTTCGAGCATTATTTTCACTTGCTAAAGCACTTGCGCCGAGCATTATTTTTGTCGATGAAATTGATTCTCTCCTATCTTCGCGATCTGGGTCTGGTGAGCATGAAGCCACAAGGAGAATCAAAACTGAATTTTTGATTCAATGGAGTGACTTGCAAAGAGCTGCCGCCGGCAGGGAGCAGAGTGAGAAAGAGAAGGAAAGAGGTGATGCAAGTCGGGTTTTGGTTTTGGCTGCTACAAATCTCCCTTGGGCCATTGATGAAGCTGCGCGACGCCGTTTTGTTAGAAGACAGTATATTCCCTTACCAGAAGACGAGACGCGAGCAGTACAACTGCGAACGCTATTGGGTCATCAGAAGCACAGTCTGAGTGAGGAGGATATTCAGAAACTCGTCGCACTGACTGATGGTAAGACTCTTCGCCACTTTGGACTTCGTTCAGAACTAATTTACTGAATAGGATTCTCTGGCTCTGATATAACAGCATTAGCCAAAGATGCAGCAATGGGTCCATTGCGATCTCTAGGCGAAGCATTACTTCACATGTCTATGGATGAGATCCGACCTATTCAATACGAGGATTTCGAAGCCAGCTTAATAAATATTCGGCCTAGTGTTAGTAAACAGGGACTTAAGGAGTTCGAGGATTGGGCTCGGGAATTTGGTGAGCGCGGCGGGTAAGGGATAGGCTTGGGCGTTTGGACGTAGTGGAAATTTGGCATAGGTTCTTAGTAGAGTGGAAGGAAACTACCGGGGTGTACCGCTCTGTTTCGAGCTGGAGTGGGGATCAGATTTGGCTAAGGGATTAGTAACTTGTTGCTCCTCAAGACTCCTTTCAGGGACCTTACTGTACAGCATTAAGGCAATATCAGAACTACTAATACCATTATAAACTGTGACACAACTTGGCTCTTTCTGTGATGACGAGATTCTTCTTTCTTTTTCTTGCCTATGATGTTTTTGTACAGAGGATCTTAGGATACAGTTTTGATACAGTATAACACGAACCACCGGAACGCCTATTCCCAGATGCTCGCTTCTCACTTCATTCCCCTTCTGAGCAGTACTGCAGAAATCCCACTGGCTCGGACGGTTGCCCTCAAACTCCGAAAGGCCATGCCAGTCCAGCCAAGTACAACACTCTTTGCAGCTCTATTACTGACTTGGTCTCGATCTCGTTGCTCCGCAACCAGGCGACCTCAAGAGAACCACCCCGTCTTCTTCGATGGTTCCTCCTCTCTCGGTGTACTCTCTAGGACCGACTTCTTCATCGCCTTCTCCTTCTTGGCCTTCTTTGCCTTCCTGGTAACCTCCGTCGCCTTCACCTGCGCAACCGTCTCCGTCTCACTCGCTTCCACCTCATTCGCTCGACTCGCCGCCTCCTTCCTCCTCTCTACCTTAACCCGCATCTTCTCCTCGCGCTCTGCAATCCTCTCCGCCTCGCTCGGCACCCGCGGCCGTTCTTCAATCGGCACGCCGTATGGTGCGATGATCGAGTCGACGACGTGGTGGACATGCTTGCTCACTCGCCAGCCGGGCGTGATGCTGATCACGTCGCCCAGGCGGAGCGAGGAGTTGGGGTCGTGCACCAGGAGGTGGGCGGCGAGGTTGTAGTTCTGTGAGAAGGAGGCCCCGTTAGCTGTGGTTCAATTGCACGCTCGCTCACTCTCCCCGTTCCCTTGGTCGTTTCCACCTTCCTGCATCCAGCCCTTCTCAAGCAGTGCATGGGAAATTCCTTGCTCTGTACTTCCCCCCTCCCCACCCCTCCACCCTCACTCTCTCTTGAACCAAAAGGCAAGGCAATGCTAGGGCAAACGGCTGAGAAAGCTCTCAAAAAGCTACACATACCTTGCGCACATGGCTGTTCCACTTCTGGACACCGATCCGGACCTTGACCGTCTTCTGCATCAAGCCAGCGGAGACGACGACCGCGTTCAATTGGCGCCGCGCCGAAGAGGAGGATTGGGCTGAAGCGATGGTGCTGCTGGATTTGAGCGCGGACGCCGTCGCTTTCTGGAGGGATGCCATCTTGGGGGCTTCGGCTTCGTGTTCTTTCGGATGGGGATTGCGTTCTTTCGAATAGGCCAGCGGCGGGGAAGGGCGGCTTCAGGGGTGAAGTTTGGCACAGCTCGTTTCTCGGTCGCGCGCCTCGCCGTCAAAAGTCAAGACTGCAAGCTGGGCGAGCTGATGGAGTGAGGTGAGGATGGATTTATTTTTCGGGGAACGGGGAATGGTTTTCCCGGGATTGGCGAAAGGTGGTCGAGGGAGATGGTCTCCTTGCCTTAATGCACAGGCCATAATTCGGTCGTTTAATCGGATTTCAAGTCTGGGGTCTAAAGGCTCGGAAAGGTCTACATGTCATGTCATGTCATAGCTGTGTGAGGAGGATAGAATAGAATGGAGATCCATTAGACTTTTCTTTTTTTTGAAAGGATTATCACAGGCAAGGACCAAAAGGAAGAGCTGCTAGGACTTCATTCCACCAATGTTAAGCACGTATTTAGTATCCGCGGCCAGATCTACAGCATAGCGAGACGGATCATAAAAGCAGTAAGAATAAGGAATTTTTGTTTTCATTTCTGTATTACTTACTGTTCCCATGACGACAGAAACTAAGTCGATAGCGCGGCAAGGAAAAATATGTTGCATAAACAGCATCTACAAGAAAGATTCCCGAACATATTCGCTTCCACATAAACGAAGGTCGTCGATGCTTGCTTCCACGCTCCAAACGCCTCAAAACTCCGATTAATCACTCTACCAAGGCCTCGCGACTAAGTATATATATGAGGCAGATCTGGAAAGTAACGCAAAGAAATTAGACACAATAAAAAGGCTATCATCTCCATAGTAGCCTTGTCAAATCTTGAAGTAAAGACTGCCCGAAGTACTTTCTACCAACACAGTACTGGCTTTGTCCAAGTCCCTGCCGCCCTTCGGATGTTGAGCCACGACTTCCCGGTGGACCCAATCTTTTTTGCCATCCTTGATGATTTCGATATCGCCGCTGGTATTGATACTTCCACTCATAGCTTTTAAATCCACAATTCCTTCCCAGGAATCTGGATATTTAACCTCAACGGTTCCGGATTTAGAACTATGGGTGGAGACAAGTGTATGCAGTTTCGTGTCTGCTGTAACTTCCACCATATCTGGATCCGGTAGGAGCAGATAGGGATCATCTTCGCCAATGGGTTTGTATGGCTTGGAAGGATATCCAGTTTTTTTGTCCTCGTAGGATTTGTAGCTTGGAATAAAGATTGGATCGAGAAGCTCGACTCGGTTAGATCCACTGAGAGTTGCCGTGTTAAATATACTCTTGGATTCAGCTTTCCCGTTCTCAATCATTGGCAAGACCTCGAGATGGAGGCTGCCAGAGTTAGCATGCCAGTGCCCAGAACTTCCTGCAATATACGAGCCACCAATGGAGCCTGACATGGATCCCACTTTAGTTTCGTATCTTCGTGGGGGCAGTACCCAAGCTGGTCCGTTGACAGGTGCTTTTGCATTTATGGATCCAGAACGGGTACTGATTTCGAGCGTCGCTGGTAAAGGGGCTTTTGGATCAACAGGTTTAGGAGCTATAGAGACTGATACCGAACCAGACATGGAGTCGATCCCAAGGTAATCATACAGTGGATACAGCCCTGTGATAGTGCCAGTTGTCGTGGAGACTTCAATGTGTCTACTCGAGAAGTTGGACGAGGATATGGTACCTGACTCATCAAGTTCTCCTACACCATCTTCCATACCTTGACTGTGCTGCTTAGGATGCGTGCTCCACATTGGACCAGATGCATCGATTTTGGGGAAATGGATTCCACCACTGATTGATTTAAACCTTGCACTGTCGCTTACGTTTATATCGATGCCGTTAAAAACGCGCTGTGTTAGCTCAACCGTCTCGACAATGATCCTATCGAATTCAGCGCCTTCCGGAATCCAAGCTGTAAGTTCGATAGAGATGCAATGTGGGCCAGGCGTTTGCGTCCTTGCCTGCCTTGGTGTTTCTATCTTGACGAGACGTTCATCGTTGTTGTATTGCCGGCCGATTTGTATATCTGGGTCGCTCGTATAGACGAAAAGCTCGATATATCCATCCGTGTCATAATACGGTGAGTTTTTGGGTATTCTACGTATCCGCACTTCGCCGTAGGTGGAGATTTGGGTCATGCCTGTTCCAGAGTCATCGAACGGGGTTTGACGGATATGCAGGTGCTTATTCATGGGCCAGGCAAGTACTCCAATTTCCGATCCGATCGTCGCATAACGGCAATACTTGTGGATGTCTTCTTCCGTATCAGGTGGTGGGAGAAGTTCGCCTGGCTTATTAGGATTGCCGGGGGTCTTTGGTACCTCTGGAGTCTTTGGTACCTCTGGAGTATCTGGCTGTGGAGTATTTGGGGCTTCAGGGGTATGCGGAGGCTGTGGTGTAGGAGCATCTGTCACGGGTTTGTCTGGAGTGTCCTCGATTGGTCTCCTTGATGGAACATTTACCTAGGAATATAAGTTAACCAAGATCATTTCAAGAATGGAGCAAGTCCTTCGACTTCAATTTCCAAGAGGACTTACAGAAGTGCCAGAGCGTACGACCGTCGTGAGCAGGGCAAGTACTATTGAGACAATCAAAGAAATGAACAATAGCCTTTGAATTACGCCTCTGCCCCGGTACTGCTTCTGTTGCCTTCTCCACAGAGGGCTCTCCTCATTGGGTGGGTTAGGCGGGGACCCCATACTTTGAGGGTCTTGAGATGATGGTAGGCCGTCCTCAAGACGGTGGTAGGCAAAGGTGTTGTAGTTCTGGGCTGGCTCCGGAGCAGCTTGAGGTGAGGTCGGTGCTTGGGGTGAAAGCGGCGAGGTGGATGGGGAAGCTGGGGTGTATGCTGGCGGCGGACCTTGTAGCAATGGAGTTCGACTTGAAGGATATGGATTGTAGTACCGGCGAGGAGAGATTGGCGAGGGTGATATAGGGCCGGTGGGCGATGGAGTTGAGGCATGGACTGAAGACGCTGACGTATCTAGACGTGATGGAGTGGATCGAGAGATTGCAGGTGAATTGGTCGCTGACGAATTCTGGTGCTCTTGGCCCTCCAGATTTGAATGTGCTTCCTCTCTAGCTTCACGAGCTTTGGCTTCGGCAGTATGGCCCTGCTCAAGCGATGGATCGGGGACCATCACATTCGGCAGTGTATCAGGCCGACTGAAGTATCCATCGCTCGGGCTGAGCTGGTCACTGAGCGACTCGTTGTCGGACAAGTCGTCGTCGGCACTATACAGATTGTCGGAATAAGGCATCTTGTGATGTGCGGTGCGGTGGGATACGAAGCCTCTCGTCGCAGTCAGGCCAACAGCAGTGTGGTCAGGCACTCGCCTCAAAATGAAAAAGTCTAGCAGCAGAAAAATTGGTGATGCGAGCGACAGGAAGGTCAATCGACGAGAGAGGAAGAAAAAGCATAAGCACTAGGATGAAGCGCACGCAACGCAGACGACGCGTTGGATGGCATTCGTACTTCCTTGCGCAACGGTGCGATGCCGCGCATTCGTGCAGAGGACTGGCCCAGGCAGCAAAGGCAGAGGGCGTCCGTCATGGGCGTGTGTCCCGCGCTGGAACCCCGCAATGGGCTGGAGCTGATTGGGAGGCAGGGGCTGTCGCACAACCCTCACCATCAAGCCATGCTCAAAGAGGAGGGTGACAAGAAGAGAAGGATTGCGTGCGCGCGATAAGAAGCTTCGGTGCACTCGTCAGGAAGGCCTGCGGAGTTCGGTTGGCCCGCTCTTACGCCAATCCCGACCTCCCAGCTATGAATCATATCTTCCTGCGAATTCAAGCCCCTTGAGATATCACTATCGCAGCATATCATTTCCATCTTCGCTCGTCTCCCTGCCGGATAACAGATCCAAGCATCCTTCCCTACCTTGAGCCACCAAGAGACTAACGAGACCTTTGCGGACCACCAGGTTTTCACTACGAACCGGTCGCTCTGGAAAACACTCGACCCCTCGTGACGGGCCAGCGATATGGCTTGGCCGCCTGCGTTGATTCGATGCTAGTTGGATTGGATGGGTGCCAAAAGGCCGACTCTTGGTTCGGCATACAGGGTCGCGTTCGGAATAAATGAGAATATGAGCATTCGAGTGGGATTGCTTCTGATTCAAAGGCTGAAGAAGCTTCGGATCGATCAGATTAATGGGATGAGAACGGTCTGTACACGTGCAGTCCTGGGGAAGTTTCCACTGTCGAGTGGTAGTGGTGCTTGCCCGAATCCCTCTATCAAGTCGCTTAAGTCAACGACTAGTATCTTTCAAGGCGTCCAATATTTGAATTCCTGGTTGGGAACAAGTGCGATTTACAGACAGAATGCCGGGCAAAGGAGCCATTAGAGCAAGAAACTCTTGGGGGCATTGAATTGGCTTCAGGAAAGGTGCTTCTTGTAATTCGGACGAAACCCAACGCTACAGGATTGGAAGTAAGTCATGAAGTGGTCGACAAATGTCCACTACAAAAACAATCAACTTTAGCTAGCGCTGGAGTACGAACATTGACACTCTCTCGGAGACGGCAGCATAAATAGATAAGTCAACATATATTCGGCAGGACCCTAATCAAAGTTTGGATTTGTTTTCCAGCGAAACCTCGGACCTGTGCTCAGCAAGCAGAGGGTAACTTGATACAGGATGCACTTGTAGAGGTAGAGGCTAGTGTTAGCAGAAACTGTGACCCAAACGGTCGTTGGGCTTGATGTCATGGGGCTGTGAGGCTGACAAGCTCGGTTTAAGCTTAAGTTGAGTGGATAAGACGTCTAAAAAGATCGAACGAACATCTTTGAGGCCGTAACTTACAGCTCTCGCGTCAAAACCGTGCAGCCTACTAAGCGAGCCTCCTTCTTAGTAAGACCTTGACTAGAGGTAAGACAACAGAAGCTTCTTGATGGATTTATGTTATGCCATGCTATGCCATCACATCATTGAAGAACTTTTTGGTCACCTCCTCTTGCTTCCAACCCTTCCTTCTAAGCACGCCAGCCCCCCAATGTGAACCGGAATTTTCCCTCAAGCAGTTCTTCGTTCCAGCATGTCGAAGCAAGAACACCTTGCGTAGCCTCACAGAGATTTTGCGTCTTCATCGCAGATCAATTGCAAGAACCTCCCTATATGCTGAGCTGCGAGATTCCCTCCAGGACCATATTCCTCCATCGCTACTTTTGGAGGTCTAAACTGTCGCAAAACCCATGTCGAGACCAAAATTTAATCAAGCGACGCCAAGCTTTGACTTCATTTCGAGTCATGATGTTAGCCGAGCCCTGCCTGCACTTACCTCGTCCAGGGGCCAGAGAAAGTCACCCTCGTAGAACCCTGTCTAGAAGGAACACAATCAAAATGGTTGTAGGGTGGAGACTTGCAATGCTGTGGCTGATTTGGAGGTCTGATACCTTGTCAGAAGTGATTCTTCGGAAAACCATGTTCATCTCGTCGAGGCGAAGAGTAGACCAGCTTCGAACGGCATCTGATTGATTAAGTCTCCTTCTTACATACAACACTAAAATTACGGAATGCTTTGCTTTGCGAGATCATGCTCTGAGTAGATAAGTACACCATAGTCCCCATCAAAATCCTGCCTTCCCAGCGACCATGCCAGCCGTGAGTAGTTCACGAGCTTGGGATAGCCTTTCCACCACCAGGCAACGACAACGTCTGACCGTTCAGATAGCTATTCAACACGGCACTGGAGTTATAATACACGTCGAATCCGCTGCTATAAATGTTTGACAGAGTTGCATCCTCGCTCGTGAAATTCTGCACGGTAGTGGTGTTGGTGAGGATCCAGTACGACGTAGAATCAAGGGAGATGTCGAAGTACGCATTCCCATATCCCGCGTACGCCGCCCCCGTCCAGTTACTGTAGGAGGTGAGAGCCAACGTGATGGAACTTTCGTTATAAGCGACCAGGTCTCCGACGAGATCCGACTCGGAGACCGTCACATTCACTATAGCCGGAGCAAGATTGGGTTGTTCGCTGTAGTCGGCATAGTGGTCGAAATCCTGTGTGATCTGCGAGAAGTTCGAGACGATCAAGACGCCGCTAGCCGTGACGATCTCGGTGTCGTGGAGGGTAACATCGATGATAAGATTTCCGAACCACAACCCGGGCATCTCATCGCCCAGCGTGGTGATTTTCGAGCTCGCGACCGACAAGAGCGCACCAGAGGCTCGCACCGCGGACGAGAACAACGCAACGCCACCGAGGAGGCCAGCCGTGGCGTCACAGTGCCGGAGATAGGCTTTCTGCTGGCCATCCATAAACACGACGGGTCCGTTCTCGGAAATCGACACCACATTGTCGGCGTGGATTTCACCCAGCGCATAATACGTTGCGCTGCCCACGCCGGCGGAATGGGCCGTCGAGTCCGAGATGTGGACATACCCCGCTGGACTGTCTCCAGAGAAAGACGAGGACCGTTTCCCGCCGGAATAGTGGCTGACGTGCGATGCATAGACCGTTCCGTTGCCAGAGGCGTATACGCCGTGCGAGACTGGGCCCGAGGAGTACAGCCATGCATTCTCCAGATAGATTACGGTGCCTGTGCCATATGCATATATGTTGGCAGCGCCATTGTGAACTGTGACATTTACATGGTCGAAGTAAGCAGTCGACGCGTTGGCCTAGATTGTATTAGCACTGCAAGAAGTTCCACCCGGTTGACGTTGCGTCGTCGCTAAAGGCCGGAACCAGCAAAGGGAGAAATTTGCACTTACCACATTGATAGCTGCATTGAAGCCCCAAAAGCTGGCCTCGATCAGGTCCTCAGAATAACCTTCCTTCAAGATGTTAACGTAGGATAAATTGAGTTCCGCACCGTTCGCAGCCAAGATCACAGAAGTCTGGTTCTCAAAGGTGGACAGACTGAGGTGGTCAATGGATGTTGAATTGTTCCCGTCGAACTCGTACGCAGCTATGATCGGAGAGGGTTGGACACTCAGAAAGGGGTCACTGTAATTAGGAACAATGGCGTTATCGGCTGCCCATATTGCTGGGGGGATAATGTCAGAGGGATCAGATAGAGTGACCGTGGCAAGGGTGAAGTAAGGTAGGAAGCACCAAGCAAGAGTCGAGACAAGCATTTTCGAATACCGTATGTCTTGGAGAGTTGTGAAGAGAAATGATCAGACAAACTCCAGTAGTTAAGGCTTTCTGTTTCGCCATGGTCAAGATGCCTTTTTATATGTAAAATCCTGACTACAACAGGACCATGGAGGCCTCACCCGGACAGGATTACAACGCGTCCACATCTTCGACGGGAGCCGACTATTCACAAAGTAGCAGAAGCACTCTGATGACCATGGCTGCTTTCGTCCTTACCTCCGTCCAAATATTCCTCACGCTTCGTCACAAGTATGGTGGTTGGCAGCCAGTGGTCAAGCAACTGCCGAAGGATGGCACGGTGGCTGCACTCCACCTTCCCGCAATATGCCAACCCCATGGGGCAGCACGCCCATCTCAGCAAGCCTCAAATGAGGTACTGTACATTTGTACGTTCTATGCAGGACAATTTTTACGGTCACTTCAGAGGCCGCGTAATTCAGAGAGATCCATGGACGACTGAATCAAGATGTCCCATCGCAGGGGTGATGCCGAGATTGAGAAATCAACCAATGAATGAGATTCCAACTCGAAAGCGGTTTGGATGAGGTGGATAAGAAAGCTTCTTCTACATGTCGGTTTCGTGTGGAGCCGAAACTATATCTCTTCACGCACTTTGGAGCATGGGGGGCCATAGAATTCTGTGTGAAGTGCCATTAAATATGGGGATGTGGGGCCGAAGTCGAGCAGGATTCCTTGGAAGGAAGTTTCCGGCCTTCCAGCGCCAGGTGCTGCAATGGGAGGAAGAACAATCCAGTTGGTTGGGGGGGGCTTTGGAGAGTATACGTGAGGGGAACCAGGTGGAGAATCGTAACGATCCCGAGAGGAAGATGCGCTTCACATTGCTCTCACCGGTTTGTTGTTGTGCAAGAACCAGCGCAGAACGCAAGTTGCTATGCGCCTCGTTGATTCAACCCTAAAAAGAGACCTTGCGACTAACCAACCTACCAAGCTACTAAAATAGATACCAGCCAAATAGCGCTAACCAGCACCATCTCAAGACGTCTGCTGGACCGGCTCGGCTCGTCGATGTACACAAGTCTCACTTTAACCGAGCCTAGCATAGGTAAGTTGGTATGGACAAGTCAAGTTTGAAAAGGGGTAGTCCTGGTAGACACCTCTCCTCTCGCACCCCTCCTGCTTACACACAGACGTCAAGACCACCTTCCCGCCGAACCGTTTATCTATAAGTGTGGCATGACAAAACCAATACCAGATGACTCTGCGAGAGAATCCAGCTTGTTAAATACCCGAGCAAAATGTTCAGTCTTGACTCCCATGCAGGATTAAAGATTGCACGGCTCCCCTTTTTTTTTTCTAGGAATCAATCTCGGTATGTTCAGCGAGGACAACGGTTCCACAAGCCGTGCCTTCGTCAAGAGTCTGGGAGAACGGGGAATTTGTTGGGGGGGGNGGGGGGGGAAGGGATGGATACTTGGAGAGACCTCAGAAGGATCTTCGGCTTAGGATCTTTTCCCCACTTACATACCTCTCTCATATTCCAAAGTCCAAATACCGGATTCCAGGACCTTGACTATAGTTTTCCAGAGCTTTTGGATGAAAATTTGGACGGCGGGACCAGGCGGCGTGATTTGAATCAGAAGCTTTGGCTGGTTGCATTGGGTGGATTCAGAGATTTCAAGAAGACTGAGCGAGAAATAGAGGCAGGGTTCGATGAACTCTAGCGCTAATCACCAAAGCTTGCTGTATTGTTACGCTGGTATTCAGGGTTTGATCTGACGGCCTGTCTTTGCCTAGTGGCTACATACACGACTTGAGTAGATCATTAAGTACGTCGGTAAATCAAAAACGCCAGCAGTGATCGGTAAAAGGAGTCAAGGAAGAGCGAGTGAACAAAACAAGAGAGATGGTCTTAACCCTAGACTCAAGACCACACCACAGAAAGCTCCCATTATCCATCTGATGCATGCACGCAAATAAAACAGGTCTGAATCGTTGCCTGGCACAACGCAATCCCCTGCCCCAATCTATAAGTTCTACTCTGTGCAAAGAAAAGCTCATCTGGCTGTCACATAGACTCTAAGAAGCGGTAACTTCGCTCTCCTTCAGGTCCCATTTGCCTTCGTGCAAGTTTGCCAACACTTCCTTGCCTTCTTCTGACAAGTCTGGTTTTCCAAGAGGCGTTACGACGCCCGTGAAAAACCTTGGTTGCCACTCTACACCCGCATCTACTCTTTGCTTTGCTTTCTCTCTTTGCCGTTCTTCCAGTTCTTGCTTGATGGTCGTGGCTCGCGCAAATTGTCGTGCGTTGATGGCCTCCGTAACGCCCGACCAAAATCGGAGCGACTCGTTTGGCAGTTGTTGCTCCATTGGAGGTAGCAACTTTGATGCAACGTTCAGTGGTGTTAGATCAATCAAAAGCAATTGTTGATCCTGACAATTATTAGCTGGGGTTCATGAGCGAAAATAACGGAGTGGACTTACAGCTGGTTTTGACCCCATGGAAAAGTAAACTTTGTCTTTCCAGTTTCCAGAAATTCTGCCCAACACATCCTTCTCGGGGACATCCTTTATCCGAGTAATGTTGTCATTCTCCGGATCATACCGGAAAACAACCCCCTCAACCCTGTTCTGGGTCTTTCCCAGCCAACCTTCTTCAACATAGTGCAAAATAACCTTGATCTTTGTCTTTGGACACGTGACGTAACACTGATCTCCGACAGTAATGCTCAGACTGC
This sequence comes from Coleophoma cylindrospora, assembly GCA_003369665.1. NCBI lineage: Eukaryota > Fungi > Ascomycota > Leotiomycetes > Helotiales > Dermateaceae > Coleophoma > Coleophoma cylindrospora. The sequence goes on along the minus strand of PDLM01000005.1, from coordinate 1,108,844 downwards.
CTCGTAATAAACCTCCCAGATGTGCAGCCGGATGCGTCAGTTGATATTGCTCATCATCCCGCTTCTTCAAGGTGATGAAAATACCCAGGTTATGCTCCCCAGGTCCAACTTTTATACTCGTTCCTGTGAACTTGGCTGAGATCTGATCAAATCCACGAGCATAAATACCCTTTTCTGGGCAATCAACATAGAATGCGGATACAGGAGGGTGATGAGATGTCTGTTCCGTGATATATGATACTCGTATCTGTTTACTGGCTTTTGGTACTGTGGCAGTTGAATCGCTGCGGGATTTCGAATTCAATTTGCCCGATTTCATGGAAGATGCAGAGCTGCTTGGCTTCGAGGATAAATTGGAGGTATCGATAGCTGGAATGGAGTCTTCAACCTCCCAATTACACTGTTGATCAATCAGCTACGGAGATCATCGCGCCCGAAGGAATATCTTACTCTAAAAAATTCGCCGAGGGTAGAGTTGTACGGTTTGCAAGGCTTGCCCTTCACATACTTAAGATCTTTGGTAAACCAGAATCGCAGAACCTCCAGCATTCGATCCAATTCATTATCCGAGTCGCCCATCGCCACGAAAGTATTCGGTTGATCGAGGTAGTTCCAGTATTCCAGATTCGGGGTTGGTTCCAAGAGCTGAGCCGGGAGCGAGAATCGGACAGAGGCAATATCTGACACGCCAATGAACCTGCAGAAAGAACGCGTCTGTTAACAATGCTCAATCTCAGAAGTTATCCGCCCATGGGTGCACGTATGTGTTCTTTGAAACACTGCTGGACAAGGACACCTTTGGGCGCAATTATAGATAGCGGTGTGTAGGTGGCAAGATGATGCCTGCCGGCTTGAGAGATGAATACTCACTTTCGCAGAATGCCCAGGAACATCTTCAGCTTGGAACTGTCATCTGGAGGCCTTTCAGCCGCATGGTTTGCGTGGTTCACCGAAGTTTCGGAGGCTGTGGAGGGGGTGGTTGAAGTGGCGGGGGAGGGCTCAAGGGCAGACGAGCCAGATGATGCGGAGGCCATGTTGTAGATGGGGGCTCCGGGAAGCTACTCTAGCAATGGTACGAGTTTTGTGATATGCTCCGGTTGTAACTGGGACAAGTTGTGATGTTGTGGTGGTGTTGTTGTACTGTCGGGACAGGAGCCGGGAGAAGTCAAAATGATAAGTGCTCGTGGTGACGTTTTATCAGCGCCCTATCGCACAGACCCAAGCCCTATACGATCGCAGACGCGGGCACGACGGTTAAGCGTTGGTTACCAACAGCAGACAACGGCAAACAGACAGCCACGAGCAGAGGGAGCAGATGCAGAACAGAATGAATGACAACGGACGGGTTGAGACAAGACCCCTCTACGAGATAAGTGACAAGCTGGATGCGTTATCAACGGCCAAAAATCACATCCTCGGAAGTCAACAAAAAAGGGGACTTGACCGCCAATCGATCCCTCCACGGGATCTGGGCTTTGGTTTCGCTCGCACGGGATCCGGGAGCAACCGCCAGACTAAACTCTGAAGGCCTCGGGAAGGAGCAATGTGATCTGTCCTGTAATGCAACGCCCATGAAACGGCCCACGAGCGACGTCGAAGCAGAGAGCGGTAGAAGCGCAAACAGATGAAGCGCATCGTGCTCTCGAGACACGAGCTTCTAGAAAAAATGTCACCTCCTAACCGATAGGTGACGGGGAAGGGATAAAGATGCTCAGCCATAGCGTGGAGTTCGCGATAAACGCTGCACCAGATCTGCCTTGGTAGTAGAAATGAGATCGATCGCGGAGCAAGGGCCCGGATGCTGTAGGGCTGCACCTGTCGAGCTTGCTGGTGTACGAAGCCCATCATAAAAGCCCGAAGTTCGAGCCATCAGTGCAGGCCGTCCAAGCGGAGGATTGCGTCGCTCTCATTGACCGCAATGCTCCTCTGTGCAATCACGGGGTAAGTCTCGGGTCTGCACGAGGCATATCTTAAGTCTTCAGATTGTTTTGGAGATCCATAAATTTCGGTAACGCGCTCTTCAGCAACATCAAGGAGCCCTTCGGTAGGCCTTCGGTAGCTCTTCGAATCTTGTGGACCATGGCACCGGACGGAGACTAGGTTTGTCCCAAGACCTGTCCAAATATATCTTCATCCGTCTTGGCTGACCTCAACGCGGCAAGCATCCCAAATAGGTCATTAGAGTATGTACGACCGGAGTCAGCATTCAGGGTCAGGAACCAGCGAGACAGTAAGTAGCGTCATTTTCTGTTGAGATGAGGACCGCATCGCATCCCCTACAAGGCGTCAATCTGTCCCCATTGTCACCACGCATCACTCGACCCAATGATCGCCCACCAGCACGGGTGCAGTCGTCGGGCACAACCCTTCCTGCGTGGCAGTCGTCGTCGCCCAAAACAACAGGACCCGTCCGCCACCAAGGCGTGATAGGGTCACCCATGGCGCTTAGCAGTTGTAATAATATCAATATTTCAGCGGTTGAAGTTCTTCACTGACGCCACGAAAGATGGCGTTTTCTTACCTCCTTCCTGTTCTAGAGTTGGCAGAACCGGTTCGGAGAGAAGCGAGGCCATGCGCATGGTGAGCATCGAGGATACTGCACCATTCCAATAATGCGAATTAGGGTACCGAACTCCCCCATCGCTTAAGCTACACTCCGCCCTCCAGGAACTTCTCCATCTCATTCCCACACAACCCAAACCAGCGAGCACATCTGAATCGGCCACGCCGTATCATCAAAGTGTGGCGAAAGTTTCCAGGAGGGCAGGAGGCAAGGCGCTCGTGGCCCCGGAAGCAATCCCAAAGCAACCACCGCACGAGGGCGTGGCCGAGGAAAAATGCCTCTCGCAAAACTCCCATACTGTCAAAGCTGGCTGTCGCCCATCGACGACTCCACCCGGTTCAGACAGCTCGTTGTGGCGGCGGTTCAAGGTCCGCGGTGCCACTCTCCCTTCGTACGCCGACAACGTCTGCCTGTCATCGCTCGACAATTGCAGGATCAAGAGCTTCGTCGGCTTAACTTTCCTTCCCGCCGGGCCCCCCGTCTTTCTCCATCCAATATTCGCCGCTGCCTTTAATTTCCGCGCAGAAGAAATCATCGGGATGCACAGCTGGGGGCTCCAGTATGATATCATAGCCGCGCTTGGGATAGGAAGAACGTTTTTTTATTTGGGTGATTTCGGTCAATAAGCATCTCCTGGGTTCTTATGTGACCTGCAATATAGATGGAGAATTATCTTCATCCGGTCGGATCTGACTGAATTGGATATATTACCCTATCTGGGGTCCAAGGTGGGTAATATGTCATCACCAGGGGAATTGTGTTGTACAAGTGTTTGGGGGGGGGGGGGAGAGCGGAACCGACCTAAGTCACGTTGCATGCAGTAGCAGCCGCTACTGTTGCCCCTTCCGACTGGAGTTCTTGGGGATGTCGGAAGTCGCATTTGCCGAGAACTGTTTTCTTTTTTTGTTCTTTTGCCTGCTGTTGGGGTATCGAGTCAACCAGATTACCATTTTCTTGGTGATAATATAGGGTGTGGTGGGGAGAAGGGGGGGGTGGTTGGTGTTTGGACCCCCGGCAATAAGGATTTTAGAAGCATGACCCTCGTGTCGCAAAGTATCAACGGAGACAATGAGGTCATCGGCGACGGAAGACACTATCTTTGAAAACGTTAAGGTCAATCATTACTGAATTGGGCCTGTCGATCTCGAGGGGAAAAGTGCATGAGATTGTAGTGTAAGTATATAAAAAGATACCGATCACGCCGATGAATAACCCTGGGCGTGGTGGATCCCCAAAAATTACCCGTAAGGCAGGAATCTACATTCCTTCCTAGTCATCGTGGCAATATGTCATGGCTGAGTCTCTTCTGTGCAGATGGGAAGACTATTCCAGTAGGGTTTGCACGGCCCTGTAGGGATTAGAGAACCCTCCAACTGCCAATAAGGTCCATGGCGGTTGCATTATCCGTCTCGAGATCGGTACCCTGATTCCGAGTAAACAGCTAGGTGCTGAATCAGGGAGAGGCTTTGGAAGTGCAGGCGGCAGTTGGCATCCGCTGAAGATATAGCGGCATGAAATGTCCGTGGCTGATGGATCGCGGCCGTCGCATGCATTTCCTTGTGTACGAAGATGTGGCTGGTGCGGTGTGGATGAGAGTCGGGCCTGCGCTAGAGACTGACAGTGCAGGACAACAGCGGGCGCCTTTGCTTGGGTGCGAGCCATCGCAGTTACAACATTGCTGGTCGGGATCTAAGTCCGGTTCCGGCTGGGATGAGCGACTTTATTTCATGAAGACGACCGACCTGTAAGGGTACACGTCTCGGCATGCGCCGTCCCTTGGGCTGAAGAACGGCGCGGTAGGTACAGTGCAGTGAAAGGCAAAGCGAGATGCAGCGTTTGTCCAAGGATGGCCTACCCCAGATTGGCGTAGATTCGAGGTCTGGAGCGGTCCACGGCCCCATCTAATCACAACGAGCCAAGGGGCACTGCAGCGTGCTTCTTGTATCAAATGTACATAGCTACCGTATGTACAGTACATGGTACCTGGAGGACGCTGGTGGTGTGATGTGTCTGCATGACACCAGATGCTTTGTTATGCTTCGCAAGTAGTGCCTCTTGGAAAAGTAAATATGGGCGCCGCCGGCAGTGGGCTCACAGCCCAGATGTCTTGGAACTTGTTCCGTCTGCTTGCACCACTTTGGCCCGGCTGCCCGAGCATCTGGGATTTCAAGGCGAAAATAAGCTCACATCAAGCCTCGGACGGTTGCTCACTGTGGAATGGTGTGTTGTGGCCGCCGGTGCCCGGCCCAAGTGAGTCCCATTCTCTTTCGCACACAAAACATGTTCAACAGTGACAAGCATGGGTGGGGAACTGAAATCCGGTCTGTTGCTAGCGGCCCCGAAGTCGACCGTTTGACGACTTTGGACGGAAAAGCTGAAGGGGTCCGTATTAGCAGTCCGACATTCCTGGAGTGGTTGACGGTGAGCCATGAAGTATGTGGCTTGAGACGAGAGGTGACCCTCCAAGCCCTAGATATCACTGAGCCTTGAGCAACGCGCGGATGGCTTTAGTGCTGGATGGCCAGCTACAATCCGGTACTTGTCTGCTCCAGCTAATGTAAGCATTGGTCCATGTTTCCCTGGTATTATATCTGGTCTGTTGGCGTACAGTCAACAAAGTAATGATTTTCGGTTGCTTTTTCTCGGCTTGGGAACGAAGTGCAAGCCGACGCGAGCTGATCGCTAGTGATGATTAGACTTTTGCTAATGTCACTCAACAGCGCCATTTGGGTGTGTTGGTACCACAAACACAATGGGACCGCGTAACCCTCCCAAATGTTTGCGACGTCTCGTCGAGCTAGAGCTGACCACGAGCTTGGTATCGATATGCTATCGCAGCGACGTTAGTAGCGTCTTAGGTAATTACACCTTGCCCAGGCCTCTCCTCTCCACTGAGTGTCCTGCCAATTTCTTAAGGCGCACATTTCCCTTTTAAGCATTTTGCGCAACCGTCCTCATGACCTAGGACTGCTGCATGTAGTACTTCATCTTGCTCAAGGGCCGCGCACCACAACATGTTCTCTGGACTTGGGCCACGACCGGGAGATCATGCTCAAACATCCAAAGACTTCTAGATTGCAATTCTACGCTTTTGCCACAAGTTTGTGGCTGGGTTTGCCTTTTGGTTGTAAAAGCAGCAGTGAGGAGGTTTGGAGAGAAGCGTATCGTACATGCCAACGGGATGGGCAGCCACATGTGGCGAGTGTAGCCACGCCACAGTGGCTGTGGCTGTGGACGCGCACTTAAACCTTCTACAGCAGATCCTTACCATTGCAGAACTTCTGCAACCTCCTCAGAATCCGTCCCGCAGAGCTTCAAACGTTCTGGCCTTCTGATGATTCAAGTTGATCTCGCCCTCCCCGATCCGGTCCTCACACCACCGTTGGAGCTCTTTCGTTGTGCCGTTTCTCTGGCTAATTTGCCCAACGGGCTGAAGCGAGCCCTTGAAACATCCAGCATATCATAATGAGCCCCTTTCTCATTTACACCAGTGTGGTTTCGCGGGGATGTTTTTGACGTCGGCACTTGTGCGAGCCGTGGTTCATGCTAGAGATTCATGCTGAATAAAGTAATATCTCCATGTGTTTGGAGGCTCCGCACCATAGGGCCCGGGATGCAGCCACACCCCCTCCTGCAATATCCAAAAAGCGTGCGGGAGGCTTCAAAGAGTATCCGCAAGTCCAAATGAAGACCAATTTGAGACATGACATCAGCGGACGACCCAACGACACCATGGGCAAACTGACTTTCCACAGCTTTATGCATCAAAGCTCCCATGGGCGTATGAGAAACGGTAGTTGACAATAGGAAACGCATTATTACACCCGAGCAGCTATCCTCGGGCTGCGGTATGCAGCCACCGGTCCTTCGTAAGAGTATTGTCAGTGATTGATAATAAAACTCAAAGCTAGACGAAACGGATGTGGTATGGAGGGGTAAGACAACAGACAAGTCGATCATCACGGAAAAGTGATAGCTGGTTGGTAAGTGCTGCGGTCGGTCTGAAGGCAAGCAGAGAAAGGCGAAGCGAGGAAGCGCTAAACACGGGAAATCTGAAGGAGTTGGGGTCGATGGCAGCAGCCCAAGGCCAACGGATGAATGCGTTCGACATGCTCATCTTACGTGCATCAGAAAGGGCATTACTTCGATCGAGCCAATGATAACCTATACCGGCTGTTCTGTTTGATAGTTCTATGCGCACCGAAAGCCGGCGTGCATTATTCCATCTTTGACCCAGCGCCGGGTGTCAGGCGCCAAATGAGCTCTGCACGCGCGCGACTATAGATGTAATGCCTCAATAGCATGACGCTTTTGATTATCTCCTAGTTCCGCAGGGCCGACGGACTTGATTCTTGGATCATAATAGGAAACGAAAAGACAGGCACCGGAAGCTAGTAGGAGTGCAATTCCAGTGCTTTGGTCAGGAAGGGTCTGTTTCATTAATCGTGAACAAGGAGACGGGACGCCTTGTGTACCACCACGACTGAAAAGTCGTCCATGAAATGAAACTCGAAGCTGGTGCGGTAATGCACTGGTTCTCGATCGGGTCAGCATGACCGTTGGGCATCTCCATTGCGATCAGTAATTAATGCCAACAGTGCCGCAAAGGCGCTTGCGGCCTAGTCTTGCGGGGCTATTGGATTCCGCGATGTTTTTACACCTCAAATACTTGAGTATTCAAGGGTATCTTATCGTATCAAAGAAAGACAAAGTCTTGCTGTCTAGAGGGTAGAGCTTCACTCCGATCTAGATCACGTATAATTGAATTCATTAAGACGCTTAAGCCCATTTGGGACAAGTTGAAAATTACCTTGTAGCTAAAAGGCCCTTGTACTCCACAGAAGCATGAGTGGGCTCGTAGTGCTGTAGTGTATGGCACGGAGCAAGCTCTCAAGGCGGTTAATTGCTTTCATTATGGAAGCCAGTCGCAACGCTCTAAGGGCGCCGTTCGTAGGGATAACGGAGCAGCCCGAGCGAATATCGCGTTGGTGATAGCAGGCGCCGCACTTGTGTTTCTCTGGTTCCAGCCAGAGATTTCGAATTAATATGAAGTGCAAGTAATACAGCATCGTGAACGCAGTCCGGAGCATCATACCAATACCTCATGTATTCTTGAAAACGTATTCTATTACGACTGTGCTTGTGCCGCAAAACCTGGTGAAAGAGTGGTAATAGAGTGACACTTATTAGGCTTTGAATGATAAGCAATCACCGGTGTAGACCTGTCTCCGATTGCTATCTCCCTCCCACCGGTGAATCTTGGGGAGGTCTGAATTCGGTCTGTGGGCCAGATCGAGGACACACCCGTTCTACGTAAGGAAGCAGAGATTTTGCAGATCATCGCATCGAGATTCTTGAAATTACAACAAGAGAAATACCTCTCGCCCCCTCCAACGTGAGGTGTGCTGGCGTAAGGTTGTGGCTGAGCAGAAGGCTAGAAGCATAGAAGACGAGATCGACAGTGAAGCTTGAAGTTGATAGCAAATGATTCGAGACCCTGAGCTCGGTTCGAAGGCGAAGGATAGCCTTGTACCTGAATGCAGATGAGGTACCAGAAACCGCTGCTTATCACGCCCGGGATAAGGGCCAAAATGTGTCAGAAGACAGTCTTCTGATTTTTGCAGTCGCATTTCTTTCCAAGCATGTACCCGACTGACATTCTGCCAATGTCGCCCCTCGTCGCACAAGGAAATGACAGGGAGCAGCTAAGCAAAAGGTGTGCATTCACCATGGGATATGAGGCACGTTGACAAAGAATGGCATCGAGGCCTGGGCCCGCAATGTGCCATGCAGCGGAGACCATTGGACGGAGGGCTATCAGCGCCCGGGACGCGAGTCCATGCTCCCGCAAAGTTGCGCAAGTGTAGAACGGCAGTGAAATGAGTCTCAGTAGTGGAGGATGCTTCGGACAGTACTTCTTCAGCGAGCGAAAAGAGATTTGGCGGTCGTGCGGACGAGCTACTCGGGGGGCCGAGGAGCCACAGGAAACTCAACTTCCGCTGGGCAATGGCTCTGCAGGCCTCCTCCCTCCTCCCTCCTCCCTCGCCGCCGACCGTAGTGAGTCCAGCACAGGAGCTGGGGAATCAGGCGTGGCTTCATTCCCCAGCACCGCGCCACAGCTTGGAGAAGCGGTCAGTGGGATGGGCCGCGCAAACCAACGGACGGAGCACGAAGGTTTCGCAACGACCGACTGCTCTGTTGTCTGTAACGGACTACTGTAACGAAGTGCAGAGCATGAGCCACACCTGGCGCGGAAGCTTTTCTCGAGGTTTGAGGTCGCCACGATTGCTCGTCATCGCGGCGATGATCTTTGCCCACATGGTCCAGGAGTGTGGCTTTCGCCCGCTTGCTGCTTTTTGCGAAATGGAGTGTCTGTGTCTGTCGCTGTCGCGCGAATTTCGAACTCCACCAGTCGTGATCCACATCCACATCCCGCCCATGCTAATGCTGCCATGCCTGCCATGGGCCATGGGATGGGATGATGGCCCATCCCAGACCCTGGCCCGAGCCCATGTCGCTTTCGACATGCTGTCTCGCTATTGCAGTCTAGCTGCTCGTCGTGCCTCTGTCATGTCTACCCTTTCGTCGTGCTGGTCTCCTAGTCCCTCGACAGCAGCAGCACGTAGGGTCTTTTTTCCCTTCCCAAAGGCACAACTCTGCTTCGCATCCCTACACATAGCTGGCCCAAGCAGTCATAGCTTCCGGCTTGTCCACCACTGGTTCCTCGCCCTCGGAATAAAAGCTGTTGATGGGCCCCCATGTCCATACCGTAGCTGATGTCCCGTCATCTCTCCACCGTATTCAGCCATTATCCTTATAACAGTCAGCCTCCTCCATCTTTTCCCACACGTACAAAAGACGCTCCCAGCATACCACTTTTTGGAGACTCTCCAGACAACTCACCACGCCCATCTCAACCTCATCACCGCCCCTCGGCGTCCACCACGCTCGCTACCCTTCGCAATCGCAAACCCCCAACATCCATATGCTCTGCGCTGCCAGCCTCTCGCATCCTCACCAAGAAGACCATTCATATATTTCGCGTTGACTCCCTGAATGATCAAGCTGTACTGCAGCTTTGAATACTCCAGATGTTTCGAAATCGGTAAGTGAACAAGTGCCGTCCTGGTGGTTGGCAAAGGTTTCGTGTACCTCCAGCTTTCAGCTCTCGGAGCGCGCCGTAGCTAATCCTGGGGTTGGGTAGGACATCCTCACAAAAGCCCGGCGATGACTTTATCGCCAATTTCCGCCAGAACTTCCCAGAAGTAAGCAACCCAGCAACTTCGGGGGGTTCGGTTTCGGGGATTGCGGCGCACGACGATGTCGTGGGCAATGTACCGCAAGATAAGTGAGTACATCCATTTCATGACTCTCGCTCCTAAGCGAATGTCACTTCACTTGCGACGAAGAAGGATACCTGCTCATTGCTTTAAAATGCATCGCTGACCTTCTTGTAGTAGACAGCATGATGAAACTCACGATATGAAAGATCTGGATCCTACGCCAAGGGCACAGCACGAACCATGGAGGTTCACACCATCCCTCCTCGACCCAAATTCATTTGCCTTCAGCGCATTTGCAAACCAGCCTCCGGGCTATTATACTCCTACGCCTGGAGGAACAAATACTCTCTACCACAACCAAGCGGGTGACCTTCATACACCTGGAATGGGAATAGGAATGGGAATGGGGTTGGGGACCCCACTATCACTCCCTACATCTGCCGATGGACTTCATGGAGGACCTATGATGGATATGTCGGCGCTGGGACATCATATGCCTCCTCATTTTTACAATCCCTTTGGTCATCAGCAGCAGCATCAGCAGCATCATCATCAACAGCAACAACTAGAGCAGTCCTCGTATGCTCCATCATCGTTCGTGCATCAAGACACGGGCTATGAGACTATGGAGCACGATGGATCTCCTTTGGAAGCTGAAAGCCGCATGGGCTCAATGGATGCAAGCCTCCAACATCAGTCGCCTATGATGAGCTTCAATCCAGCACAATATGAGATGGCAATGTCGGCACCAATGCCGCCATCAGCCGAAAAGTTCCGTTTCCATGTTACACTCAACGCCCCCACAGCAATGATCAAAAGCGCTGAAGAGATTCCAGTCACCTATCTGAACAAAGGACAAGCTTATTCGCTGTCAGTAGTCGATACGGAGCCAAGAGTACCAATCCCGCCTGGAACCCGGTATCGTACTTTTGTCAGAATCTCCTTTGAAGATGAACAGCAACGGCAGCGGCCAGGTACTTGCTGGCAACTTTGGAAAGAGGGCCGGGGCACGAACGAGGCTCATCAAAGAGGTGGCAAGCTTCAGGCTGTAGAGTATGTTGAGGCAAACCAACCCGTTGATGGCGACGACAAGAGGACTCGTATCGACCTTGACACAGCGTCGTTCGATGGGTTCTCTGTCATCTGGACGCCTGGCATCAACGGCTCTACAGAGTGCAATATCGCGGTCCGCTTCAACTTTCTTTCAACAGACTTCAGCCACTCGAAGGGAGTAAAAGGTATTCCTGTTCGACTATGTGCCAAAACGGAAACACTCACAGATGGATCGCCACATTCGGTTTCTGATGCCGAAGTTGCATTCTGCAAAGTGAAATTGTTCCGAGATCACGGCGCCGAGCGTAAGCTTTCGAACGATATTGCACATGTGAAGAAGACAATCGAGAAGCTCAAGCAGCAGATTGCCCAAGCCGAAACAGGAATGAAAGATTTCGGAAAGAGGAAGAGGTCCAGCGTGATGGTGGACAAATCGCAGCCAAGTCAACGTCCCGGAAAAGTTCAGAAGCACAAGAGAACTTGGTCCATGTCTTCCGCCTCATCGTCCGGAGGTAGAGTGCCCATAGAAGAAGATCTCCACTACAAACTCCAAACCATGCAGGACATGTTTACGAGTCCCAGACCAATCAGCATACTCTACCTTCGAGGCTCCGAACAAGATGATCCGGATCTGAGTCCTGTTGCATTGGCTGGAGAGCCACTCGACCTTACCAAGGTTGACTCGCGGGAGAGTGGATTATGGCTCCAAAGAGCCCAAAGTGCTACCGGCACCTCATCTCTCGTCTCGCCCTCACCAAGTTCTTTGTCCCTTCCATCCCAGGGTGTCGGAGGCAATCCCCCAGCCAATATCGGTGGCCAGTGGTCGGAGTTCAAAACAATAGCCCCAATTGAGAATCCAGGTCAAAATGTGCTGCAAACAGGAATCGCACCAGAACAAGCAACCAAGGTGCCGACGAGAGACGAAGCTGGAAATCTTAGTGGCTGGATTGAGGCACTCGGAGTTGATCCGTCCTACCAACCACCAGCAGAGCGACTGATTAAACCTGTTGCTTGCTTCTACGTTCTGTACCGCGATCCTCAATCTAGCAGCAACTATTACCGCGCCATCTATTTGATGCAACGCACACTGAAGGACTTTACCAATGGCATTGCAAGCAAGTGGAATCTAGAACCAACAAAAGTCCTTCGAACACTGCACGTCCTAGGCGATCGCAACCTTGAAGTGGAAATGGACGATGACGTTATCAGGGAACTTGCCGAAGGACAAGATCTCGTTATGGAAATCGCAGAAGTCTATCAATCCCCTCAGCCGGTCAAACGCGAGTGGGAAATGGCGGTTGACGCTGTTGACAGTGATACCACAGCCACGCAGAGCGTGGTCCAGACTCGGGGATACGAACTCCGATTCATGTTCTAAGCCTGGAACACCTGCTGTTCCGCCGCCGAACCACTCCAGCCATGTATTTTTTATGCACGCTTTCTCTTCGTCTTCGTTTTCTCCTTCCAGGCCCTCAGGATTGACTGGCATGATCTATCGGCGTCCACCGTTTTTATTTTCTGCTTCTTTAAAGATACCAGTTCCTCGATTCGGAACAAACCCTGTTACAAATACCCTTCGACTGTTCTGCTGCTTCAGAAGCAGCATTTTTGGCATCTACCTTTTGCCGCATGTTCATTGTACCAACCTTTTAAAACGTACATGCTGTTTGATTTTTTCCTTTAATATTTACAGACCTCGGCGGGGCTCCGTACGCAAGCTCTCAAGGGCACAATACACACGATGGGACGAAGTACACGACGTGTCTCACTTTCCCTCTTACTTAAATTAATGGCGTATAAGATTGTGGAGTTCAGTACAAGAGGCTCTAGTTGGTGGCACTGGTGGTACATTATCTTTGGGCTGTGAAGGGCGATTCTATAGGCTCAAGGCTTCAGTGTCCTATTGGCGTAACCATGATACCAAATCAAAGCACATTCATAACTGTCACCCTGACCTGAATCCATGATCGTGATGTCAACGACTCCCGCAATATTCGCCTCTGACAACCGCATCCCGAGCATACGCAGAAGGGTCTGAAGGTGTACGGTCTGACTGATGGTTGTGTGTACGACACGTGTATGTGCAACCAGCTACGTGACGTGAACAAAACAAGCCACGGCAACCAATGAGTGCTCTTCTGCACCAGCCATCTCAAACACACGGAAAGGACTGCATCACTCCCTTACCGACGCCGATATTACAGCACTGCTCTCGATCACCCCTCCCCAAAGACTATCAGATCTAGAACTGGATGGCCGCGAGTTACGAATCCTCGTCCAGCTGAACCACGCTCTGGGTCTTTGCCTTCTCTGGGCACCTCTCCTCTCTCCCACGCAGCAGGACCGTCGCTTCCCGAGGCAAGCCAGACCAAAGGGATCACCAACCGACGTTGGAGTCAGCCACGATGATCCCCCCTTCAACCTGCTGCATCGCGTTAGCAGTGGCGAGTTTCCGTGGCACCTCGGTGAACCGCTCGCTGGCTTGGTGGTGTTCCAGCCACGGCTCAGCTTCACAGCCTGCCTCTCTATCTGGATCCGGACTAACGCAGTGTCGAGCTTGGGGGGAAGGGAAGGGCCACGCAGGTGGATTTGTCCCGCGCACGTGAAGCGCCGTCGTCTCTGGCCCTCTCGAGGGTTGGATAGCAGACATGGCCTCGCAGGCACCTACCTACCTTCATCCTGTCGCCGGTCACGCTGCCAGGCACCGTCCTTCTTGTTCCAGTGCCTCCCCCATGCACGCCCATCGGGGGGGAAGGCGGTCCCTTGAACGCTCACGGGCTGCATTCCTGTCTGTTCTGTTCGATCTGGATTGCCAACACATCGCATTGCAGCGCGTCGGCGTCGGCGTCGGCGCCGCGCGCATCAGCATCATCATATCACATTGCAGGAGGCTCATGTGAGCCGGCGTACTGCAGGGCGAGGTGCACCGCTGGCGCTGAGTGGAAGACGGGAAGGCTCTCCACGTGTTGGACTGGACTGTGGCGGTCACCACTACTCCAGCAGCGCGAATCCACGGCTGCTCTTAGGGACTACGGGACAGTACAGTCAGTAGTACATGCCCGAGGGCCAACACACACCTTGCGTAGGTAGGTATCCGCCACAATCAGGTGAAGACATCCGTGCCAGGGCACTCGACGATCACCCCTCCTTCTCGTCCTAAGCGACCCGCGTGCTCTGGGTTGGATTGGGTTGGATGGGAAGGTGCCTCTGTCTGTTGCAACGGCCCATCCCTGCTGGCCATCGTGCTTACATCACGGGAATCCCGGGCGGTTCCTCAAAATTAAGTTGCCGCTCCGTGCAGCATAGGAAGGTTGGTCGTATTACTACTATTGCTATTGCTCTTGCTCTTGCCAACGGTGCGTGCATCGGGCGAGCCACAGCGGTGCCTGTCTCGTCGACGAGCTTCGAGTAATGATCGCCGGTGAGTCAAGTGGGTAGTCAAGCCTCACCCTTTCATCTCCTTCCGCCCTTCGGTCACGTAAGATATCTTTAGAGCGATCGACAGGTTATGACGAAACCGAGCAGATTGTTGCTCCGGCTTGGCTCGGGGGGCCCCTGCTGGCCCTGCTGCCCCTTTGGGCCGTGGTTCTCCGCCGCGCGACTTCTTGCCATACGGGTTCAGATCAAGCAATGCCTTCATTTCCCTTCCGCCTTCCGCCAACCGTGAGAGTTTGCAAAGGATGGTGGTTATTTTGGTGCCTCGTGTTCCTTGGACCCGGCCCGTGTTATCCGCGGCCCGGTTTTCACCCCGGATCGTTACTCTGGCGGGCACCTAAGGGTGGCGATATCGTCCCTGATATCTTTTTATCGACCTGTGTTTTGCTTTCACCCATAGTGCTATCCTCTAGTCGAAGCTTGGCTTTTCTTACTCCATTAAAAACAACATACCTTACCTAGCCACATGAGACGAGAGAGGCTTGATAGGACCCCTAGATTGTTGATTGACATTGAGTTCGCTCAGCCACATCCTGTACAGTAGCTCCACGTCTGGGCTGGCCCCTAGTGGAAGGGGAAACATTTCCCACCAGAAACTCTGTCTGCCCTTTCGCTTTCGAAACGGGGTTATCCTCATTCCGCTCATCCCCGTCCTTCAGGTTTGTAGAGATGGTCGGCGAAGGCAGGGCGGAGAGAAGGTTCGGACTAAGTTGTCTTGCTTCAGCTCATGCCACCCAGGGGAAGCTGAAATCTTATCAGTTGGGCTGCAATCGCCCTTTCTGTAAGTAAAGGCAAGGCGAGATCTCTCGAGCATCTTCCAAGCGTGTCTTGCTCCCAAACAAAACACGGCGGGACCAAAATCGAATCAGTTCGTGGTGGGAACTGGTCCCTTCCTCCCTGCCTTACGAACTGCGGGGTGGACGTGTGGGTGTGGGGGGTTTGTCCAACCCTTGGATCCAGAGGGGTTGCAGAACCAGCCCCTTCGATAGCTGCCTTGTGTCCCAAGGCCAAGGGGGCTAAAGAACGATCGTCTCTTTTGCGGGGTTCGAAGATTTCGTATCTGTCATCCACCGCCGTTAATCTTTCCCTACGGCGAGGCGAGTACGAGCGGTTCTCCAGATTTCCGGAATGCATATCCGATGGCGTTTTCTTAGTCCTCAGCCCGCCGCTTTCATTCCTGTTATCGTCGGGTCTGGAAGTACGGCTGCTACCTGATGTGCTCTGACGCTCTTTGGGGATCGGGATCTGGAATTTTCATAGCAAGTGATCGGGTTTCAAGATTCCTCTTGCGCATTCAGATCTCTAGGTTTGTGGGTATCTCTGGAAATGGGTTGGATGCAAGATTGTGCTTGTGCGCTCCCTCCTGTCCCTCCGTCCCGGCTGCGAAAGGGGTGTGTGGGTGACATTGTCATTTACAGAACGGGATTTTTGGATCATTCATGTCTCCGTGGAACTGCACTGGCGACCACTAATGTCTACAGTATTGTCATGGCCGGGTCCTAGTTGCGGTGTAAGTATGTGTGCTCGGTAGAATCCTATGTTACATGTGCGGAACCTCTGATATCTTCTGTTAAATCGAATGCAGAATTGTCTTGCTTGGTATTTTCTTGACATCAAATCCGATGTTGTGTTTCCGTTATATTTCCTCTGTTTGAGAGCTAGCACTGGCCTTCTCGAACCCTTATCCAGCAAGGTCGTACATCTTTCGTTTCCTTTTCTGGTCATGTCTGTCTAAATTCCCTTCTTCAGATTCTCAAACTTTGAGTGTGGATACTCCAAGCAGTTCGGGCTCTTATCCAAACTGCCGCAACCCAAGACATCAACCACATTTGCAATCAGGCTCTGGTCCCCAAGCTTGTCTGCAGATGACTCCCACCACATTGCTCCGCCTAATCCCATTTGCTTAAGCCAATGCGTCTTCTTCCTCGCCATCTCTACCGTGTCATAAGTAATGAGGCACTTCTTTGCCTCGTCATAACTGTAACTGGCGCCTGCTTCCCCATCATGGTGCTCCTTCGCACCAGGCAAGGGGAGCGTCTTAAAGTCATGCACACCATTCTCCCATGTCCCCTGCCCAACGCCACTAAACGGCTTCCCCAGGCCGTCGGTATTCTCGAATGCGCGCCCATAGAGCGGCATACCGAGCACAATCTTGTGAGGCTGCACGCCTTGTGCGACGTAATGCTTAATTGCCTGCTCGGTGTTGAATGGCGTCGAAGCTGGGTTGTTGGGCGCGTGATGCATGCTTGCCTGATGTCCTGCTGTGGCATCCCAGCTGCCAGCATAATCGTAGGCCATCAGGTTCCAGAAATCGAGATACGGGTCCATGCCCCGGATATCCATGTTGTTATAATTTTGCGGCCCGGCTGGACAGGCGACGGTGAGTTCGAAGTGGTGTGCGTGTGGGAGTGTGCTGCTGTATTGATCCATTGCCGACCGGCATTCTTGTAGTAAGAGCACGAAGTTGCGTGCTTCATCGCTATTTTTGGGATACTCCCAGTCAATATCAAGCCCGTCGAGTCCGAGGTCTTTGATCAATGTTACTGCTGAGGAAGCGAATGTGGAACGGCCACTGGCCGTGGATGCTGGGGCTGCGAAGTTGGAGCTATACGTCCAGCCTCCAATTGACAAGAGGACCTTTAGTTGGCGGTTCTGCTTCTTTAAGATGTTGAGCTGCTTTAGACAACCGTATAGATTGGTCCCAACATCGTTCCAACTATCTCCTTCATAATGGATATCTAAACACAATGTCAGTTTTGTTTATAGCAAGCATACAATCAGACTTACCGGTGTCAGCCCAGGTATCTGTGAGGTAACTATGAGAAGGTTAGTAACGGTGCGTCGTGGGAACAGGAAGTGCAATTTACATACACTTCTCCGGTTTCTGGTCTAACATTTGCGAATGCGTAAAGCACGTGTGTAAGTTTATCAGCTGGCAAGTCCTGAGCTCTAAATTTTCTGCCGTATATGGCCCACTAAGGAGGGGTTATTGTCAGTTTATGAAACCCAGGGGTGAGGGAAAGCATGATTGCAATGTCCAGACTTACATTCACAAAGTACGCAACCGTCCGATATCCATCACCGCCACCCATCTTGTGTGGTGTGTAGCTTGTGCTTTGTGGAGTCAAAAAGGGAAATGCCGGCAAGGAGAAGCACGGCAATTGTGTAGCAACGCCGAGAAGAATGAAGACGAGAGGAGCGAGATAAGGAAGAATGTGACGGAATTGGGCCACCTTGGAGGATTTATGTATTCGTCGGCTTAGAGGTGTTCGAGCGAGGGGAGGTTGTTTTGTGGAGAAGCGGTTGTGGCGAAGGTATACTCTAAACAAACAGGGCGAAGCTGCCAGCTCCTGTCACGGGGCTGAGTCAAGCGAGGACTCAGGCGAGGCTATTCATATATCGCGTTGATGACGAGTATTATACAATATCCTAAGGCAATAATAGGCCGTTGTACAACGTGGCATTGACTTATGCAATTATTTAAGGTACTTACTGGGAAACAGCCAGTTCAATTGCTGCTGTCCTGGCACGCCAGATCACCACCTGTATCTATCTTGGCTTTAGTAGTTCCAGCTCTGATGCAATATTTAGCCTAGTCCAGCCTCGACAAACCTCCCTGGAATGAAAGGCTCATTCTGGCACAAAGACTGGCCAAGGACCATAATGCTCATCCAGCTCACTTTGGCAGACTTTTGGTCTGGACTCTCTGCTGCGACCATTTTCGAGGGGTGCTGGTGCTATCCATCGGAACGGTCCAATGTGTCGACTTCTAGCAGTCAACCATCCTTAGAAATGTTGTCAGGTCGACAAAAGTCCACTGACTGCCTTTAGTGCCACAACTCGCAGCAAACCGTTGATACCAACAACAGTCTACGACGGGTCTTTCCCATCTTGAGACTCTTTTGCAGGATATTCAACCGGTTCCCTTTGTTTCAAAAAACTGCCAATTCGCTCTTCCCTACTTCCAAAATTCGTTGTAGTCTCCATGCGCCTTCTTGAAAGTTCTTTGGACATCTCTTTGTGAAGCAAATCTCGTTGTTCGAGCAATGACACCGAGGACCCGCCGAGTCTGGTATATTGACCAACGATTCCCACGATGGTGAACGCAAGAACAATCATCACATATGTACCATTTGAGAAATAGATTGGCTTCTGAGGACCATTTGTGTTTTGCTCGTGCCATCTTTCCCAATCCTCCCATGTAGCATTCTGACTAGGCCCTTGTGGTCCGCCAGCCCATCCAGCAGTGTCCCCCCATCCAGAAGAAGCTTCCGAAGAATCTCGAGAGGACGAAACGCCTGGTTGCCCATTCCAACCCGCGCCGTAGCGATCATAGGCTCCCCTCTTGACAGGATCGGAAAGAATATTATTCGCAGCTACCACAAGCCTATATCTCTCTACCTTCGACTCGTACGACAAGCCATCGTTTGAAAGATTGTGTTCATGCCGATCGGGGTGGTATAATTTAACAAGCTCGTAGAATCTCTTCTTCGAATATTTCGAGCCTTTCTTTTGGTTGAAAATCTGGTATGGAGTAGGAATGGCGTTGGCAGATGTTACTTCAGGCCAGCGAAGACCATCATGCTGGTGACTGCTGTAGCCGCCGGAAATCATAGCATATGGTCGACATTGTCGTTGCTGAGCTTTCGGGTGTCCGCATGGTGACGTCTTTGATATCGGGATGGGAGAATAGAGACAGCGTATCTTGGGGAGAGAGGATACAAGCGTGCCTGACTTTTTAAACATAGCTATGAGAATCAGCACAGCTGGCCACGTATTACTTGTCACATTAGAAGTAGAGGGTTTCTATGACCAGGAGAAGAGGATGTAGGGGAGGTAGCAGTCGTCGGGGTTTGGATGGTGCGATCGCGTGAGGTGCGGGTAAAGCTGGAATTCCCGGACGCCCGAACGCCCGGGATCGCGTTCTGGGACCATCGCAACGCGCATCTCTCTAGCCGCGTCGGACCAAATGTCCAATATGCCCTTCACTCCAACACCTCTCAATGCAGCTGACCTCTACTGGCTTCCAAGGCAATTATCGTTGCAGAGTAGCTCCAAATATTGAGCAGACATGTTCTCTTGCAGCAAACCCTATAGATCATTCTCACTCCTGACGAGCGTGTTACCTTAGTCCAGGCACGCATCCCGATCGAGTGTTTCAAGCCGGGTGGAACATCTATGAAATCAGTGGATTGGACTAAGGGAAACCAACTTTCAAAATGAAGTGGCCAGCGCTGAGGCGCAAAACTCGTCCCCTGCAGAGTGTTCTGGATGCGACAGTCCAGCAGCGCTATGAGGAGGCTACAGGTCAGATCTTTACCGAGCATATCGTACCAATGCAAACATCCTCAGATGAAGGTTGGACAAAGCAGGAACCTGTAGTCCCTCGTCATTCCTATGCTACCCAGGACAGCCGAGCTGTTAAAAGAAGCAAGACGGAGCAGGTAGAACCAACATCCTCCGGGGTTCGAAGAGGTGCAAAGCCCTTAACAGACACGGTCATCGAGTTTCTTGTACGGAATCTCGAACAGCTAACAACAGAAGCGCTAGAGTGTCTCCCAAGACCCATTGTTCAGCGTGTATGGCAAGAAGCCAGTACAAGGTTTGTCGATTTCCCCACCGAACAAGTGCTTTGGAAGAAACTTCAAATACTAACAGATAGTTAGGTGCCCGATATCATTTTCGACTTGGCAGATGTTCTCAAGTCTGCTTTTTCAAGAGGACAATGCGACTTTGGATCTGTTTAGATATCACCAACGGCTCAAGTCTCCAAAGTCACGCCTCTGCACGTACACTTTGCCTCTTACTTCGAGATCGTTC
This sequence comes from Coleophoma cylindrospora, assembly GCA_003369665.1. Classification (NCBI taxonomy): domain Eukaryota; kingdom Fungi; phylum Ascomycota; class Leotiomycetes; order Helotiales; family Dermateaceae; genus Coleophoma; species Coleophoma cylindrospora. Next base: position 1,088,690 of record PDLM01000005.1, on the reverse strand, counting down.
GAGTTCATCACTTCGCTCAGTATTACGACCGGCTTCACAATCCCAGAACTCAGCAAATTATCTAGAATGCCTAACCTTGGCGTGCTAGAAGTCATTAGCCGCGGCGTTTCCTCTGGTCTGGATGCCTATGATCGCCCATTTCCCGTGATTGGTGACAGCCTTGTCAGAGCGTGGCAACGAGCAGTAGTGGATGATGGAGCATTCCCAATCCTCCGAATTCTAAGAATGTGGAATTTTACTGATATCACTGATCTATCACTTCAATATGTGACTGAGTTTCCATCACTTGCTGTATATGAGGCTTCAAGCCACGGATTCGGTCGCTCAACGGACGCAGCAGCTCGCAGTTTAGGATGGGGAGTGACGAAGAATACGGATTCTCTACTTCTCCTAGAAGCAGCATGCGTAGAAAGGTGGAAGCTCATGCAAGAATCTCTCGGTCTTAAGGCTAGATTTGTGCGATGGCCTGTGGCGACAGAACTTCCCGACAGTACCAGGATTTCCAGACCTTCTCGACCAGATGCCATGAAGATTGTCACTCAGCTAGAGCATACGTTTCCTGACGAAACTTGCCACGGCGGGTCCTCAAAAGAACCACAGAACAAGCCTATCTCGGATCAAGGCTCAGTTGTAAAGCCAGAGGGCTGTAAGAAAGGTATCAAAAGACCTTACCTTCCTTCCCAGGATCAAGATGAATTCTTGGCACGAAGTAGCCCGAAAAGCCTAGACTGCCGCACTGCCAAAGCATTCGCTCGAATTGGCGAGCTTCGCAATGACCGCGATCTGGCAGCAGCTGGAATAGATACCACATCCCCAGTAGTTGTTGAGAAAGAACTTATTCCGCCACTACCCTTTGTTTCACTCCAGCTTGGCCGTCCAGAGTACACAAAATCGCATCTTGGAAGCACTTGGGACCCTCGCTCCAAAAGTCTGATTTTTACACGTGTGAAATATCCTTCCACAAGCGCTGTCAAGGATGACACCCATGAGAGGAGGCCGCTGGCCAAGGAAAAAAATGCTCCACGGACTCTGAGGCATGGGAAGAAACAAAAGTTGGAAAATATTTTAGAGTCCTTCTTGGCTGGCTGAGGCGAGGATATCTTATGTTTGACATGTTTAGGAATACCTGAGCCATTGCTGGAGGCTTAACATGGCGATGGGCTTATCATCTACATCATGATCATTGAAATATATCGTTTAGCACGATCCTTGCGCTATGGGCGAACTTATCCCGCTTGCAGAACTGACATTTACGTCGACGGCTGACTCGATGCATCAATGTTTTCGAGCGAGGCTGTGTAAATCAGGGGTTAATGCATAAGTCAGAGATTCCAATGGGCAGCGGGGGTCTGGTTTCGAAACCTGGTGTGGTGTCAAACATTGTTCATAAGTTAGGGCAAACGCAGTTTTGTTCGAACTTGACTAGAAACATTGGCTGGCTAATGGATACGCTAATGAAGCACAAATTTCCAAATACTAGGAAGGGAAACAGGAAAAGACCCCGATTTCTGGTACGCTTTGATTTCCGCAGTGATCCGAAAAGTATTCAAACAGACGAACAGGGAAGCTTAAAGTTCTTCGTTCTTTGCGTGGAGTGGTGCCTGAACAGCAGCTCCTTTACTCTCGTCTTGGCCAACCAGCTCGAGGTAGTCATCCACCACTAACTGAGCTACGTTCATGCCCATCAGAGCACTAGTCTACAGCAATTACCAATGTCAGCTCTTGTACCACATACAGAAACTCATGCATGGCCAGTCAGATGATAAAAAATTTGCCTACCTCCATAGTACTGATAAAGCTCTCAATGCCACTCGTATAATAGAAGCCACGGGCAAGTTCTGAATCCTCGAATGTGACGCGTGGATACTCATATGGATATGAGTTCCAGACATGTGGATAATACCAGGAGATTGCATCACCGCTGTCGACATTGATAGTGCTGAGATCAGACGGAACTAAGGAGCAAGTTAGCAGGGTATTGAATAAAAGCCAGGACTGCTCTGGCGCAGTATGAAGAAAGGCTAATACGAACTAGGAATTGCGAATATGTCAGACAGGAAATCTGAAGTGATTTTCTTTGGCGAGAAGATCTTATACAAGTACTCCTTCTCAAGTGTCTTGGGATTAATGACAGTTCGGAGCGTGCTAATGCTGAAGAATCCTGCTTTACCGACGCCGTCTTCGCGATTTCCGGGGGTTATGTATGAGGGAATGGTGGTGAGAATTGTGTTAGGCACGGGCCCTGACGGTGGAAGGTTGAAATACGTTGGACTTAGAGTCAAGGGCGTCGCAAAGAGTGTGACGTGGAGTTCGACATATGGGATTGTGTCCGGTGTATTTTTGAGGAGACCAGATTCAATTTCAATATCGGAGAACTGGAGAGGCGCGGCTAGGACAATAGTGTCGTATGGTTCTTCGTTGGTAGCAATCACATCAGTCTCAGTGTTCCGAGAGGATGTCTTTACCATGTACTTTCCATTGCTCTTGGAAATCTTGGTCACGGTGCTATTGAGGTGTACTGAGGCGTTCGAGGCTTTAAGCATGCCGTCAAAAATTTGCCAGTTGCCACCTTGGATTTGCATTGCTCCTTCGATGGCCATGCAGACCATCGTCTCCAGACCATGGATCAGACCAAGATTCTGGCCATAGTTGACACGAGTACTAGCTTGGATGATGTCGATGGCAAATGCACCTTCAATCTGGAACCATCAGCACATATAGTAAAATTTCCCACGAATTCTAACTTACATTGTTTGTTGTTAGGTATTGCTCTCCGGTCATGGAAGTAACTTCCAAGAGCTCTAGGTCGTTGGCCCGGCTTGTGAGAGATCTGAATGGGAAGAAAGGGGGCTCGTAAAACTTTAGGAATTTGCCAACAGTGCTCTTCATGAGACGCTGAGTCCGGATTGGAGCAAATCCGTACTTCCATATGATTTTCTAGAGTTGAGTCAGAAATACGGAGGGGGTGCTTTTGCAAACGCAAGCATACCGCAGTGTTCCACCACTCCCAACCGCCTTCCTGCTGAGTGAAGACAAACTTGTCACCATCCCAGATGCCTAGCAACTCCGTGACATCACTGGAAGACCGGCTCTTAGTGCCTAGTCCAAATTTCTCGGAGGCATTCTTGAGGATCGTATTGATCTCAACGAAGATACTTGCTCCTAATTCGACAGGCTCCAGAGGGTTGTCATATGCATTGACTGTCGTTGAACGACCGCCAACATACGAAGACTTTTCAAAAACCGTCACGTTAGTTGCGATTCCTGCTGTCTCAGCAAACTTTTGTAAATGGTACGCTGTTGATGCTCCAGCTGCTCCGGCTCCTGAACGGTATGTTAGTATTTGAGCGATTAGTAGCAGGAGATTTGGTGTATAAGGTATGCCCTGAAATTTTAAAGAGGAACAGGTGATCCACTCCTAGAGGATGTATCACAAACGGGCAGGCACCCTTTCTTTTGCATGTGCTTATGTGGAAGTGATCAGGATTTGAAAAAGTATATCCTTGAATACTTTCCGATCTCTCCAAACGAATGAAATACATATATCGCTCTCCGGCTATGGGTAGTTTTTGATACAATGAAATCTATTCCCATACCGATGATTGCAACACGTCTGGCACTGCTGTCTGCGTATTCAGCAACAGGGGCATCAGATGTAGCATACACATCAAAAGGCCAAAAGGCAACACTTTGCCCGCAAAGAGAAGTCACTACCAGCGTGACCAAAGTATTTCGAGAGATGTACATTTTCAGAAAGATAATGAGGGAATGAGGTGATGGATTAGAAGTTGATTCAGGAGAGTAGTATGGCCAGAGGTGGTCTGGATAATGATTGACTATTGCGGACTAGCGCCAAAATCACGCGAAGGCGCGTCTGGAAATATTTTGAGGCTACCAGCTTGCCAGTGTTGCCTCGCTATTCATTGCGCTCTGCAGCAACGAGCCCCTCATTTCCCATTTCGCATTCTTTACCGTGATACCATACTGCAAAGATGTCTGCTGCACAGCTTCTCAACCCAAAGGCTGAGTCCCGAGTAAGTTTCCCAGAGCGTAAGGGGAAAGAATTTCACTGACGGTGCTTAAGAGGAGAGGAGAAGCTCTACGAGTCAACATCAATGCCGGAGAGGGTCTGCAGGATGTGTTGAAATCGAATCTGGGACCTTTGGGAACCATAAAGATGTGTGTATCTTCACTACACTGTTAAACAAAGTAGCTAACCACTTCCAGGCTTGTTGACGGTGCTGGCGCAGTACGAAACCCAAGAATCCTGTCAAACTCGTTTGCTAACCGTTTTCAACTCCAGATTAAACTCACTAAAGATGGAAACGTTTTATTACGAGAGATGCAAATCCAGAACCCTACAGCAGTCATGATAGCAAGAGCAGCGACGGCACAGGATGATATCTGTGGTGATGGAACAACCTCAGTGGTTTTGCTTGTTGGTGAACTTTTGAAGCAAGCAGACAGATACATCTCGGAAGGTCTTCACCCTAGAATTATCACCGATGGTTATGAGATTGCCAAGGCTGAGTCTTTGAAGGTATGACATAACTTCCTAGTTCTGCAGGATATCTAGCTTACCACCCTTATTTCGTAGTTCTTGGACTCTTTCAAGTTGGAGAAGGAGGTTGACCGCGAGTTATTGCTCAGTGTTGCCCGAACCTCACTCTCAACGAAACTGAATGCGACTCTGGCCAACAAGCTCACTCCCGATATTGTGGACGCCGTCCTTGCAATCTACAATGCGCCAAACAAGCCCGATTTACACATGGTTGAGATTATGAAGATGCAACATAGAACCGCTTCCGAGACTCAGCTCATTCGTGGTCTGGCATTAGACCACGGCGCCAGACATCCAGATATGCCAAAAAGGGTTGAGAACGCATTTATCTTGAGTTTGAATGTAAGCTTGGAGTACGAGAAGTCAGAGATCAATTCTGGATTCTACTATTCAAGCGCAGAGCAGAGGGACAAGCTTGTTGAGAGTGAGCGACGATTTGTGGATGAGAAACTACGAAAGATTGTGGAACTGAAGAAGGAGGTGTGCGGCAATGATCCAAAGAAGGGCTTTGTCATTATCAACCAGAAGGGAATCGATCCTCTGTCTTTGGATGTCTTAGTCAAGAACGGAATCTTTGCTTTGAGAAGAGCCAAGCGACGGAACATGGAAAGATTACAATTGATTTGTGGAGGAACAGCACAGAACAGTGTTGACGACCTTACGCCAAACGTCTTGGGATGGGCTGGTTTGGTCTACGAGCACCAGCTTGGAGAGGAAAAGTACACATTCATTGAAGATGTGAAGGAACCCAAATCCGTTACCCTTCTGATCAAGGGACCCAACCAACACACTATCACTCAAATCACTGATGCGGTCCGCGACGGTCTCCGAAGTGTTTACAACATGATCGTCGACAAGAGTGTTGTACCTGGTGCTGGAGCTTTCCAAGTCGCTTGTGCTGCACATTTGAACAGCGAGGCATTCCGAAAGACGGTCAAGGGTAAGGCCAAGTGGGGTGTACAAGCATTTGCAGATGCTCTCCTGATCATCCCAAAAACTCTGGCAGCAAACGCAGGCCATGACATCCAGGATGCTCGTAAGTAACTTCGATCTTCTAACGAATAAATTTGACTAACGAGATGCAGTTGCTGCTCTACAAGATGAGCATGCGGATGGCGCAATCGTGGGTCTTGATCTGATTACCGGAGAGCCTATGGACCCCGTCCTTGAGGGTGTGTATGATTCGTTCCGAGTGCTACGAAACTGTATTGCCTCCAGTTCCGGGATTGCCTCAAATCTGTTGCTTTGCGACGAGTTACTCAAGGCTCGACAGATGGGTAGACAAGCAAATCCTGGTCCAGGTATGGATGAGTAAATGCTTTAGAAGGGTGTCTTATGGTTTCCCGCATGCTTTGAGGACTGGACAATTGGTTCTCGACATTTTCAGCACCGAGAGTGTAACACTGTATAATATGGCATGACTCCTCACGAAAGAAAAGTCGGCATTTACGCCAGTCGGGCCAGTAGATAGAGTACCTAGGTAGGGGGTGGAAAGCACTGCCCGAAAGAGACGATGCAATGTACAAGCGGGCCGGATGGCCAATTCGTAAAGTGAGATCCGAACTGGTGCTGCAGATTAATGATACCCCACCAAGGAGTGTTATGCTTAAATGTTTCTTACTCAAAAGATCTTTAGGGGTTGCCAACCCTTGCACTCAGTTGGCGGTCCCCTGGACGTGGGAGGGTCCAACAGGCCTCCATCTTTCCTCTGAGACAGGGAAGGGGTAATTGTTAGGATGAACGGAGGTTCTGAAGCAGCGGAGAGGCCGGTGTTCCGACTGAAGGCCTTAATAAATAGACGTGGGCCCTTCGGGCCCTGCGCAAAAGATGAGTTCATTGCTCGTATATCGGGTTCTCGCCCTCGTCCCATTCTCTCCTCCTCGCGTTGCCTCGGCTCCGAGCCCAATGCCCATCACCTCTGTGCGAAATTGTCGGTGCTGCCTGTTTCGAAATAGCTCGAGCCATTAACGCTTTCACGATACTCTGACAGGAAAGGAGGAAAGGCTCCCGGCGAAAGAGCGCTACGGAGGGAGCATCGGTGATCCTCCCCGCTCGATGCTCCGCGCTTCTCGTTCTCGTGTAAAGCCAAGGCCCTAGGACCCTATCAGCGGGTTTCGATTGTCCCTTGCCAGAATTGCACGAAACTCTGTACCTCGTGTCTCGACTTTCTTTCCTTCTTTCGATTTAGTCCTTCCATCTCGTCTTTCGTCTTTATTCCACCAGAGCAGGTTTTCCCAAGGCTGTTGAGCTCAGCGATGCTGGGCCGCGATTCTTTACTCTTTTCAAGATCCTAAGTCCCCCTATCCCTGCCCTAGACACGCGATCTCCTGCCCTGCGCTCCCGGATTTCTGGAGCCTGTGGTCGCTCGCTGCACCATGTTGCGCATCCCAATTCGACTGCGGCGGTATAGGGTTTTTCTCATCTGCGCGGCGATTGTGATTGTCGCTCTTGTACGATTTTCGAGGACAAATGCGTGGGAATACTCATCGGTTGGGAGGTTCGACTTCGGGGGTCATCAAGAAACCCAGGAGCAGATTGATCGTCAAACTCCCCCGGAACGACAGAAGGACAATTTAGCAGAAAAGCCAAATAGTCCCAAAGATGGGGATGACCGTCCTTTAGCTGTGGCACCAGGTGCAACCTCCTCGAATGTTGTTGTAAAGACTACGAGTTCCGCCTCTTTCCCTACACTCCATGCAGTGCAACCGACACCGACTTTGGACAACACTGTGCCTCGGGTTATCATACCTGATCGAAGACCTCAAGCTCAGATTGGATTGTACGAAGATGAACCCGAGGAACAGATTCTATACCCTGTGAATCCGCCAGGCAGGCAAGAGCATCCAGTGTTCTCGCAGGTTCCTACCACAATCCACTGGGAAAAACAGACGGAACACTATCCAGTACCGACTGGGGAGATAATTCAACTGCCAACAGGAAAGCCTTTGGCTATTCCCAGGATCCAGCACGTCTTCGATGATGAAACCCCTGATGCCAAGTATAATCGAGAGAAGCGGCAAACCAAGGTGAGGGAAGAGTTCAAAAGGGCTTGGAATGGATACCGGAAGAATGCTTGGCTGCATGATGAATTGTCTCCGGTTTCAGGAAAATTCCGCGATCCGTTCTGTGGATGGGCAGCAACACTTGTGGATACCTTGGATACGCTATGGATTATGGGGTTGAGGGAAGAGTTCGAGGAGGCTGCAAAGGCTGTGGATTTGATTGATTTCACAACAAGTCCGCGAAATGACATCCCCCTGTTCGAGACAACCATAAGATACCTGGGCGGGCTGCTGGCCGCTTATGATGTGAGCGAAGGAAAGTATCAGAACTTATTGACGAAGGCGGTGGAATTGGCCGACGTTTTGATGGGGGCGTTCGATACACCTAACAGGATGCCAGTTCTCTACTATCATTGGAAGCCAGCATTTGCTTCTCAGCCTCATCGAGCCAGTACAAGAGCCAATCTGGCCGAGCTTGGATCGTTATCTATGGAGTTCACAAGATTAGCACAGATAACAAAGGAGGCTAAGTATTACGATGCGGTAGCCAGAATAACGGATGCGTTGTCCGAATGGCAAGATAGAGGCACCAAACTTGGTGGAGTCTTCCCTGATAATGTCGATGCATCAGGATGTAATAGAACAACAACTGTCACTTTGCCCATCTCACTGGACGCGAATGGACATGAATATCACTACTCACACCCAGGAAAACCTGTCGGATTCACACCTGATGTTCCGGGTGCGGTCCCAGAACCAGTGCCGAAGAAAAAGGCCACACAGCAGCAAGACATTGCCGTGCAGATCATACCTGGGGAGCCTTCAAAAGCTAAAATTGTGGATTGGGATAATGAAAAGAACAGCCCAAAATCCAAGAGAGATCTTGATTCTTCCGGACCATCTAACAACACAGTTAGCCCCAGTCAGTCATTGCCGTCCCGTGAAGCTCCTGTAAGCCAGGTTGGGTTTGGAAACAGATTCAAACAAGAGGCAGAACAGTGTGAGCCGCAAGGCCTCGTCTCATCGGGTGCTGGATTTGGGTGGGACACGTTTTCTATGGGAGGCGGCCAAGATTCTACATATGAATACTTCACCAAGGTATGTGAAACAGATACAAGCCAGACCTACTTGCTGACTGCTTTCAGCAACATCTTCTCCTGGGAGGCCTAGAAGAAAAGTATCCCAAGATGTACAAGAAGACAGCCAATGCTATTCGCAAATGGATGCTCTACAGACCTATGCTTCCCGACAACCGTGATGTTCTTTTCTCAGGAAAAGTCACCACTAGAGGACATCCAACAGAAGACCTGAGGCTGTCAGCTGATGTAACTCATTTGACATGTTTTATTGGAGGCATGATGGGTATGAGCGCCAAGGTTTTCGGAATAGACGCAGACCTGGAAATCGCTAAGAAGCTTACTGATGGATGTGTTTGGGCATATGAAGCAACAAAGTCCGGAATCATGCCTGAGGGAGCAAAGACGGTTGCTTGTGAAAGCACGGTGTCTTGCCCATGGAACCAAACCATTTATTATTTGGCGATTGACCCATCAAAAGACCAACGGGATTACGTTCTGGCAGAGTACGATAAAGCAAAAGCACAGGCTGTAATTGATGATGCAGCAAAGGCGGCTGCAGCGAAGGCAGTTGCAGCATCTCAAACCAGTACTGCAGCAGTCTCTCCCAGTGATGTTGCAGACTCACCCAGTGATGCTGCAGACTCTCCCGGTGATGCTGCAGACTTTCCTGGTGATGCTGCAACCGGCAACAATGAGCAAGGCGCATCGAGCCCACCAAGCTCTAGCCCTGTTCAAAAGCGACAACTCGGGCCTGGTGGCAGCAATGTAGCCTCCTCTGCATCGAGTCAAGATCTATCAAAGCCTACACCTAGCAGATCCAAGGGCAAATTATATGAGGAAATGTCCAAAAATACTGAGACCGAGCTCGATGCCGCCCCTGTTGGCTTTGCGAATAACGTACCTCCGACCAAAACAACCCCCAGCGGATCAGAGCTACAGGTTCCTCCTGAAGACCCGAACCGCCCATTATCACATCAAGAGTTTGTGGAGGCTCGGATTAAGCAGCTAGACCTTCCCGCTGGTTTTGTCACCGTCGACTCCGCCAAGTACATCCTCAGGTAAAGATCACTTGCTCAACACTGATTGTAAACAAAGCTAACAAAATACCAGACCCGAAGCTATCGAATCTGTGTGGTACATGTATCGTATCACGGGCGAACAGGTATGGGCAGACAAAGGCTGGAAAATGTTTGAATCCATCATTAACGCGACGTCGACGCCTTGGGGACACTCTGCTATCTACGACGTCCTGGCCACGACCCCGCAGTTAAACGATGAGATGGAGAGTTTCTGGCTTGCCGAGACTCTGAAGTATTTCTACCTCCTCTACAGCCCGCCTGATCTCATCAGTCTGGATGATTGGGTTTTGAATACTGAGGCACATCCTTTCAAGCGGCCGAAAACTTCTTCTTGATACCCCATTTCGTAACTCCTTCCATGTACCAATCACTATGTTTTTCTTGTAGCTTTAGCATGAAAGGGAGTAAATACACATTCATCCGGGTCTATAGATTGACTTTGGGTTCACAAAGTCGTCTGCGCCAAACACATGTATTCTTACTATTCTTCTATAATAAATAAAACCGAAGTGCACTGCACACTACATATGCTACTATGCCCACTAGTCCTTTTCCTCCACGGATCTCTAACCCTTTCTCTCTCCCCTCCCTCCCTTCTTGCCCTGACAATCTACACCCGATGGGTGATTACAAAAAAAAAAACCTTACGTGTCTGGGGCGGGCGCGCTAGGAGCATTCCAGCTCTTATACTTTCGGGATGTTCTTGGGGAGAAAAGGGGGGAAGGCGTGGGAGGCTATAAGATTAGATGGGAGAGGAGAGGAGAGCCAAAGCGGAAAGTAGTTTTTTTTTTCTTTTCTTTTCTTTGGTGGGTGGGGAGAGGAAGGATGGAGGGGGTTGTGTGTGTGTGTATGTGGGAGAGAATACGTGCGAAGATACCCGGGCACGGGTTGGATGGATAGGAGGGTAGGTTGAGATGGTACCTACCGTCGGGATCTATGCTGGCGAGAACACGCGCAAGCCATGTAAAGACTTGCGTCGGTGGGGGCAAAAAGGGAAGCCGTAGCGTGCCTTGACTACGCCCAGGGATTGAGCAATTTTAGGCAAAAGAGGTGGTGGTGACTGGGTTCTGACTGGACTTGGGTTGCAGTCGGGGCACGATCTTCATCCAGGCAGGATCGGGCCCTCTTGCTCGGGCCATGCACGCAATGGGATGTATTGGAGCCGAGAAGACAGGTCAGGTAGTTCAGATATCTTTTCATTCAGATTCTTCATCTTTTCGCCACCACATCTTCAAACCTCCATGCCCTTCCTATCTAATTCGCTTCTGTTCTAAGCCACGTGGGATACGTGATCCATCTGTGAGCAGGAATAAATCGAAGCCGGAAGCAGAACAACAAATATGCTTCTCAGGTATCAAACAAAAGAAATAAAAGAGGGAGGAACAAACAGTGCATGCTTTCGTGTAAAGTGCTGAGGTATAAAATAGCAAGCTATGCAGTTGTGAAAAAGAAGTCGGAAAATTGTCATGATGCCACCATCTCGATATGGAGAGATTGGTGGTTCGTTAAAATACGCGGTCTATATGCTCGGTGGCCGGTCTCGTAGTTTCTCTGGGCCATGAAACTATAACAAGGGCAGAACCGACTCCTTGGTTGGTCGTCGAGCCGTTCATATCCCACGGATACGAGGAGAAGAGTATCAGGAAAGTCGTAAATCAGTCATCTCGAGAACGGACTCCTCCGTCCCAGTGGATCTCTCGAACGCTCACTTTGCTTCTCCTCCCCTCCTCTTTCTTGTTTTGTTTTCGGGGACTGCCTTGTCTCCAATCCAATCCGCCCATGGCCATCTTACTGAGTCGCCTACTCAGCTTCTTCTCGGGCTCGCCAGCGTTGTTGGAAGTGTCGGCAGTGTCTGTGCTACTTCCGCTCTTGGAGCTGTTGCCAGTAACCTGTGCGGAATATGATGAAGTGGGCGAGTAGATGTATTCCCCGTTTACATATTCTGCTTCGCTGACGAACGTGCTGCGTCGGTTGCGTCTTCGAGTGTATCGTTGCTCTAGGCGAAAGAGCTCGAGTTTTTGGTTGATGAGATCGATTAGGTTGACCATTTTTTCAAGGCGACCGTCAGCTAGATTTCTAGAAGTGGCAGCAGATCAATGGCTTCGTCTGACAACTGGCTCAGAATCCGGAGTCGATGGGAATAGCTTTCACGACGAAAGGGTGGAAAAGTCGAGCGTGGAGGTCTTATGGCAGCCGTCTGCGAGAGCTCCCTTGGAAGAATGGATTGTCCTGGGTTTGAGTTTCGTAGGTCGTTGCTGATAAGTTATCCCGTGGTCCTTGCAGAATTCCGGGCCGGTAGTTTTCCAGCGAGGGAGGAGTTGAGCAAACGGCACCAAACGACAATTGGGTTTGCGAGATCAGATCAGATCAGCGAGAGCAGTTCTGGAGGATGAAGAGATGGAAGGAAGAAGTGATGGAGTGGAGTGGACAGGAAATGCACCCAGCGATAAGGCACCGCACAGCAACAGCAGCTCGAGGACGAGGGCTCGGGCGCCGGGGCAGCCACTAGGCTAGCCTAGCACCCCATATGGGCAGGGACCGCTGCAGCTACAGGCACGTGTGGCAGGGATTAAACCTCTTTGGGAGCGAAGGGCCGGCTGGAGGATGTCGCTCTAACGGCGATGGGCAAAGGCCAAGGGGTCGGATGAGATTTGGTTGGTGGGGCGGGAGCGTAGTTGCGTGTGATTGATTGTGATGGGATGAAGGGCTCGCCGACACGGACGATGATGTCTCTCATGCTTCCTGCGCTGCACTGCACGGCGCTGTAGTGCTCTGCGGAAAGAGGAGGAGGAAGTGGTGGTTGTGGTGGTGAGGGCGAGGGTGGATGGGGCCACCGAGGGTTTCATGACATTGCATTGCGTCGCATTGCATTGCATTGGCAGCTGTTGACGACGAAGGCATTGTTCTTCGTATCGAGAGGTGGCAGCGAGCTCCCAAGTCCCAGGACCGAAGACAAAAGACGGCCCATAGCCCAGACTCGGGAAATGGAGGCCCACTGTGCCCAGACCCCCAACCTTCCAGAATCGCAGGACCCGGCGCTTGGGCCTTGGGCGCCCTCGGTTGCCCGTAGCGAGCTGGCCCGTATCGCTTGAGCCGATCACGAATACTGCACTGCACAGCTACACAGCACGAACGACGGCAATGCAGATGGTGACAACGTTGCCCATCTGGCTACAGAGCGCTTGCCTCTAATCATAATTTGTGTTTCTCAACACCCAAATGTGCTTGAATAAATGTTTGCCTGGGCTTCCTGTGCCTGCCACAAGCCGTGTCCCGGATGCATTCAGGATATACCATCCATCTATTGTACCTGCCGTTCCAAGCACTTTTCTAGACTCACAGACGCCAATATGATATTACGCCCTTGGCTTTTCTCAGGCGTGGGAATGATACTCAGGAAGGGTTCCGGTCTGAAGTGCCGTATGATCGTCCGATTCGGCAGATCTAGTGCGGGGATACAGCTTGTGGAGGTTACAGGTTAGAGCTTGGAGTTGCAGATTCATCCCTGCGGTCCCAGAAGGATCGAGTTCGATTTCTTGATGTCTATATCTTCTCTGGCTGCGTGCCACTTTCGGCTTCGCTCCTGACCTCATCCGCCTCATTGGCACGCTGTGCACCGCCGTCGTCGAAAAGCGTCTCTTGAGCTGTGTCCTGGTCAGTTTCATCCCGCATAAAGGAAGGATGGTGCCTACCGCTCCAAAGTTCAGAATAAACACCACCAGTATCAATCAGTTCTCGATGGGTCCCTTCTTCCGCCACATGTCCATTCTTTAGAACAATGATCTTGTCACTGTCATAGATGGTTCTTAATCGATGGGCAACGAACACACTCGTCCTGGCCTTCTCCTTGAGAATACTGTTGATGTTCTGCATGAGAGCTTGCTCGGTGTACGTATCTAACGCAGACGTGGCTTCGTCGAAGAAGAGTAGCGGCGGGTCCTTCAGGATAAGTCGTGATACAGCAAGTCGCTGTTTCTCCCCGCCCGATATCATCATTCCTCGCTCTCCAACCATGGTGTTATAGCCCTCGGGGAGACTGGCGATGATGTCATGAATCTTTGCTCGCTGTGCCGCTGCAAGAACCCTTTCCTTAGGTGCGCTCATGTCACCATAGCGAATATTGTGCTCAATCGAATCATTGAACAGCGGCGTGTCTTGTGGAACAACCCCGATAGCCTTTCTCAGAGATTCTAGGCTGACATCACGAATGTCTTGCCCGTCAATAAGAATTCGCCCTTCCTGGACGTCATAGAACCTGAAGAGAAGTCTCAATATCGTTGATTTTCCACAGCCGCTAGGTCCAACAACAGCGATCTTCTTTCCTGCCGGGATGGTGAGGCTCAGGTTCTTCAGAATGGGCCGGTCTGCGTGATAGCCGAAGGTCACATTCTCGAACGTGATCTCGCCACCCTTGGTAAGTTGTAGGCTTTTCGCGTTCAGAGGCTCCTTAATCGCTACATTTACTTTCTGAAGGTTGAAGAGAGTCTCCATATCTAGGAGAGACTGTCGGAGTTCTCGATATACCGAACCCAGGAAATTCAAAGGCACCGACAGTTGGAAGACTAGCTGGTTGACCATAACAAGATCTCCGACGGTTAATGCTCCAGTAGCAACTCCATCAGCAGCGAAGTACATCATTGCGGTCAAAGCGCTCGAGAAAATCAAGTTCTGGCCGGTGTTGAGAAACGCTAGGGACGTGGCGACTTTGATGGAAGATTTTTCGTATTCCTGGAGTGCTTTATCGTATCTGCCAACCTCATACTTCTCATTATTGAAGTATTTCACAGCTTCATAGTTGATGAGAGAGTCGACAGCAACAGTTGAGCCTTTGTTGTCAGCTGCATTTGCTTGTCTTCTAAACTTTGTCCTCCATGCTGTAGTCCAGATGGTGAAAGCCGTATACCCAACCATAGTAAGAGCTGTTACAGCAGCGAACTTGAAGCCATACTGGTATGTAAGGATACCACAAACCATAGAGATTTCCAAAGCTGTGGGAATAATATGAAACACCATAGATGTCAACAAGAAGCTGATACCTTTGGTACCACGATCGATGGCTCGCGTTAATCCACCGGTCTGTTTCGTAAGATGAAAGTTGAGGTCCAATCGCAATAAATGATCAAAAACATTGCAAGCTACTCTGCGAATCGCTTTCTGGGCAACACTGGCAAAGACAGCATTTCGGACCTCTTGGAAGACAGTCGCTCCGATCCGGGTAAGGCCGTACGCCAAAATCATTGAACCAGCCACAGTTGTTGCCGTTCCCCCAATTGCAACAAAATCGACATTCATCGAGTCCACGATGCTCTTGAAATAGAATGGCACCTGCACATTCAAGACTTTGGCTCCAACAAGCAAAGCTAATGAAAGTCCCACCCTGAACTTGGTTCCCAGGTTGTCTTTAGGCCATAGGTACTGAGCCATTTCTTTCATGATAGCCCAATCCGCCTTCCTCTGCTCCTTATTTGTCTTGTCTGCAAGCGCCAACGGATCCTTTCGAGCTGCGGCAGGTGTTGCTAGAGGCGTTTTCTGAGCAGTCTCGGGTTTCGTCCCTGGGATATCGTCCGCAGCTCGTGGCTGTCGTTGAGCTTGAATCTGTATGGCACTCTCCTTGCTCTTGTCATCCTGACCAAGTCGACATGATTTGGTAAAAACCCGAAGGCCCAGCGTGGGACGGTTCCATTGTGCAGGTCGTCTGAACGGAGCTCTCGCGCTCGAACAAGCAGCTCTATGCAAACCCCGAACAATCATTCTGTCCGCCTAGATACAACTGACTTCAAATTACAGCTATCTGCCCATCCGCATTGTTACAGTTTGTCGGAAGAGTGCTTGTGAGGAGTGCGATACCTCTCAAGGTACACTGCCCCGCCGAAGAGGAAAGCTATCGATAAGGTGTTACCTGACGAGAACCAAAATATGTTGCAAGAAAGGAAAGGATACGATAGAAATATATAGGTCCCAGAAATCCCAAGAAAACTGACAAAGAACGGAAAAGAATTTCTATGCCGAGCGAGTTGATGTGAGACCAATGCGCAGTTGTCGTGGGGAAATTGACCTTTTACACCTCCGAATTACGCCATCACAGCTCTCGAAGCCTGAGGCAGGGGTTGGCATGCATTTTCAGAAGCTCGTCAACAACGACCCGAGCTCCGTTGACGACATTTTCTGGACGACCAAGGTTAGAGATCAGTTATGCCTGGTCGCGTACGGCCGGAAATCGCTGCTCGAGGCTTTCGACAGCTTGGACGTCCTGCTGGACTCCATGGACGTCGAAGTATCCAAATCCGCGCCACGCCAACCACCGAGTCTCCAGTCTTGACGGGCGACGTCCTCAGCAACTCAATTGACGCTGCTACGGACCCCGCAGGTTTGTACATTATGGTCTTCGGAAAGGATGTTGTGACTGACGAAAGTACTATGTAGATGCGCGATTTGAGGTTCTTGGCGCGCCATATTCTCTTTTGTCGGTTTCCATATCAGCATCGCAGAAACTATACACCAGACGAGGCACATTGGTTGGAGTCAGTGGAAAGGCAGAAAATGTGCGCATCTTTCTTCTATAAGCTACGTATCTTGCTAAAGGCTTCGCAGGCACAATCGACTTTGTCTATCCTAGAACCCTTCCGAAGAGCCGCTCTAGGCATACCTTTCCTGTATCAACGAATCTCTTCCACAACTCCACTTACTGCACTCATATCGACCAAGTCACCTTTCACTTCTTTCACCGTATTACATCTCAATGGCACCGTCGACTGGATGGTTGCACAGCGGAAGGCTCTACTCGCCTGGACAGGCCATACGTTGGCTGTTACTCCGACCATGAATCGAAGCATGAGCTTAGCTCACTGGGGAAACTCCAAGGTGACGGGCCGGGGACTTGTAGCATTGGCTGGGCCAGGTCAAGTTTACCAGATCACCCTGAAGGCTGGGGAAGAATATGTTGCGCATCCAGGCAACGTTGTGGCATATACAATCACTCAGCATCCACCTCTACCATACCGATTGAAATCATCCAGTCTACGATTTCAGATTCCAAGTCTCGGACTTAGTCGCCTGGTGTCAGATGTAAAGTTTTTCCGCGTCATGCAGACTACGGATACTTGGAAGTCGGTTACTAGATTACTTTTCAACCTCAGAACATCCGCCCGAAGGACTATCTGGGGCGACGGACTCTTTCTGAAGTTTCATGGGCCCACTACGATTCTTCTGTCGTCCAGAGCATCCCGTATCAGTGATGTATTGACATCAAGAGACGTCAATGAGATTGCAGACAGCCCTGCAGGGGCTGTACAGTCGGCGGTAACCTTGGCCACCAAGCCCAAGGAGGAGGCGACAGCTCCAAGCAAGCAGGCTTCTGTTAAACCGACAGGATTTCATGTGGCTGAAGTCACACACGGTGGAGAGGTGAAGTTTGGCGACGTCGATGAGGTCAAGTCGTCAGCTCGGTAGTGACCAATATCAAAGGCGTGTATTATACAATAGGTCAGCGAATGTAATTGTAGGGAAACCCTTGGGCATACATGATCCATACAATGTTTGCAAGACATCGGGTCTGGGATAGGGCTTTCGAGCTAATGCTAAAGCGCGAGCAGCATGTGTTTACACATGGCGCTAATATAAGCAGCATTAACTACGAGCTAACCCCGGTATAAATGCTTGGTGAACTGGTGATAAAGATGCGGGACTCTAAAACCTTATGTCCGAGTCTATTCGACAGGAGGGCTCCATCCCTAAATGGGTCTGGACGACGGAGTAGCACCAAGGCTATTCCTGGCCAGATATAATCTTGGGGCAGAAAGGAAAGACGCATTCAAGATCGGGCAGTTGGGTGGCCAACAACAGGTTTGACTGAGTCTTTATTCTATGGCCTTTGCAAGGCTTGCAATGCGATTGATGCTTCCAAGTGTTTGCAGCCGGTGAGCATATAGACTAGCTAGGTAGTACAACGAACCTCCAATCTCTTCGGGAGGAACAACCACCATAGAGACACCCTAAGGGAATGTCCCCGTACACCGGACGCAACTCAAAGTTGCTTGGAATCGATCTTGGCCTTGTACCCCAAGCCAACTTGATGAATGGGGAGCGTCGAACATTTGTGCTGGTGGCTTATGTCCGCAATTCCTCCAAGGAGATACAGATAAGCGACGACCGAGAATCGGCGAAGTGGGGGGCCACAAGCACAAGGTCGTGCAAGATGGGGGGCACAGTACGTGGCCTAATTCCCGGATTTAACTGCGGAAATTATTTGGGCATTATTACAGGACAGCGACGGCAGCTGTTCCAGGCAAATGGGATCGTGCGTGCTACGGTAGCCATGGAATATCAGCCTTTTCACACTCCCTAGCTGCTTGTTTCCGTGTGGCGTTTCACACTGCCTAG
The DNA here is from genome assembly GCA_003369665.1 of Coleophoma cylindrospora. Classification (NCBI taxonomy): domain Eukaryota; kingdom Fungi; phylum Ascomycota; class Leotiomycetes; order Helotiales; family Dermateaceae; genus Coleophoma; species Coleophoma cylindrospora. Next base: position 1,070,590 of record PDLM01000005.1, on the reverse strand, counting down.
CTGCTTGATTCCGTGTGCTTCTTCAAGATCATCAAAGTTCTTTCGAGAACTGAAGGATGTGCTAGTCTTTGCTCCGCAATTGCAGTATGAAACTCCGTAGCTCATACGGAATACAGACGAAATCAACGTCCAATAAGCCAGCTTCCCGCCTTCGGCCCATGCCCCCCTGTCAAAATGTTCATTTCTCTGGGGTGGTAGTGGACTGTCACTTCAGTAGGAGCAGTCCTTCTCGGCCTTCGCGCTTTGTTTTCTGGGTCCGAGATCTCCATTGAGTGAAAGAGCGAAAGATGTTTCTTAACCACCATCTCTCAGGAGGCAAGGCTCGCGATGATTCCTCCCTTTTGCTACCCCAAACCTTCCTGACCCTTCCCACTTACTAATAAACCTCCTCTTCACTTCACTCCAAGAGCGTTAGCATCACCTGTACACTGCCCAGGTAGCACAGCAAAGCTACGAACATACCTGATTTTATTCGTCGCGACAACCGTAGCTTGATATATCCGCAGTCTCCACCATCGCCAAACTCAAGCGTCTGCCATACATCAATACTTGCTTCGGCCAAACAACACCTCCCTGCAGGAGTTTTGACACTGTAGTAACCCAACTTTCCTTCTGGTTCACGTCCCCTGGTTCAGCTGCAATGGCGGTTGATTCATCCAATTCCTCAACCATCGGCGGTGATAGCGTACGCGACGCAAAGGAAAAGACGCACGAGGCTGTGGACCCAGCTATTAACCACCAGAGACTCTCTGAGAGCGCTCCGCGCAGCCCACTTAAAGAAACGGAGGCGAACATCTTCCCTGAGACCGAAGATACTGCGGAGGCAGACTTAGAGAAAGGAGGAATCGTCCCACCAAAGCCAGTAGCACCAGGAGGCTTCAACCCAGCAGACTTCCCGGATGGAGGCCTTGAGGCATGGCTAGTTGTTGCTGGTGCATTTTGCTGCTTGTTCGTATCTTTCGGGTGGATCAGTAAGAACCAATTTCATTCACTCTTAATCCTGTTACCATTCTTACTCCACGGCCCTCAAAGCTTTCTATGACGACGCTGCTAACCGTATATTCAGATTGCATTGGAATCTTTGAAACGTATTATGTTGAAACCCTGCTCAGCCAGTATTCGTCAAGCACTGTCGCGTGGATCCCCAGTTGCGAAGTCTGCATGATGTTTATCGGGGGACCAATATTCGGATTTATATTCGACAGTTATGGCCCAAGGTACCTACTGCTAGGAGGAACTTTCTTCCATGTCTTCGGATTGATGATGACCTCTCTGTCGACGCAATATTACCAGTTGATCCTGGCTCAAGGCATCTGCAGCGCAATTGGTGCATCTGCAGTCTTTTATCCCGCCATGTCATGCGTCTCCACATGGTTCTTTAAGAACAGGGCCGCAGCTTTTGGCGTGATGGCCTCCGGTTCTTCTCTTGGTGGAGTCATTTTCCCAATCATGATTCAGCGACTTATTACAAGACTTGGTTTCCCATGGGCCATGAGGATAGCTGCGTTCTTAATCCTAGGCCTACTTATCATTGCCAATCTCACGGTCAAATCGAGACTACCACATAAGCCGAAAAAGTTCCACTTCATGGCTTTCATCAGGCCATTCAGCGAGCCTGCCTTTACTCTGATGTGTGCAGGCTCTTTCCTATTTGTGTTCGGACTCTTCTTGCCATTCAACTTCATCACGCTGCAAGCACAATCAATGGGGATGTCCACCCATCTCTCGAGCTACCTCATTCCAATCCTTAATGCAGCCAGGTAAGCTCTCAGTAATTTTCAATCATCGAACCTGCTAACTTCTCATAGTATTTTTGGCCGTATCTTCCCTGGTATTGCAGGCGATCGTTGGGGCCGGTACAATGTCCTTTTGCTTACATCGATCTTCTCCTTCATTATCATTCTGGCCTTGTGGCTTCCGTCCAAATCCAACGCACCGGTCATCGTCTTCGCCGTCCTTTATGGGTTCTCCTCGGGAGCGTGGATTTCTACTTCGCCCGCCATTATTGCTCAGATCTCTCCTATCCGTGAGATCGGTATCCGCAATGGCTCAATGTTCGCGATTATTGCTATTTCCGCCTTGTTTGGGAGTCCAATCGGTGGTGCCTTGATTGCAAGAGACAACGGTGGATACTTGTATATGCAGATATTCGCTGGTGTCATGATAGCTGTCGGATGTGTCTTTTACATTGGATCTCGATATACGCAAGCTGGATTTGCACTCAAGAAGATCTGAACTCCAAAATTACAGTATCGCTGTAGGATCGTTCTTACCAGGGTATAAACAGGTGTATAGAGGGACATTTGGGCACTTTTGAGGCATTATAGCCATTCTAATATGGGCATCATAGATTGTAATATTCCGTAAAGAAACGAAATCACCGTTCGCGCAGTGATAAAAATCCTTAGTACAATTGCCCTTTCTACCCTCACTTCAATAGATACGTGGTTTTGGATCAGAAAACAACTGAAGATATGTGCTGTTTGATCAGGCAATAGTGATGTTGAATATAATCTTTGATAATGTCGAGGAGTTATCGAGTACCAAAGGGTTATCAAAATGAAGAATAAAGGTGCTAAAACTGTGCTACACAAAGATCAGTATTCACATCCTTTTCAGTTGTTCAGGCTATTCCAATTATCCATATCTGGTTTCAATACTGCAATAAGGGTGCTGTGGCACGTGTGGCTAGGTAAGTGTAAAACCAATCCTCGCTAAATGGTTGCCGAGCAACCACGACAACAGGGTTTGTTTAGTGAGAATCACATTGCAAGCTCTCTAGCGAAGCTCACATCAATATCAACGAACTACATGCACGCGACTGAGGATTCTGCGCTTCTGTTTGCCTGCTTTTGCCCGTACTTGTCTTTCTGCCATCTCTAATCATGAGTGTCCGCGTTGTAGCACGAATTCGACCGTTGCTCGACAAGGACAAGGAATTGAGCAAGGACATCATCGTGCGCGCCGAAGGCCCGGAAGGCAAGAAAAACGTTGTGCGGATACCGAATCCCAAGAACGAGTCCGAGGAGTTCAGCTTTACGTTCAATGGCGTCTATGATATGTCGACCTCCCAGGAGGAGTTGTTTACGAACGAAGGTATGCTCCTGGGAAAGTAACGGGCTGTGTTTACGTGCGCTGATCCAAGCCCAGTCGCTCCACATCTCAAGTCTCTCTTTCAAGGTCTCGATGTCACAATCTTTGCTTATGGGGTTACGGGTACCGGCAAAACGCATACGATGAGAGGTGGGTTGAAGATGTCTGATCGTGGAGTCATTCCAAGATTACTCAGTGGCATCTATCGACGAGGACGCAAGGTCAGCAAGGACTCGGGTGGGGAGACAGGCGTAGCAGTGACTCTCTCCTACTACGAAATCTACAACGACAAGGTGTTTGACCTCTTCGAATCGCCAGACAAGCGTTCCCTAGCGGGACTGCCTCTCCGTGAGAAGGATGGCAAGACTGTTGTTGTCGGCCTCTCTGAACGAGATTGCGACGACTTGAAGGATTTCGAGCGACTCTATATCGAGGCGAATAATAATCGCAGCACCGCGGGCACGAAATTGAACGCGCAGAGCAGTCGAAGTCACGCAATCCTCCAGGTTAAAGTGATTCAGACCAATGGCGATGAGACTTTAATCAGTACAGCATCCGCCATTGATCTTGCGGGATCAGAAGACAATCGTCGCACAGATAATGGAAAGGACAGGATGGTTGAATCAGCCAGTATTAACAAGAGCTTGTTTGTTCTCAGTCAGTGTATTGACGCAATCGGACGAGGAGACAAGAGAATCCCATTTCGGGAGTCGAAAATGACCAGAGTTCTCAGCTTGGGTCAGAATAACGGTATTACAATTATGATTTTGAATCTTGCGCCATTGCGAAGTTATCATTTGGATACACTGAGCAGTCTCAATGTAAGTTCGAGGGCAAAGAGGATAGAGGTCAGGGAAATCGAGAATGAAGTGGTCTTCAAGCAACCGCCCAGAGGAACATCATCAATTGCCGGATCAAACATGCAGCGACAACCTTTACGGCCGCTGGCGAATGCTCACAACGCAAATGTCAGTGCGCCAGCACAAAAAGCAGACAAGCCTCTAAAGGCGTTTTCTGTCTATACGGACAGAGCTAAGGTCACAGGTCCACCTCGGGCACCAGGCATAGTTCCACAGAGATCGAACTCGAACAGAAAGCGCACGTCTGATTCCGGTGTTTCTGCTCGCCCCACAAAGATGATTAGACCTAATCCTACAACGGTTCGTTCAGCCGCTACAGCGGGGATGACAGCCGCAAAAATAGAGGAGATGGTGGAGAAGAAGGTGTCAGAAATTCTGGCAGCTCAGGCTGCTAACCAGCCACGTCCAGCAGTGGTAGAGACCATGAGCGAGTCGGTTCAGAAACGACTAGATGCGCTAGAGAGGAAGATTGAAGAAAGTGGAGCCAACAAAGATGAGAGGACAGAGGGCTTGCGATTCTTGCTCATGGCTAAGCAACACAAGGAGCGTGGAGAAGATACAAGTGCACTGAAGATGTATGAGATGGCTCTGCCCTTCTTTCCTGGTCAACAAAAACTGCTGGTCAAGATTGAAAACATCAAGGCCAAGATCCAAGCCAAGAGGGAAAATGCAAGCCAGTTAGCGGATCCTTTCGGTCAGCCGGTAGAAGTACCAGTACGAAAAACCCTTGCAACTGCTCCTATCATGCAACTTCCCACCCCACAGGCATCTTTTGAAATACCTCAGCCGGATATTCAGTCTCGAAGAAAGAAGGCCAATATTGCCAATGAATCTGACGATGAGTACAACGGCTCGGGGCTTGCGGACGGGGACTACGAAGAGGATGACAGCTTTTCATATAAAGCCACAAAGGCGAAGAAGCCAAAGGCGAAGACCACGGCAAAATCTACTCTTCAAGTCTACAACGATGCTCAGCCTGGATCCTTGACGCCACGCACGAAACACCTCTTAGACGTGGTCAACTCGAGAGATGTGGTCTTGATCAAAGGTCTGACCGGGGTTGGAGCGAAAAAAGCCAGAGACCTGGTGGAGTTTCTGGACCTGCAGGCAGACGAAGCAGGAGGCAGAATTGAGACATTGGGCCAACTGATGGCTGCACCAGGCATGGGGACAAAGACGGTAGAGAAGGCGTATGATGGAATTACGGTATGAGTTCATTGGGCTTGAAGACAAGCAATCAGCATTGGATGTGGCGTTGTGCAAGCTTGCATTTTGCATTTGTAGGAGTTATGAGCGCTGGTGTGATGGAGTCTTGAATTGATACCTAGGCACACATTAGAGTGCTTTGTCGCAATCGATACCTATTTCTCTGCCTAAGGTCTGAGTTGTCTGGGCAAAGAAACCAACGTGATTTGCCACGTGATAATTGCCACAGAGGGAACAAAGCCCGTGAACATGGCTCAATGAATGCTGCATAGTCAGTCACACTGCTGTTGATAGTCTGGCGCGGATAGCTTAGGCTGAGACAAAATCGCCACTCCTCAGGCAACCTAAGCGAGCCAGTTTTCATCCACGCCTGCCCAATACCAATCTACCACAGTCTTTGCTTGCTGCCTACGTCACACCCTCACTACATAATAATTCGGGGACTCTATCGCATGCTGAGTTGCCTCCGCGGATAAAATTATCACAGGAATAGCTTCAGCTTTCATCTGCAGAATCTACGCCCTGGGTCAAGATGTTCGCTCTCAGGAATAGTAAGTAAACAAAACCCCTCCACTACCCCTCGATCGCACTGTACATGGGCCGTTGCGATCTGCCACCACGAAAGAGGCTAATATTGATTGATTTTGTACAGTTGGGAAGTTGATCTTCGGCGACACCTCGAATGAATCCATGATCGAACTGCCTCAAGGCCAGCTCTATCTCGTTCGGCCTCTATCCCCCAAGGGATACTCGGAGCTCATCTTCAAGGACGCTGCTGCGAGAATTCGACGAACGAACCAGGAATTCCAATACCAGCTTGTCATTCAACGCGCATACGAGGAAGGAGAGGAAGAGCTGCTGGACGATGACGGTGGAGAGGATGCTGCTATTGCTGCGCTGTCGGCCGACCGTGACGAGAAGACATTCCTGCTAGACGAAACCCTTCACTTTCGGACAGAAATCAGGGAGGGCGGCGAGAAGGTTCTGGCGTGGAAAGACCTGAGTGGCGACGTTGGAGATCTGTACGAATTTGTCTGCGACCACTCAGTCAATGCTTCGCAAGTCGGCTTGTTCGAGACGACTGCAATTCAGTGCCAGTACGAGCGTAAATACAGAAGAAGCCACCAGCAAGCGACCGAGGAAGACCTTCAACAGTTTTCGTTTGAAGATCAAGGCATACCGAGTGCAAGCCCATTGCACAGCCCGACGACGTTATCACCCATATCTGTCATGCCCTCCATAGACCTTGCGACCGCGGGGAATACTCCGAATAAAGCCATGAAGCGGGAAAGCACCCCTTCGAAAGGATCTCAAGTTGCCCGAAGAGATCAGACTCCAACGAGTGCACCACCAGTCGCAACCCATCCCGAAGCTCTGTCAACTCTGGCAGGAGAGATCGCCGAGCTCCATCTTTTCGACTTCGTCTCTCAGTCATTTATCATGCAAGACTCCGAAGTTAAGGCCACAGTCACCGAGGTCGGAAAGTGGCAATACTGGTTACAGATCACTGGGAAGGAGAAGGATTGGCTGGGACAAAAGGTCGAGGCAGATATCAATCCTGTCTTCAACTTTGAGTTTTTGTCTTTCATTTTCAATGCGTACGATGCAGAGGGCTCAGCATATTCGTGGCTCCTTCGCTTCAAGGACACCGATGCTCTTGTGCGTTTTCAAGAGGGTCTTATGCAAGCATTATGGGAACAGCTGAATGAGATCAAATGGAATAAGTCCAAGGAAGATGACCGCGAGTATGTGCTTGAGGCTTTCAACGATCTTACTATGGAAGATGCCCCACAAGAAGAGGAAGAAGAGGAGTATGAGGAGGAAGAAGTAGAAGATGACGGCCAACAAAGTGAACATTATGATAGCGATGAGGAGGACGATGATGTGGTTACGGAAGATAATGATGGTAACGTCAACTCACAATTGGCAGTCGGCTACAAGCACGATCGCTCCTTTGTTGTTCGAGGTTCCAAGATTGGCGTATTCAAGCACACACCCAACAATAACCTCGAATTCTCGACAAATATTTCCAAAGTTATGACTCCCGGAGGAAAGTTGTTCAGTCCAAAGAAGGTCATGTTGCACAACGAAGACGCGAGCATGGTTCTCCAAAATGAGTCTGATCCAAACTCACTTTATCGTATGGATCTCGAATACGGCAAGATTGTGGACGAATGGAAAGTGCATGACGATATTGAGGTCAACAACTTTGCACCAGAGAATAAGTTTGCTCAGATGACTGGTGAACAAACATTCTTGGGTATTTCTCGCAACGCTCTCTACCGTGTCGATCCTCGTCTTGCTGGAAACAAGCTCGTTGACTCGGAGTTGAAGCAATATGTCTCCAAGAACGATTTCTCTGTCGCTGCTACTACCGAGAAGGGATATATCGCTGTGGCAAGCAACAAGGGTGATATTCGCATGTTCGATCGTCTGGGAATCAATGCGAAGACGCATATTCCTGCTCTTGGAGATCCTATAATTGGTCTAGATGTCAGCGCGGATGGACGATGGCTCCTTGCGACCACTCGTACCTACCTACTCCTTATTGACGCTCTCCAGAAGGAAGGCAAGAATGAAGGCAAGCTCGGTTTCGAGAAATCCTTCGGCAAGGACTCCAAACCACAACCAAGACGCCTGGGACTTTCTCCATCTCACGTTGCAACCTTCCAAATGGAGACTGGCGCGCCTCTGTCATTCAAACCTGCACGCTTCAACATCGGTGAAGGCATCAACGAGACATCCATCATCACTGCGACCGGTCCCTTCATCGTCACCTGGAACATGAAGAAGGTCCTCGCGAACCGCAAAGAGCCTTATAGCATCAAACGCTACACTGATGAAGTCAAGGCTGACAACTTCCAATACGGATCCGATAAGAACGTCATTGTCGCTCTGCCAAATGAGGTCAACATGGTCCCCAAAACTCAGCTTCGGAAACCTACTAGAGAAAGTATTGCACCTGCGAGCCTACTGGGTGGCAGTGGAAGACGTAGCTCTGGACGTGTTGGCACAAGGGATAGTGCGCGGTACAAGCTGGGCAAGGACGACATTGTCGCTTCTCCTTACTAGTTCTTTTTGGTTTTTACATCTCTTAAGTTCACATCTCTTAAGATACCTTTTTGATATTCCTCCATATTCAGGCAATGGTTGGCGGGCGTCTTAGGAGTTTTAAATTACACTTCTTTTTTCTGTTCTACGTACCGCAAGGATGGATATTCCAGGCGGGAGTGAAGGGTGGATACTGCCAAAAATTAAGAGGACTGGTTTCGATGGAAGGATTCTATCCCCTTACCTTCTCATATTCCATTCATTCACACTTTCCTTCTGCTGGTTTTCCTTACGGGACCGTTCGGATAATGCCCATCCAGCAAGGCAGCCTTTTTTTTTTTTCTTCCTTTATTTCTCTTGCCCTCTTGTCTTTAAAGACCTGGCAGTGGCTCGTCATAGCTTAAGTAGAAATTGTAGCTAGAGAATCCTCACGTAGCGAAGAGGCAAGAATAAATCATCACAATACCCCTTTTATGTCCGATCAATGCTCAAGTGGTGAATTGTGCGTTGCAAAATTGGGTATCTTTCAGTTCAGCTCGGTTTAGCGAAGGTGTTCTTTCTGTCTTATACTCTTAAACAATTAATTCGTACTCCATTCGTTGCCCGTAGTTCCCATTCACTCCAATTCCATTACCATGCCACGCCACGCCGATGTTTCTACACGCCATAATTGCTTGGTTTATCTTCTGTTCTTTGCTAAGAAAACAGGAACATCAAAGATTGACCAGCGGCTTTCTCGCTGGCCAGCAGCCCCCACCATCCATGCTTACACTACCGCTCAGCGAGGCCATTCGCGTCAAGCGTTTCTAGTCTCTCCACTCGCCTTGCTTGAGCTCGACGTCCTTCTTACCCTCCGAAGTACCAGCCGTCAGCTCCTTCATGCTCTCAACCAATTCATGTACTTTTCCCGCGACAGCGCCGCCCATGTTTTGGTTTTGCTTTTGCTTCTTCTCCGCATGCTCGCTGATTCGGACCAGTTCACTGACGAAACTCTCGCCCCACCAGGCGCTCGTGTACTTGAAGACATATTTCTCGAGCTTCTTGAAATTAATTTCACGCTGCTCAGGTGACATCGTTACCGCATCGTGGATCGCACCCGCCAGTTCTTCGGTGTTCCATGGGTTGACAATCAATGCTCCGTTGAGCGATTGAGCCGCACCGGTGAACTCGGATAGGATCATGACTCCGTGACGTTTGCGTTGCGTAGCAATGTACTCGTATGAGACAAGATTCATACCATCACGAGTCGAGGAGACAAGGCAGGCGTCGGACACCGCGTATAGCGCAGTGAGCTCTTCGAAGTTGACAGATTGGTGCAAGAAGTGAATAGGCATGAATTCGACGGTACCTGAAAGGGTCAGCTGTGAGTCCAAGACTAAACATGTTTGCCACTTACCGAATTTGCCATTAATTCTGCCAACGAGTTCGTTGACCACCGCGCGTAGATTTTGGTACTCCTCGACATCTTGTCGACTAGGTACCGCAACCTGGACCAAGACAACCTTGCCGATCCATTCAGGATGCTCAGTCAAGAATACTTCCAGAGCGTGGAGCTTTTGTGGAACTCCTTTGATGTAATCCAGACGGTCAACACCAACAATAAGCTTGACACCTTCAAACTTGCGCTCCAGCACAGCGATACGGTCTTGAACCTTCTTGACCTTGAGGTTCTCCACGAACTTCTCGGGATCAATTCCAATGGGAAATGCAGCGACGGTAACATATTTCCCCTTGAACTCGACACCATTGGGCGTGGTCGGCGTTTCTCTGCAATGATATGAGCATATGATTAAATGCAGAAAATGCAGCACTTACATTATCCTCGAGCAACTGCTCAAGAAGTGTCGTGCGTAGTCGTAGGTGTGGAAGCCGATCAGATCGCAGTGCAAAACACCCAGCAGTAAAGCCTCTCGTACGGGCAGGATTCTGTAGATCTCACTGCTGGGGAATGGAGTGTGGAGGAAGAAGCCAATCTTGACGTTCTTCTTGGTGCTGCCAATCTCCTCTCGTAGCATTTCGGGCAGAAGCATCAGATGGTAGTCGTGGACCCAGATCAAATCGCCATCTTGTACGTCCTTTGCCATCGTCTTGGCAAAGAGCCGGTTGACATCTTTGTACGCAGCCCATGCTGACTCGTCGAAGGTAATCTCTCCGGGGTGGTAGTGGAAAAGTGGCCAGAGGATCGAGTCTGTTAAAGGTTAGCAAACATCGTTGCGATGGGTCCTAGAGCTCATTCGTACTGGAGAATCCATTGTAATGTCGGTCGGCCAACTCATCATCAACAAAGACCGGGACGGCGTTGTGCTCCTTCTTCAATCTCTCTACCATGGGTCGAGCTTCGTCATCGGGTACTTCCAAACCGGGCCAGCCATACCAGACGAAAGTGGTGCTCTTCGAAAGACCACTCAGGCCCGAGACAAGACCACCTGAAGACTCGCCAAACGTGTATTGTCCATCGTCGGAACGCTTGATGGTGATGGGGAGACGGTTGGATACCAGGAGCAGTCTGCCCTGGACCTTCGCCTCTTGGTTCAGTGATGACATGGTGGTAAGCTTCTCTCCCAGCGTTGCAGTTGAAAGATGGGCGATTGAGGGCGAGGGACAGGAGGATGGAGGAACAGAGCTGGTGGAAAGGTCGAAGGCAAGATTAGGAAGTGCCTTCTGGATGTCAATCAAGCTTTAATAGCAAGCGCATCTACGTCAAGATGGGAGGTGACGGTGGGGAAAGACGGTGCAAGCAAGCGCAGGCTGCGACTCGAGGGATTGGCGAGAAGTAGGTACAGCAAAGTCAGTTTACGTGGAGCGGCCGAGAGAATAGGGTATGCCAGGAGGCACTAGGTAGGATAGGGCGTGAGGCTGATGAGGAGAGAAGTCGATGGTTTTTTGTTGACAGCTCGGATTCTTGGAGCAACAACGTAAGAATGACGGAAGGCTGCAAGGATGCCGTCCCTCTGCTTCTCCAGAATTTTCCACCGTTCGTGCAGGCAAGCGAGGCCTGTCAATTCCATCCTCAGCTGCTGCATCATCGGCAGAGCTCGGGCAAGGAGCTTTTGTTCCTGGCTTAAGCCGAGCATCTGCCTGCACAACCAGCTGGACAGCAGCATGGCCATGCCCTCCGGTTCATCTTCAGAAGAGAAGAGGGAATAGCCAACATCGGAGCCAAGATAACAACAGCCTAAGGGCCAACTTCTCAGCATCGCCCGCCCGAGCGTGTCACCAGCATGGAGCTTCCCAAGCCAAGCTGCAGGGATCTGCTATAACCACAACCCCTCGGCTCCCAACATGGCATTTTCTCCCGCCCCAATTGTCCAGGCGATTCGGACCCAATCAACCGCCCACATTTCGTCCATGATACCGGTATGATGCCTTACCAACTCATGTGATGCCGCTGTTCTGGGGGAAACGTCTCGAATCGTCCGGGGCCTGGCTTTTCCTCCGAGACCCGCGTTCTCAAGCTCTTGCTGGCCTTGTGCATGCATGCAAGCAGTTGCGCGCGACACGTGCTCTTGGCTATTCTGACGTGCACCCATTACATCGGCTGGCACCTGCGCTGGGAGGCTCTCGTCACTATGATTCCCCGAACAGAGCATCCGGAACACCACTGTCACGCCCGGTCGTGGTCTCGACCATGACCTGAAATGACCGGGCATATCATCGCTATCAGCTCCTCCGTTCGGTAATATCTCTGCGCTCTAGTTCTGCCTTCTTGGTCGACGTGGAGTAGGGCTGGAACGGACAATGCTGTGCGGATTATGACGAGCGTGATGGGGCGTATGTGGTTGTACAACCGCAGGAATATCTTCGTGGGTCGGATGGAGCAGCATGAACTTGATTGAGGGAGCAAGGAGATGCAACGTCACTCACTCCCTAAAAATGGTCATGTTCTTCCCGCCTAAGAAACTTCTCCGTAAATTACTGTATGGAGATGATCGACCACAAAAGCGACCCCAGCGACGACCCAGCTAACAACCTTAATTCTTCCCCCTCAGACCAATTCACAGTTTGTCGCACAACAGCCTCTCCATACTGTTCAATTTTCATTATTTGGCAAACTCTTGTAGTTTTGCAAGCATACCAAATGATGGCCTGTCTGAACAGTGTAGTTGGCAATTGAGCTGTCCTTTGACATCGCGACCTCATTTGCCTTGGGGTAGTAAGCGTGGTTACTTCAACATTATGAATCCGTCAAAATCATGCTAGAAGTCAGGTAAACCAGTTGCTTCTGTCTATGTATAATACTCTGCTCTTGAACGCAAGAAGCAGGGAAAATCCTAATGTATACGAAGGATCTTTGCCTGAAGCTAGATTGGATAAATTTAAGGTATTTACACTTCCGTGGTGCCGGTGATGTTATTTTGAGCGTGATGAGAGAAAATATCTATCAGAGGCCAAAGTACATACTTGTTGCCGCAATTGTGGGTTCTGGGAGGCTCTCAGGTGCTGGGTTTGCGTAGATGAGGGGAATGAAAGCTAGGAATGAGTACAAAAACAGCAGAACAGAGTTTAACTCATGGTATTTGAAGTTATGATGGTTGTTCAATATTGCTGAAGATGATTAGGGGGGTATCAAATGCCTGCATTCCTAAAAGAGAATTATTCGCATTAGAAATACATAAGTAAGCAAGTACATGCTTAAGATGTCTTGTAATAGCTACCAATTTACAGACTAAGATGGAACTAGTGAAGTTTAGGTTCCAGCTATCTACTTATTATCATCAGAGAGTAATTCTCAAGAATGAGGGCGGCATCAACAGCTTTAAGAGCAAGCGGAAGAGGCAAGTGAGGCAGAGAGAAAATCAATTCTGAGGTCTAGGCAGTGGAACCCGAGGCTCCTAGATCATGTTTGCTCAGCCATCTTTACAAAGCCAAATATTCCCAGCTTCGTAATTCTCATAGCATCTCTAGAGGTTTGGACTGGAAAAAGTTAAGCGAGCAAGCTTTGGAGCAAAAGCGTGTTCAAGGCATGTAAGTCCGCGTAGGAGGATGCAATAAGCTCTAACACAAGATGATTCTCCTTGTAGCATCTTTCAAGATCCATTAAACTGATTTAAATAGGTACGATGATCTACATAGCTCCAGAAATGGATTTTTAGCAGTCACTCGAACTTCATTTCTTGTACATACTTAGAACATGTATGGATCTCTGATCACACAACCAAGTTGTCTTGGCAGAATTTTCTCTAATTTGATATTACAGTAACCTGGAATTCTCGTCAAGTCATGTTTATTGCTTGATCTTGAAAAGCAGAGGTATTGGTATTGGGGACCTTGTCAACGCTAGAGTCTTTCTGACAAGCATTCAAAACTATTTCCACACGACTACCAACTTCTGATACTGAATACTGTGGCGGAGATTCCAGGAAGTTTAAATTGGAGCTCTTTGCACGCCTCAAAGCATCCTCCTCAATCAATTCAAAGCAGGCAACGTCAACGGGATTGACGGATAGTCGCCGGCCATGTACTGCAGGCTCAGACCGGAAGCGGCCGCCGGCTCCACGTCAAAAGAAACAACCGTAAGTTCACGCGACAAAACGCGCTCAACCTGCCCTCAGCCTTGCGACAATCAATCTCCAAACGATAAGCTCACTCACTTAGTCACTTAATACGCTGCAATGGCACCATCATCGAAAGCTATAGTAGATGCGCTGAAAAAAACCACCCAAACGGTCTTCAATAGCAATGAGCGCGATGATCTCAGTGTCAGTTTGGTTCGAAGCAAGGTAGAAGCGGAACTCGAGCTCGACGAGGGATTCTTCAAACAAGCCGAATGGAAGCAGAAGAGCAAGGATCTTGTCAAGAGCTATGTGGTTTGTATTCTGCAATCTTGTTTTGGACGCCTGAATGACTGATATTCGTAGGACGAATTGGTTCAAGCTGAAATAGCACCGAGTTCACCAATCTCACCTCCTAAACCCGCACCGAAACCTGCGAAAGCAAAGCCTGCGAAGAAAGCTGCGCCAGCACCTGCAAAGAAGGGTGCAAAGAGGGCTGCGGCAGAGCCCAAGGCACGGCCAGGAAAGCGACAGAAGAAGGCAGATACACCTTCTGAATCCGAAGAGGAAAGCGAACTGCCTGCGGACGAGGAATCCTCGCTTTCCGAGTTGAGCGACTCCGAGTCCGACGTTCCCAAGAAGTCAAAGAAAGCTGCGAAACCCACGACTAAGGCACCAGCGAAGCGACAGTCAAAAAGCAAGGCGAAGGTAGTAAGTGAGTCGGAAGAGGAGGAAGAAGTCGAGGTTAGCGAGCGAGGAAGCGGGACGGACTCACCACCGAAGAAGAGCAGCAGACCGACAAAGTCGAAACCCAGTTCCAAGAACACGGTGGGCTCAGAAGAAGAAGCCGAAACTGCTGCTCCCGCGAAAAAAATCACAAAGAAGCCAGCTTCGGAGGCCCAGTTAGAGCAGTCCAATGATGAGGATGCTTCTGGAAGCGAATTGGCAAAGACCGAGGCAAAACGGGCAGACGAAGCAGAAACCAGGGCCAACGACTCCGATTCTTCTGAAATGTCAATCGTCCTAGATGAACCACCACCTAAAAAGCGTGCATCCAAAAAGTCGGGAGAAAGTAAGCCCCCGAAGGCCAGCAAAGCCAAGGCTAGCAGCAGTACTGTAACAAAAGATCTCAGTCCACAAGAAGTTGAAATGAAGACACTACAAGCACAATTACGCAAGTGCGGCGTGACCAAGATCTGGCAGTTTGAACTGAAGCAGTTCGGGGACGATAACAACAAAAAGATTCGGCATTTGAAGGAGATGCTAAGGGATGTGGGAATGACGGGACGTTTCTCAGAAGCAAAGGCGGCGGAGATCAAAGAGATGAGGGAGTTGGCTGCGGACGTAGAAGCTGTGACACAAGGAAATGAAAATTGGGGAACGGGAGGCAGGTCGAGAAGGAGTGCGGGAACCCTGAATAGGAAGGTCGTCAGAGATGATAGTGACGAGGAGGAGAGTGAAGAAAAGCTAGAACAGGAAGACCGGGCTGCCAAAGTGAAGCAAGATTTGGCATTCTTGGACGATGAGAGTAGTGATGATGACTGAGGCCTGCGTTTGCGTCTTGTTTATGTACACCATGATCATAGTTATTGTAACAGTAGAGTATCAAACGTACACTGCAAAATTTACTTGTAAGCAGTCCCCATCTCGATATGTGCGTGGAACCAGGCCTGGAGCTGTGTTTAAACAAAAGCAGCTCTTCGAAGTGCCGACACCAAGTCTTTCTCAAGAGATGATTCTAGAATCTAGTATCTCCTGAAAATCCCTTGCCCACCAAACCGTCTTCTGGTCCTCTTTCCGTCCAGGCAGATGTTCCTCGTGAAAAGTACTGACATGCTCAACACCAAGCCCAATCCTCCGCAGCGTCTCTATCAAATTACTCCCCGGTTCAGTATCAGCCATGACCAATCCCACATCGGCCTCCAGCAAGCACTCCAAATCAGTAGTCGAGTCGCCAACATAGAAACACTTTCCACCGCTAGATCCGGCTTCCTCTCCCTCACTTCTACTCTTACTCAGATCCCCCCTCCATCCCCGAACAACATCTCTCATAACACGCACCTTATCCTCCGAGGTAGCGATAACCTCGCCATCCGCCTCGGGGCCATAGATCATCCCCGTCTGGGCATCAATGGAATTAGCCAAGATCTCCACCCCATCCAAGCTCTCACCCCCGTCCTCTTCACCCGCCTCCTCCCTCCCGGGCACGGGATTATGACCCAACACAGCAGCCTCCAGGACCCCACGCACGAACCCCCGCGAAAAGTTCACAGAGAGAACACAGCATTTCGGCCGACGCGGCTCGTCCTCGGCGCCATCCGGCCTCGCAAGCAAGTCCCAAAGCTGCGTGACGCCCTTCCGGATCAGCACATCCCCAGTCGCGACAGCAGCGCGGCCGAATCCGCGCCACTCCCTTCGCTCGATGCCGCGGAAGATGTGCTGGCTCCCAACGCGCGCGAAGCTCGCGCGCTCCACGCCCCTCAGGCTTCGCAGGAAGTCACGCTCCTGAGGTACGGAGACTCGGCTGGGTTTAGGGGGCTGGGTAGATAGGTGTGCTGTGTAGGAGCTGGTGTATGCGGAGAGGATGGTCTTGTACGCTGATGTGAAGTCTTGGGGGTTGGAGCGAGCGGGCGAGGATTGATAGCTGAGAGCGTGTTTGAAGAGAATGTTGATGGTGTCGCTCTTGGTTATCGTCCCGTCGAAATCGAGGATTATGAGAGGTGGGAGGGAGATTGGTCTCATGGTTCTTTTCCCTTGTCTTTTGGACTCGATTGTTGCCCGTCGCGCTTGACGGGGGGAGGGGGAGGGACTGTTTCAGTGGCAATGTCCACTACTGAGTCTTGGAATATCGTGGTGGGCAGCCGTGGTAGCTATATTTGAGGGTTTGCAATTGATAGGCATTCGAATGGATACCTCAGATAAAAAGTTCTTTAAATGCTCTATCTTATAACCGGCACGCAGTAGTTGAGTCGTATTTATAAGTTGACTACCAGTTACGCCTCTCCCTGACGAAATAGAAATTCTAGAATCTCTTTGTGGTGCTCTTTTGTAGTATTCTGGTCTGTCGCTCTCTTACGGAATTCGAATCAACAGCAACGTCAACACCTGTAGAATGAGCACACGACCAAACCCCACTCTTTGTTGATACTAGGAACTTAGAATCATAGAAGAGTAGACCCGGTATGTATAACAATGTTGATGCTAGGTAACTTTTTTGAGAAGCGATCCTACTTTTGCTAACTGCCTACCTTTGACATGAAGTCGACCATGTTCCGAATGTTGAACATGATCACGTGATAGTATAGCACCTGGTGGAAGAACTGTACCTCTCCGTCGTCAATGTATCATGCAAGGAAGGGTGGTAGAGAAATACGTATAGCAGCACTAGGTGATTATGCTTGCATATCGTGATTTGGATATCTCTCTCGTCTTTAAGCAAGTGCTGCTGGGCATGGCACCAGATCTCTCTAGATATGCCCCCTTCTGTACTTGATAGGCACGAAGAGACCCGAAGGAGATTTTCTCCACCCGCCTTTCTAGACCACACGACGCACCTCTAAGTTTAGAACGAACAAATTGTACGTATTGAGGCGCTTAAGCGAAAGCGCCGCAGTGATTGGTGATGAGATATTTCGAAAGTTGTCCTACAGGAAAGGTAGCAAAAACTCAATCTTGCGCATCAAGAATCACATTGCGCCTGAGTGAAATATTTTGACTTATTTGCTAGTTGTGGTAACAGGCTAAAAATGGCGAAGTCAGGAAGGGTTGGATGCGATCGCGGGGTTTAACCGCTTGCCTGGCTGAAGGTGCTAGTAGGAAGAGAGCACATAGGTATTGTCTCGAGAAGTGTTATGAAGAAGTCGCTGATAGGTATGCATTCTTGTCTATGTGTACCGAGTAGATAGTCGACAGGATATCAGCAGCAGAGAAGTCGATTCAGTGACATGCCACGGTTCACAAAAGAACTGTGAAAACCGTCCGTCTGCCTTAAGATATCTGGCCTGCTTCTGTTTGTCCAGGATACGACCTTGGCTGCTGAATTTGTTGCATCACTTAAGACTTGTTGTCATTCGCAGATTTCTCTACCCTGTCACTTCCGGCATTCCCGGTGCTTTCGGACGCTTCAAAGCTCGCAAGCAGATCGTCGATCTTTTTTTCCAGGCTTGTGAGGTTTGCTTCCAGGACCTGCGCCGTCTTCTCTCCTCTACACGGCGAAAACCACCGTCAGCTCATGTTCTGCATGCCTTGAAAGTGGACTGGGTTTGGTTGGATGTTAGAATAAAAGAAAAACAGCGCCTTCAAACTTTGGAAGGCCCTGCGGGATCGCAAAGCACCCAATGTGACACAGGGATCAATTTCCAAACGAACCGTCTTCCTCGTAGACCCGAAGACGAAACTGTGAGACGCAGAAGCTGACAAAAGCAAATGGTAACAGAGGACTGCATGAGGCCCAGATTGAAGGAGGACCCATCGGAGGCAATGTCAACAGTCCATTGCAGAAGACGATCGAGATGGTGGTCACTATGTAATTGTCATGACGTAAATAACTTACCGAGCGAGGTCTTTGAATGCCTAGACGATGTCCCAAGTTAGCTGAGGTTCGAAGCAGTACCAAGGGAGAACCTCCGAGCAAAGCGGGGGGTACGGAAGTCGCTCCGCCTCTTGAGAGACCTGAAAACCACATCATGCACAGAGAGAGGAAATGGCTCGCCATACCTGTGCAAGATCTGCATCTGACACGGCTCCTTGCTGCTCCTTATTCTCAGGTACAGCGCCGTTGGTGCTTGAGGAAGCCATAGTGACAGTGCTATGATGAGGTCGAGCGGAACCAAGCTGAAGGGCACAATGGTCACAATGGATTCATGTGCACCAAAAGAGTGACAATAAAGATGGATGTCAGAGTGCCTTGTTCACGTGGAGGCAGAATAGCGTAACACGGACCGCTGGTGCAGCGAACAAGATAGGCATAGTCCGACGATCGTGCCTTAGGTGTCTGCGCCCAAAGGAGGAGCCGAGGGGCGTCACACGAGGCAAGGCCCTTCCGCTTGCTCAACCACGGACATGCACAACGGCGCTTGGTGCCGATTTGTTCCATGGGAAAGACACAAACTCGATGTAACGGATATGATTCCAGGCGTGGTCGAGGTCCAGATTGGTAGAACCCGATCAACCTGGATCGTGGCTGATGCTCTTCCGATGGGATCGGGCGGAACGGTTCTAGACTGTCTATCCCTCCCAGTTGCTTCATGCTCACCGTCCTCGGTACCTACAGTAGCATCTCAAGGACTACCTGTAGCCTCCAGAAAGCATCTAGGGAACGCCTCTCCGAGCCCATTCAGCATTTTGTTTTCAACTCCACAAGGAATACCGGCGTGCAAGTGCCTTGGCCTAGACTTGTTAGCTCAGCCATGTCATGCAAGCCTTCGGGAAAGTTCTCCAGGCGCGGGCGCATTGAGAATGTGATATGCGTCTTGCGAATGGAAACATGCCAATCCTGTAACCTCGTCAAAAAAGGCCTGCAGGTAGTTAGTTGATCTGGAGACGGCGACTTTACGAGAATTCGAATCTCGATCCGCCACGTGATTATGCACCTGCATGCCGTGGCCTTGAGTCAGGGCGTCGGCGACATGCGATTTGCTGCTGAAAATCCTTCCAACTTTGGCATGCGAGAAGGTGGCATTGTATAACCATATTTCAAGGAGGTTGCTGCATCATCACAAAGGGGACATTTTTCACAATGATACTCTAGCAAAGAATGGCTTTAGCACTGTATTCCTTGATTGTATGTATTTTTGTACAAATGATGGAAAGCATGGAAAATGCCAATTGAGGTACGAATGATATCTCAAACAGGTTAGGTGACTGATCCCGGACCCAGCGACTAGGAAGGACGAAAAAAGACTGGTGCTTGTATTGGGAAGTCTGCGTGGAATCGCGTTCCTGGATGCTAGTGCCAGCCCAGCATGATCTTTGACATCCGACTCCGCCCTGGCAAAGTCTACGGTATAACCCAGGCAATCTTGCCAACACTGGTCCACACGGTCGCACGTCGTCGTCCGGAACATGTGGGATGGTCGGTCTCTTCCGACGGAGACTGCTTTGGCGTGCCGAGCTGTCGCAGGTGATGCTAATGCTGATGCTGATGTTGATGTTGATGTCGATGTTGATGCTGGGGTGAAGAGGTGGCACTTGATGCTAGGGATGCATGCAGCGGCGTCGGTCAATACGGGAACGCCTGTGTCAGTGATAGAGGAGGGCGTGTGACCGCGCCAAGCCGGGGTCGTCGTCCAGCGCTGTTTGATGGCTTTTGCCGGGGCCGATAGGGCTACACCGCTAGTTACTCGAGCCCGCCCAGCGCGCCCCAGGCTGTACTGTAGCACCGCCCGCCTTGTACTCCAGTGCCCGTGGCCCAGCACTCCCTGTCCGCTACCTTGCACAGCACCAGAAAAGCCGAACCCACTCTCCGTATACTTTTTGCATGACGCTGCACTTCTGCTTCTTTCTGCTGCCCTCTGACGCCTGCTGCCCGTCACCGACACGGCGGCCTTGTGCTGCCTGCTTCCATCTCCTCTAGACCGTCCCTTGTCGAGTCCGGACTGCCCTCTGTGTCTGTAGCTGCGATCTTATCTGCCTTACTTTACCTAAACAACGCATAGTCCATACCTTCCATCCCATCATCATCATCATCATCTCCATCATATATGCCCACGCCTTGTTCGCTTGTCGGTCCAACGATCGCCTTAGATGCCACGGAATCTGCGACCTTCCACACGAGTCGCATCTCCCATCTCGAGCCCAACCCCAATTTCGATCGACATGGATGTTTATGAGACCTGACCTGAGCACCTAAACCTTCTCTAGTGGTCTGTCGAGCTGTATGGATCCTTAGCTCCTCCGCTCACTCGTTCCTTCAGCATCAGCATCCAGATTCCCATTATTCTTTGACCTCGTTTTTCTCTTTTCCCTTCCTGCACTTCTCCCGGGCATAAGCAACAAAGACGCCCACACCTTTTATTCGCCTTTTAATTTCTTTCCTCGGCCTCTGCCAAGTCTACCATCGACTATCTCCTGCTCCTCCGTCGCCGCTCAGGATTCGAACTTGTCCATCCGCTATCTGATCCTGTTCCGATCTCTCGTCGAAGCTGCACCACCTCCACCACCACCACCACCACCACCACGACAACCACCGCTGCCGCTATCCTGCAAATCCAACACACCGTCACCATTCCCCCATTGTTCTGGCCCACAGATCCTCTTTTCGGGACCCGATCAATCTCATCGTCCAGCACTTCGCCGAAAAGATCGACGCTGCGCATCTGTATCTACCTCCGGTTGGTCCCATATTCTCACAACAATCCATCTTCACTTAATCCCACCCCTCCATATGCGCCTTCCTACAGCTCCAACCTCACTGCTTTCATACATGCTCGAACCGATACAGCTTTTACAAGATCTCGCAGCGCATACACTATATTTGTGCTATTGTATTGTAGGCTTGCCGCTAACACTTGTCTCCCAAAGGGAATCCTTCCGCCGTGCTCAACTCTTGCCTCGTCTTACCCGTCTTTGCTATCGACAATACCCTCGCCACTCCCACTACGAGTCCTTCCTCCATTTTGAACCTGCGAATCAATAGAGCCTCCACGTCGAGATAAAATACCCAACTGCACGACCAGCAACTCCTACTAGGTCACTTGTTATACCTGTGGGCTGCCGTTCCCGTGGATCCACCCCCAGATACTTCGTGACCAAGTCCTGCGACGTCTACATCGGTCTTGAGCAGATTATTGCAACGCAGGGAAACTACAGATATTCATGCGCTTTACTTGTTCTACACCAGAATCCCCAAATTGGCTCCAGGCCGGACGGAGAGCATATTGGTACAGGAGTGAAGCCCAACCAACCCAAGGGCTTCGCGGAGGTGTGCTATATATAGAGCTGCATAGCTACGCTCTGCTCATAAAAAGTTCCTCCCCCAAATCCCTGGACGATTGGCTCCAGAATACGCCCGCTGTATGACTGAACTGGGAGAGATATTCGCGGAGCTGGGCATCTCGCAATATCTGAATGAATTTGTTGAGCAAGGCTTCGACACGTGGGACACGATCTTGGATATTACTGAATCGGACTTGTAGGTTAGGAATCACTGCAGCCCAGAATATTCTACTGAACAATTTTACAGCGACGCGCTCAATGTGAAGTTAGGCCATCGTAGGGTACGTAGTTCGGAATCTGCCGCCAGGCCGTGGAATTAACAAGGAAGTAGAAAATCCAGAGGAAAATTGCGCAGTCAAGAAACCTGTCATTGGACAGGGCTCTGACCTCACCCAGCAGGAATACTCCCAGCGAGGACCGACCAGCCGATGAATCAAAAAATAGCAGTCATAGAACAGACGGTAAAGATGGAAGTGCAGTAGTGCAAGGAGCAAAGCGCAAGTACAGGCGACATCCAAAGGTACACAGTCTCGAATGTCTTAATGATGAATTTATACTGACTTGCATAATTATAGGCTGACGAAAATGCTCCAGAAAGGCCTCCTTCAGCATACGTTATATTCTCTAATAGTGGGTGGAATTACTCTCAGAACGCTGATATAGAAAGCTGACTCCAATAGAAATGCGTGAGGATCTCAAAGGCAGACACCTCTCATTTACAGAAATTGCCAAGTTAGTCGGAGAGCATTGGCAGAATCTGTCTCCTCAAGAAAGAGAACCTTTTGAACAGCAAGCTTCTACTGCAAAGGAAAAATATAACAACGAACTAGCCGAGTATAAGAAGACTGAACAATACAAGGAATACTCGCAATACCTGATAGAGTTCAAGACAAGGCAGGCGCAGCAACAACAACAACAACAACAGCAGCAAAGCGCCGACACAGACAATGCAAAAAGACCCAAGCTGGAAGCTCACCCTAGCACAAACAGCAACAGTAGCGGCGCAAGTGTATCTGCTAGCGAATCGTGGCCTGGACGAAGGCGTGTCAACTCGGCGGCTACAACTGGATCTTGGCCGCCTTCAGGACGACAATTATCAACTCCACATTCGCCCGGAACGTTGAAGATGAATATAGCTCACGCACCCGTCTCTTCACCCTCGCTTCAGCCAAATGCAGCCTCTCCCACAGTTCTTCCCGGCTACAGAGAGTCGCAGTACGGCGATGCGCAACAAGCACTTCCTTGGAGAGAAGGCCAACGTGATGAGACTGCTTCAATCCCGCGAAATTCGCCGCGAGCCATGGACAACGCCGATGTGCGAACAAGCTTCGTTGGTAAACACCAATCTCGCTCAGACAACCTCAATATTACCGGAGCTCTGCAGCATGCTCATCGCACTGGTGATAACCATCCTCCACCATCATTAACTTCCGAGTTGACGTCTGGAACAACAAGATCATCTGGATCATCTACGAGTACGAGCTCGTCCTTCTTCAACCCAAGGACTCCCATGGATCCTAGCGGAGAACGAGCGTTACCCATTCCAACGTTGTATCCGCAGAAGTCTTACGAGAATCAATTGCCTCCGCTCCGGGCAACCCAATCATCAATGATCGGTGCGCAAAGTTCTCCACATGGTATGTCGTCATCTTGAAGGCAGACTTGTCTCAATTATATCTCAATAAATATTCGTGCTAAATTGATCACAGGAATTCCACCCATTATGGACTTCCCAACCGCAATGGCTCCCATGCGAGGACATGCGGCGAACACGGTTGGAGGAGCTGGGCAGTCCTCGCTACCTACAAATTCACTAGAGGATATTCCGCTGGACCCCGTCAGTGCGCTGCTGAAGGCAGGGGAGATTGTCGATCGAAATAGTCGGAACTGGCGATCTCAAATGGAGGAAACGCGAAGAACGTGACCTCTAGTTTGGAAGTGATATTCTTTCTTTCTGCGTTAGATGCGTCCCAAAACATATGCTTCGAATATGATGGATTGTCGGCGGCGTTTCGGAGTACCCAACTACCATTTGCATGATTCCCCAATGGCTTATATTGCTTCATATATAATCCAAAGAGTTTATTGGGTTCTGAGACTGGCGTACTAAATTAAGGACGCCAAATTGTATGTACTACGACATCGCAATTGGACATAACAATTGATGACCTGGATCGCACAGGCTGCTGTTGCTCAGTGAACTGGATGTCAGGCTACCAAAAATTAGTGGAGGCGGAGAAATCTCCGCAGACATAGGAATCTATATATTTTAGATCGCATTGAGCGAAAAAGGCATGGCACCTCAATGAAACAACGCCTTCCGCTACTGTAGAAGTCAAAACACAAATTTTGGGGAGGGACGGGCTGGTCTCAGAACAAGCGATGAGCTAGAGACGAAGACTAAGCCGGCTCTAAAGCTCTGTTTTCAGTCCCTTGTAGGTTCCAGCTCTTCCTATGTCAAAGCCTCGACGGGCGAATTGAAAGTCCCTGTTGATCCAAGTAGTGTTATACGGCTTTTACGTTAATGGTTATCAATGTTTTCTCATCATGGCGCTAGACCTGGTGTGGCGAATTCCATGCCACGTAGGAGAGAGTACAGTGTATCGCGCCCTAAGTAGCGGGCATAGCCCCTTTGGTTTATTCCCGCTGCTTGAAAGCGACAAATGACCTAGTCAGCATCCTCCTGACTCTCGAGGGTACGGAGAATATTCTTTTTGACGACTCACCCTCCTTACCTCAAGATATTGACTTTTTAGTGACCCCCTTCGCGTCGGCCTACTTTCCGACTTTCCTTATTCTTGATGTTGGATGGGCTTGAGATAAGGGGTTCCGAGATAGACCGCCCCTACCTTTTTTGGGGGGGACGCGGAGTTTTGACCATTTCTCATATGGCAATCATGCATGAATCCCATGCTGCCATCTGCACATATGCATCCGAGGCCTGCATGGCATTCTTGGTACCTCTGGGATTCCCGTTTGCTATTGTGTACTCGTACTCGCCGTGGGTCTTTACATTTACTCAGTTCCTTATTTACATATCCCCAGGGCCTATGTAGTATCATGTATTTACATCAGTTTTTTGATATTGATGCCCGATACTAGGAAGTATCACGGCAGAATCGGAAGGATTCGTGATTCTTGAATTGAAGTCCGTAAGGGAATCCGTACTAACTTACATATATTTTTCACAGATGTTGGTGGTGAACACTACCTTTTCTTCTCTCCAAGAATCCTTAGTTCCTTGCCTGTAGGATACTGAAATTGACAAGGCTGTCAGAACTGATTTACTTGCAACATATCAGGCCCCCTACCAGCGTAATCCTGTTCGACTGGTCCTACGTTTGAGCTGCGAATGATGGACAAATTTGTTAAGCGTTCTCATTCAAAGCGAGCGTCTCATGCTTCGTCAGATAGCCGCCTCGATAAGGAGGCGACCCCTCATCACAGAGGGGTTCTATGCGAGCGGTGAACCTAATCTAGAGTTTTCTGCCAACCCACGCCTTCGTTGTAGCTTTTTCTCTCTCGCATTTCCCCCTAGTTGATCCACTCTTCCAGCTTATGTTTGACGTGTGCTTATTCTGAAATCCCTCGTTGATTTGGCTTGTGTGTTTCTTCTCACAGTCTCCTCGTTGTTTTCTGCTGCACTTTTCTCGCATCGTTGTCAAAGATGGCTGGCCTCGAAGCAATCAAGTATGAGCGGGGCACGCTTGATGTCCTGGATCAACTTAGACTTCCCCATGAGACACATTTCGACAGGGTCAGCACCTGTGAGGAAGCCTTTGACTGTATCAAGGCTATGCGGGTTCGAGGTATTTCGACAAATTTGTAAAAGAGCGATAACCTGAAGCTAACCCACGCTCAGGGGCACCCGCAATTGCAATTGTAGCGGCACTCGCGTTGGCCGTGGAGCTGGAGAAGCAGACAGATGGTTAGCAGGCCCGGCTAACCATGGAACCATTCTAAACATCTTGCAGGCTGTACTAAGAAGGAAGATCTTGTTAAGTACATCAACCATAAGCTCGACTACCTTATGGGAAGCCGTCCTACCGCGGTCGATCTCTCGAATGCCATCAAGCTCCTTAAGCAAGTCACTGCTGTAGCTGCTGCTGCGAAGACTACTGGCTCAGATGATGAGGCTACTGCTTGCAAAATCGTTCGAGACGCTTTCATTACAGCTGCAGAGAAGATCTTGGAGGATGATCTCACTACAAACCTTGCTATTGGGAGATACGGCGCAGAGTACCTTAGACGGCAGCAAATGCCTGTAACTGTATCACAGGATGAAGATGCCGAGCTGAAGCTCTTTACAACAAGCCCACCCGGGACACAAGGAGCTGCAGATAAGACTTACCGGAAATTGAGTGTCTTGACACACTGCAACACTGGGTAACGTGCCTTTGTAGCTTTGTCAAAACCCCTTGTTAATTCTCCGAACAGCTCACTGGCTACATCGGGACATGGCACAGCATTAGGTATAATTCGCAGTCTCCACAAAATGAACTACTTAGATCACGCGTACTGCACGGAAACCCGGCCTTATAACCAGGGCTCCCGACTTACAGCATACGAGCTCGTCTACGAGAAGATTCCTGCCACCCTGATCACGGACTCGATGGCCGGAGCGCTCTTCCAGAGACTAAAGCAAGAGAAGAATATCTCGGCTGTTATTGTAGGCGCTGACAGAGTGGCACGAAACGGTGATACAGCGAATAAGATTGGAACGTACAGTCTTGCTGTGCTCGCCAAGCACCACGGCATTAAATTCGTTGTCGCAGCACCAACAACAAGCATCGATCTTGAGACTGAGTCTGGAGAGTTTATCAAGATCGAGGATAGAGCTAAGACAGAACTGACCCAGATTACTGGTGCCGTGGTTGACAAGGACGGCCACGTGGATGTGAGCAAGTCTACCCGGGTTGCCATAGCATCACAAGAGATTGATGTTTGGAATCCTTCATTTGACGTCACTCCACATTCATTGATCGATGCTATTATCACTGAGAAGGGAGAGGTAGTCCGCAGTGCTAGCGGGACCTTCAACTTCAAGAATATCATGCCTCAACGCTGGCGGGCACAAGTCGAAGGCAATGGAGAGTCCGGAGATGGCGGGTTAACGACGCCAGCGCAGAGCGAGGACATGCAGTTTAAGATGGAGGGCATCTGAGCCTATTTAGCATCTGCAGCATACCTAAATCAAGATTTAGATCTAGATTGCGTGTTTGGATGGATGCAATTCTCTTATTCTCACTCTGGTACGACTTTTACGACCAAATTTTGGATTATTCTTATTTTCATATACTTATGTTGTGTATCACACCTTAACGTGAGAGGATACCAAGGGGCCAGAAAAGAAATTGTTCGCTGAAGGGTAGGGGGAATACTCAAAAACGTTGCTCGTAAGGCAAGTTTTGTGTAGCTAGATTTCAACATGAAGACTTGAGTAGCAGTACACCTCGAATACATTTTGCAATAACTACTGTCCTGTACCCAAATCCAAAATTTGTGACTAGGGAATTGCTTTTTGTGGGGAGTGCTCTCGATTGCGTTCGTTTTGGACACCGTTCACGGGAGGTGTCACCTTGACGCCTGTGCAAATCTTCCTTTTAAAAACCTCGCCATTCCAACAATCAAATCCTCCTCTATAATCCCTTCCTGCCACGTAATCCCAATCACCAGGTCACCTCCCTTGACACCTACGACGTTACAACCAAAAGACGGGCCTGTCACCATCCCGCATTGCGTGAACAGCAGCTTCTCCGCTCGCAGCTTGCTTGGTTCCTGCTCTGGAGTCGGGAGTTCAATATCGCCCAAATTGGAGAGCTCGTAGGTATAACCCCTCTTCTTCATGCTCTCTTCACAGAACTGGCCTAGGTCCCTGATCTGCGAGATATCCCTCAGCATGGTCGGACCGTCGAGCAAGACTCTCGCTGTCTCCCGCTTCAGGTCGGCTCGGAACTGCTGGCTTATCTTCTGGATGATCTGCTCTTCCTCCGCGACTGTTTTCGCGGGGCGGCGAATCTCTTGGACTAGCTCCTCGTCCCAGTTGCTGTCGATGCTCGACATGTGGTTCACCATCTCAGCTGCTGCGCATCCCGTGAAGCGACGGAGCGAATATGGCGTTCCGGATTTGAACCCTCGCGCTGATGGGATGTGGAGTGACAGATAGCTGACGAGTAAACTGTGGATGTAGCCTGTGAGTGAGACCCCAAGCCGCGTGCGGATTTCTGTAAGTGAATCTAATTGGTGCCGTGGGACGGTGAGGAAGTGTGCTCGGGAGATAAAAGTTGATAGCGTCGGCGGATTCGCTGCCCATGGAGTAAACGTTGATGGAGGAGGGCTTGTCTCCGGGATGGAGCTCTGTTCTTTTGATAGCATGATGGAGCGTTCAACAGGCACCGGCGCCGTTACTGTTTGGGGCACTTTGACAGGCCATTCAGAATTTACGATCCAGTTAGTCTCGGGCTTTGCGGAAGCAGCTCCTTCGAGTAAGAAGCCAAGAAGACTCTGATGGAACGCCGTTGCACTCATCCCGTCGCAAATAGCATGATGGGATACTAGGATCAGATCAACAACTTTCGAGTCTTCATGCCTCAGCATCAATAGTTTCCAGGCTGGAGAGCGTTCTTGGTCTGTGAATAATGTTTGATGCGCCTTTCCCATCAGGGCGGCAAGTTCTTCGTCGGGAGATTGACCACGATCACAAGCGTGCTCTTCAACCACGCTAGACCAGTTGATTGCCTCAAGGCGGGTGAAATATGCTTCTCCCGATTCGGGGTCCAGATCTGTGATTCCATGACAGAGATTCGGGTGTCGTAGGATGTTCTTTGCCAAGGCGAACTTCAGGATGCTCAGGAATGAGTCAGGTGGTAGCGAGTTGTGCAGACGGCAAGCTATGGCGCATGAACGGTATTGGCCATAGGTGTGTCGTGCGGCATAGTACGTGCCCAGCAACCCTTTGTGATCATCAGCAGGATCCACGCCATAAGTTGGAAGAGCATGTGCTTCTGGTAGCTAAAAATGATAGGAGCAAAATGAGACGCGTTGAAACGAATTGGCTCGGCCGGAAAGGCTCAACAATTGAGATATACAGTAGCGAAGGCGCCTTATGATCTTTGGAGACTGCTCCAGTACTTATGATCGCAAAGCTCAGGTTGGATGGGGTTTCATGGCTACGAGCACTTCTCGCGACCAGAAAGTCCGACATATAAAAACTTGCAATCAATGAATAAAGCCAAGATGAGTACGAGAGGTAGACGAACCAGCCGGTATCTTTTCCACCGTCGACGCCATAACTACACGGACAGAAAGAGACGATAGAATCAGAGCAAAACAATTGAATCCGGAGCCAGGAAAGAGGTGACTCAAAATTTAAATAAGAAGGAAAATTTGGTGAGGTGTATCTAACCTCTAAAGGTATGTAATTGCTGAAGGCCGGCAAGCAGCGGCAGTATGACTCCAAAGTGGGAGGAGAGAACTCTCGAGCCGCCCCGGCAGAGCAACACCACAGAGCTCAGACAAGCATGGGCACAACAACCTCATCAAAGAGGACCCCGTCCCCTGCTTCGCTTGAGAAAAACACATGATGAGCTGCCTTTCATAGCGGCGTTGGGGAAATCTTGGTACTTTCTTGGTGTTGTTCGCAGGGCGTGGTCACGTTTCATCCGACACCGTTGCCGATGCCGCTCTGTACTTAGTTCTAGGAAGCACAATGCACACCCTCCCACCTTGACCTTCTTCCTATCAACAATTGCGTTGACTCATATTTCACCCACAACTCAATTGATTCCCCGCCCTACCAACAAGAATCTTATCTTTGCCAAATACACAACATTGCTCCGGAACGACTCTAGACCAACTCCATCCGGCCCATTCACCGCCTATCCTTCTAGTCCGGGTGAGTTATGGAGAAACACCTACATCAATGCATTCGTGGACTAACCAACTGACAGGAGCACTCCGCGGATCGAAGTCTCAGTCCAACCATGGCATCTACTACGGGAACTGTTCCGTCAATGAGTGATCTCATTCAAGCTGGTGCCAACGATCTCAAGGTTGAGATGAAGGCTGATTCTCAGCTTCAAGACTTGGATGCCTCAAAGCTTCACATCACTCAGTCAACTTCTCTTCGAGAAGTTCCAGAACCGAACTCTGAGGGAGTCTGGGGTTCTAAGCAATGCTCTGATCATGTACGTGTCAACAGTCCTGCTAAATTTTCGGATCGGATTGTATTGAAGTTGAAGAGCCAGCCTCTGTATACAGATCCGGCGATGCCGTATGGCATTAGATAGATCAGATTTGGCAAGAAACTCTGCTAACACGACCTTTCAGATGATTAAAGTTATTTGGACAGCGGACCATGGATGGCACGCGCCGGAGATCGTACCATATGGCCCACTGACCATGATGCCCACCGCTTCGTGTCTGCACTATGCTACATCATGCTTCGAAGGCATGAAGGTCTATCGGGGATTCGATGGCAAGTTAAGGCTGTTCCGGCCAGACCGGAACTGTGGTCGCTTGGTCACCAGTTCTTCTCGCCTAGCATTGCCAGCTTTCGACCCTGTCGAGTTAGAGAAGCTGCTGAAGGCTTTCTTGGGATTGGATGGCCCGCGTAAGTGTTCCTGGCTCTCGGCTCTCGTACTTGGCTTACTCAGAAATAGGTTGGCTGCCCAAGTCCCAAGCTGGAAACTTCCTCTACATTAGACCCACCATCATCGGCAATGGCGAGGAGCTTGGCGTTCAAGTTCCAGCGGAGGTTATGCTGTTCGTTATCGCCGTCCCGTGGCCCGATCTCTCCACCGGTCAAAAGCCAGGCGCACCGCCCAAAGCCCCAGGTCTGAAGCTTCTCGCTTCGAAGGATGACATTCGTGCATGGCCAGGAGGCTTTGGATATACCAAGGTCAGCGCCAATTATGGACCTGCTTTCTTGAGTCACATGGAAGGTCGGAAGCGAGGATATGATCAGATCTTGTGGTTGTTTGGTAAGGACTTCCAGGTTACAGAGGCTGGAGCTTCCAATTTCTTTGTGGTCTGGAAGACCAAAGAGGGCAAGACAGAACTTGTCACAGCTCCCTTGACCGACAAGATTATCCTCGATGGTGTCACACGAAGAAGTGTTCTCGAGCTTGCGAGGGAGAGACTATCAGCCAGCTCCAAGGACTTGCCGGCTGGCGTCGAGCCTCTGGACGTCGTTGAGCGGACGTTTTCTATGCTGGAGGTTGAGGAAGCCTGGAAGGAAGGTCGCCTGGTCGAGGCTTTTGTAGCCGGAACTGCTGTAAGTTGTACACAACACTCATATGCCTACCCGTCGCTAATGTGCCACAGTACTTCATCACCCCTGTTTCCGCAGTCAACTTCAGGGACACCGAGATTGAGATCCCGATGTCGAATGGCGACAGTGGTAAGTATACTGCTATCGTCAAGGACTGGCTCTATGATATCATGTATGGCAAGGTCCAACATCCTTGGGGAGTCATCATCGAAGAGAAGGAGTAGAGGTTCCAGGGTACATAGAATTGGGCCCGTAAACATTAGACATAC
Source organism: Coleophoma cylindrospora (assembly GCA_003369665.1). Classification (NCBI taxonomy): domain Eukaryota; kingdom Fungi; phylum Ascomycota; class Leotiomycetes; order Helotiales; family Dermateaceae; genus Coleophoma; species Coleophoma cylindrospora. The sequence goes on along the minus strand of PDLM01000005.1, from coordinate 1,039,413 downwards.
ACGAAATAGAATCTCCCATCTTCAACCTAGCTTGCCGTATTCCGTTTGCTCGCTTTACTTGTCAATTGATCACATTGTTTTAGACGGAGTTGAGTGACACTCTATCACATTGACAAATATTACCTACAGCCACATACATTGTAGGGCAAGCCAGTGTTTCGTATTGAGGGATAAAATAGAATGGCTGAACAATCTCGGTAGAAGCATACAAATGTTTCACTTGAAATAGATGTGCAGACATTGGGAGAGGAAGATCTACAAGATCCCTACCAGCTCCTTACTCCTCCGGCAACAGGGTCCAGCACTAAGCGCGAGTTGTCCTTAACGAACCATAGAGGCACGACCGACGGCACACTAGACCTCAGCGACCCCTCGTTCCCCACTACCGCTGTAAAATAAGTAACACGGTGTACGCCGCCGCCATTTGCAACGGGAAGCGTAGAGAATCTCCTCTACCGCTCCTTTGCCCAACTCCAATCCAATCCACCCTCTTCCCATACCTCCCTTCAAAATGGCTGGAATCTACCCTCCTCTCGCCGAGCGTCCTATCGCCAACACCATCTGCCTCTTCGATGTGGACGATACCCTCACTCCAGCACGCCGCGTATGTTCAATCCCCGCCCCGCTCCAACTCTTCCTTCTCCTCCCCCAAAAGCAAAGACCCAGAGACTGACAGCAGACAGCGCGTCACCCCGGAGATGTTGCAGCTGCTGCACACCCTGCGCCAGAACGTCGCGATCGGATACGTAGGAGGCAGTGACATGGCCAAGCAGCAAGAGCAGCTGGGCGCCGCCGACATCCCTGTGACGTCGCTGTTTGACTTCTGCTTTGCAGAGAACGGCCTGACGGCGTACAAGTCCGGGGTGCCACTCGCATCGCAGACCTTCATCAAGTGGATCGGCGAGGCCAAGTACAAGGACCTGGTCAAGTTCATCCTGCACTACATTGCCGATCTGGACATCCCTATCAAGCGCGGCACCTTCATCGAGTTCCGCAATGGCATGATCAACGTCAGCCCCATTGGGAGAAACGCCAGCGTGGAGGAGAGAAATGCCTACAACGAGTATGACCTAGAGCACAAGGTGCGCGAGAAGTTTGTCAGTGTGCTGCAGGAGAAGTTTGCGGATTTGGGCCTGACGTGAGTATATGTTTCCCCGCGCAACGAGACTCGTCTCTCCACGTTAGGGACAGAGAATTGACCATGGCCATAGATACTCCATTGGAGGTCAGATCTCCTTCGATATCTTCCCTGCCGGTTGGGACAAGACGTACTGCTTGCAGCACCTTGAGGCGGACGCCAAGAAGCCTGGCGGAGTCGAGTACACTACCATTCACTTCTTTGGCGACAAGACATTCAAGGGCGGTAATGATTATGAGATCTACTCGGACCCAAGAACTATCGGTCATGCAGTCACCTGCCCAGATGACACGGCCGCAGAGCTCAAGAAGTTGTTCAATGTTTGACTGCGTGATACCACGGGAGAAGGAGCTTCAATTGGTTTTGGGAGTATGTTATGAGTGAATGTAACAAATGGAAACTCAAAATAGAGGATACCCAGGTTTTCAGATTTGATTTCTGAGCCAGGCCGAAGTAGCTGAAGAGGCTTGCTGATGAAAATAACTCACGGATATAAAATAAAAATATAAAATACTACGCCCATGACGCTTTCCAAACAAAAAACTCCGCTTTGTAATGCTGCGCTCAAGAGCACTTTATTTAGCAATCATCAATTCTTAAAACCATTCATCATCGACCAAACTCCAAACTTGGAATAATGACAGGCCCGTACTTCGTTGGGGGTGTAAAACCGCTGTCTCCTTGGACCACAAAATCCACCGCGAGGCTCAGTTTGGTCAGACCGGAGTGGCCACTGTGCATGCTTCCTGCATTGAGGGCTTCGGGATCATAAGCCACGAACGCAACATAATTCCTTCGTCCCATAAGCTTCTTCAATTCTCGGGGGCCTCCATTTGTATCTGTTTGGAAGATTTCCATCATGTCCTCTTTAGTGTCTGATGGTTGGTTTGTTGTTCTTTGGCCATTTTGGGGAATGTAGAGAGGCTTATTGTTGTGTAGCATTTTCAAGACGTAGCTCGGAGGAGGTGCTGCCACAATGGCGGAAGAAATGACTTGATACATGGTTTTATGATCGCTCGGGTGGCTTGGGTCATGCACCAGTCCAGCACCGCAACAACTGACATCTAGAAAGTGTTAGTATTCGATTTACGTTCAATTATGGTGACTGCTTACCTCCAGAAAGAAAAGTCATTCTAATTCCTTTTTGCTGAGCAATGCCCTGAAGCGTTCTGATGAGATAAGTACGTTCGAGGTCCTTGGAATCGTGTGTCCACATATCTCGAAGTTCATCGGCAATATCAATGTCGCCAAAAGTATTGAGTACCCCGCCCATAAGCCCAGATTTTCCAACTGCTTTTTTGACCTGAGAAAAGCCTGATGCTACAACTTCCTTACCACCAACAACACCTGCCACTGAGCTAGTGACTTTGCCCAATAGATTGTAAGTGCCAGTGACAGCTTTTTTACCAGTTGCCATAGTCTGAGCAAAGCTCTCAACTGCTTCCAACCTTGGATACACTACAGGTACAGAAATCATCCAGATACAGTGCTGGACACTAGGAGGCAAAGTGGCAACCTTGGGGAATATGCCTTGGTATGTCGGCCCAGCCATGACTTGTCGCTGGTTCCGTTCTGAACGACAATCTGGGCCAACGACAACCACGGCTGGCCCCAAATACTTTACAAAGTGCCAGCCAGTTCCCGTAATGGTGAACAAATCCATGTCCGTACTAACATTTCGCAGGAGCTCCAATGTCGTGTGGTGTTGGAATAGGAGATACATTTCTATGCCAATTCGTCCGATGTTTTTGAACATGTGTGAGTTCTGCATATAGTCTGGGTATGACCCAAATCCATCAAAACTAGGCAAATTAGTAACATCCTACACAGAGCTGAAGGGTAACTTACATATCATGGTCATCAATCTGGAGGATGTGAGGAATCTGAGCAAAAGCCTCTCTCAAAAATGGCTGATCGAAATGGCTCGTGTAGTAATGGAAATAAGCGTGGGATACGTCTTCCTCGTGCCTTGCTGTCCAGGGCGCTGTCCTCCGATTCTCTTTGCCGCTCATCGCCAACCATTGCTTCAGTAGCGGGATTTCTTTCCATAGTCTATCGCCGTATATCTGGTCTCCAAGCCCAAGTTGAACATGGAAACCGCCGCATTCAACATTTTTCTGCAATACATCTTTCCACATAAACCCCATACCGCCTAGCTTGGAGCGCTCATTGGCACTGGTGTTCATGGCGAAATCATTACCGGAATGGGCTATGAATCGCCAATTTGTCTCAAATCGACCTGCTACAAGAAACTCATAGCGAGTACATCCCAAGTGAGATGTAATCGCATAAGTCCATCTGTCACCAGCAGCTTCGCTCATTTGTAGATCTACATCGTATCGATAGAAAACCCATCTTTGATGCGTGAAGATTGGATTAGGCTTCAACTGGCGTGGGTTTGGAGAAAGATCAACGCTTTTGTGAATGTGAATGGTAGGAGGCTGCAAAGCATCAGTAACAAGCATGATTGTGCCCAACCATAGCCCTCTATCAAAATCCATATTAACATATCGTAGATATGGACCAAAATAAACACCATTGGTTGGTGCGACCTTGAACATATCTACACCTGCACTTGGTGGTGGCCCGGTAAACCCTGCAGCCGTCGGTGTTTGAGAGGCCATACTCATTATGCTCTCTGCATACCCAGGAGTATGTGGCGGGAAACCTGGTGATGCTAAAGGTGTCTTTCCTCCAAACATATTCAACCCAGGAGAAGCGAGAGGGTTGCCATAAGTTGAGTGCGTGGGAGACTGAGGAGCGACGTCAAGGTTGTTCGGTAGGGGTCCTTTCGGAAACTCCCATTGCGTTGCTTGTGTTGGTAGATGGATGTAATAGTACTGGCCGGAATTTTGATCCAGATGAGAAATCCATCCCTCTGGGAGCGGAGGTGGAGATATTGGACCACCGCCCGCTTGGAAGGGTGACGTATTCGCAAACTGCTGAACAGGGCCGCCTTGAGCATTCTGTTGAGGGCTTACGTTATGAACCCTTGGATCGTTGGCGAATGCAGGATGGTCGGGGTGTGTTGCGGGTGAAGCTAGAGGTGAAACAATGTTTGGTTTTGTTGCTACAGAGATTGGTGCTGGTACTGGTACTGCAGGCCGTTTCTCATTCGGATAGCCATTATTGGCTCCGTTAGCAGTGGGAGAACTGACACTGGTATAGGCTGGTGGCGGATCTGACGAGACTTGCATACGCTGGAAATCCTCCTCGAGCGCACTGGTTCGAGACCCAGAACCACCTGATCCTTGTCTTCCATGTTGAGTTGCTGGCAATTCTGCTGCTGCGGTGACCTGATTGGGTCCTTGATAGACAGTTGGCGGACCATGAGGTTGATTATCGGGGGATTCCGTTGGTGTCCATGGCCTTGGGGCTGGCCCAGGAGACTGTGGCATTTGAGGAACTGGCGGTGTTCCATATTGACCTGCCCGTTGCGCTGCGGCAGCATTTTGTGCTTGGAGACTGCTCAAGGTTGCTGTGCCAGCAATACCAGCTGCAGCGTACCGTGATTCAATGTCGCCGCCAACATCACCTGGGCCAAGGATTGGTGTTTCTGGAGGAGGTGGTGAGCCTCTGTTGGCTCGCGTCGTGGATGTCGAAGCGGACGAAGCAAATCTATTCATACCGCTAGCTGAGGCAGTTAAATGGGAATCATCCGGAATGGGTGGTGGGTAGTATTTCTTCTGGTTGATTTCAGGATACGTAGGAGTAGTTGCTTTTGCGGGCCTAGGAGGTCCGCTTGCTGGCTGTTGAGGAGCTTTGGCAAACCCCTCCTTATCAGGGACTTCAGGCCCTGGAGATTCGGGCAGAGGTTTGGGAGCCGTTCCACGTCTTTCGGCAGGCCTTGTTCCCCTGTTGTCGACAGGGCTGGTCCCTATCCTTTGTGTTCTATCGTAGGAAGCCTTTCTGCCACTTGCTACTGGTCTGCCTGGGTCGTTAGAACCCGCCGATTCGGTTCGGTCTGGTGCGGGCCTTGGGTCTTCAGGGTATGGAGCGCGATGTATTCGTGGCTCAACCGGGCCTGGCGGTGCATAGAGGTCGTCGTCGTCAGGGTATGGTAGGGGAGCTGCGGAACTCGAGGCACCTGGAGGCAGCGGGAACGACTGCGTGCTGCTTGGTGCTGCTGGAGGAGGGTAGTTGAATCGACTTGTCGGGGTAGTGCCCGTTCGAGGGTTGGGGCTTGTCGGTTTGTTAATTCTCAAGGGCTCGATGGTTGGACTATCATCGCCGTTCGAGGGAGGCCTCTGCAAGAAGAGCTCCTCGTCCGGTCTTCCAATGCGACCTGCCATGGCCAGGACAGGTTCAAAGATGTCGTTGACTTCGCTAAGAGAAGTGATGGATGCGCAAAGTGTTATTTTTGGATCGTTCTCAGGGCCACGGGTAAGCTATCTGATGAGGCACAGAAGATCGCTGCGGCTGCAACCAAGGCGGGGTTCGCTATCAGATTTGAAGGTCGGCTTGTCTGCGGCCGCGATAATGGGCAATAGCGACAAACGATAGTGTTCTCGAGGCTGCGCGCAAACGTGGATGCTGCGAAGAAGACACAGAGAGGCGGAAAATGAAACAGAGGAGATGGCTGAGTCAAAAGCTGTCTAAAATTACACAGAATTACCTGATGCCGACGACGTACTATCGGGCCCAACGAGGTATTATCTGGGCATATGTGGAAACTCGCCGTGTGATTTGCTGGATGCAGAAGCGCTGACCGCTGGGCCAGTCATTGCTGGGCGCGTAAGCCTGTTCCAAGGCATCGTCCTGTGAGGAATACGCTTCTTGCCGCCGAATCAACTGCTACATGAACGATGTAGCATCAATGATGATCGACCCAGACCAATACAGCATTGCGTGTATTGCTGCGCCCGAGCGTAGGTGAAGACTACTTGGTCTCCAAATCGTGCGAGGCCCACCGCAGGTGCACCCAGTGTGCAGGGGTCAACAAGTACCTGCTGGTGATATGAAGATGTTCTGATCCATCCGGGCATGACGAAAACTCTGGGTCAGCTGAGTCCTGCCCTGCGAGATAGTGACTACTTCGAGGTGGGTTTGAACAACGGAATACCACTGATGAAACTAGATGGAGAGGCTTCTTGAGCCTTGAGCATTGAGCACTCTACCATGGCACGTGACTGGCTGTACCCGCCCTCCGATTTTCTTTAAGTGGTTTTTTCGCGTGTCGCGTATCGACGCGACTCTTTGAACTTTGTCGCGACTTGATACTTCTTTCCTCCTCAACCATCAACCATTTTCTCGACCAGACTCCGCAGCAACAACCACCCTCACCATGGCAGCTTCTGTACTTGGCAAAAGGACAAGGAGTTCCACCAACACAGGTAAGAGCTAATATCATATGTCGTTAAACATAAACTTACCAAAGACTAGATGTGAAGCAATCTACCAAGCGCGTCCAGCGCTCACTTCGCGCAGAACTCTGCAACGACGAGAACGAAAACCCCTCTGTTGCGCAATATGAGGCTGAAAATGGCGACCCAATGGATATGGATGAGCTCTCAGAGCCCTATGGCTTTCAGTCTACCCCAACGAAGCGCCGACGGGCCCTATCTCCTTCGAGAGAGAACCTGAGGGCACTGCAGAATGTCACACCACAGACCCCACGCCATCGCGATGCGCTTTCGAAGAAGATTCCAGTAACACCTAGACATCGTGTCACCGTGACTGGCAAGCCTTTGACACCGCGCACACCTCGTACACCGACAACCCCTGGCGGGTCACTCCCGAGCGTATATTGCAAAGCACGTCTACTATTCACCCGTAGCACTGAACCTGGAAGGCTCGTCGGAAGAGAAGAGGAAAGACAAGAACTGATGACCTTTATACAAGATCGGTGTTCGGCTGCTGCAGGCGGATGCGTTTATGTTAGCGGCCCGCCTGGTACAGGTAAAAGTGCAATGGTGAACGAGGTCACAGCATCTTTCGAAGAGTCTGCAAACTTGAAGAAAGCATATATCAACTGCATGAGTATGAAAACGTCGAAAGATCTCTATGAGAATCTCCTGGAAGCATTTTGTGGTGAGCTTGATGTTCTAGAGGGTGATGAAATCCAAACCTTGCAAGGAATGTTTGCACCAAGGAAGAAAACTAAGAATGTCTATGTTATTACCCTGGATGAGATCGACCACATTCTTACCCTCGACCTGGAGAGCTTGTACAAACTATTCGAGTGGTCTCTGCAAAAGTCTTCACATCTCGTTCTTGTTGGGATTGCAAACGCTCTGGATTTGACCGATCGATTCCTGCCTCGACTCAAGGCTCGCAACCTCAAGCCTCAGCTTCTTCCATTTCTGCCTTATAGCGCAATTCAGATCAAAACAGTCATCACAACTCGATTGAAGTCACTAGTACCAAAAGATAGTGCAACCCCAGACTACCTTCCTTTTCTTCATCCAGCAGCCATCGACTTGTGCTCACGAAAGGTTGCGAGCCAGACCGGAGATTTGCGAAAAGCATTCGATATATGTCGACGTGCTATTGATCTTATTGAGTCGGAGACGAAGCAAAAGTACGAACTTGCTCTGAAGGAGGAAATGCTTCCAGCAAGCCCTTCGAAGAGACCGTTGGAGGAGAACTTTAACTTTTCTTCGCCTGCAGCCGTTTCTGTATCACAGCCAAAGCCCCTGCCTCAACCTCTGTCAAGTTTGACAGTAGAGACAGCGCCTCGAGCGAGCATTGCACACGTCAACAAGATCACATCATCAACCTTTGGCAATGGTGCTACTCAACGACTCAAGGCACTTAACCTTCAACAGAAGGCCGCTTTATGTGCCTTAACTGCACTGGAGAAAAGGAAGAGAGTTGCAGCTGCAAACGTAATGGCCACTCCTTCGAAATCGACCACAGCTGCTCCAACAATCAAAGCACTATATGCAACATACAGCATGCTTTGCACCCGCGACTCGATCCTGCACCCCCTTACTAGCACGGAATTCCGGGACGTTATTGGAAGTTTAGAGACACTCTCCTTGATCAGCGCCGTGGATGGAAAGAATGGATCTTTCATAGGCTTGAATACACCCAGCAAGCGGTCACGGAAGTTTGGTGGGGGTGTTGGTATCGGTGACGAGAAGAGAGTTGGAAGCTGTGTTAGTGAGAAGGAGATTGCACAAGCTGTTGAGGGTTTGGGTGCTGGCATCTTAAAGAGTATTCTCAGTGGCGAAGGACTTGATTGATTGAACTTCTGCATTCTTGTTTAGAGTATAAGCATAGCGTGGTTTGGGTATTGTTTTGTATAGAATAGGTTTGCGCAAACACAGTGGCGCGCCGCATATGCATGTTAAGGAGTTGGTGCTGGGTTATAATGGGTACCTCAGGATAGTATATCATTGTAATATTAGACGAATAGACCTTTAATGATCATGGTAATACATTTTCTTTAGAACCAGTGTGACTTCGCATCGAGACTGATCTCCTGCCAGTTCGGAGAGGGTTATATCTAACACGATCCCTAAGACATCCGCGTTTAGAATCATTACGTCTGCAATCAAGTCCAAAATACAAGTCACCACCTCACGTCATAATTCCACATGCTGAATATTGGAGACGTATAAAAAGCAATGCTTGCCTGCATTTCTCAGCTAATATGGCATGCTTATACCTCAGACAGAGTGCAATTCATTTCATACATTAGATATCCTATTCACGTTCAAGAAGTACGATGTAACCCTATAAAGTCCTCCCTTCCTTCTTCTTCCACACTACCAGTGCTCTAACTACAGCTTCTAAGCCTTGACACCAGCCGCGCCATTCCCAGTTGCAGCCCCAGCCCCAGCCAATCTCTTCTTCGAAATGAGTCTGAAACCACCCAGCAACATAACCAAAGCCTCCAGGCCTAGGATCACAGCCAGGGTGACCATAGCACCGATCACACCCGCCACGGCACGCGACATTCCACCGCTTCCAGAAGAAGCCCCCGCAGCCCCCGTGGAGGACGAGGAAGAACTGCTCGAGGTGGACGACGCGGCGCACGTGCCGGTGGTGTTGCCGCAGGCTGCGCACCAGCTGGCCTGGTCGCCAATGGCGAACTTGTTCATCTCCGACACGAAGGTCGGCCAGCTGATGACGGTGCTGCTCTGGCCGAAGAGCGGGTACTCGGTCAGCGGGTTAGCGGCGGCGGTGCCGTTGGAGAAGAGGAACCGGACGGAGATCTCGTCCGCGGTTGGGTAGGAGACGTTGCTGACGGTGGCGTTGGTCACGAGCTCGAAGGTCATGGAGGATGCATAGTCGACGACACCGGTGAAGTTGTCGCTCAGCGGGAGGAGTTGGGCCAGGCCGAAGAAGGAGAGGAAGGAGGAGTAGACGCCGAACTGGACGGCGATTTGCTGCTTGGATTTTCCGGTGATGGTCGTGTTAAGTTGGGAGAGAATCTGCGCGGCCAACGTGCTGCCGGCAATGGCTCGGATTGGATCGCTGCTGTTGTAGGCCAGGTTGAACTCGTGCTTGTCGGCGAGGGTTTGGAGTTGAAAGAGGGTTTCGGTGGTTAGGAGAGAGCTTGAAGGAATGGTCTTGTTGTGAATCGTGGCGACGTGGACGTAATCATAGACTGTGGAGCGTTAATTAGCGTGGAACTCCTACTTCTATCATCTTGCATATACTTACTAGAGTAGGCATTCTTGAATGTGTCAGTCTTCGATGTGAAGGTCGTGTTGATGACTGGGAGGACGCTCTGGTAGAAAGCGGCTGTCTCGTTCAGCGTGGTCATGTACTCGTCAGAATAGAAGTAGTTGTTGGAGCTGATGATAGCATTGTTGCAGCCAGAGGAGCCTTGTAACCATGCTGAGTTCTCGGAGGAGGTTGTAGCAGCGGTGGAAACTGCGTTGACTGGAATCAACTGGTAGCCGTTCAATGGCGACGAGACAGTGCTTCCATTGGCCAATGTCTGGCTGGCGAGAGCTGTTCCCACCGGTGGATACAAGCCCTGGAGGAAACCCTGGGCGGAGTTCTGTAGGACGTTGTCAACGGGGGCCTCAACGTTTAGCTGTGACAGCTTGACGATGTTTGGGCTGATGTTGTAAATTGCCGTAGATTCGTTGCCATTGACATATCGGGTGCGGTAAAAGTCGCCGGACGAGTAGACCTGATCATATCCAAGATCAGTCAAGCTGGTGGGAGTATAGGCCTTGGTCGTCCGATCTCCGTGGCGGTGGTAGATATAAACGCCGAGGACAGTCTCCTGGGCCTGGATGAGGGGTAGTAACGAGCAAAGAAGAAGTAGCTGCTTGGACTGCATGTTGAGTGGTAAAGTTAGGCGACAAAATTACTAAGTAAGATTTCCGGGATGGAAAGAGAGGGGTGGCTCTGCTCGAGGCAAAGAAGCTTATATATAAGAATGGGCTGATGCTCCTTGAGCTGGAGCATTTCGCCGGAACTAGGCCATCTTATCTTTGTGGCAGCGTCTTCTGGAGGCTAGTCCAGTACCCCTCGCTGTCGATTGGAAGACGAGGAAGATACGACTACTGTAGCACCAATGACAAAGCCCGAGACGCCAAGGACGTCCTGCAAAAATGTCATGGAAAATGCATCGATGCTTGTCCTGGCCTGGGGCCCGGATCCACTCTTGCTGTTGTAGTTGGTTGGAATCTTTGGAGAAATCCTGGAGCCTCCGCCAAGCCCCGTGGAGGTATTTTCATGGACCTTATTTTCTCTAGTGTCTCCTCCTCCGTCGCTGTCCGTCGGCGCAGATAGGCGAATGGCTCCAACCCTACCATTGCGGCCCTGCCTTAGTTATTGGACGCTGCGTTCTTCGACCATATGAGCACACTGACCCGAGAGGGCCCAGGTCCCAGCCGCGGTACGTAGAAGATGTTGTCGCACATTGTGATTGACAAGTTGATCATTACAATACAGGTAGGTGGTGGGCGCATCGATATGTACTGTAAGCGACGCGCAGATTTAAGCATCTCCGGAGTGGTCACCATGCCAACACCTGAATTTCCAGGCTCGCAATCGGCACCAGAAGAGGTGCCGCTAAGTACAGTACAGGATGGGAGCTCGGTACTCGGTATTGTGTGTGGGAAGCAGCTTCGATCAGCTCCCAGCCTCTAGCCGCTCGTAGCTTCACGTTCATCGGCTTTCAAGAGCATGGCAGGGGTCTGAAGACGGCCTCCAAAACATGAGATATGAAGACTTTATTTGTGAAATCAAGACGTCATAATTAGAGCTCTGTGACTTTGGGCTACACCCGAGGCAAGTACATATACGCCATAAAAGCTTCATCGTCCTCTGCACATTTCGCACCAGCGCTAGAACTAGTGCGGGGCGGCGCGTCCCTTGCTGTAGGAACATTATCTTTCGCCTTGGGAGATGTTTTTGCCTTCTTTTTATCATTATCCATGTATATCACGATGCGGTCTCGGCCTTGGCAGCTTTGACCAACTCCTTCTGTTGCTTGTACAGCCATGGAATTGAACTGGCTTGATGTCCTGTCAATCACATCCCTGCAAACAGAGGGAATAATGCCGTCCCAACCAGGGCACCAGCACGGCCTGAAGGCACACCTTTCCTCCTGCTCGAGGACTTTGCCGGTTGTGTTGGACGGCACAATTTCCCTGTTCGGCTGCATAACCTAGCGCTGGACGGGACACCTGCATGGCGGTGTGCGTGGCCGATGTTATTCATGGTTCAATTCTCGAGAGATCCCGTCCCAAGGCGTGCAAGTGAATTTTGACCCGAGGGCCTGTAGCACCTTGGAGTTCCGTTGGCCCGTACGGTTCAATTTTGCTTGTCGCCCACGGCGTGCATGTTTGCATAGCGAGCCGCATCGTCAGGATGGATAATACAGAATCCCATGAGATGTCGGGGGCTTTGCCCCCATCAGATTTTCGCCGGTCAGCCAACACAGCTCCATCTCAAGACCAGAATGTTCCCATCGAGGCTGAGTCAACTTCAGAACCTCAAGAGCCCCGTCATAACAGGCCTATAAGGCGAGAATCTTTCTTCGTGATACCAGATGGCTCAGAACCCGGGAGGCCACTTCGGAGGATCGAAGTCAAGCCTAATCAGAAAGCATCCGCAGTCAGAATTTTGAGACCGAAGCGCAAGAGATATAATGCTGGTGACCGGTCTTCATTAGATGCAATTTTGCGTCACGCGACCAATGGCCCTAATCTTATGGATCCGGAAAGACACATTCCCCTACCAGAGTCTCGGCCAGAAACGAGTGCTACGAATCCTGGAGGGTCCCAGCATGAGTTTGGAGATATCGAGGAGCCAAAGCCATCTCTTGAAGCCATCCTCCGCCATGCTGGCGTATACGACCGTACCGACTTCGAGCCTGCCTCCGTCCCCTTGCCGGAGTCGCCTGCTGCATCCATACAGGAGATCTCTCAACCACAAGTGGCAGAAAACTCAGAAGATGTGCAGATGAGCCTACAAGAGCTGCAGCGACAAAGACAGTACAGAGATGAGCATCGTAACGATATACCTGGAGAACAGCTACAAACCAACTTTCCACCTACTCCTCTTCAATGGGTCAATTACAGTCACATTATTGACTCAGCAGCCGGGATATTCCCCCATCTGGTGAAAGTCTCTAGCAAAAGTGCTCGCCATCCCGCTAAAATAGACATAACTTATATTGACTTCTTCGAAATCTCACGATCTGAACCAATGGTATGTGAGACGGGAGGCCCGGATGCTTTGAACTACTCTCGGTCATTCGATGTACTTCGAGATATCCCGACCGGCTGCAAGCAGAGGCTCATCGTTGTCGAGGATTTGTCGCCGACAACGATTGAACTGCTCGGTAGTCTATACGGCCCTAACCCAGAATTCTTCGAATCACATCTCCTCAATTCTGGATACGATGGACCAAATTATGACGACCAGCCGGCACATGAGTGGCCCACATCGAGGATGAAGAGGTCCTACAGTTGCATTAAATGGCACAGGCCTGTCAGGAGGCTTGACATGGTACCGTACTCGAAGCAAGACTTGGATGACTTACTCAATCCTGAGTATGATCGACTTGAGTATGACTCCAGTGATTCTAATGACCTACTCATTTACCGAACGGAGACGAATATTTTTAGATCAGAATGGGAAATGTGGACTGATCCTGTGAGTACTCCGCCCTCAAATTTTAACTTTTCTGTGTCTAAGTATAAGCCGCAGGACGTGACCATAAAGAGCGAAAGAGTGTGTGGGTGGGAAGAAAGAGCTTCCATCTGGAGCCGAAAGCTCGAGCACAGGAACTGTACAATCGGCAAGTTTTCGACATCGTCTAGAAAGTGAAATTTGCTCACAAGTGTATAGTAATACTATTACTCGACCCAATGCCCGATCTAGGTGAAGGCATGGAGCGAGTGGTCGAAGTCGGAAGACTTTATCGTACGGACTCTGATGGCCACAGCACGGCCCTTTCCGGTGGCACAATGCATAACGTTGAGAGTCCTACAAATGATGAGGTGCATTTGAATCGGCTTGCACAACACAGACAGAGCCGACATAACAAAGTCGGCACCATCCCACCTACTCGACTTGGGCGCTTTTTGCAATGGTTTCGGGGGAAGGAAGTAAGCGATGACAGCTCTGAAATAAGTCAGACACTCGAGGTTATGCGTGTGAAAGACTTCACTCCGCTGCTCACGCGTCAAATTTTCGAGCAGCTCGCTCCCAGGGCTCAGTTAGACATTGACTTTGACGCTGCATTACGTTCACCGCAACTAATGACTGAATTGCAGACCAAGGTAGACCAGTTGCGCAACACAAGGTCCACTCGAGATGAATTCTGCGCACGGCTGGCATCTGTGCCATATACGTCCAAAGATAATGGTCATTTTGGAATGATAATACCGCTCTATCAGGTCATACATAGTGACGCAATAACTCTTCTCGAACAGTTGCAGAGAACATTGGATGAAATCAATATCGACATCTTGGACGATATGAGAATGGAGGATCGCCTGGCTCTATGGCGCCGCCTCATAACTCGTGCGCAGCTCGAACTACCCAATCTGAAACAGTCCATCGAGTCTTTTTTCTCTTCTCTGGATCTCTTGAACCCTGCAGTTTCCAGTATGTCTTCCGAGGACGATGGGTCAACTTGGAGCATCCAGAAAGAGCTTGTAGATCTTTCTCAACGCATAGATGATATGCTGGCAAAGCTTCAAACAACATCGTCTTCTCTAACTTCAAATATGGCTTTGCTGGATAGTCGACGATCCATCGCCGAAGCTCAAGCAGTAACCAAGTTGACCGAGCTCGCATTTTTCTTCATACCGTTGTCTTTCGCTGCCACCTTGTTTGGTATGCAAGTCAAACCTCTTGGTGGGCCAGCCTCTTTATCAATCTTTTTCGCATTAGGAATCTGCTTCACAGCATCTGCCTACATCATCCGGCTTGTTCTCAGAAGCGAATGGCTTCGAGGATTGAGACTAGCTTACTGGCAGGATATTCGAGTTTACGCGGAGAAAAACTACAGACCCTTGCAACGGCAACATGTTCCTGCAAGTCTCTTCCTAGAGTGGTCAGCACATACCTTCATTCGATTTTCAGAAGGTCGAAAGGTTGCATTATGGGCCATGGGTACCAAGGTTTGGGTGGAATTTGGTTTCATCATACAAGCAATTCTGCTGGTATTGACTATCTCTGTAGCTCCTGTTGCTGTTCTTTGGACGAGACATATGAACCATGGTACGCAAGCTGCAATCACGGTCATTATAATCCTCATTGTTAGTGGGGTGACCCTTCCGATTCTCTGGACGAATTCGGATGCAGAATTCCGAATGAAGCCCTTCAAGAAATTTGCAAGGGTCTTGGAGCTGGGAAGACCCTTGGGTTCTATCTCAGATGACGCAAATTGGATAAGGCTTTTCATATGGCTTGGAGTTGTTGCGCTGATTATAGTGCCCCTCGTGCTTGTGTGGGAGCGGCCACTTGCAGCAGGAATTAAGATAGCAGTCACGATCACTGTATCTCTGTTGGTCTTCATTGGCATCCTTGCCTACGGAATATATTGGCTGTTGTCGGCAGTTCGAATGAATGGAAGCTCTAACTCTAGTGTATCAAGATCGTTGGTGGACGATTGAAGACAAACATACTATCCTGCCAAGAATGTTTACCATACATACAAATCAAATCCAGAGCTCGGCCAACTCAAGACATCGTTTCTGCAAGGACTCGGATGCTCAAAATCATGACCAATAATCCAATAGCAACAACCATGTTCAGGAATACGCCAACCCAGCCGAGTGACATTGCTACAGCTCCAACATGTGCCTCGACTGATCCATACGCTAATGAATGGGCCATTGTTGCTGCTGCCGAACTGCATGTATGCTGCCAAAGGATAGAGACGAAGATGAAAGCAACAGATATTGCGCTGCAAGCCAAAGCGACCTGGGATACGGGCCTTGACGGGAAAGGCCTCACTTCCCTCTCACTTCCGTCATCACTCACTTCCTCATGCCAGCCTGGAAAAGTTGCTAGGAGCAACAACGTTATCATAGCCAGGATTATTCCGACGTAGCTACGCGTGGACGATCGTTAGCAAAGTCATTGGTTGCAAATATTTACGGAGAGCTTGATGAGCAGAAGGGAAACATCTCAGCTTACATCAATCCATCGAATACAATTTCGTTTCTGAAGTTTTTCGCGATCCAAATCAGATTCAACGGGTCTCCAATTTGCGTTCCACTGCCGTCTCCACCACCTCCGCTCTTCACGACATTGGCCAATACCTCTGCACTGCTCGAACACACCCAAATGGCCGTGCTCTCCTTTATGCACATTCCCATATAGCCGGCTCGCACTTCTAAAGTCGTCCCATTGGCGGCTCCTGCGATGGTCGCAAATGTTGTCGAGATATTGGGATTCACTAGTCCCGTGGGGATATTTGTGGACGACAGAGTGGTGTTTTTATACGATAGTGATAGCAGATGGACATTATTCAGTCCTTCGGTCGTACAGCCCGCAAGCAGAATGGCTACACAGGAATCACGTTAGTTCGTCTGAAATACCTACGATACGGATTTCGACAAGTCCAAAGGTTTCAGGCAAGGGGAAGGAAAAGTCCGTACACAACAGAATTGTCGAGATGCTTATGAGTATCATCAGAACATGGTGGTAGCCAAGGAATGGGACAAGTCTCATCAATCCCATTTGAAATCTCCCCATCTTCTCCTCTGGTTGACGCCACGATCCTACCCACTCCTTGAAATTTTCTCGTGACGATACCACAAGACACTCCAACCAGTCTCTGTATTACAACTGAGAGAAATTATAGACAAAAAAGCAGCACTTTAGAGCCTCCGTAGAGTCAAGGTTGAACGACCACTTGGCTATCGTTGGTCGATGACAAAGAGACGAAAAACCAGATCTTGACAGTACAACAGCGCAGAGCGGCGTCAAATTTTGTGACGGGATAGAAGCTAGCGTACGACTTGCAGCTCAGATGAGGGGGGGTTCGTTGCTTTCCGTCCATTCTGCTGCCCGAATTTGGGGGCCATGGACTAGGTAGGTTCGTATAATTCGGTACCGTCACCCAAATTGGTTTTCGCCTTGAGGCCACCGAATTGACCCGGCACTAATGCAATAAGCATGGATCGCACACGCCTGGCCTCTGCTTTTCCCTGGAGGGTTGTCAGGGAGGGTGGATCATACCGCAGTCTAGACGTTGCCTTTTAGCGGTGTGTGCCTTTCGTCTGCAAGTGATTTAGCCGAGGCCAAGGAAGCTGGTGCGTTGGGCTCCTGCGACTCTTCGTAGCTGTACACGAGGCAGTCAACGCTTGGTGAGAAATCATGTCTAGGCAAGTGCCTTTCCAGTAGTGTGTCGTCTTGTAAGAGATCTCGATCTGGCTGGATTCTTGAGCATTTGGAAATCAGTCAAGCAACGTGGTTGAAGAAGAGGTAAGATGGGGCTGGATTCTTTCTCTATGGCAACAGGTGGAGGTACGTATGCTCAGATGAATGCCGATAAAATCTGTGAAGATATATGAGCCCTGAAGGGCGGAGCTGGAGAAACTTTCTGGCGATAAATCAGAACGCGCATATACCAAGGTATACATGGAATGAGTATACCAGGAAAACCCCATGATAAACCATCGCCCGGTGGAGAAAACTCACAGACAACCAGGATAAGTCTAGTGCAATGAGTGTCCTTCAAGGTAAGGAAGATGAAGGAGGTCAATCCCACCGTGAACTACCACGCAATGTCTTGATTGACGCTCTTGCGGAAGCTGAGGATCTCTTCAGGCATACGACGCCACGGCCAGCAGCGGGCCGGGACCTTGCTTCCATGTGAGAGTGTCGAGCGATGGGATAGCCCCATGCTGCAGAGGTAGGACCAGCTACTGGTCTCGGGTTAGCAACTACAGCTACTATGACAGCTACCTATGCACCGCATGTTCAACTAGGGGAGACGAGGGTAGCAATGAGCCCCCCCCCCCCCGCAACGATGCATGCCATCAGATCACCAAACCGATAACCCCACACACGAATATCGCATTCCCTTTCATGGAAGACGCACTTAGTGAGTGGACTTCTGATGGCTTTCTTGAGCTGGTCTTTGGTAGCCGTCGCCTCCAATTCACACCGGAAGTGGATATAGAAATCTTCTGCCCATGAGGAATCGGTGAGATACATGTGAGCTCCAACCGTCAGATACCCACACGTGAAGCCGACGTAGTGACCAATGATCTGGATAAATAACCTGCCATTGACATAAACAGGACGCCGCCTCCGTACACGTCACCCCCAAGGAACATCTGTTGAAATGGAGAGCGATGCGGCTTAAATAGGCCTCTGCTCTCGGGCGTGCTGGTCGGGCACCCTAATTCAATTTGTAGACCGCCAAAGGGTGTACGGGTATTTGACTTGTTGATGTTTGTATGTAGCATTGTAGTTGCAGGAATGACGCATCCTCTCTCTTAGAACCTGCCTCGTTATACCACACTGCGCCCGAACAACCGTTCTCACTGCCCGCGCCGGTATATTAGGCTGCTCCACTTGGTGGTGACTGCTGCTAGCCTTGACGTTGGTGTCTGGCCTTGGTCGTGGGAGGGAGATGTGTTAAGCGAGCAAAAAAGGGGAAAAGGGGTTACACCATCCAGTGAGTCCATAGCCAGCGAGATAATTGCATACTGTGCACAAAGCCATATCGGTACTCGCGGCCTTTCTCACATCAAGAAGATTCAATCTCTCAATCGTATCATCGATCATTAGTTGGTTCATGAGTACATTACATGTCAATTTGCCCTGCCATGTCCCTCAGCAGCTGTGAAGCCACGCTGGTCAGCGCTTCACTTACTCGAACATGTATTCACATACCATAGCTTCCTACGCCAACACCGATCATTACGTCTACAGGGAATGCCGCTTGCTAGCTAGCCAAGTAATCATGAGTCCGCCCTTATCCTCCAAAAAGTTGAACATCAAAAGACTGCAAGTGTGAACTGGTGGTATCATCGCATCGCAACTTGCTAATCAGCAAAGAAAGAGAAGAAAGTGCAAAATGAATTATGCTCCACCCATGAGTACAAAGTGATGCACAACGAATGGTTCGCTCATATCCACAAATCGCCCATAGAACTCAATACAAAAGGTAACGAATCAAGAAGCTCTACTCGTAGCTTCTGTGCCGTTTGGTATCACTTGAACCGTCTAGAACGCGTCTTCGAACGGACAATCAATACTGTCGTGCCCATCTCGCTCACAGACGCCTAAATTTATGTCAGAGGGGACTTTCAAGGATAATCGGTCGCACTTACCACACCACTTTGCAGGATCAATAACCCCACTCTCCTTGCCTGCCACAGGACCCAGCTCCATTGGATTTGGTATGATCTTGACAGGCGGAGGGGCAGGAAGTGCTTTGTCTTTGGGTGGCGACGAAGGAGCGGGCATATAGTTGTCTTGAGAGGGTCTTGGAGATAGACCTTTCAGAACTGCATCTTTGCCAGTTTTCTGCTTGTTTGGAGTGAGCTTTCCATTTCCATTGGCTCCGGGTTGAGCTCCAAACATATTGGTGCATGAAAGGATGTCATGTCCCGGACTCTCGCAGATCTCGCAGAATACTACACTCTCAGTCGTGGATGTGTCGCTTTCAGGCATGGTTTCTAAGGTGTTGGCTCTGCGGTGCTGTTCTGAGGGCTTTTGCTCACGGTCCTTCCAGCTTCCAGTCGTACCCCTCGAATCACGAGCAGATGTATCTTGGATAAGGGTTCCGCCACTTCCAACTGTCGTTGCACTGGCCCGCTGGCTCGAAACTGGTACAGCAGCACTTGTTCGACGAAGATTCTCGACTTCTCTCTCAAGTTCTTCTTCCCTTTGAAGTTTCATCTCAAGATTTGCACGAAGGTCCGCGATTTCTTTTTCGAGTTTTTCCTTCGATAACCTATCAGGGTCTAAACCTTGACTAGGACGACGAGGCATTGTAGTAAAGCTTCCCTGACGTTGTGTTGGCGTTCTTTGCGGATCCGGAGAACTTCCATTTTCTGGCTTGGCGTCGCGGCTGAGGGAATGAATGATAGCTTTGAGGCCACGAATTTCATCATCTCTTTGTTCAAGGTCCTTCAGGGCCTGGGAAGCTTCAGGGTTCGAGCCATTTGTAACCATCGAAACAGCTGCTTTCTCTCGTTCTCGCCTAAGCTCTGCTCGAGTCCTCTCCACCTCACCTCGCAAGAATTCAACCTCCCCACGAGCTTCAGCTTCTCCCCGTCTTGCATCTTCTAGACCCTCCTCGAGTTCTTGGACTAGTTCTTCGAGCTGTCTCAGCTGACGGGCTACGCTATCAACATCCTCATTTCGGTCCTGAAGTTCTCTCACTTCTGCCAATAAGTCTTCCACACGTCTCTCGTAGACGCGCTCTGTTTCTGTACTCGCTAGCTCAAGGGTATCAATGGTACTTCGGAAATCCGCTCGATGGGCGTCAAATTCGGCCGTCAACATTGCAATCTTCTCGTTCTTCTCTCGCACAAGTGCCCTTAGTTGTGGCAAATCCTTGTCCTCTATGCTTCCCCTTTGCGGCCGTCCAATCCCATCTTCATTCATTAAAGCCTGAACTTCATTCAGGCTATTCTCCATCTCGGCGAGGCTCGATGCTTGGTCCTTCAACTGCCTATTCTTTTCGTCCAATTGATTACGTAGTCGTTCTATCTCGTCATCGTTTGCTCTTGACGCAGGTCGTATCTTGGAATTGAAAGAGGAAAGCGAACCCAAACTGTCGTGGTCTTTATTGACCATACGACCGCCCAAAGGAGTGAGTTCATCATCGCTGATATTCATTGGAGCCGAACCTAAAGCGGAAGCACTCCTTGGACCAACGCTCGACTTAAAGCCATTTCTGGGCGTAAGGGCTGCCTTTTTACTTGGATCCCTAGAATCCTGCGTTCCCCTCACACTCTGTCCAAACTTCGCAGGACCTGGACTTCCATATCGTGCCGGGGTTTTGGGAAGTGCTCCGACCGAAGGCCGGGTGCCAAGTTGTTGCCGACGATATGGTGATTCTGGGCGTTGTAAAGACGGTCTTTGCGGCTGCTGTTTCTTTTGCTGTGGACTTGGTACACGACCTGGGCCAACTGATTGACTGAACTTCGGAAGCGACGGCGTTGGGGGTGTGTATGCAGCTGAACTGACCGCTCTGAAGCCCGGAGTCGTGGGCGTCATAGGAAAAGAACCTTCGTGCGAGGATGGGGAGCCACGTCTGGTTGCTCGATTAACAGGTAGAAAAATGCCGGCTCCGTGGACCGTCGTAGAGAAATAGGAAACTCTAGGTGACAAGTCAGTATTGAAGGTGTACCAATCTTGCTTCGTTTGCCTACCCGTCGACATCGCCACTGTTTTTTCCCTTGGCAGCAAACTCCTGGCTCAGCTCGACTCCCGCAAAGACGCCCTTCTTCCCGGGAATGGCACCTATAAACTTGACCATGCCATGCATGCTTCCCGGCACATCCACAATATCCCCGACCTCATAGTCGTCGGCGGCGTTTACAGAGTACGACGCCATCTTGTGCGAAATAGGAGAATCGTCGTCCAAGACGGATCTCAAGGCATATCCTTTACCGGCATCGGGAATCGTTGCGAGCGAGTGAGAGGTGAGGTTGTTGAGCGATTGTTTGCGCGACACGCTTACTTTCACCGAACTGCCGGTGGGGGTGGGGGACAGCAGGTTTTTGTTGCCGTTGGCGTAGAAGGAAGCACTGAGATTCGGGTTGCTCGCAGAAGGTCGTGGACGAGCCAGCGAGCGTCGAGGAGTAAGGCTGGTCATGGCCATGCTCATTGATAAACAATCTTTCGCGCGCTGTTTACCGGCCGGGTGGGGCTAAACCTGAAAGGGAACCAGTCGACCCTCCTCTCGTTACTTGGGCTTGCTCCAAGACCGAGGCCGCATGCTTCTGCTTCGATGTTTACGCAGAGGAGCCGTGAAGGGCGTAGAAGACTCAGGAGATATACCTGACGAGAAGGATGGTGTTTTCAGGAGAACAGAGGTTAGATGGATGCGCAGCAAAAGAAAGCTGAGGAATGTAGACCCCTGTACGATGACCACCGAATCACATCCCAGGTCTACGAGGTCCGAGGGAGAGCAAAGCCTACGTACGCTGGACATGCTGCGCTGCTCTGCTCTGCTCTCCTCTACGAAAGGAGCGTCACTTGGGAGCAGCACGAAGGAAAAAGAACGCGAAGCCTCAGCTGCAACGTCCGGCGTTGCTTTATGCTTCGGACTGGCCCAAGATCCGGTGTTTCTTAGCAAGGCCTCTTGACGCTCGCAACATTCGCAGCAAGCTTACTCCCTGCACCAGTCGCCCCCATGCCCTCCCGCAATAATACCCGCTGCATCGTGCCTCAATCTTACCACGACCCATGCCACGCGCGACAGTCTTGTTGTCTGTTCCCCAGCCTGGGGAAGTGTTATGCCGGTTACCTGGTGCTAAGGAGCTTTCGTTGCTGCCTCGAGCTGTTGACGCTTCACTTCCGGAAGCAATGCTTCGTTTCTTTTCCTTTCTTTGCTTCGCTTTGCTTCACCTTTCTTTTCTGTGTGAAGTCCCCCTGGCCCGTTATGCAGGTACGCCGTAGTGGACTGAAGCGCGTCGAAACCAGATCACCTGGCACAGTTGAGCAACGATGCTATGTCAGAGCTTCTTGTGCCCGGCATTGTGTTCACCAGCTTGAACCACCACTTACCGATCAGGTTTCTGCGTTTGTCGTTTCTAACTACGACATGACGATGTGGACAAAATTCGATAGTCGGGAGGCGACAGAATCGAGCTACCTCATAATTCTTGGACTGGTCGACTCTCCGCCAACGGGACCGACATGGGGCTTGGACATTTCCCTTTCCAACGGCTCGATCAGTAGGACTAGCTTTTGCCATATTTCGGAAGCGCACAGTCTCTCAGACCGACCGCACGCTCTGTATATTCCTCAGCCGTTGATGTGTTTACCACGTGAACCCCAGTAACATCACGACATGACGGCCCGCTTTCCAGCCATCCAATATGTCTGTGGGGGTGTCAGAACCAACATGTGAATTTAGCTCAGGGCCCGGAAGAGATGAACCCGGCGAGAGCACGACACGTGAAAAGCATTCGCCAGTTGGAGAGCTTACCTCTGGCGGCGGACTCGCTGGCAGTTTCTTCGACTTGAGTAAGGCGCCATGTGAGAACCATGCAGCATGATGAGCATACCCAGTGGATGCGCCAGTCAAAACGCTCTGTTCGCTCTCTGCTCCCATCAGTCTCCTGCTGTCGGTGGCTCTAGTCTGGAGTTACTCTGAACAGCGGGCTAGGTGTTGCCGCTACCGGCATCCGGAATGCGCTGGAGACTTCAAGGCTCGAAGCAGTGAGCGGGCTTGCCTCGCCACGCGATCTCAACCGCCATTTTAGGCGCCATTGGCTGTCGGTGCTGAAGACGCACGCAATGAGATGCAAGCGTCCTATTGTTACACGGAATAAGCGTTTCGGGTGGTTGTATGCCGATCTGGGCAGCTACTTGGTTTGTTAAGCAGCTCGAGATACCTGGGCAACTGTTCTCATTTGTCACTCATGGTTCGATGTGGTTTGGTCTTTCGGGTTTAGTCTGGCACTGAGTAGCCTCTGAAGTCTTGTACGGAAGAATGGTTCTTGCATCTACAACCATAGGCTGCTTGCCATTGCGGACCAGCCACCGGTGAAGGCCGAACGTTAGTTGGGCGGCAGTTTTATATTCGCTCATCCCCCGTACTTGGGCATTTTATGCCGGTCTTGTTTTTGGGATTGGCATTGATGCAACCCAACGACCCATGGTTGAGGGAGTTGAAATTCAGAATAAATATCTTCCACCATGGGAGCAGACCGGGGACCAGAGCTGGGTAAGTTGCTTGACAATCATTTTCCTACATGGGTGAGCTTCTCTCTGGAGCTGCACACGGTGCAAGGATCTTGACACTAGGCTGTGAGATTCCAGCCCGCAAATATCTATTCTGTAGCACAGTTGATGGAATCTGATCCGTCCTATCAAGCTAGACTATCAAGATCATGGCTGACCTTAATTTCAGTTGCTGTGCTAGGTATCTTCCTCGGCCTGGCCTGGCTCGTCGTTTGTCTACGAATCTATGTCAAGTTCTTTTTGACCAAACACTGGGGAGGCGATGACTACGTGCTACTTATGTCGCTGGTCTGTAGCAACCATGTCTAACCCTGGACGTGTTCGCTGGGAGACGACTTAACTAACAGACGTCTAGGCGTTCTTCACTGCATATGCATCGTGTTCACTATCCGGTATCGAGTACGGTACTGGACGACATGTGAACGACGTATCCCCACAAGACGTCCCTAAAGCACTCTATTATTGGTTTCTATGCGAGCTGTTCTATACCATCACAACTGTCCTCGTCCGGTTGAGTGTAGCGCTCTTCCTGCTCAAACTCTGCATCAAACCAGCTCACCGATTCATCATTTACGGAACCATGACCAGCATTGTCCTCTTCTCAACCGCCTTTTTCTTCTTAATCTTATTTCAATGCCACCCAGTCAGTTTCTTCTGGAACCAATACCGTGGCATGCACGGATCTTGTATCGATGCGCGGATAGTTCCTCATGCCAGCATTGCCCATTCTGCTATATCGGCCACTAGTGATTGGATCTTGGGTCTATTGCCTGTTAATTTGGTTTTGCATCTGCAGATAAACAACAGAACGAAATTCTCCATCAGTATTATTCTGGCCTTGGGTATCCTGTAAGTTCTCTCAGGAAACAGAGAGGTGATTCTCACTTATCATAAATCCTAGAGCTGGTGTAGCAACACTTATCCGAATTCCATATATTAGAGTCCTGTCCATAAACGACGATTTCCTCTATAAAACATCGTAAGTCCTCTTTTACATTAAGCAAAACACTTGCTCACTGCCCTTAGGGACGTAGCGATTTGGTCGACAATTGAAGCCGGTCTCTGCATCGTCGCCTTCGCGGCCACGGCATTACGACCCTTATTCCGAACCTTCTACGCACTACCCCACCAAACCCACAGCGACGAAGATGTAACACCCTTCTCATGCTCAAACCGCAGTGAACAACCCAGCCGTCTACAGTCATACGTAACCGAGCATTTTCGCAAGGATTCTTCTGTAACAGCTACCAGCACCATTTACTACGGTTCCCCGCAATCTCCATCTCAGCCTTTCATGGGCGCCCAGCGCCAGGACTCAATTCAGCTTCGTAGCGATCTTAGTGCTCCCCAGGGCGAGGTGACGATCACTTCTGTTGGAAATGTCCGTCACGGTCATCATAACCCTTTCTCGTCTTCGAAACACCAAAGAGGCTTCAGCGATCTAGATTCGGAGTGGTCCGCCGATGATGGCATCCAGGTGGAGAGGACGGTGGAGGTACGAGCCGGGTCCACGAGTACAGCTGCAGGCGACCGGGAACGCGAGAACTTCAACAGTCTTTTCTCGAGTACGTGGACGCAGAGGGGCGTGCTTGGTAGTGTTAGCGAGAGAGGCAGAGGGAGCCTCGAGGCTGCAAGAGGTGCCTCGGTTTGATCATCCTGTCGGGGCTTGCTGGGAAGACCTTGTGGGAGTTTCACAGAGAAACTCCAATGTATATCTCGGGGTTTGGCATGGGGTTTTGGTCGGTTGGAGTTATCATCCTGCCGATTGGGTGTTGGCGCTTTTGATACCCTTTGGGGGATATGCATGGGCTGGTCTAGAGGTGGGCAATCATGGCAGGACCTGCTGCCTTCACCCACAACAAGTACGGCGAAATGTACGATGTAATCGAGTTTCTTTCCTCGCCTGCAATGCAGACTGTAAAGACCCGTCTGGATACGGGAGACAAGCTGGCACGGCAGAGCTGTATATACGATAAGCCCCCGACCAGGCAAAATACAGAGGATAGGTATATAGAACATCCATCATAGAGAATAGAATACCGAGAAGGGTGTCCAGATATGTTTCCATGCTGTTTGCCTTGTGGTCCCTGGTGTCTAGGCTGTTTGCTCTGTTGAGCGAAACAGCCAGCCTGCTCCTTTCCCGCTTCTCTCTGCCCCATGGAGACGGAACTATAACCTTGCCTACAACCCGCAGGGCTAGGGTGAGCAGAGAAAGGCAAGGCAAAGTAAGGTAAGGTAGGGAGTTAACCCAGGAGACCATGGAGGGAAGAAACCCCCGAAGCGATGTGACTACCAAGACCTTGCACGAGGAGCAGCGCGAGGAGGAAGAAGAAGATTGGTGATCAGAGGTTTATATATATTCTAGCCTGGCTAGCCCAATGGCACAAGAGTCTAGGAAGGACGCAGTGGGGGTGGTTTTCCAACCCCATCTGACAAACCGCAATAACACCGCCCAGGCTCTTCTAGAGGCTTTCCCAGCCATGGAGAGGGGGAGTGACGGACAAAGAAGAAACCCCCCAAATGGACACCATGATACCAGAACGAAGCAAACGCAACCTTTCCACATAAGCCCGACCCAAACGCCTTTATCTAGTCCTACAAGTCCCCAGCTTCCCGCACCGCACCCCCACCCCCCATAGAAACAAACCCCCAAGGTATTCGAAGCACCAAAAGAAGACAAGAAATTAGGAAATTAGGTATAATACAGCAAAACCAAAGCACGCTTTTCTCCCGACTATTTTCTCTGCTCCGCTTTTATCTTTTTATCTCCAACTGTTGTATACCCTCGTACGCCTCTGTCTCGACTTGAGGCCAACCTCGCCGTTGACCATGAGCGATTTCCACCGGCGGCCGAGGGAATTTCGATCACGACCTAGACTGCGTGCACAGTCTTGCCACTCGCTCTTGCTCAGCTTCAGCTTCTCCAGCACGAGCTCGACAAGCATGCGGTCGTCTTCCGTCGTCCATTCCTCTTCTCCCGCCGGCTCGTCTTCTCCGCGTGATTGTGAGTGTGGATGCGGTGGCTGGGATTGCGCATCCGAACCCTCAATGCTCGGTACGAGGTTGTCCTGCGGGAGAGAGTGGAAATCACTGCGTTCGAGCCCGAGGGGAATGATGGGAGGGGCGAGACGGAGGCGTTTCGGGGTGCTGGGGGTCGGAGTGTGCTGGTGGTGCTCGAGGTCGGGTGAAGGCGAGCGCGATTCTGCGTCGTCGGATTCTTCACCCAAGACGGCACTGCTGGCCATGTCGTCAGACCCATCCCTCCGTCGCTTGTTCACTCCCCGGGGTATATGCGCCGCGGTGCGCTTCGTGATTCTCTTGCGCGCAAGGCCGTCGCTCTCGGTGCTGGGAGCTTTACGCGAACGCAGACGCAGCTTGATGGGCGAGGCAATCTCAGAGTGAGCGAGTGGTGGAGAGGGCAGTTGATGGTTGGCATGAGCTGGAACTTGTGGTGGAGGAGAGAGCATGGATTGCAGAGCGCGACAGGAGGTGAAGAGGCCGGAGATGGCGGATGGAGAGGTCGTTGAGTGGGAGGTTGGGGGAGGAGAGAGCGGCGGCGACGCAAAGAGCGAGCTGCGGAATTGGCTGCGAGGTGTTGGTCGCGAAGTATCGCAGGACAGAGCGGAAGGGAGTAGCATGGTGGAGATCTGGTGGTGGTGGTGGAGTGGTGGTGGATGTTGATGTTGTCGGTGGTTTGCGACGGGGCGGGTGATCAAGGGCGATAGCGACGATGCGATGCGATGCGCCGGTCGCAGTGGAGGGGGGTAAAGAAGCAATTGAGGTATGCAGAGTTGGATGGGAAGAATGCTCTGAGCAAACTCTACCGTTGCATGTGCGGATTATTGGGCGGCGACGCTGTTGAGGGCGGCAATGTCGTGTCGCGATGGAATGCACTTGGTGGCTGGTGTTGTTGTGTGCGGAGGGAAAAGAAAGCAAAGGCAACGACGGAGCTTTAGGGACTTTGAGGAGCAGCGGGTGCCTGTGTGTCCGTCCTTGGGGAGGCTTGTTCGGGCCCTTGGATAAATGGGGCTCGGATGCCGTCCGCGGCCGCTGATTGGAGCGATGGCGACCGGGGTGGGCCTCGTGATGGGCGCCGGTGGAGCAGAACCCTTACTGCTCTTTTCTCCTTCCTTACCGTCTCCACGACACCACCGTATCAGACCCAGCTCGACACCATTGTATTGATTGTCGTCGAGCGGTGAGGGGCTGGCGACGGCACTAAGCCATTGTCCTTCACGCAAACCACTGCGGCTAACGGGCTCGGTGCTCGATAGACTGCGCCCAAGCCGTTTAGCCCATCGAGCATGAGGAAGTCTCCCTTCTAGCTGGCTCCCCCCGCGCGGGAAGCGTCGTGGAAGGCGGACGAACAGCAGCTACGGCGTCCATCAATAGCCATTGTTCTCCCTCCCGGCTCTCGAGTTCCTCGCCCTCCGCCGCCAGACGAGGTGATAGTCCAGGAGGGTCTGCGTCGGGGCAGTCACAGCAAGCCACCCATCCAGGCCAAGCCCATTGTTGTAGGCAAACGAGACATCTCCTTCGAGCCTGATCAACCAGCTCAAACGCAGGACACCAAGGTTTGTGAGTAATTTCCCTCAGGGCCCCCTCCCCTCCCTCCCCTCCCTTGGTCTCCCCTCTCGTCCCCTCTCATCGCCCCATGCGCATCGGGCATGATGCTTATCGACAATCGATGGTGCTGTACCTTGCAGGCCCGTCGCAACACCGGCCGGCCAGGACAGCAGGCACGAAGTGGCATCCCAAGGCTAACGCAGATATCATCACAACGTGCATGCCGGCAGCTTCACCACGGCCGGCGAGTCGATCGCACACTGTCCAGGCCGGCTACACGCTGCTCAGCCAGACTCGGTGTGCGCAATCTTAAAATTGTGCATCCAGACAGGCCGGCGGGAGACGCGTCGAGGCGCGTACGGGACGCGATGAGCGTTGGCGAATCAGAACGCGCCCTCGAGCTGCATGCACTTTGGCGGACCGGGGTCCCTGGCATAGAGGTGAGCGAAGGTCGGGCGATGATGGTTTAGCCGAGCGACGGTGGATAGAGGCATCGCATGGCCGATGATGGTTGCTGCCCTTCACCACGCCATCCTCCACTACTGCACGCAATCTCTCTCAATCCACCGACCGTACATAAGGGCCATGCAGTCCATCTCGCAGCGCCTGGTCGGGCCGGAAGCAAGGCTACCTGACGCAGGTATCAAGTCCCTCAGCACGAAAGCCTCGATATCCCCCTCCACCCCGCACCAACAAAGCCATTGTGACCATCGAGCTTTCTGCCAACCCACACAGCCTTCCTTGGCCCAAAGTACGATATACAACCACACCGCCCCTTGCCTCGGTCGCCAGTCCGATCCCTTACTTTCGTCAAGTACCTCGAGGAGAAAAGGGCGATGCACCCCAGACTATCCCAAAGAATCCCAGGCGAGCCGATCGAGTTTCCTCCTTACAGCAAGGCACACGACCTGAAACTTCGCTGGTGCAAAATGCAGGTACAACGTCAACGGACTCCCATGATGCAGCAAGGAAGAAAGCCAAGAAAGAAGCCGATGGACGAGATCCGACCTTTGGCCCACATTGAGCTGAGTTTGTGCTTCTGATTCCAAATGTAGGTGCTATTCTTCCCCGATTTAGGGCCTGCAGTCTTCAACTGGTGGGGACCAAGCTCGCTCTTCTATCTACCTAGGGTGATTCGTGTATCATGGTGCTTTGGTCCCCTCTGTGAATTTGTCAGGACTACCACCGATTGCAAATGGGATTCTCTGGCCGGCTTGACGTTCATAATCTTGACCAAGGTAACATCATTGCCGGTGACAGAAACCTTTTCGACCGGGAATATAGCAGAAGGTCAGACCGAACCAAAGCGTCAGTGGTTCAGAAGGCAACTAGATTGTAGTTACTGAACCTCGATGGGCTACAAGACTACTCAAGGCAGTTTAAAAGAATAGCACTCCGGACCTCGAGGCCCACCAATGCCCAATGCCCAAGACCCCATCCCACCCCTCCAGCTCTCCTTCCCTCCCCCAAGCTTCAGATCTTTTTGAACAACAGAATCGCCGTTCCACTTCCCTTGACCAGCACCCCCCCGGGACCAAGAACGTTCCTCAGCTCCTCTGCAAAAGCCGTCACCACGTCGTCCTGGGTGCCCACCTTCTCCGCATTCGCCTCTCGCCATCGCGTCACCATACTAGCCGTACCCAAGCCCTGTTCCAGCTCATCAATACTCACCTCCTCATCCCCACCGAAGAAGTGCTCCCCGTCCGAGAGCACGCCCTCGCGGTCATACGTCAGGCGCTGGAAGGCTTCCGGCGGGAAGGATGACACGGGCGGGTGGTTTGCCCACGGGAGATGGAGCGTGTCGTACATGTTCATCGAGACCAGATTCGCTGGCACTGCATAGGGCGCGAGCGTCTCGCGCTCCAGCCGGAGGAGGATCTGGTTGATCTCCGAGGCATGCGGTACTTTCGGGTCTGCGAGGGGAGGTCAATGGTCTTGTACAGCTTGCGCTGTCTCCGGCACGGCTTGGTGCCCAGCTCCGAGGGGATGTCTACGTACGGCAGAAACTTGATGCTATACATTGATATCAGCTGCCGTACCATGCGGGAAGAGAAGCGAGAGCCTTACCACAGGTCCACAAAGCTACGGTGCCGCCTGGCTTGAGTACCTTGTCGGCTTCAATCCAGAATCTCTCCATGTCGAACCAATGCCTACCATCTCATCTGCATCAGCTGCCGTTCTTACATCATCGCTTAGTGTTCATGGCATGCTCAAAACGCTACTACCTGGCCGTGCGAGAAACAACACACCGCACATCTATGAAGCAAAAAAAAAGAGAAGGGGCATCAACGGGAGTCACACGAGCAAAGAGCCATACAAAATCACTCACGCAGCCATAGCAGCAACCACCAAATCCACCGGCTGCCCGCCCGTCACCCGCGCAAACTCCTCCGCCGCCGCAACCTCATAAGCAACGGGGCCACCACGCTTCGTCACGCCGGCCAGCCCACGCGCCGCATCAATCATAGCGGCGCCGGGATCCACACCCAGCGCGGCATCGAAGAAGCGCGCGAGATCCCGCGTGGCATTGCCCGGCCCGCAGCCGACGTCGACGAGGAAGCCATCCTGGCCGCCGGTCGCGTGGTGGAAGTCGAGGATCGTGCTGTAGAAGCGTTCCGGGTACGAGGTGCGGTAGGTTGCGTAGGTCTGCGCTTGGGTTGCGCTGTAGCTGCGGAAGGTGGGGTCCGTATTGGGGGTTGGGGAGGCCATGGTTGGTGGTGCGGGTTCGTGGTGTGGGATGGGATGGGATGGGATGGGGGGAATGCCAGCTGTGTAGGATGAATGAGGTACCTCTTAAGTGCAGGCCATTACAAGAGAGGGCATCTCATCACAGTATTTATATCTTGGCATTGCTAGATGGATGACCGTCGCGGGGGGGGTCAAGAACCTCCTGCTTTGAACATCACTAAGATCGTACGTACCAAGTGAGTTGAGAGAGTAAGTGAGTGAGTCACGGAAAATAAGCGATGGCCTTCGCAAGCGATGTGTGTGACTGGACCACCAGGCCCAGGCACACAACACAGACCCGGCAGCACTGTACCGAGCGCCGTTGTTATCTTCTGGCCTGCGGGCCACCACCGCGTCCCCGATCTCTCCGGGGGTGATTTGATCTACCTGCCGTTTCGAGCCCAACGCAATGCAGACGACGAGGCTTGCCATGAGTCAGGAACAAATAAATAGAGAGAGAGACAAGGAAAAACATCTGAAAAAAAAATAAAAATAAAAAATTTGAGGAATGGGATGGGGGCCGCGTGGTAAGTAATGCGTGCGCCATTCGAGACCCCGCGGACCCCCCTCCCCCCCAAGTCAGCAAGGAAGGATCCGGGAAAATTGTGGAGGGCGATAGAAGGAGAGAGAGAGCATGCTGTCGGACTGGTCGTCCAAACGGCCGGGCAGAGAAGGGCGGGACTCGATTCGATTGTAACTGCATTGCTCTCGCAAAGGAGTCGTGATGTCTCGGATGCTGCTTCGGCCATCTCGGGTAGGGTTCGTTATGGAAGGCAAACAGATGAGGGTGTCGCACAAGGTCACAAATCAAGGGCTGACTGCGCTGAATACTTCTACGATAAGACTACTGCCTGCGCCGTATATGTGCTGCTGGGGACGCGCAAATTCTAGCCAGTAGACGTGATCAGAATGGCATGTCAACCATTTCGGGCTTGATGGTTGGCTGAAAGAAAACGAAAACACCGCATATACCTTCACTGCGATAGTTGCCTGACGTTCGACATCCAAAATCTTTATATCAAGGCATGAGATTGTGACAGCTAGCAAAACCCAACTAGATTTTCAAATTCGATACCCCCTGCTGAAGGCTGCCCTGCTCGGTAATTCCACTGTAGTGGTTGATCCAATCTATCACTTCCCTATGCCAGACCAACGAGTTCTCGGGTTTCAGCACCCACTAGAAGACTTCAGTTAGACCTGTCTCGTCGGTACATCACCAACAAACGCGCGAATACTCACATGATTCTCGTCGGGAAAGGTAAGGAACTTGCTTGGAATGCCCTTGGTCTGCAAGACATTGAAAGGGGCCAGGCCTTCCGAGATGGGAAGTCGGTAATCCAACTCATTATGGATGATGAGATGGGGCGTCGCCCAGTTCTTGACATGAGCTGCAGGGTCCCACTTCTCGTAGTTTTCTCGGTTGTCCCAAAGGGTTCCACCGAAATCATGGTGCGGAAAGAAGAGCTCTTCCGAGCTATATTGATTCAACGTACTAAACACACCATCGTGTGTCACGAGCGCTTTGAACTTTCGACCCAGTGGGTGTCCTTGAATCCAATTTACCATGAATCCTCCGTAACTTGCACCGAGGGCTACGGCTCGAGAGGTGTCCACATATGGCAGATTGCTTTCGACATATTCGAATCCCTTGACGAGATCCTCGTAGGGTCGACCTCCCCATTGATTTTGAATACCATTCTGCAGTGCCATCCCGTATCCAGTACTTCCGGTTGGGTTTGGTGTTACAACTATGTAGCCTTGTTCGGCAAAGATGGCAGGGTTCCAACGCGTGCTCCAGCCCTGCAGTACGGTTAGGATAATAGGGAAATAAGGGAAGATCAACCAACTTCGTTCCATGCTCCTTGTGGCTGAGAGATGATTAGCATTTGCACCCTCCTTTGGAATATGTATGCATGGACTTACTCCGCCATGGATGAGGTACGCCAAAGGATATTTCTTTGCTTTGTCAAAATCGGATGGCTTGACTACCCAAGCATGTACCTTGTAGTCACCAGCTCCAGTATACCAAAATTCGTCGACCTGGTCCTGATGCAGCCCAAACATACGACCACCCTTTGAAGTTGACGAGATTGATGTCACTTCGGCGGGTCTAGCTGGATCCAAGATGGTATAGGTGCTGTTATCGACCAATGAGCTGCTGCTGATGAAGAGGTTACCCTTGAATCTTCCATCCGCTAAGTATTTGGCATCCGAAACTGTACCTCGGCTTGTAAGGGCCGTTGGTAGCTTACTGGCATGTCGAGGAGAGGATGGGAGACTGAATAGCTTCCCTCTACCGTTCTCTTCTGCCGTGACATAAAGCGTTTCTCCATCGGCGCTCCAAACAATGCACTCCGGTCTCAAATCCCACCCACCTTCGCCATCATCAGTCATAAAAAATTCCTGAACATTGGACAGATCTTCAACATCAGGGACAAGCAGCAGTCTTGGCTTATCGCTCTCATACTGATCGCTCTTCATCCTGGTGAAAGCCAGGGACTTGCCATTTGGAGCAAACGTTGGAGATTGGCTGTAACCTCGAAGATTCCCCGTCTTGATAATCTGTGCCGAGGAGGGCTTGGTTTCCGCAAATGTCCGTGTGGGGATGTAGTAAAGATCAGTCTTGGTGTAGTTGGCCGGGTCGAGCTTTGGATCTTTTGCAACGAAAGCAATCCCGAAAGCACTTATATCGAAGTCGCCAGTACCTCCGAAAGGTGGGACTGGGGATTCAAGCTTTACGGGATGACCACCCAGAGCATTGATTAATCCTGTGGAGTTGAGCGTCCATTTCCCGCTAGATTTATTGAGCGTGGAATACCAAAGAGTATTCTTGTTTTCGGTAACATAGGCATCCCACTGTCTAACAAACAGCTTTGAATAAACTTTGGCGGTCGATCGGGGCTTCTCTGCTGTCTCAGAATTGTATAGCTGGCCATCAGGTGTACATAGACCAGAGACTACAAAGGCAATTGTAGTATCATCCAGAGACTTGACCTTGATGTTGGACACTCCTCCGTTGAAGGTAGCAATAGTTTCAGGCCTGCATCAGTTAGAACCAAAATGCAGCATTCCAGCTAGAGTCGCCTACTTGCTATGAGGACTGCTTGCATCTCCGAGGATCAGATTTGTTACGCCTTTATCTCCGCCTTTCAGCCACAGCACAAGATCTTTGTCTCCCAGCCAAGTTGGCTCGCTCGCATTGAGATCGCTACTCAGACAGATAGATTGGCCATTAGACGTATCCAGGACGCAGATCTCAGAGGTTTTGGAGTGAGATTGGAAGGAATAAACCGACTCGGTGTAGAGTGCCAGTGTACCTGTTGAATTGGGGGATGCTGCCGACCGTCTAGGAGCCTGGGAGTTGTTAGCATTATCATGCCACCGACACCTTGGTGGGGTTGAGTAGGCACTCACCGACAACAACACCTCCGGGGTGAATTTATGAGCTCGGACCGTCATGATGCCCGACGAGGACGAGTTTCCAGCCTGCGAAAGATTGAAGGCCGTCCAGAGGAAGAGCCGGAATGACTGAGGCAATGGATGCAGCACGAGGATGAAGGAGGAAGAGGGATCTCCGAAACGAAGTCGACGAGCTATTGCGGGGTGCTATGGCCCCAGCACCAATCCCTGCAAGGGTGGATTGGAGATACCCTGGCCTACCTGGATGGTCTGTGTCGACCCGTACGTAGAAGCCACCTAGCTTCGTCAGGCAGGTCCGGCAATAATGCGGTGCGCTCCTACCCGCAAAGCTCTCTCTACAAAGTACGTTGCGCATCAAACCCAAAGCCAATCCATCCACCCGCCTCCATCACCGCCATTGGCCGTCTCACATAATCAACCTCTCGAGAGAACTGTCAAGTTGGCCCTTTCTCAACCTCAATCTCGCAATTGGCCAGGCCTGCAGTATCCCGGATCGACCTCGCGGAGCTGTCAAAGATTATACGACTCTGGAATCCGAATCGATCACCAGCCTTGTCGCAATGTCGCAATACTTCATCGATTTGTTCTACACCTTGACCAATTGCATGAGCTGCTTTCCAGGCTCACCGCTGCTTAAGATAAACAACAGAAGCTTCAAGATCTTGCGCCTGCTCGGCGAGGTAAGCAGAGCGTTCAAAGTTCTCTGGCCGACAACGCTGACTTATTTTGCTAGGGTGGATTCTCGTACGTATATCTGGTTCAGGACACGAGTAATGATGGGGTCTATGCCCTGAAGAAGATTCGATGTCCCTTCGGACAGGAATCAGTGGCCTTGGCCATGAAAGAAGTGGAAGCTTACGCACTCTTCACACCACACCCCAACATAATCCGCAGCATCGACTACTGCGTGTCCTCCGATAGATCAGACCCAGGCGCAAAGACTGTATACATATTACTGCCATACTACCGGAGAGGAAATCTACAAGACATGATAAATGCGAATCTCGTCAACGGCACGAAGTTTCCGGAGAAGAAATTGATGGTCTTGTTTCTAGGTGTGTGTAATGCACTCCGGGCCATGCACAACTACAAGGTTCAGGGCCCGCCGGGAGGAGTAAATAGCCAGAAAAAGGCCAAGCGAGTGAGAGGAGAGGCAGCAGCAGAAGATGACGATGCGGCAGAGGCAGCAGGACGACGACAGGCACGACAACGGGGAGGACGGGACGTAGACTCGGATAGCGAGCAGCAAGAGCCGTTGATGGATGGGGAGGTAACGATAAGTCAGGAAGGCATCGCGCCAGGCGCCCCCAGGGCATACGCACATCGAGACATCAAGCCTGGTAAGTCAGATCAAGATGAAGATGTCTAACCCGGCTTACAAATTCTGTAGGAAATATCATGATTGATGACGATGGCGAGCAACCAATTCTTATGGATCTTGGCTCTCTAGCTCCATCACCTACACCTATCACCTCGAGGTCGCAAGCACTTGCGGTTCAAGATCAAGCGGCCGAACACTCAACCATGCCATACCGAGCACCTGAGCTTTTTGACGTGAAGACCGGAAGCACAATTGATACCAAGGTCGACATCTGGTCACTTGGATGTACGCTCTACGCATGCCTAGTTGGCAAGTCACCCTTTGAAATGCGAAGTGACGAGACGGGAGGCAGCTTGAGCATCTGTGTCTTGGGCGGAGATTGGAGATTTCCCGACGAGGGTGCAGGTGGAAAGAAGAAGGCAAACAATCAAACAGGCCAGAGCGAGGACAGCGGGATCAGCGAGAGCATACGAGAGGTTGTGCGAAAATGTCTGATGGTGGAACCGGCGGAGCGGCCAGATGTGGACGAATTGATTACGATTGTGAAGGGCGTCATTGGAGAGTTGCAGGACGGTGGAAGCTCGTAAGCGTGCGTCCATGGAATTTGCGTGTAATTGTAACGGCGTTGGGAGGTTTATAGAGCCCGAAGCGCGCTCCGGAATATTACCGGGGATCTGACTCCATGAGACCCATCTCATTGGACAATTCTTGGATTCTTTGGAGCGGAGGGGCCATATTTTAATGCCTATATATACAATCAATGGGCACTGGTGTCATTGAGAG
This sequence comes from Coleophoma cylindrospora, assembly GCA_003369665.1. NCBI lineage: Eukaryota > Fungi > Ascomycota > Leotiomycetes > Helotiales > Dermateaceae > Coleophoma > Coleophoma cylindrospora. The sequence goes on along the minus strand of PDLM01000005.1, from coordinate 1,003,144 downwards.
CAGCAGGTTGGTTAGTTGGCTGCGCATCTGGGAGCCCACCAAGCAACCCGATCGCGTGATTCGAGCTCCGACAAACCCCAAGTACTCCAAGCCATAGCATCAGAATCAAATCTCACGAGACGTACCTACTTGCCTAAGGATCTCTCGCCTGGTTCAACGGGCTGATGTTTGGTCTTCCGTGAAAGGATCCATTCACGGCTATACTGCTATAAGAAGCGTTTTGACAATTCGACATGCATCCTCCCATTTTCTCGAAAAGACATAGGAAATAATAGCCCCGAATCGCGCCTCCCCACCCTCTACCGTCCATGCCACCACCTGCCCGCCCACCTTATGTAGTAATACAAGCCAGTTTCCAACACACTCCTTTGCCAAATCATGTACACGCTATCTCCAAAAATTTCCAAGTAAATATACACAAACACAATCCCGTGTTTCCCTAAACGTCGAGTTCCCTCACTTATTCGCCTTGCTGCTGCATATGCGTTGGCAAATTCCAGGTTGCGTAATCCTGATGCACGAATGCACGATCCACCGTCGGCACACTCTCGAGGACATATTGCAAGGACTCGCCAAGGTCGTGACTATCGCGAAGACTCATGTTCTCGTCGAGGACGATGTCGACTTCAACATTCAGCTTGTCGCCGGCGTGGTACGCTTGGAGGCCTTGGATCTGCTTGATGGTCTTGGCGAAACGCATGGTTAAGTAGAGCAGAACGTTGCGCTCATCAGCTGTGGCCGCTGCGCCGGTCAGGTTGCGGATGTGACTCGCCGATGTGCCAGCCCAGTTAAAGATTACATAGAGAGAAAGGAGGAGACCACCTAAGGCGTCGAGCCACCAGAGCTTGACATAGAATCCCACTGGGTAGTTGTTAGCAAGACATCCAGAACTTTCACTCGTAGATTCCTCACCTAACGGAAATATAATACTGAAAATGTTGAAGATCACATCGGTCATCGCATCTTGCGCAAGAGCTTGGACGCTAGAGTTCTTGATCACTCGGCACCACGCCCAACAAGCCGCCTTGATTAAGACGGTGCTGCTCATGATGACAATGGCAGGTAAGCCCAGCTCGATGATAGAGTGATCTCCGGAGTTCAGTCGGCTAAAACATTCCAGAGCTACTTGCAGGAAAGACGTGCACATGACAACAGAGAAGACGAGCACACCAATCGGTTCCAAACGCCTTCTCCCAACCGGATACATATACTGGTCTTGTCTCTCAATCAATCTCGTCGTGGTCCAGACGATGGCAGTACTCAGGAAATCCAATGCTGCGTCTACCAAACTGGCCAGTACAGACAAGGAGCTGGTGAGGACAATGACGGCAATCTTGCCGCACAGGAGGATAGCATTGGCAGCCAGGTTGACGTAGATAGCAACTTGCACAATCCGATCACCGCTCTCTACCGAATCATCCTCCATTCCAGGAATCTCGGGCTTCGGTCCATCATCCTCAATGGCCTCGTCATGGAGAAGAGGCGTTTGTTCCGTTGAGACCTTATATAATTCCCGTGGAGTTCTCTTGATCTTTTTAACCCCATTGCTATCCAATCCTGGCGTTCCAGGGGTGGATGGCTCCGAAGTAAACGATTCTTCGTTGATTGTAGCTGGTACTGCAACATCTTTCGGACCCGTGCTGGCAGATCCATACCCTGGGGTATTGTTATACTCGTTCAGCAAATCGTGAGGCAAGGACGAGTCCAGCAATCGATCGATGTAGATATACTGCTGAATCAGGGAGTTGGTTCGCTCGTAGTATGCGCGACTAGAACAAGCTGTCAGCTTCCGAACCCTCGCGATCGATTCCACGCGGAGAGGCCTACATTGGTTTCTTCATCGACTTCAACTCCTCATCAGTCCTCCAATATTTCTCCCACTGGTATCGAGGATTGCTGTTTCCGATAAGGCGCTGCGACCGCATGTGCGGCGTATTCAGCACCAAGCTCAAGCGCCTCTCTTCCCCACTGACTCGGCCCGCAAACTCGTCGCCATCTTCCTCGCACCTCGAGCCGCGTTGTCCCAGCAGGCCCGTCTCCTCGTCGGGATCTCTCAGCGAAGAGGCGCGGCGCGTCAGCCCCGACAAGGAGTTGGATCTCGACGAGATCAGCGCTGTCAGAGTGCCTTGGCCATGGGTGCTCAGCGGCGAGGACTCCTCATTATTGAGCGGTAGAAAGCCACGAAGGCGTGCAATGCGGCCATAGGAGGGAGGGGACGCAGAATAGGACTCGGGCTCGGCCATTGCTGCAGGAAGCTAGAGGTTGAGAAAGAAAAAAAGTGGGAAAGGGATTGAAACAATGGCTAAAATATCATCGGCCGAAAGACGGGAAGAGGAGAAGGGAGAGGAAGAGGAAGAGGAAGAGGGAGAATGGTCAAAGGACGACAGATGGAGTCGGCATAATTGAGGATACAGAAAGGCCTTTGTCGAGGGCTTATGCCCAGCTGCAGAGAAATGCGGCCGCCAAGACCAAGCTTTCCATCCCAGCCAGCGGGGCGTCTGGCCAATCAATGGCACCGCTTCTCCACATGCCCCTCCACACGACGCTTGTCATCCCGTCGCCTATTCAGACGAGCTGCAGCACAATTGCCCGAAGTGAGTATAGATGGCTCTGCCTATACCGAGTCTCGATATACCGAAAAAAAAAGAGGGCTGAAATTAAAAACATTCGCGACAGGGATGATTGTGTGAGAACAGGCATTCGATACAGCGATCTCTTGGTACAACGAATTATCTGACCTGCGGTCCATATAGAATTTTTGTGTTCGTTATAGCCAGAGTCATCTGTATTGTACAGTACGATGGAGCTGAGGCTGTTCAGATTGGTCTGGACAACTTGGGCCGTGTTTCTTCATTATCTACATTATCCAGGCCGTATGTTTTCCTACTCCTTGAACAGTGCTGTGGGATGCAACTTAAGCCACCTGGGCCGGAACACGAGCCTGATCCTGATCTTGGCTGTGGCAGGGCGGGAGGATTATACAGCACAATTGTATCACATAGCATTTTGCACAATTTCATTTGGTAAATATGTATTATTATTTTGGAACTTTCAACTCCGGATCAACTATGCTAATGCCAACAGAGAATGCAAGAACGAACATTAAGATAATTCGTAAGGATCGTCCAAAGATCAGCTAAACTTCAAAATGAAAATCAAACCCAGTCAACTTGGACCTTCGCTACAAATGCCATTCAATCATAATTTGGACCGCGATCCTCACCCCTTAGGAGGAGATGGTGATCTTGCGCGTCTCGTGCTTCTTGGCTTTGGGGACCACCACCGTGAGGACGCCATTCTTCATGGACGCCTTCACATTGTCGTGGTCAACGGGTTCTGGGAAGCTGAAGGATCGGGAGAACTGGCCAACGCTGCGTTCTGAGATCCAGTACTTGGCCTTTGGCTCCGCCGGCTTCTCGACTTCGGTGTTGGTGTTTTCTTGCTTGGTGACTTGCGATTCGGTGTTGGCCGTCTCAGCCGCTGGCTTCTCGGCGTCTTCAGGAGAGTCTTCGACGGTGGCCTTGTGGCCCTTGGCTTCACCCTCGCCCTCGGTGATTGCGCCGGTGGCCTTGGGGGCTTCGAGTCCAGCAGGAGGCGTACCGGAGGTGTGGGTACGCTCAGTGCGACCGCGGACAGTGAGGGTCTGACGGTCGGTGAACTCGATCTCTACATCCTTCTGCTCGATACCGGGGAGGTCGCCATGGAGCTCGTAGACCTCGTCGTGCTCGCTGACATCAAACTTAGGTTGGAAGTGCTTGATTTCGGCACGGGTGGAGCGAGATGGGGCGGAGTAGTTCTCGAAGTCCTCGAGGAGGCGGAAGAGGGGTGTGAAGGAGGCTTGAGGTTGAGAGTGGAAGGAGCCGGGGAAGAAAGACATCTTGCGAGTTGTGCGTGGGTTGAAAAGAAGTCTCTTAGTGATAGGAAGTCTTCGAGTGATGAGTCTGTGAGATTGCATAGAATTGCTTGTTTGAAGTGTTTGTGTTCTGATGATGAGAGGAGTTAGTTCCCACGAACTCACCTGCACTTATATACTTGGTGCCCCAAATCCAGCAGATTCTGGAAAACACCAGTATTTCCGGTAGCCACGGCTGTACCAATCATCCTGATATCATCATGAGGTCATGAAGAGCACGCGTGTAAGCCGAGTGGTTGCGCGCAACTGCTGGAAACCGCGAGACGACGCTGGAAACTACCAGAAACCACCAGCAAGATCGCGACAACAAACACGACTGACGATGGCATGACGACGTCGCCGGAAGAAAACTTCCTCCCATGCGCTCTCTCGTGCTGGAATTTCCTTTGCCAACAATCTATTTCATACATGGCGATGCCGATTCCAAACCTGTAGCGTGGTCGTGCACGAATTATGCTGTGGAGAGTTATAGCAGCGAAACACCGACAAGGTCATAAATGGCCGTACATGCACGAGTGCTGACTAATCGCCCTCTCTAAGTCCACCACCACCACCACCACCATAGCTTCGACAAGCCGAACTCGTACGATCTCTTCTTGGCTGATGCTCCTAGAATCGAATTTATAGAGTTTTAGATCAGGTTTTGAAGAAGAGGAACTTCTCGCTGGAGAGATGTTGGATGTTAGATCTATGAACTAGCTCTAATTACATCGTTTAATGTCTTTTTTCATAGTTTAGTGGTGTTCACGTCTACGGAGTCATGCGAGTCTCGGCGCTCTCCCCTGCTCACGCCTCTCACGTCTTGACCGGTGTTCCGAGCCTGTTCCTCCTGCTTGGAACAATCCCACTGTCCACCAGAGACTGATCCGTGTGCCCATCCCCGAGTTGGAAATCCCCCCTCAAAGTACGGAGTAAAATCAAGCACATGCGTTAGCCAGGGTCCAAGCACCTCTGCGGGTACGGAGTGTACATGTATGGTAGCGTGAGAGAGTCACCGATACCGTACCACGGAAGAGATGCTCTACACAGACATTCTTCTGGTCCGGGATAATGAAAGACCGCCACTTCTGGGATTCTACCACTTCTCCCCTCCGACAACGACTGGAGCTCGATTGTATGGGGTTGGTTCTATGAGTGGAGCCGGCACATCCGCAGGCTGTTTTGGCGCGTGGCTGCGGGTATCGTACGACATGTACGAGCTCGGCCATGCCCACCAGTCTAGCGAGTTTGCCATGGGGCCTCAAATTCTGGCGCGACCCGCACGATATCTGAGGACAGCAGGCCGGAGAATCAATAATGTCACTGCGACCTGCTCTGGAGACATTATAGGACGGATCTGGATTAAGTCTCATTTCCTTATCTGACGTTTCCTTCTTCGTACTTTGCAACTATATACAATGTTATTTTTTATGTTCTTTCTGAGATCTTGCCAAAGTATGATAGGACCTCTTCGTGTCGTCCGTCTGGCATTCAGATCGCGATATTTCTCGTGGCTACGTGTTGATCTTTCCAAAGCGTCGTCAGTCATCATGCTCATCGAGAAATAGGCTCGCCTGCTTGCACACCTGCTTTCCAAGAAGTGAAAAATCTAACAAAACCTTCTAAATCATTGCCCCGTATCCCTATTGGTATGGTCGTCCTGGTGGATAGCCAGTAATTGCTACCATCGGCCCCATCGCTTGCGGCATTGCTTGCATGAGTGGAAACCCCGGCGCTGGTGGACTTGGAAGTCGGTGAAAAAGGGCTAGAAGCCTTCTTCCAACTCCAGTCTCGAGCTCGGTACCATCCCGCGCAATCTTGACCTCACGGTTTGAGTTCCATGGGTTTCGCAGCCCTCTTGTGCGATAGAATGGAAGTCGGACCGTCGATACCCACTCCACTTTGAAGGGCTTTCCCCAAGCTTTGGCAATTGTCTCTCCATCCTGCTGCTCGCTTTTGGAACTTCGAACATCGTCGTCGTCTTCGGCTTCCTCAGGGTCGTCTCTTTCTGCCTCCCAGAATATAGTCCCTCTTGCGGAGTCATCAATGATGCGCCCTTTCGGTGCGAAGCCCGTTGCTGCAGTTGATATGGCCTTAGGCAATTCCGGATCTTCGACAGCCTGTGCTTTTGGCGCAAACTCAATGGCCGCAGCAGGATCATTGTTGATGGGGGAAGACATGCGAGCATAACCAAAATATTCTCCAGATTTGTTGGCGGAAAAGACAAGGTACACGTTATCTGCGGTCTAATTATCAAAGGTCGTCAGCCTAAAAACACTATGCACTTGATTGAAAATCTGTATACCTCATATGCTTTGTTGAGCGCCTCTTCGTTATGCGACTGAGTTGCCCATTGTCCATTGCGTACACTAAGTTCTAGATCTTCCATGGTCAGACTCTTCACTATAAAAAACTTATCCTTAGATAATAACGAGCTTTCTTCGCTGCTTTCTTCGTGAGCTTCAGAATTAGCTTGAGGCGCGTTTTCTTTGTCCGACGAATATGTTCCAGTAGACTTTTCCTGTGGCGGAGACAACGCTGCAGGACCAGTAGGTACAGTAACTCCAGCTACGGCCGGAACAGAGCTTCGTCGAAGGCGGCTCACCAGCCTGACTGTTTGGAACTTAGAGTCATGTATCTTGGACTGAGCAGCTGCACAAGCAGCTTCGTCCTTGTAGTTTGCAAAAGCACAGTTGCTCTTTGAGATGAGAAACAAAGACTCGAGCCCAATGGATTCCTTGCAGACGTGGTAGACCAGATTCATCAGTTCCGTTTGTGGTGGCAGATTACCAATCCAGATTGCATGTCCTGGCCCCAATCTTAATATCTTGAATGCAGGAAGGCAAGGAAAACCTACCACTTTGACGAGGTTTTCGAGGAGGACCTCGCACAACTGAGGATTGCCCTGCACTTGACCCTGAATTCTTTTTATAAGCAAATGCACCCAAGAAAGATGCAGAGTAGTATTTTTTCATAGCGCAACTTACCCATACTAGTTGGCCGTCCCTGGACAGTGATTTCGGTAGTGCTTCCAAGGTACTCATTACTGCGTTGTCCATTTGGAGTAGTGCTGTTGTAGCTTCCCCTAACACCATATTGTACACCTGAATGACTCCCAGAATACACGGGGTTATGCCCATACTGATTTGGCGGGCCGAAAAATGGTGACGCAGACTGTGGAGGCTGTTGCTGGCCTACAAAAAACTGGGCAGGATACAGTTGGCCTCCTGGGTTCGATCCGTGCATAGCATGCGGGTGCTGCGAAAAGCTTGAAGGATATTGCTGTGGTGTGTACACCGTTTGATACTGCCCCTGAAACTGAATGTTGTATGGTACGTTGCCTTGCTGGTTCATGCCAGATTGACCTGCATACTGCGGCATATTTGGCCTCTGATAGAGCATTCCGGGAGCTGTTGGGCCTGCTTGGAACCTTTGGTTTGGAGAAGCGCCATAATTTTGATGCGGAGTATCCGGCAGCATTGCACCTAAGGAGTTCATCGCAAACGAGTCTGGTCGTGCTGGCTGGCCCTGGTGTTGCGGTGTTTGGCCGACATAATGACTACTGGCTGGGTCATTGTGATCGTAGAACGAGCCTGCCGGTCCAGTTGTGCTGTTTCTGGAAGGTTCTTGGCTGTTTGTATAGTCGCCATCAGGCTGGACTGCAGGATTTGCGTCCCCCATGAAGTCTTCGTGAACGGTAGGTAACAGGCCCCAATACTGTAAAACGATGTATGCCATGTTAGCGATTCGGATACTTTAGAATGGGTCATAACGCTTCAAGTCAGCACCAGGAAGCACAGAAGCCGTGGCTCAAAACCACCTCGTGTTTCTTGATGCTGTCTCATATGCGTGAGTGGAGTCCAAGGGCTCTTATTACCTTCTTTAGGGACAAGTTAATGGTGTCTGGTCCTTATCGTCTCGCAATTTGGAGTAGTGCTGATGGGGAGGATGTGGCAAGACTGGCGGATCACAGCCAGCCCGAGATAGAAATAGCTTGCAGCTGCTTGCGAAGGTGGTTATACTTTGCAATTGGGTGAATCGAAGAGAGAGGACCTTTTTTCCAGAATGATTGTTCAGGCGCACCGGAGGCACAAGGCACAATGAATGGCCGACTAAGTGTGGGCTCGGTAAGGTACTGTATGTACGTGCTTGAAATAGAAGGGCTTGAACGCTAGGTCAAGGTGGCCTATGATCAGATTTCAATGCTCAACGAGCAGAAGAGCTCCAGAGTCAAGAAGAAAAGGGTGACCACTTGCTAAAAATGATGACGGCTTCCTGCACAGCCGAAGTCCCTTGTCCTGCAAAACCGAGTAGGTGAGGCGTTGGATGCCCCGACTACCCACCCCCGCGAGAAGGGAACGAGCCCTAGTGATTGGATGCCAGCCAGGACCGTCAAATCAAAGCTGTGATGAAGCCGAACCCAGGAGATAGGCGGACTCTCCGGGATTGTCGTGTGCTGTGGGCTATGAAAAGGAGGCAGAGCTATGCAGAGGGCCTTGACGTCGAGTAGGAGCCAAAGAAAGAGGAGCAGACGGAATGGTTTTATGAGCGGGCATGAGGTTGAAATATTGTGCGGCCAGAGAAAAGGGATATTCAGGAACCATGAGAAAAAAGAGAGATGCGTGACGCCGTAGTGACGACGGACCAGCCTGCAAGCTACCGAATCCTCGTGGGTCGTAAGTTGAAGGGTACAGCAGAGTTGATAGATTTGCGAGTGGTTTGTCAGATGGTGATGAGCAGAGCTAGTTCCGGTTATGGGTGCAGCAGAATCAGCAATGGGGATGGAGTGGATGAGTCGGAGGTGAGCGTTTCTTGCTGCTGTCTTGTCGCCGGAGAGCCACGAGGTCCAGAGACACAGCCACAGGACATGGGCAGCAGTAGAAGAGAGGAGCAAATGGAGGAAAGGGAGGGGAGGGGAGGTGAGGCGTGAGAAAAGAGAGTCTAGAGAGGACCCTGGAAAGCCATACCCTTGCCCACCGCAGAATAGGGTAGGGTAAGCTGTCAGTTCACCACCTACCGTCCCACAACCACGGGGCGTCTGCCCGGGAACCTATGGTGCCCATACCCCGTTGCTCCATGCAGCGTCCTTGCTCGCACCGGCGCTCTCCTGGTGGCCTCTGCCGCGACAGGCCGGCAGCGGGGGCTAGGAGGAATGCAGAATGGCAGCGAGCGAAACGGCATACTTTCTGCCGCAAGCATGAGGGCCAGTGGGAGGGAGTGGGCTAGGGAGGCGAGAGCGTTCAGTGGCGAGCCAGTGCAGTGAGGCATCGAGTGCATCGAGGAGCCCAGGGACTGAGGGAGGGGCGCTGTACGTGGACGGGGCCATGATGGGATTTGTTGGTGGTGGGCCGCTTTAAGGCCGCAAATCCATGGGATTTTGCAGAATTCCATTGCTTGGGCCCCGACGGTAGCACTACCTGGAACCTAGAGGTCGGAAGCAGAGCTAGCGAAGACCGAGTGACACGGAGCTGAGACGAAAAGCCAATGGACCCTGGGCGTCCACGCTTGCGCCGGGCCAGATTGCCATGGCCAGGAATGGCATTGCCATCTGCTGCCGTTCGGCGCCCCTCGACGCTCCCTTTGACGCAGGGTGCGCGGGGCCCGGTGTTGAAATGCACAGCATGAGTGGCGCAAGAGGGTCCATCGGTCGCCCTTTGTCACAAGTTCGCAAGTCTTCACTTTCGCGTCCACACGAGCCACAGGGCCGCATGGTGGCAAAGAGAGTGGGAGCCCAGCAGGGGGGGGGGATACTTGCCCGCAAGGTACGGGTGCAGTCCTCCAAGGCCTGCGCCCCTGGTTTACATCTTTTCGCTGACGGTAATCGCAACTGTGTGCGGGCCTGTTGTCAAGCTCGGCCGTGCTTGTCGAAGCTTCGAGGGTATACTCGGCAGAAAGAGCCGCTTCCCCGCCAGCCTGATTACCCACACGCGCGACGGGCTCCAGTGTTCAAGAGATTTAGCCTTTGGAGCCGGTAGACACTGTCCTGCAAAGTACAGTACAGAAACGGAAAAGCTCAAAAAAGAAAGCAAGCTTGGGGTGGTGGCTTGTTCAGTGGCTTGCCATGTGGGATCCAACCCAGTCTCGACCCTTCCAACTTTGCGGTCGATTTTCGAGTCAGAAACACACTGTGATTCTCTGCAGTTTCCGAGAGTTTGATGAGACATAGGCTTGGGGTGCCAGGCTTCGAGCGACGGATGACTACAACAGATATATGGCATGTGTATAACGATGATAAGTGAGGAATGTTCTCATGCCTCCTGGGCATTGTTGTTGTCATTGTCATTGTCATTACTTCATACACGTGACTGTACTTCCAGGTGTAGGTTCAAGGCGACCGAACCATGCCATGGCCCGTTACTCCAGTGCGGCAAAACACCACATGGAAGGTACGCCGCTGAGGTCATCAGTAACAACGTACTGCAGATGCCTTGATATTGTGTACATAACAACCTCGTCCAACGTCATGTGATAGAATCCAAGCCCACTTCCTGCCCGAGCTTCCTTGTTTGGTCAGGGTTGGTATTAGCATGTCGACCTTGCATTGGATTCTTCTGTTGATCTTCCCGTTTTTGCTTTTTCTCTTCGTCTTTGCTATTCTTACGCCACAACCTTAAGGTTTTCCCGCCATATCCAGCTTAATCTCCAGGTCGACTCGTACGACTGCTCCAGTTCCACGGAACTTGCCCTGCAAGTGGCGAAAACCCCACAGATTCTACAGATTTGCCTCTCGACGCTTGGTAGGTTCTCGGTAACAATACCGCTTTCCGTGCATACTATCGGCAGTTCTGCTGTTGATGCTTTGTTTGGTCCCAAGAGATATCTGTGAAGTCCCTTCCAGATCCTTTCCCCCATATATGACTGTCTCACCAGCACGAGACTTTGGATTGGGCTTCCGTACCTAGAGGGAAATCAGGTGGGATGCGTTGTTGGGATCCACATGGGGGAAAAGTCGGTACCTGTCAAGGATTTGGACGATGTATCTGGGGTGGCAAATCGTGAACTTCTCAACTTGAGCCAGCCTCTATCCAGTCCCCGACTCGACCTTCAAATCGCCGAAGGATTTCTTCGCTGCAACATGACTCCACCATCAAGGATTTACCTGATTATCGAGCCCCATGATATGTGGGTTTCCGCCTTTCTGACCCGTGTCTTATTTGCCTCTGGCCAGTGCGAAGTCGTGGTCTCGCGGTCTACACGAGATCATCGACTGTCAGCTCGCTTGTCCGCGGTGTATTGCAATATATGCTGTTCGTGGCAAAACAAGATCGGCTAGTTCCAGCCTTATACAGCAATGGATCACCACTGCACACGTAAACGTAGTTGTGTACGGCGCAATACTGTACAATTCAAGGACAGGTGTTGCACTATCTCCACCTGCACGCATTGTTATTCGGTGGGGCCCGTTGCTTTGGCACATCAAGGTTTTGACGAGTGAATTGGGCCTTGGTGGTCTGCCAGGTCTCGTAAGCTTTTCACAGACACCCTGCATCTGATCGAAGGCCGACTTCTGACCTGTGCATTGAGAACTGACAAGAGCATCTGACAACCGTTCGAGCAATCTCCCTCTCAAATAACATGTGTTTATAACCATGCTTTGCCAGCCTCAACGGTTCCTGGGGTTTCGATACGAGCCCTGGACTTAAAGCGGCTCCCGGTGGCAAATAAAGGCCTGGGCTCGGTGGAATGACTCCTGCGTTCGGTCGAAAGTCTTGTTATCATGAACCGCTAACTGCTTTTCGATACTGGAAGTATTAGGTCCCACATGTCTCCGATATTAAAGTATTTAAAAAAACGCCGACAACAAAGGTGGGCATGTTGGAACCATAAGGAGAGAACGGGCATTTCTTGCGAAAGCCTAGGAAAATTGACGGTTCCAATTGCGTGCCGAATGCACATTACCGGCACCCCATCCAGTCCAGGTTGTTGGTCTCCTTAGCCAAGCTTGAACGGGCACACCCTGTTAATTCTTTAATGCGTTTGTATCACGCAAAAGCGGAGTTGTCCCAATCTGGTGTTGGGTCGGCACCCTCCACTCCTTGAAGTAGAACTAATAATGAGCCTTGCATAGCTAAAACCATGGGCCTCAGTTTGAGGCGCATCTGTCACGGTTAGAATTCCGGAGGCGTAATCCGTTGGTCAAGTGCCGTCCATGCTGCGATTTATCTTCGATCTATGCAAAAGCAATGCCTCGGCAGCATGCGTTGCGGGTGCCCAATTCTCAACCAAAGGATAATTCAGTTCCGAAGTATGTCGGACCCGGGGGGTTGTTGGGGTGCAACACGGTATTTCTTTTTGCACTGGCTCTCGGCCTCGAAGGCCCATACTCCTACCTGTCTGGGCACATGATACTCTAGTTCTTCGATGCCGGCAGTGAATCTTCTTTGCATGCTTCTTTTACCGTTGTGCACACATCTCATGCAATTATAACTCCGTATCCCTCATGCTCTCGGCTTGTAACGTGCTTCATCTTGAGCGGGCCTATGTCTTTTTGCAAAGTGCGATCTCGATTGCACGCCACTATGTGGATTTGAGGCATGCTCCACTGCCGCCAACCTCGATCGATTTGTCGGAGGTGGGATTATCTCCGACACGATGAGAGAGATTATCGTAAACGTCAACTTCACAACTGCGTCGCCAGAGAAAGTATGGGCGGTGGCATTGTTAATTGCTGGATGGCTAAAAACAAATTCCCAAGTCAAATTAGATCTTCCTCGGAGACTTTGTTCCGCTTGAGAAGCACTAACCATCGCTAACTTCTTCATAATCTGGGGAGCGGAGGTGCATCTGGACCGGATACACTAGCAACTCCATCACTGCGTTATCCTATGTGCGCCGTACGGGAATCCCCCATGCCTTATCTAAACAGTAGCCAATAGAAACAACAGCATTTAAAATCTCCCCTTGACGTTTATATATCAAATTGGCGGTGTTTGCAGGTCTAGGCTCAAGCTGGCCCATTAAAAAGAAAGAAGCAAAGACGAAATATAGGAATTTCAACCCGTTAATGAAACCATATAGTAACTCCAATGAGCTGGGGCGAACAAAGGCGGATAATCTCAGCTGCAAGTGCAATCAATCCTTCATATATATGTCACTTCCATGCCTTCCCATTACTCTGTGATCATCAACCACCTCGATTCTCTGGAAGCATGGAACCGGAAACATCAGCAAGGCGGCAGTAAACCCTACCGACATTGATGTACTAGGGCATACGAGCGCAGAAACCCTGGTGAGCTGACATCCAAGGCAAGATGGTGCGCAAGCAATGTAGATCCTTCAGTTCTATTTGCCTGCCAGTGCCTGCCTGACTGGGTGGCTTGTGGGCTGTGGAAACCTTAACAGCAACCCTGTGACAGCGGATAGTGATGAGTTTGCCACCTCGTGACTTGGTAAGGAGTCTAGATGTGTTTCTGGCTGTATCTTTGAGGGTCACAATAAATGTTGAATATACTTCGGGCTTATGCTCGTGGTCTATAGGCCAAGAGGATACAGAAAGACTGGGCCTCCTAGTGGGTTGCACGTGTTTGTTCTGATCGCTAGATTCCATTGAGTATAAAAGGTGATCGTGGGCAAGCACTGAATAGATACCCTATGCTTAAGGAATTGAAATATCACGGCCTTTTCATTTGATGGTCTGTGCTGATATTTTTGGCAGTAGACTTACAATTTGAATGGCCGAATGCTACTGTACTTTCTATGAAATCACGTGTCTCTTTACTGGGGCCTGAGCTTTCGTCCGCTTGATCTCCACTTCGTCTTCTACAACCAGTCCTCATCCATTCATCGTCTTGCACCCAAAATTCGATAATGACCGGGCGATGTTTTCAAGCGGTCTTTCATCGCATCCCACTCTATTCTCAACTGTCCGGGTAGATGAAACATAACAACCTCGCCCGTCAGCTCATCCTTGATCAAAACAAGCAACCTTAATCTTTAAGCTTAACCTAAGAGAGTTTAAGCCTCGAAATTTCGTGCTGACGATAAGAGGCCAATTCATATCGAAGCACGGTCATGACCGTGAGCAGCGGCGGAAGGCTTTTGGGGAAATAATGGATGAGGTCGAAGCATACAGAGAAAAGGTGCTCCGTGCCTCTCGTATTTCCACCGTTTTGAGCCAGTGTCGGCACCATAGCTACCCTTGGCTACAACCTGTTGTGGTGATTGGAGCGCGCAGGCTGCAAGTGTATCCAGAATTAAGCTAATTCATGGCCACGGCCTCCGAATACAATGCGATCAGTAGGTATAAGTCGCACGTTCTCTTGATTGTATCCTTCCTTTGCTTCTTATCGCTCTCTTGGATTTCCCTGCGGCTGCCTTGCTGCCCCTTTTGTGTCTTACTCCTGCGACATCCATTGAGGATGTGTGTCTGAAGTGCATTCGCTGTCTATGTATAGTTGAGTTACTCTACTTGCATAGGTTGAACAAGGGAGGGTTTATGCTGCGATAGCAATTACGACCGTCTCATTCACTCTGAATCCCTTTCGCCATGGCCAGCCGCCTGCTGAGCTGTGCATGGATATGGCTGTTGTTGGTGCGACTGACTGTTGGTATTCAGCTTGACCTTGGTTCTACAGGTTTGTACATGCGGTGGTATTCTTTACGGGAACTGATATTTGAACAGACTCGATCAAAAAGGCGGCCAGCGATGTAGCTTGGGGTTTGATCAGCTATTACAAAGGGAACGAGAGCGGGCAAATACCAGGACTATTGCCCGGGCCCTATTATTGGTGGGAAGCTGGAGCTATGATGGGCAGTATGGTGGACTACTGGCATTACACAGGCGATGCAACATACAATTCCCTTGTTTCTCAGGCCCTGCAGTTCCAGGTTGGAGCAGATTCGGATTACATGCCCGCAAACGAGAGCGCATCTCTCGGGAACGATGATCAAGCCTTCTGGGGGATGGCGGCGATGTCAGCCGCGGAAACCAATTTTCCAAATCCTCCAGCAGGACATCCTTCTTGGCTCGCGTTGGCGCAAGCAGTCTTCAACGAACAATCGGGAAGATGGGATACAAGTACTTGTGGAGGAGGCATACGATGGCAGATATACATGATAACTGGGTATAATCTGAAGAACACGATCGCAAACGGATGTCTTTTCAATATTGCGAGCCGACTTGCCAGATACACAGGCGACGACAAGTATGCACAATGGGCTGTCAAAATTTGGGACTGGCTGGAAGCTGTTCATCTCATCGACAATGCCTATAACGTTTATGACAATGCCGAGGCATCAAACTTGAATTGTACCGAGGTCGACCACCACCAGTGGTCTTACAATGCTGGAACGTTGCTTCTTGGAGCGGCCACTATGTATAATTATGTAAGTAATTCGGCGCAACTCCCATGAACTTGCTGACTCGCAAGACCAACGGCTCTGACGTATGGCACAATCGCACCCTGGGCCTGTTGACTCGCGCCGCCGAGGTCTTTCTTCCAAACGGTGTAATGCAGGAACTCTGCGAGGAGTCAAACGGTTGTAATGTGGACCAGCACTCTTTCAAGGCATACCTCTCCCGGTGGATGGCTGCTACTACACAAATGGCACCATTCACTTATAACACTATCATCGGGCTACTAAGGTCCTCTGCAGCTGCTGCAGCTGCTCAGTGTACTGGCACTGTTCCAGGTATCTCAGTCCCCGCTGGACAAGTTTGTGGGTTGAAGTGGTATCTAAACGGGACCTGGGATGGTAGCAATGGAGTTGGACAGCAGATGGCTGCAATGGAAGTGATTCTAGGAACACTGATCAACCAAGTTGCAGCACCGTTGACGAACTCAACTGGAGGGACGAGTATTGGTAACCCTACAGCGGGTCGAAACACTACTGCTTCACCAGATTTTCTAAATTTTGCTTCTTCAAGAAGCAGCAAAATTGGAGGATGGTTTCTAACAGCCTTTATACTAATATCCACTGTTTGGACAATCTGGTTCTTGGTCACTACCTCTTGGGAGCACGAGGGTATCAATGGACCTACGGTCAACGGAAAGTACAAACGGGAACGGAGGAATCGACCAATATCCGCATCAGAGAAAGGCAAAGGCCGAGAGTCTTTCATTCCCAAGAGAGATTCTGCTCTGATTGTACTACCAGATATCGACGAGGAGAAACCGGTGGCTTTGGAAAGTATTCATGAGATGTCTCGGCCTACTTCGACTCAGCGGCAGGCGATTAGTTCCATAGACGATGACCTTATACAGCAGGGCTCACCCCGCGAAATCGTTGAAAGTGGGCTGTATGCGAGCATACCACACGAAGACGACTTCGTTGATGATGGCACACAAGATGAGGCTTCTATACGTGAAGACTTCCCTCATGAAGACGCACCACGCCAGGCTTCTATTGATGGGAACCGATCGCATCACGAAGTAGAAGTGGATAAATTACTGCAGGAAGACTCGCAGGATAAAGTGGATGATGCCACACAAGATGAGGCTGCTGTACGTGAAGACTTCCCTCATGAAGATGCACCACGCCAAGCTTCCATTGATGGAAATCGATCATATCACGAAGTAGAAGGGGATAAATTACTGCAGGAAGACTCGCAGGATAAAGTTGATGATGTGCCGTACCATGATATTCCACTAGAAGAAGCACCCCCAAAATCTATGGTGGGAAAAGACCTATCAAATGAGGCTTAGAAGCCCAAGTTTAGATGAGAGATGATTCAGACATAGAGCCAAATACCAATTTCTTTTTGTGTAAATTCGCTGTATCAAGAATTGAATTCTTTAAAGACGAACACAAGTCTTTAATGGAGTAGAATGAAAATTCCGACTTCTAAAGATCCAACCTCCACATAAGGATCTTTACTCTTCCTTTTCTTACTTGGAAAAACTATCATGGAAGCTGGCTTGAACGTAGCTTTGGAAATTTCCGCCTGTTCGTACTTGAGCTATCGAGGCTGAACGACCCCGTCCACTGATATGCCACTTCATTGAGATATTTTATCAAGATCATAAATGGACGTGTCTCTGGGGCGGACGATTGGTTTAATACACTTTCTATTCATTCTGCGCCCCATGACACTACCTTCAGAGGTCTCGCGGCCTCCCTTTTCATTCACGGTGGGGGTTCGTTCTATCTTGGGGTATAATACAAAATAGATACACTGCTTACGATATAATTGACCGATTATTATCATCAAATACAAAGAGAATTCCGAGGTTATTTATACTTGAGGCCTCAGAGATCGCCCTCTATCCATTTCTCACACTTATTGTCATGAGCGCTCCTTAAACATATGAGATTGTTGGAGTGTTCCTTCCTGGCTTTTCCATAAGCACACAAGAACCAAGGAGACTGTTTAGAATTCCTTGAATCTTCTATACAGGATTCTATATTTCATCCATATACTTCTGGGAAAACGTGTAGTGCAAGATTGCCTGGTAGATAAATCCATTAGGATCAGAAAAGTTAAGCGAGGACAGCTCTCTTGACAGTCTTATCCTGAGTGTTGCCTACATATAACAGCATCTCCTGCGTAAAAGTGCTCTTAAAGACGACTCATATAACTCGATAAACCCATCCCCTTTGTCACTCTACGACGCTCTGAACTCTATAGTATGTGTAGAGCGGGCACATCCATAAGGGCTGTGGATTCAACGATGCTTAAGCATAGGCTACGCCAGTCTCTCAGTTAAGCATGCTACTTGTATACGGAAACTCTAGGATCTCGACTGAAGCCAAACGATGTTGTTATTCAAGGAGAGTTTTGGGATTCGCCGCTATTGTCTTTTACTTTCTAAGTACGAGACCGTGATAAAGCCACGGAGTATTCAGAGCAACTAGGTGGCTATAAAAAGAAACATTGTGGACCATGGTGGCTCTCTCCGCATCACACGTAGAGAAGATTATGAGAATGAGGCAGCCCCGTCAGCAATCCCATACGCAAGGAGGATCTCGAAGAACACAGTTTATGTTTATCTAAAGCTCTGTTAATCCTTCCGCTACCACACTATAGTTGCCTGTTTCCTTCATGCAATACCATATCTCTCTCTCTCTCTCTCGACAGCCGCCGTATGGATATTATTCCCGGCAGAAAGTCTAGAAAATGACGAAACGCCATATTTGCTTCTTGTTTTCCCGCGTCCTGCACGCCTGAGATATCTCATAGCCCGAACCATTCATGAAACATTGAGATCTATGGGCACGAGGCGGAGTTTGGGGCTGGTTGCTGAAAGAATTTCTCTTTCCACTTGTTTTGAGCATATAAACGGACTTGGTTAATGTTGGTACTGTAGCGGGAATTTGCGATACATATTTGTTGATCGGCTGTTGGATTCCAATCCTTCGAATTTTTACCGAGAATCGACGACTTCGAGAGCATGTTGCTTCTTCAAAGCCTGCTACACTAGTCAAACGCAAAGGCCGCGAATACATTCCGAGCCACAATGCATCGGCATAGAGGTCGCATCAGGATGATCATATGTCCAGTAAGTGGCTTAGACACCCGTGGCAAGACGTTATCTCAAAGCACATTCAATATCATCCAAGGCAATCGAGTTTCACATGTCTCAGGCACTGCTCGCCGGATCGCTAACCTATTAAGCGCAAAAGAACGAAGACTATCAGTCAAAAACTACGTTTAATTGTATCTACTTGATATAGGCAGCAGTAGAAGAAAATGGCTGAAGTACACAGAAAAGTAACAGAGCCGGATGTTAAGCAAAGGGTATTAGCCACGATATAGCCCATTAATCATACAAGCCAACCGCCAGCCCAATTTTAGATGAGGAAACTCTGCTTCGTCAAGCCTATCCCGTAAATTTCGTCTCACTCGTCCGAAATCCCTTCATTAATCATCCATCGGCTTATCTGTCAGGCTGACACCAACTCGTGCTGCACCCTCTCCTTCTGCGAGGCTACTCAAGCTTTCCCGCTTTGACACCAAAGCAGCTTGATCTTGACTCATTCGCGCGATACTAAGAGGTCTGCGGGTGGAAAAGCGGTTGCTGGTAGCTGGAGCTGCTCGGCTGAGCGAATTACGCTTTTCGACACCACTTTCCTCCTGTACACCATCGAAGCTTGGGCTTGCTCCAGGAATATATGTAGCACTAGTCTCAGCAACATCGTTCGAAGGTGGTGACTGAGGCGACAGGGTTCCATTGGTTTCTGACTTTGGTGAAGATTCGCCGGGTACCTCGAGACTTTGTCGGGCCAGTACACCGCCTAAGCTATCTCTTTGCTTGGCTCTTTCGGTCGTTGGGGAAGTGGTGGTTGAAATTGGGAATCTTGTTTCTGGACCACCAGAGCTACGATCTCTTCGGTGACCACGTGGAGAAGGTGCCGGGCTTGTAGCTCTACTTCTGGACCCACCAGCAGCCAAGATCGCTCGATTACGGGCCTCCATATTGGCTTTGCGATTGGACTCATCAGTACTGATAGCCCGAGGACGATTGTCTACGCTCATACTGTGAGAGAGTGAAGAGGCACGCTTGAGTTCAGAGAAGATAGCGTCCTTGTGTGTGAATAGATCGCGAATTAGACGGTAGGAGTATTTCTCTTCCATAGTCATGGAAGTCTCGGTCTTCGGCCTCAATATACACGGGGCCAAACTGGTTGCAAGTGCCGCAATGTAAGTCTCGTCGGCTGATGTGAGCTCAATGAGTCTGGTAAAATGGGTCATCAGCGCATCCAGTGTGGCAATGTTTGCTAGACGCAGTTGGCTCAAGGTATTCTGTAGGACGGAGATCCTTGCAGCATCAGTGGATTCGGAGGCGGGCGTTGAGTAGATCGTTTTCATAATTTCGTAAACATGAGAGGACACTAGGGAATCTTGGAGGGGGTTAGCCGATATCCGATATCTTTCTGGATCTTCATGTACATACCTGGAAGTTCTAATAAGTACAGTTTCAAAACGCTAGCAACAATTGGGATTTCAAATGGTTCAAGGGCTTCAGCTGGGAATGCCCTGCCAGTATTTATGACATTGCGGACACGGTGGGTTTGGTGTAGAGGTACATCGACAAGCCATACACTACGACGCGCCTCGTCACCATCAAGATCTGGATACTTGCGATCGAGGAAAGTGAGGATTGTTGTGATCAATGCTGGAACTCGTTTTCTATCAGCACGTGCACGAGCTTCTAGATCCACACCAAACGTTTGCTCATCGGCGGAGTTGTAATAATTCTCGTAAACTGTGACCTTGGGGTTGAATCCACCAGTGCGGTAGTTCTCGAGAAGATAACGAAGATCGCCAAGAGGTTGCACAGTTTCTTGGAAGAGCATCATCTTGTCTACGGTCGATTGCAAGCTAGGAATGACATTACTGATGGTTCCAGAGAAATCCAGAATGATCGTCTTAATGGCCTTGAGTCTATCAAGCTCACAACGCTCGAGGTATCTGAGATGTTCAATGATAGCCTCCTCGAGTTGACAACGCAGAAGGTCAAGTTTGCGCACGGCAGCTTTGTATCGCTCGTCAGACTCGGCAGCTTCTCTGCGAAGACGATCGGCTGGCGTTTCGTTTGGATGTTGAGTGTTGAGAGGATTCCACCCAGCAAGATACTCAGCAACATTGCCAACAATAGGAGAATCAGAATATTCGGAGCCATTGGATGCCAGGGAAAATGTGCGGTTGAGGGGCTGCTTTTTTTCTGGAATACCTGTGAGCTGGAAAGTCTTTGGACGCCATTGGTAAGACATTTTAGAGCTGTTTGCAAAGACGTTGCCAACATTTCCAATGAGTCGCAAAAATCCATGTGTGACAAGATCTTGACCAATACGCTCAGCATGGCTCACACTGGTTGCACCCATGTTCTTTTGTAAATATTCGACGATGTCCGCTCCAGATGTTGTATTTTGATATGTGCCAAGGATTGGAACCTTGGTCTCCCCAAGCCTGACGGTGGTCAGCATGTGCGACAACATCTTCTTGACTTGTTCAGGCTGGTAGAACTCGTCGCCGATTTCTAATGGCTCCTCCTCGTCGTCCTCGGGCTCTTTCTGATCTGAAACTTTGATTTCCGGTATTTTTGGTTTGGGGCTTGTCTCTGGGTCTTGGAAGGCCAGCTTATTCTCCTCTTCGATGTCTTCAACCAGTCTGCATTTATTGAAGTATTGGCTTCGCAACTTCTTCACCAACTCTGCCTGTTTGTCGTGAAGCTTTATTCTAGCTTGCAGATCATCCTGGGAATTCTGAACTCGCGTTTCGTGGGCATCGCACCATCTTGTGAAAGGCGATACTACTAGATCTCGTATGCTCTGCGCTATTCTTCGGTGGTTTTTGGAGGCTTCCTCCATTTCCGTTCGAACTCCATCATAGGCCTAAAGCTGTGAGCGGGAATGAATTCCAGCTAGGACATTTGCATACCTTCTTAACTGTTGCTCCATCATCTCGAGAGAAGCCACCAGTGATTCTATCTGTTGCAGCACCAATCTCGCCCAGGCGCATCCCATAAACGTCTTCAGCTTCTGCCCGCAGCCTAGCGATGGTGAGCATCTGATGATTCTCTGCTACACCTTGTTGGAGCTTTCCAAATAGTACTCCCAGTCCTGCTTTTCGTCAGCTCCGCCTTAATCTTGCAAGTCTGCCTCCTTACCTCCTGCATAATCTCCGGACCAGAAAGAATCCGCAAATCCCGGCATGGTAGCGGTGTGTACAGCAATAATGAGTTTAAGATCGTACGGAGGAGATGAGATAGATCGAAGCGGAAGGCTATCGGCCACAAGGGGTGGTGGTGGTGGTGGAAGTGATTCGGTAACGAGTGACTGAAGCTTGGAAGCTGTTGGACGCTTTCAGGAGGAAAGTTCTTGCGGGATTCGTGTTCGTAAAATTGCGCTGGTTGAAGTAAAGTGTCGCCGCTGCACGCTCGCACAAGCAAAGTAGAATCGAGAATTGTGAAGATCGAAAGTCAACGCCAGAGGCAGAGGTTGAATGGGAAAGGAGAGGAAAGAGATGAGGATGATGTACGAAATTGGCAGATTCAGCAAGTATTATGGACAATTGCAGGGAAGACGAGGTTCCCCCAGTTTCTCAGACGCTTTGGTACGAGGCAGGCGGACAAGCGAGACATCTGAAGGCTGCCCTTTCGTTCGGACGGTTGGCAAAGATGGGCCCGAAATTCAAGGTTGAGCGGCCGTCAGAAATAGACACCTCTGCGCAGGTCATGTGAGGCCGGGGACGGGCAAGCAGGGGTATGGAATCACGTGATATATGTCAGCTCCAACCTCCATTCTTGGTTGCGATATCTCCAGCTCCCTCTCCAACCACCGACGAATACGTATCGTCGGCGTCATTCGGAGACTTACATTCCACAGCATACAGCCACCATGGCTGGATACTCCGAGCAAGATCCGTTGCTTCCAAAGGACAAACCGGCACCCGAGATCCACGGCTCACGGCCAACTAGTGTCAAATCCATTGAGAATGAAGAATCCTCGGCGAAACGCAGGTTCGATGGTTTGATGGCTCTTTTTGCGGGCATATGTGCCCTGCTGTTGTTCTCCGTGCTCGTATATCCAGACAGCTTGGGCAGAACACCCTCAGAGGGCCAAAAGCCACTGCCCAAGACGCTTGAGCAGCGAGTTAGCAGGATCCTCGCCACCACACCACTGATAGGTACGTCGTCATCCGCCAGATCATATATCAACCTAATTGACGCTTCTTAGATGGTCACAATGATCTGGCTATCTTGGTTAGGTTCCTCTATAATAACCATATCTACGATGACGAATTCAAAAAGCCCTTTGAGGAAGGTGGTTCGCCTGCTCACGTGGATCTTCCTCGCTTGATTAAGGGGAAGTCCGGCGGTGCTTTCTGGAGTGCTTTTGTCCCTTGCCCTGCAAATGGAACGGACTTTTCTGATGCCAATTATGCTAAATGTACGTTTATTCATCCTGAATGCTGCTCTCTTCCCCAAAGCTGATCTCTCGGTAGCTGTTGCATACACCATGGATCAGCTTGATGTGCTTAGACGCATTCAAGCCGCTTATCCTACTCACTTCTCTGCACCTCCAAATTCGAGTACTGCAATGACTGCTTTTAAAAAAGGCCAGCTAATCTCACCTCTTGCCATTGAGGGCCTCCATCAAATCGGTAATTCCGTTGCGAATCTGCGCCTATTTCACTCCCTAGGTGTTCGCTATGCCACGTTGACCCACAACTGCCACAACATCTATGCCGATGCCGCACTGCTTGAGGTCCCAGGTGGTGTCGAAGTAGCCAAACCATACTGGGGTGGAATTTCCTCTGCGGGCCAGGCATTGATTTCCGAGATGAACCGCATCGGCATGATTGTCGATTTGGCACATGTTAGCCAAGACACGATGCGCGATGTGCTTGGTGCCGGTGACTGGGCGGGCAGTAAAGCCCCCATAATCTACAGCCACTCCTCCGCCTATTCCGTCTGTCCACACCCACGTAACGTACCGGATGATATCCTGGAACTGGTCAAGAAGACTAATAGTGTTGTGATGGTCAACTTCTCACCAGACTTTGTCTCCTGCACTCCATCCAACAAAGGATCCGGAGTTCCTGATTTCTACCCTCCAAACTCAACATTGGCTCATGTAGTAACGCATATTATGCATATTGGTGATCTGATCGGCTATGAGCATGTTGGATTGGGAAGTGATTTTGATGGGATCCCAACAACACCCGAGGGACTGGACGATGTGAGCAAGTTCCCTGATCTGGTGGCTGAGATGTTAAAGAGAGGGGTCAGCGATGCGGACGCTGCCAAGGTGGTTGGAGGTAATGTATTGAGGGTTTGGGCCGATGTTGATAAGGTTGCTCTTGATCTACAGAAGAAGGGCATGAAGCCTCTCGAAGATGAGCTGCGTAGTCTACAGATATGGTAAAGGTTTCTTTTGACTCTGAAGAGGAAGGGCACGTTGATTCTACGATACTATGTACAGATAATGATGGACATGGCACGGTCCGTTATGAAGCATGTATGACGAAAATTGAGCTTGATATGTTTAATCATTTGGTGGTACATCTTCCATCATGGCGAAATATATCATCGACCTACGTGGCTAATGAGAAGAAGAAATTTCATATTAGGAAGACTGGCCTTTTGAGTCGGTATGCTACATGTACAGAAACTCCGGATTGTAGCGAAGAAGCTTCAAACCCAATTAGAGCATCACTCTTCATTCACTTGCAAAACTTGAAGCACACTTAACAAAAGCTTCACGCACTGATTATTTCTAGTCGATTTTGCATCGAAATCTAGTTCCAGAGAAGCCAAATAGATATGTACAAGCAGAGTAGCACCTAGAAATTTCTCTTCACACATCGTACATCCTTCTAGAACTAGATTCCATACCCCGTCTCACCAGAAATTCAATGGCCTTTCTTTGGACCGCTCTTTTTCGAGCCTTCGCAAGAAAGTTGTAGGTAAGGTGAAGAATAGACATGGCTTGACAAACCCCTGTCTGAGGATTTCGTCCCAGTCTCCAATGCATCTTTGAGCGTGCCAGCCTCCCGAGCTTCTACAGCAGCTTTTTTTGCGGCGTTGAACTGCTTCAGTCGTTGCATAGCCAGCGAACCATTTTTATGTATCTGACTTGCATGTCTCAGAAGCGGGAACTGGACAACTGCTGAGAATGTATCAATAACTTCTTCTGGCTTAACTTTGTGTCTCTTAGCTACTTCTTCGAAGGGAAAATTGCGCTGACACGTCCGTGCAATGTCAATGATGCTGCGCTAAGAATCAGTAAGTGTGAATGATGGCAACCCAAATAATACTCACAGGTCTGAAGTGTAATACAGTGATGGCGTATTAGTCGCAGTACCATCCTCATTCCTAGACATTGCAGATTGGAATACTGAAGGTTTGACCAGGCCTTTATGTTCCAACACACCATGAGTATCTTTGGCCTGGCAAATCTTTGAATATCGAGTTCTAGGTGATATCGGAGGTGTTGAGAAATATCCGGAGTTCCTTTTCCCTTCCTTAGAATCCACAGCTGTCTTTTGCCAACTCTCAAATGGCGTAGCAGGATGGTGATATCCATATGCTGGAGTGATTTTTCCTGTCGGTGGCGCTGGAGCTTGGTGGACGGGCTGGAAAGCGTTGGTTTCGGGATTATTAGCAAAGGGAAGTTCGGAAGGCCTAGCTTGAAGGCCTTGCAGCAATCCCCATGGAGGCATATTGTTACGTGGGGTTTGTGATTGAGTATTTGCTGGTGAGAAGTATTCTGGCTGAGCCATCGCTGTCGTAGCGCTCGATAGAAAGGCTCGTGGGTGCTGTAAAGTTGATTTAGCCTGTGGCTGTCTCTGTTGCGGTGGCCATGTTGGTAGTAGTGGTGAGATGGGCGGAGCTGGTAATTGCGAATAGTTATGGAACCGCGCTGTAGGCCGATCCCAGGTAGAGCTTGGGTGTGAATTTGTCTCCAAAGCCGGTATTGGAAGGGGCCCTGATACTGTGCCTTGTTGGCTCGGGGCTTGGTTCTCCCACGTCAGCGTATTCCAATTGAAGTTTGACGCATCTGGAAATATTTTCTCTATGCTGGGACACATCGGCTGGTCCCGCGTTGCAGCTTCGAGTCTAACAGTTCCACTGCCAAAATATGGCTCTGAGTCTGCGATTAGAACCGTTGACGAAGTCCGAATTGGGTTATCGTGTTCTGGGACTGGCATATCGCCTTCGTATTTTCGCTTTAGACCGGTCTGAACAAGCGGGAAGCTCTGCGAGATTCGTTGTTGTTTGGAGCTAGAAGCCCCCGAATTTGCTGGAGTCAGAGCAGCTGTCAGGTTTGAGGACGGAGAGGGCTCAGGTGTTTGCGAGGAAAATGGGTTATCCCCGGGGCTGCACGTTCTTGAAGACCAATCATCATGAAATGAGATAGCTGTCATGCCTTTCGATATTCTTGGGATGTCCCTTCGTTCGTTTTCCATAGCTGCGTTTGAACCACGAGTACCACGAATATTGGCCGTCTTGGAGCCACTTTGTATGTTTCTGGAGGAACTAAAAATTCAAATAGTATGGTAAGTAGGGAATCAGTACGTACGAGGAGGAGACTCGCATTAATACATACGCTTGGTTTGGAATAATCTTCTGGCACGGTTCAGAGCTTACATACATAACGTCGTCATCGGAGAGCTTTTCATTAGGCTCTTGAGAAGATGGCATCTTGACGACATGGCACTTCTCTTTAGAAGTGTTAGCAGGTTTCTGACATTGGATGTCGCCCTCATATGCGATTGGGGCCTGACTGCTTCTAGGTCGCTCCAGAAATACCTCCCGTGCCGTGGATTGTAAGGCCTTTGCTGGGACCGATGAGGTGTCAGATGGTAATTCTTGCGCAGAATTGTCCATTATGACCACTTTGGGGATGATATGCGTATCTTATCAACCTGAGTACCGCTCTAATATGTGTGACAAGAACGCTACCATTTCCAGATGGCAAACTGTAGATATAGATGGGCTGATCAATAAACCAAAGGCCAGCTGCAACTTCCCACTTACTTTGCAACAATATGAAAGGGAGAAAGCATGGTTTCGGCCACACGTGCCCGAAATATCCATATATGTTCTTCAATGAACGCCAATTGAAGGTGTATATGAAAGAGTGCCACGAAATACCAAAAGCAAACAAGTGAAAGAGGAGATCAAACGAGGCGAGGATCACTTCACTAGAATCTTCAAATCATTTCAAAATCCATGAATGAAGAAACTGGATTCTAAGCATGAAATAGCAGTAGCTGAAATTTCCAGAAGCGCTTCGATCAGCTTTGTGAACCGCAGAATTGTCCTTGCAACCTGCGGTTCTCAGTTCCTTAGTTGAGTAAAGAAGCATGACGGACATGCAGAGCCCTAATTTGGACTGTTTTATATTCCTATATCTAAACACAATGGCAACTGGGGTAACACATGGAAGAAGTAACGCAAAATTTAGGAGCCGCGTGAAGTGAGAGCATCTGAACCTTTCTATTGCCTACAGTACCATCCATGCAACAAGCCCGAATGCACCCCCAATATGATCTGTGCGGCATGCCGCTCTAAACTTAGCAGCCTGAAGCTGAGGTGTTCATTGGGTACATAGAACGCTAGACTATAGGGTATGGTACGGGAGTGGGTTGCTAAGCTTACGGGGCCAACTCACTATTGGAGCTAGGTTATTGTAAGGGCGGCACTGAGTACTACTTGATATAGTAAGCTGCTGTATCCAGATTTGTTGTATGGCACTTTCGTACTGTAGGCTCCATCAGCACGTGACTGGCGATAAGAGCAACTCAGAGGAGCTTTCTACGAAGCTCAAACAACCTCACTTCAACCTTGAGTAGGCTCGCCACCACGCAGCTCCTGCTACAAAAACAGCTAGTTCTCGAGTCGAATTCATTTCTTTCTACGATCGTCTTCAAAATGGCGGCCGAGGAGAGGAACCCTCTACTTTCCGTGCAAAAGTCCTCGGATTCGGGCCTCCAGGTAGCCTTGCATCCGCTCGTACTCCTCACGATCTCAGACTACATCACAAGACATACGCTGCGCCAACAGAAGGGGCCTATTGTTGGAGCCTTGCTTGGAGCCCAAAAAGGACGGGAAATTACCATCGAACATGCTTTTGAGTGTTTACTCGTGGAAATTGAGGGTGAGATTGTCTTGAGCCAGGCTTGGTTCGAAGACCGACTGCAGCAGAGTAAGACCTTCCTGAGCATGCGGTGGAGTATTACTGACTCCTCGTTGTAGTGAAAGATGTGCACAAAGTTCCTGCTCTTGATCTGGTTGGCTGGTACACCACCATGCCAACGTCTGGTCCTCAAGCAGTCCACGTTTCAATCCATAGACAAATCCTCCATACATACAACGAATCTGCGATTCTACTGGGCTTTCACCCAACAGCCGTCTTGGAGGGCTCGGTAGGCGGAAAACTCCCACTCACGATTTACGAGAGCAATTATGAAACGGACGATAGCACAGCAGATTCCGGCGAGGACAAGGAGATGAAGGATGGCGAGACACAACTGGTACTGAGATTCAAGGAGTTGCCGTACAGTGTTGAGACTGGCGAGGCAGAGATGATTGGTGTCGACTTTGTGGCTCGAGGAGGGGGTAACGCAACCGCCATTGACAGCTCAGCCAGCATACTACCAGAAGGAAGCGGCAAGGGCAAGAAGAAGACAACAGAGAAAGAGGAGACAGACAAGGCAGGCGACCGCAGCTATCTGTCCAGAGAAGACGAGGAACTTATTGCGTCTCTAACTGCAAAAGCTAATGCGATCAAGATGCTGCATGCGAGAATCAATCTCATTGCAGTGTATCTCCAAAATCTGCCATCATCATTTATCGACCATTCTTCCACTGAAGGTGCCGAGGACGATTCCAAGAAAAATACACCCATCAATTTCAGTATTCTTCGCTCTATCCAAGCACTCCTCAGCCGATTGACTCTGCTTATTCCCGCTGACGCAGCTGCTTTCGAGCATGAATTAATGTCGGAGCAAAATGACGTCAATCTAGTCTCTCTCTTGAGCAGCATCACAGAGAGTGTTAAGGCTGTCAGGGAAGCAGGCCGAAAATTTGCAGTAGTTGAGAATGCTAGATCTACAAAGCATGGCAAATCAGACGGAAGATTAAACTGGAACGATGGATCCGGCAGTTCAGTCATGGGCGTTGGTGACTTGATGTCGGTCTGAAGGAGCTATGGTTATATTGCAGCATTGGTATGGCCCTTGCATCGGTTGGCGTCTGGTTAGGTAAATCACGGTGGAAGGTCAACGGCGTTTGGCAATGATCGCATAAATGGCATAAGATGAGAAATGAATCACAAAATAGAATCAGTTTACTATAGTTCGTGTAGCTCTGAATTAATCGACCTGCTTGATGGACATTTATCTCTGGCATTCTACTGGATCTGTGTGGTCCTTACATCTCAACTACTACTTTCAATATGAGCCTTCCTTCATCGTCAATTGTGCGACCAGCTAGTTCAAAAGCTGTTTGTGCATTTGCCAGTCCCTGGACTCGATGCGTGACCATATCATTCAGATCTGGCAATTTCATGGCACCCTTCCCACCGAGCAACCTGATACCGGTTGGATACGCGTTTGCATATCTGAATATTCCCAAAATATCTACTTCTCTAAGGTGCGCAGCTGACATTGGTAGTGTCTGGATTGGGGTCCCCATGCCGACCATAATAAGCTTTCCACCAGGTTTGGTCGCATAGAGCGCGGTTTGCATACATGCTTCTTTACCAGTACACTCGAAGGTGACATCTACACCATCGTCCTCATCATCGTCTAAGTCAGGCATATCAACCTTGGCGACGTTGAGAGCATCAGCTGCTACTGACCTAGCGCCGTCGAGGCGGTCGTTGATGCTGGAATAAGAGGACAAAGGAGTCATAGCACCATCACTCATCGCTGGGGTAGATGTTCCTGATATGCCGATCGATGATGACGAGGAGACCGTGTGAAGTGCTCTTGGTACAACGTAGCCATGGGTTGCAAAGCCTTTAGAGACTGCGTATTCGACTCGTCCTTCGTCTACGTCCATGATCGTCACAAAAGTGCACCCAGACTGACGAGCCATAGCTGCCACCAGGATACCTACAGTGCCAGCTCCAACTACGAGTGCTGTTGAGCCCGGTGTAGGTGCTGCCCGGTTGAGAGCGTGAATGGCTACTGAGAGGGGTTCCAAGAGAGCAGCAGCATCGAAAGAGATATGGTCAGGAAGTCTAGGACAATTAGCAGACTTTCCAAGTGAAATTAGTGAAGACTCACTTATGACACCAGACAGCAGGGTGATTGACTCTCTGCTGTAGAGTTCCCTGGAAATGTGGAATACTCTTCGCACTACTGCGGAACCTCATCTTTTTACAAAGGTTGTACCGACCCTTCCTACAAATTCCACATTCTCCACAGGGAATACCTACTTCAAGAGCAACTCGATCGCCTAGCTTGAAGCCATTGACTTGAGGACCAATGGCAACGACAACACCGGAAGATTCATGACCAAGCGAGAGAGGAGCGCAGGCACAGAGATCGCCATTGGCAAATTTCTTGTAGTAGCTCACATCTGAACCACATATGCCAGTGGATTTTATGGAAATCTGCAACTCCCCTGCAAGAGGGTCTGCAATGCTTCTAGTCTCCTAGATACAGGTTCATATTAGAATTTCTACGGCCAAGAGTGCGGGATGTGTTCCTCATACTAGTCGAACGTCTCTAGGCCCATGCAAGACCGAGGCGTTGATGGTGCACTTTGTGCGGGCTGCCGTTAATATCGGCTCAAGCAGGCCGTCCGATCCAATGGATGGAGCCATTGTATTGGCTACGCTGTATGCCAAAGATTTATAGATTGATGAGGTGGGGAGAC
The DNA here is from genome assembly GCA_003369665.1 of Coleophoma cylindrospora. NCBI lineage: Eukaryota > Fungi > Ascomycota > Leotiomycetes > Helotiales > Dermateaceae > Coleophoma > Coleophoma cylindrospora. The sequence goes on along the minus strand of PDLM01000005.1, from coordinate 972,976 downwards.
AAATGCGTGGGGTGGTGGGGGTACTCTTGAAGGTATAAAGTCTTCGAACTCTGCAACTTTGAAAGCTCAAGTATGATCTTCAACAAATGGACTTCTGCACCCATATTAATAAGAAGAATAGAATCAACTTCCCAATGCTATCCGACGCATTTGTTGACTCGACAGAATTACTGCTACCACTCAGAGAGCTCACAGCTATCTTGCGCCATCCCAGTAAAGTCAAAAGCACATGTGCCCAGGACTTGTGGACTTGCAGGCAGGCAGTATGGGCCTCAATCAAATTCCCAGCTGGCACAACCACTATTTGTGTCTGGCAATGGCCAACGTATGCTTCACCTGGATGATGCAGCTGGATCTCGGTCACATCCCTCGATGTAAACCCTCGACACCGACATACCGGAAGCTAATTTATGCGTCTTGCTTTAGCCACTCCGGAACGTACTGAACCTGATACCGAACCAAAAAGTTGCCATGCATAAGCATGACGTTGCAACGAGATAAACATTGCCAGAGGTTTCGGCAATATTGGACCGGGATTAGATATGACAGCACGTAGTTGCTACGGAGTCTGAATCTGATAGCGGGTACGATAGCCAAGGATTGAGAGCGCATTGTAAGCTCCCAACCAGCCATACGGGAGCGAGCTCTGCGCAGGGTCCGGAAAATTGTACAGCGTGGCACGGCGGTACGGTTGTGCCAATTTAGGTCGAGTGCTTGATGGACTGCGCGAACGAAACACCGAAACGCTGCTGGACCAAGACGTCCGATATTCCGAGCCTCTCAAGAATATGTATTCAAGCAGTGCATACAACGAGCGGTGTCAACTATGGACAGATGTCCAGCACTAGGTGTTGAAATGATTGAGGCAAGCCTCGACACCAATTGATCCGACTGGCGATCATGCATGCAGCAGGCATCCTGCACTCAACAAAGAACTATTACAAACTTATTGGAGCATATTGCGTAGGCGTAGATCTTGTTGTAGCGGTGAGAGTTGAGCTGGTACAATGCACTCATCTAAAATCATGTGAAAAATATATTGCAATGATGGGTGACTTACCCGGAGAGATTTCGAATACATGTCAATTTCAAGAAGTATTTCGGTCTAGCACTATCAATAGTGTGAACAGTACAGTAACATGGGAATACAGGGTCTGTCATTATAAGGCTCACAGCAAACAGGCCGTATTTTCGCTTCTTAGAAAGTACTTGTGGCCAATCGACTTGCTGCGTTTCGTGCATCAACTCTATCCTCGTCGTCCTCCTTAACTCCTCCAAGACTACCAGCACTAGCTCCACTAATAGCGCGAGCACGTCCTGTTCCTTGCTCATCCTCGCCGTTCTCCTCCGGAACGCCTGACATGAAGCTACCCGAGACGCTCCTGTTCAAACCATCAGGTCGTCTAGGAACGCCACTCCATGCATCTCCCTTGGGACCTTGGCTGGCTGCGAGACTGGCCCTCCTCGCAGCTGGATGAGACTCTCGTCCCAGTCTGCTGAGGCCACCCGAGGAATCAATTGCTCGAATATCTGGCCTTATACTTTCCAAGGTAGCCAGTGTTCTTCGTTCGGCCTCAATTTCACGCAAAACATATTCACGGATGCTGAGCTTCAGATCTGAAGCTGTGCGGGCAAACCATTTTCGGCGCTCTTGCACAAGGTTTGATGTTACTCTTTGCGTCTTTGCGTGTAGGTAAAGCTCGTTGGTACGAGCTTCGTCAAGCGCTGAAATTGCTTCGTCTACCTTTTCGCGTCGGACAGAAGAGCTAGCTTTGAGTCTGTCTGCGGCGTTGAGCTTGTTTCGAGTCAACTGTTGAGCTTGTATGAGCTCGCGCAGAAGGATGTGACGATTCGTAAGTGTTTCCTTCACGATGAAAGCATCTTGAGAATGATACTGGAGAGGGTCGCCAATGGTTGTAGCTTCAGCAGTGCCTTGAGCAGCATGATAGTCGCCTGTAGTCTGAATTGTTTTCCCGAGTTTCCGATAGGCATTAGCAAGACCTGAATGAAGCTCCTGCACCTGCATCGCTCCAAGTTTGACGCCAAAGTCAGATTCAGCAAGTCCAAGGCCTGTCCGGATTAGCTCAGTCTTCCAATTTAACATGGTAAATCTTACCTCTTCGAGCTTTTACAAGCTTGTCCACTTTATGTCCTGCGTCCATAGTCCCAAGGTAAAAGAGCTTCACAATAGGGCGAGCATCTTGCAATTCTGGTGTGTCATCCGGAGGAGGCGCAAACTGTTTAATAACTCTTCTACGAACGCCAGTGGCCGGTTGTTTTCTCTTCAGCATTGGGCTGTAACCAAAATCACTCTCCACAAAGAGCACCATCTCATCATCCCTCATCAAAACGTCATTCGAGCACACGTAGTTGAGCCATCTTTGCAATCCGGCCTTGACGCGCGCTTCGTCCTCGTCGGTGCCTGCTCCTGCAGATGTCAGAGCAGGAGGTACAGCAGGCACAATGGCTTCGGGGTTTGAAGATATCAAGTGGTCGGCAAGCTTCACGAATTCGGAATGTGTTCGTCGAACGTCGCGGAACTGTGTAGTGCGAAACTTTGGGAGATTCGTCTATTCAGGCTAGATCAGAAGATATCAAAGACACATTAGAGTCGGGGAGACTTACGTGTACATCAAATCGTAGGATGGGATCTTTCCTGCCAGTTCTCTCGAGGCCTGTGATTTTAGCTTGTAGCTTGTACGCAGGCGCTTGGACGGGCTGTGCTTGGCGTGCCGATTGATGATATCTCTGCGGTTGCTCTCTGGCAAACTCTGGAGTATTTGACTGCTGTGGTGGCATCTGCTGCTGTTGCCCTAGAAATGGATGGTGCTGATCTGCTGCGCTACTCTGTACCGAGTCTGCAGTATCTGGCCGACGACCATCGCTGCTGGCATCTGTCGCAGAATGATCACCTACGCTGCTGTCAGGTCTTCCAAAACCTCCGCTGCTCGCTGTATCATCATGAGAGTAGCCACCGTTGTAAGCTGGTGCGCCGTACGGTGTTGGCGACGTTGGAGCTTCGCCAGGAGATCCAAACGTGGTCCGCGAATGCTGAGGAGATGGAACAGGGGAATTGCCCCATGGCGATGCCCCAGCTGGATGATCATCATGTATTGATGAAGAGTAGTCCATGTTGACTTTGGATTGACTTGAGGATGCGACAGAGCTACAATGCGGGAGGCCGGACGAAGTTGGGGCGGGCTATGACGTCGAGTCGTCAATTGCTCCCAAAGGCAATTATATGCCGTCGTAAAACTTCCACGAGTACTTGTCAGGATGGCAAAGGACTGGTAGTTGCTGCTACTCGAAGCAGACCAATGCGTAGCAAGTGAGCTTGGGTTGAGTTGAGTCGGTCATCTTGTTCCCGGCCAGGCAGCGTACATCCTGAAGCGGGTTAGCGTCTTAGAAGTGGGCCGGGTATTCTGTCCAGGACGACAAGCGATCATGATCCAAAAAAATGATACGGAATACCCTTCTTCTAATTGACGGCCACGAAGGATGATGATGAGGTGATGAGTCTCACGATAGCAAGAAGAAGATTTTATACATGGCACCAGTGCTTTCGGTGTGTTCGCTCGGATGGGAAATTGAAAGGATGGGCTTCCAGCCCTTCCCGTCGACATGCTTCGACATCGCTGTCATCACATGACGAGGTTGTAAAGACCACTCGGAATATTGGTATCATTGCACATATCGATGCCGTAAGTAATACTAGAATCTCTGGAGACTTGTGGTTAGTATCGACTGTCTAATATCCGGTACAGGGCAAAACCACGACGACAGAGCGTATGCTCTACTATAGCGGAATCACTCGCCGGATAGGAGGTATGTGGAGAGACGTCCACCTAAGCGTTTGGATATCCCTTGTTTGTTTTTACTTTCATCTTGTTCTATTTGTGTATGAAATTATGGAGCCTTTGTGATCTTGAGCTTCAATGTTTGGTGGACTAACATTATTCAGATGTGGATGATGGATCTACTGTGACGGACTTTCTCCCAGCTGAGCGAGCACGCGGTATCACGATCCAGTCAGCAGCAGTTACATTTAAATGGCCTCCTGAAAATGATGGAAGCTCATCTATCAAGTCAAGTTCCTCCAAATCCAATCTTTCGCATACAATCAATCTCATCGACACTCCTGGTCATGCGGACTTCACATTTGAGGTTATACGCTCTCTCCGAATACTCGACGGAGCCGTCTGTGTCCTCGATGGAGTTGCAGGAGTTGAGGCTCAGACCGAGAAAGTTTGGGCTCAGGCGAATAACTGGAGCATACCCAGAATTGCCTTTGTAAACAAGTTGGACCGAGATGGTGCTGCCTTTGGCCGAACGGTGAAAGAGATAGGGTCAAGACTTCGAGGCTGGCCTGCTGTCTGCCAGATTCCGTGGTGGGAAGGTGGAAAAGGGCGCTTTACTGGTGTTGGCGATGCAATCAACCTTCGAGCGCTAAAGTGGGTAGAGGGTGGTGACGGGAAGACTATTCAAGGATTCTCGCTCGAAAAGCTTGGAGAGGAAGATGCAGCATTTCAAGCAGAACTCATCAAAGCACGAGCAGCTCTTGTGGAAGCACTCTGTGAATTCGACGAAGAGCTTCTAGGCACGTGGTTGGAGCATGATGATGATAGCGTGGCTATACCTGCACAAGCTATCATAGATAGCTTACGACGCTGCATCATCGATGGATCCGGTCGGGTTATACCAGTATTTGCTGGGGCAAGCTTCAGAAACATTGGTGTCCAGCCTCTTCTAGATGCTGTCAATGACCTACTTCCAAATCCAACAGAAAGACCAGATGCCGAAGTCAGCCTTGGAAGCTCGAAGGGAACCCTATCTGAACTGCTGCAGGGTAAAATGATACAAAGTTCCGGCTCTAATCGCCAGCTCTCGAAAAAGACTAACAAGCCAACTGCACTTGTTGCATCAATTGAGGCCTGCGCCTTAGCCTTCAAAGTCGTCAATGACCTTCGACGAGGTGTCCTTGTTTACGTTCGAGTTTACTCTGGGTCAATTCATCGCAATGCTGCATTGTGGAATACAAACCTCCACGTCACCGAAAGGGCTCAACGGTTGCTACAGATGCAAGCATCAGATGCCATTGAAATATCCAATATTCCAGCTGGTCAAATTGGTGTCATCGCAGGACTGAAGCATGCCCGAACCGGAGATACTTTGATGTCATATTCCGGCGCAAACCCTAAAACAGGACCTCCAGCTCCACTCAATACGCTGCAGCTACGACCAATTGACGTCCCTCCACCTGTTTTCTTTGCCGCTATTGAACCACATAGTCTTAGCGAAGAGAAGAACGTAGCCGAAATTATCGCTCTGCTACTTAGAGAAGACCCAAGCTTGCACGTCAATATGGACGAAGAGTCTGGACAAATGCTTCTAAGCGGCATGGGCGAACTCCATCTTGAGATTGCACGCGATCGATTGGTGAATGATTTTAAAGCAAAAGCTACCATGGGCAATATTGAGATCAGTTATCGCGAAAGCATAACAGCTGTCACAGCAAGCCATCGATACGAGTTTGATAGGGACGTTGCTGGCAAGAAAGGGAGAGCAGCTTGTGAGGCTTTCCTCGAGCCAATAGAGGGATCGGATGCTAGTCAAGGCTCGTCATTTGAACGCGATGGAAACTTGATAACCATACGCATGCCAGAACCTGACGATGATGCACCCCTACCAGGCGAATTGTCTGCCGAAGCCCTGTCAATGGCTCTCGTCAATGGAGCAACTGCAGCTTTGGCACGTGGTCCTCGCCGTGCATTCCCACTTCATTCCACTCATGTTGTTCTTACATTCGACCCGAAGTTAGATTGCTTCGGAACTGACACTACGCCGGTCGCGATTTCATCGGCAGCAAGATTTGCAGTTCATGCAGCCCTGAAAGAGGCGCATTCCAATAACAGTATCGCGCTGATGGAACCTGTCATGAACGTGGTTATCAGTTGCGATGAATCGAGTCTTGGCGCGATCGTACATGATCTGTCCTCGGCTCGAGGAGGGCACGTATTGTCTTTGGAGAACGACAGTGCTTCCGAAACAGCTTTTGCTGAGCTCCCGTCGATTGATATAGATCGTGTATACGCACCTCCAGATCCATTTGCATCTGGATCTGGAAGTGGTGAGAGTGTAAATGGACCTGGCCAACAGAGACATGTCACAGCTAGAGTGCCGTTGAAGGAGATGGTCGGCTATCTAAAGCACCTCAGAAGTATGACTGGCGGTAGAGGTACATTCGTCATGAGTGTGGATCGTTTCGAGAGACTTTCAGGCCCGAGAGAGAAGGCTGTGTAGGATGTGATGTATACTTACAGACCCTTTGTATGAATAGACTTTTTGATACACGACCTCATCGAATCCTTCAACCGTTATCTATTTCAATACAGCCCCAGCGAAGGTGTATTCAATCCCCGTAACTATTACAAGGAGGTTTGATTGCTACAATAGAAATGCATGTAATTCAAGTGCAGAAATTGTTACCAAACAAGTATTCTTTTATACAGCTACTCTACAAATTGAATAATAGGCTCTATGGTCATTTCTCTCTCCAGCCGAACCATGGTATCTTCCGTCCAAACGCCAGCCATGTAACGCCGGCTTGCAAATGTGTATCCCATCTCTCGTGTAGTACGCTTAACAGCCTGCAAACAAAACTCGTACGTAAAGGTCTCTTCTCATCAATGATCAGATGGAAGTTCATGACCAGGGGAAATATCAGAGTTTAGTAGTCGTCACCACCATTGCCTCCATCTCCGTCGTCCTCGTCGTTTTCTCCACCATCAAAGTACTGCTCTCCGTCATAATCTCCACCCATCTCATCTTCATCTTCCTCATAATCATAATCTTCTTCTTCGGCTTCTTCTTCACCAGGCTCGGCGTCTTCGTCTCCCTCCTCAGCAACGTTCTGGATCTTTTCAAGGAGAGCCTTTGCTTTCTCAGAAGGATCCAAGTCGGTACGTTGTCCAGAGAGCATGAGGGCCTTCTTCTTGGCAATACGATTGATATGTGCTTTTACATCATCGCCCTCCTCGCCTTCGAGAGTGTCCCAGAGCTCCTTCGGGAAGAACTCTTTATCTGGCGAAAGTTAGTGTCAACCCGGAGTCTACACTACAATAACACCTACTAAATGGACGGCCAGAGAGCTCTGGTATGACACGTTTCTTCTGTTCATACTTCTGCGTGTACGTAGGAACTCCAGTGAAAGGATCAACATCGGCCTTGGATTTGACACCATAACGCTCATTGAACTGATCTTCGCTGTATGTCTTTGCGGGAGCATTGGGATCGCGCTTGGATGGTTGCGTGTAAAGGGGCCCTTGGTGGATCTGGTCTTGCAGGTCCTTGTAATGCTTAATCTCCTTTCGTTCCTTCTCGGTGACAGGTGCTGGAATTGGGACTTTGTATGCCTGAACCAAATTTAGCTTATATCGAGCAATTGGCGACAGCAGGAGTTGGACTTACAGGGAACTTCTCGCTGGGGGTGAAGTCTCCTTTGAATTCAGCATCAAAGTCCCATGTCTGACCCTTCACTCCACCTCCGCGTGCTCCACCTCGGCCTCCACGCGACATGTCTGCTGAGGATGAGCGATGGTCTTGGAATTTGGCACCGGATCGCTTCTTGTTTATACGGCCGTAACAAGTTGTGTGCCTGGGTATATCCAAATGAGGTGGTTCTCCTCCAGAAGCAGGGTCGAATTGTTCTCGTGGGGTAGCTGTTGAGAATGTCAGAAACAAAACCAGATGCTTGTGAAGCTGAGGTGAACTTCGCGATCAAGCTCGACTCCAGCCGAACTTTTTTGATGTGGGGTATTTAGCGCCTTACCTCTTTGGGATGTCATGCCGGCAGGATTTTGGGCGGTGAAGTTAGCCGGATATAGGGAAGGCCTATGACAATTAGTAAAGGGTAAGCTACGTGATCATCAACTGCTTATGTTTGCGCGTGCACTACTACACTCTCTGGGATCGATGCCATCTCGAGTTATTACACGAAAGGGATCTCTCGTACATACCGCCATTCTGCATCAGCCATCCAGTCTTTCACCTTCTGACCTCCGTGGCCTGGTGTATAACCTTCAACAAACGCCCGGTGAACATCATTCACAATTGTATTGCTCTCATCATTGATGTGCTGGGCCTTGATTGCGTGCATCCAACTGGGTAGCCTTGCACCTGGACTATAGCCGTCATCCTTTCCGCTGGGGAATCGGTCTTTTCCTCCACCTCTGTTGTCATCACCAGGCTGTTAAGTTGTTAGCAGTTGATCGCCGGTTCATTTTTCAAGAGCCTATCGATATTCGCAGGCGCAAGGCCTTTGCTATTGCCGCAATATCTTGAGTGATCTACGATGGAGACTACTCCCATCACTGGTCTTGAGGACCTAGACCAACATATCCAGGAGATACTTCAAACTCCAGCCACCCCTTTGAATGCAAAGCTGTTTGATGAAGTGGAATTGCAACTTACGGGTAAGTCAGACATCTTCGCTGATTTGGTTGTCTATTTTTTCTGGTAAATGTTCTCGTATTTGGGTCCGTTACACTTCTGCCAAAGTGTCTGTCAGAGGCTAGTCACACTCGTGCAGTCTTGGAATGTTGCTCGGCAGCAAGATTTGGAGTGTGTTTGTGGTGTTTTCTGTATCTGTCAAGTGACGCTGGTTTTTACGGCAGTATAAGACTGTCAGCGGAGTTGGACTGTGTCTTGTCAATATCGACTTGATGCAAGCTAGTGATGCAATCTTAGGATGGACTGGTACCTACGTGGTCGATGGTTCAGAATCTCACTTTGAATCTGAAATGAAAACCCCAAGATCTGCAAATGCTCCGGTCAAGTTAGTGCTTGACTGCTACCCTCGAAATACGCGAGGAATATTGGTCACTTACGCCCAGAAGCGTTATCAATATGATCTTTTATTCCTCCTGTAAAGTCCGACGAGCTACTGCAGTGTCACGAGTAGAAACGCTTCCCAAAGTCTTATTGGCGATTGGAGACGCACAAGGGATGGCGAACGTTTGGGGAAGATTGTGGAAAGTTCTGTAGTTACGTCGTGATCCTGAGCAATCTTGGATTAACTGTTTGTTTAGATGCAAACATCTCGCCCTTAATTCCAAGGTTACTACCACGACTCACTCAAATTCTGACCACTTACGAGCGGGATCCGACTATCCTCGCAAGTCTTGCTATCAAGCTCCTCCGTCCAGTACCTTTCACCCAAATTCTCACTTTAGCATCTGAAGAATCACTCATTCACGCTCTGCAATCACCAGCGCCTTCAGCGAATGTTCTTGCAATTACTGTTATTCAGAAGGCCTCGAGAAGTCCGGGAGAAACGGCTATTCTCTCTGTCATGAAAGGAGTTGTGGAGAACTTCCTTCGAACATGGCTCAGCACTCCTCATGTCGAGGTTGGGGAAAAGGCCACTCTTGCTCTAGGTGAGCTCTTGGAAGTTGATTTTGACCGTCGTTCCGCAGCCACGCTAAGTACTCAAATGAATGGAATGGAGATTGATTCAAATAAGCCATCAGGACAGGGGCTACTATGGCGACGGATCTTCCGTGATAAGGAAATTTATGAATTGCTTTTCTCTCTCTGTAGCCCAGAGACAACGGGGAATGATCCCGGTCAACTAGACGAAAGACAAAAGTCTCTGGCACAAGCTCGGCTCCTACGGATCCTCCCTAAATTGGCTGCCCTAGACTTTGACCTTCTTACGCATTCCTGTTTCCCAGATGTCGAAGAACAATATCTTGAGGGGCAAGAGCGAAGTCTTTTGTATTTTGCCACGACAGAGATGATTGATAAGGAAGACTTGCTGATGCATGTTACCTTATTCGACTTCTTTGCAGAGTTTCTAGGAGCCATGAGTGTTAGCGATTTGACTCAGTCCAAGATGGATTATCTTGCTGCGTTATTGCAGAAAGTCACTCTGTCGGATACAGCGCTATATAATTACTTGGAGGCGCTGGCAACCAACACAGAGACCCCACCAGAGTTGATAGACTTATTAGTCCGATTAAATCAGTATCAAGGCTGAGACAAATATGGTCTTCAGTGCTCAGTTCACACGTCCTGTGCCTCGAAGCAGACATCTGCATGTCTTTGGTGAATGGACAGGTCGTGGCATTGCTGAATTGGCAAACAGTGACACCACCAACTTGGCTCATGCGTTAAGCCTCTTTGGCAAGTAGATCATGGTTGCAGATGGTGCCGGAAGGGACTACGCGAAGGGATATGAAGTGGAATTGAGTCATCCAGTCATCCAAGCGAGAACTTCTATTTTCTTTCGCGTATCAAAAGGAACCACCAGTCTTCAGCTTTCGAACCTGGATCAGATACTAGCTTGCTTCCTTGCCAAAATATGCTGCAACTTATGGTCTTGTCAGCAGTATAGTTTGTTTGTACCTATAGTGTTTGCAGCTAGGACAAACTATGAATACTAGACATATCGCGTTGGGTTAGTAAAACCGGGCAGCTGTAGCTGTCTTCTCTATTTTTAAGAATAGCAATTGTCTGGATGAGCAAACCAAATATCAAACTTCCGTGAACGTTATACACAGTTTTTGTGCATTATACTTGTATGGTGTGCTGCCCTCATCTTTGATCCTACTTGCTTTATTGTGTTCACTTTGTGATGTCTATACAGGATTCTCCACTTGCTCTCGGAAAGCTTTCCCTGAGCCATTGACATACTTTATGATGTTGCTTGCAGATTTAAAGATATAATCGTAAACCCACAAACACCTACCTCTCCTGCTAGTATCACAGCAGATGGTTATCATGATCTAGAAAGATCGGTACTCGATTTGAGCGAGGCAAACTGAGAGAATGCTCTATTGTCCTTCACCAGCGGATTTTACACGCTTTCTTTTCTTTGCTGTTCGAAAGTCCTGTAGATTCGGTGCGGAAGTATTGATCAAGAGCGGATGATGAAGCATATTGTATGATGCTGCTAATATTCTGCCTTTCGCAACACCAAAAAGAAAGGAAAAAATAGTTTTCACCTCGGGCTGAAGTTGGCTATGTAGTATTAGGCCTTCGCAAACAGCGAGCCTTGCACTCGCTATACAAAACAAAAAGTGTCTAGCAGATCCAAAACCAAAAAAACTCGGAGACGCTATGGGCAGGGTGAATCTGCCTTGAGCATCTCGTAGAAACAATTCGAGGGGAATTGTTTTGAAGGTGAGGTTCCCCAGTGCGATCTATGTCTGGAACGGTGGGTTCGACCGTCATTCTTTTTCACATTGCAGTATGGCACCACTGCACCAGGCGTCAGCTGTTGGGTACTGTTGGAAGGAAAAATTGAAATCAGGATATATAACCTTGCGTAGCTAAGTGAGGCTGGCGCGCTAGTCCCCCCTATTTTCTCACTAAGGCTGCTTAGCAGCAAGCTACTTGTCCTTCCATCTTCAATACCTTAGTCGAAGGCAATATAGGGGCGTATTGGATAGGAAGTTCCGACTTAAAGCAGGTTTGTCATGGCCAGGAGGTAGGTTTATGATGATTAAGATCTGTATCTCAATTGACTACATCCATTGCTGGATCTATTCTTGCATATGCTCTATTCCCTATGCTAGTACAGTATGGTATTAAATGATCCTTGCATCAATCCTGGGCTTCTGAAATGACTCAACTTGCCTAGAAAATGGAGCGGTGAAAGGAAAGGGCAGTCTTGGAAAGGCCTACAGGTTGAGACCTCTGTAAATATTTTATAGTCTTGGGTATCATAAATGAGCCTTCGAGCAGATTCTTTATGGCGTTTTCAATTTGCCACGAAACTCATTATCTAAGATTAAGATCATTTTACAGGAGACACCGTGATTCAGTTTTATTATTCTTTTTAAGTTATGTACAATCTAGCTATCTGTGTATCAGCTATGCTCATATCGATGGTGCTCCTGTAAGACTTCATGCCGCATCCTCTGTTTTGGAGCCTTTCGCCCTGTCATCAACTCGAACTGAGCGATCGCCTGCTCTGGCAGAACCTCAAGTCCATCGACGATTACCCAAGGTATGTTAGAATCTTGCTGAAAACTTCGCATCTGCTTGATGAGAGGCGTGATGAGCGGGAAATAGGCAAGCTGCATACTAGGTTAGCTATTGTTCTCGTTGGTCATTAGAACTCGCGGAGCATGGCATTACCTCAGCTACAACACCTCCGGTAGGGCTTCCTAACCACTGTACAGGCATTTCAAAGTTAGCAGGTCCTTCGTTACCAACAGTTCTTGCGGGTACACATGAGGCAATCATGGTTGGGTGTCTAAATGATGCAGGCCAAGGCTCCTCTCTAGATTTCAACACTCGAACAATGTCTCCATCCGTGCTAAGGCCAGAGGCCCAGGAATTGAAGTGGCGAGCAACATTCTCAGCATGCTCAATCGTTCGATTGAAAAGAAAAATCTTGCGGCATCCGAGTTGCATCATTGCGTATATCGCGGCACGAGCCATACCTCCTGCTCCGATAACCAGTCCAGTAGTTTTAGACGGTTGCACCACATTCCGAGGAGAGACATTACGTCGCAGGCAGGTTTGAATGCCTATAAAATCTGTGTTGTCGCCATAATAAGCAACAACAGGACCAGCTTTGCTTCGTTGATTTGCCTGACGAAGCAATGACTCGGTGCTTCCATCTAGAGGCACGGCCCCTGGGAGCATACGGAGGGGCAGTAAAGTGTTGACTGCACCAATTGCTTTGGCATGATAGCTCTTGGCTGCAATTCGTTTCGTAACTTCTACTTTGTATGGCTGGGTGATAGCAGCTCCACCAAATTGTGGATTTTGACAAAGTCGGTGGATATCTTCCACTGAAGAGACTTGCAACGACACAAAGTCATGGCTCATTCCGCACACTTGATAAGCAGCGGTGTGCATAGCTGGGGATAGGGAGTAGAAGACACTGGCACCAAGATGGTAGAAATGAAGAGGATCTAGAATGGACATTTGATAGAGAGCGTCCATAGACTCTTTCGCCGTTGGGAGAAATCTTCGCATCTGGCTCTTGCTGACTGTTGTGTTCATGGTCGGGTGTGTGACCGGTGTGAAAATCCTGTTCGAGATAAGTGAGGCTCTGCCATAAGGCCCGAGGTTGTATGCGATAATAGGAAGATGCGATGGGATTGCTTCGATTTTTCTTATGAAATTTCTGACAGCCACATTATCGGATTCTGCAGACGTGGCTCTGACAAACCGAACCATGTCACAACCCAGATTTTGAGCTTTGCGATATTGAATCATCCGAGACTCATCTTCCCACCCCCAGTTAATGTCATCTCTAGCAAGGTAATGCCCAATCACTTTTGTCCTTCCGGAGCGCTGAATCAGTTGCGCAACACGATCTGGGGACCACTGGAGATCGACCACGATATATTCGACTCCGAGACGCAAACCATACTCCAGGAGTCCAAGGTAGATGTCTTCTTTCTCAGCTCTAGTCAAGACTGCGTCCCCAAAAACATACTCCTCGACGTGAAAAATGATAGGAACGCCAAGTTTTCGTCGGATGGTGGCGACCTGCTTTCCCATGAATTTCTGAATATCAGGTCTCCAGGCATCGATCTTCAGTTGGACGGCATCTGCTCCTGCCTCGAGCTGTTCCAGATCTAGCTCGGGAATACTAGCCATACGCACGGAAAGAGCATATGTGTATGCTCTAAATTCAGGAGGCAAAGCCGCAAGAGAAAATGGGCTTTCGAAGCCGCTACGAATCACACCTTGGCCAGTTAAAAAATCAAGAAAGCCAGAAAAATCTTCTTTAGCATATTTCAGTCTCGAAGAGACATTTGGCGAGCCATGTTCCGGCGGTGTGGCCAAACCATCACTCTTGTCGCAGCTTGGGTCATGCATATTGTAATACTCCATGTTTGAGCATAGCCGATGAGCTAAATCGGCCGTCTCGAGACGCGAAGCTTCCTCTTGACCAAGATTTAGCAGTTGTCGTATCCTTTGGCTATTTCTTGTGATGTATATCACGGGGTTCGACTTTGAGTACTCGAAGAGCGCCTTCTGAGCATCTTTCGCAAGACTTGCCATGCCACACTCAATGATGCATCCGGTTCGGTTCTGGTCAAGCATCTGCCTGAGCACCTCCACGTTTCTCCTGTAGAACTCTTGAGCCCCATGCTTCCGAATAAAAAGGCCTCGGGAAGAACCAGTCGCTTCCTCAAAGTAGTGGTCTTCGGTGATGAATCTTCTCCCCAAATGCGTTGCGCCTATGAAGCCCAGGCTCCGTTTGCCCGACCCCCTCGATCCAATAAGTACAATAGAGGCGTCAGCAGGAAAGGCGCGTAATTTCGTCGATTGCTGCGCTGTTTCCAATTTCAAAGGGGAGCTCAAGGCAGCCTGTTCCAGCTGAGTGACCACAGACATCGTGGCCAAATCTCATGCCCTTTCGCCTTCGCACGATCAACTCTGTTACACGTGATGGCCGACAGCGATTTAGCCTTGACGTGCCATCCCAGGCGGTGTAGTAGTGGTGTCTCCTAGATCAAGGGTCGATGGGCTGGCCTGTACGAGCCGTCTGTGAGAGAGGCCGTTGATGAATCGATCGGTGAAGTCGAGCATGCGTGGAGACAAGAAGGGTGTCGAGGAAAGACGAAGGGGAGGAGCGATAGAAGAGCGTCTCACGGGCTGGGGAGATCTAAGATCGGTTGATGCTGGCCGTGCAATTGCCGGGTGACTGCGGGGGGGTCACCATAGATGCTGCACCAGACTGCCCCTACGTGTCCTGACTGCGATACCCGACGATGCTCGCCGTCTGCCCACAAGTGCGCTTCCAGGATGGCCCCTCGAGCTGCTTGCGGGTGTTCTATACCAAACTCCGAGCGGCTGAGAATTTATCCCCATCAAGGCCGTCTCCAAAATCTCAGCTTGTGGGGTATGGGGTACCAGGCCAAGCTTGACGTGACGAGAATCAACAACCCCAAACACCATGGCTTTCTGGGGATTCTCGACCTAGCCTCCTGCAGCCAGCACGACTTCCTGTTACTGGTCGGGACGCACATCATCGCCTGCCCTCATACATAACCCGCTGCGCCCGCTTTCACCTACTAGCTTTCCTCACAGGCCATCCTGCCGCTCAACGACTTGAGCTTCTGAGTTCCTCACTTCGAGACGACGTCGCGCATGAGAGGCCCTCGAGGTACTGCCCATTGGGCTATTGAGACCCACGAACAAGATTTCAAGATATCCTCCTCGAGCGCACAAGGTCGACGGGCACTCTCGCGATTTGGGCTCCACAAGGGACGTTCCCGGGCGGTGTGGTAATGGATCTTTCACATAGCGATGCGAAACCTGCAAAGAAAGCTCTCAAGTCCAAGGACGTTGTGGAGCACAAGGAGGATGTTTCCGTAGCCGTGGGGAAGAACGGGCCCCGCAAGCGGGTTTCGCAAGCCTGTGACCGCTGCAGAAGCAGGAAGGACAAATGCGACGGGAAGAAGCCGGCGTGCTCGACTTGTGTCACACACGGGAGGACTTGCTCATACGATGCGAACGTGAAGAAGAGGGGATTGCCCGAGGGGTATGTACGCGGTCTGGAGAAGCTCTGGGGTTTGGCCATTCGAGAAGTGGAGGAAGTGGAGGACAAATTGCTCTTGGTTCTGACGGCAGCGGACGGAAGACAGACTCTTCTGAATATCTGGAACGAAGAGGCTCCAGCTGACAACTTAGTGGAGGTTTGGAGAAGGTCAAAAATATCCCAAGAGCTAGAGAGACTTCTGCCGATTCTGGAGCCGTCCACAGACTCCGGGAAACGCAAGCGTGTCGACTCCGAATCGCAAGCCGGAAAGCGACTTGATCTGAGTGCATCTCAGAAGCCAGCTGGCGATGGAGATCGTGATAGAAAGCCGATCGTCGCGGCAAGCCCATGGCCAGACAAGAAAGATAATGCGAAGGTACAGAGCAATGCTCCACAGCAATCGATCTTCTCCAGCGTCGAAGTGGCCAGTACTTCTATGAGAGATTCAGCGTCAATCGCCGATTCGCAACCCAGTGCAACTCCCGCAAAGGCCGAGATCCCAGACTTACCATCGGATACCTGGCAACTTCTGGATATTTACTTTTCGTACACCCATTGCTGGCTGCCAATTTTGGAAAAGCATGACTTGTTGCGAACATCTTATCAATACGCCCAGGCCCAAAGTGGTGGTGGCCCTGACTCTGGATTAATGGCAGGTGACCATGCAGCTCTGTGGGCTACAATATCCTATGCGAAATATCAACATAGAGCATTGCCAGAAAATCAACGATCGGATAGTGATGCTCGATGGCCAGCGGAAAAGACTTATACGCACGCGAGGAGTCTTATTCCAAGCGAAGAAGAAAAATACCAGCTGGGTCATGTTCAAGCATTGCTAATTCTGACGTTGATAAACATGGGAATTAGTCAATTTGGCCGAGCGTGGCTACTTATTGGGCAAGCTGTCAGGATTGTTATTGACATGGGTCTTGATAGTCCAAGCTATTCGAGTTCTGATCCTTCGAAGTCGAACTTGAGAAGCAAGCATATCTTCCTGGGATGTTTTGTTCTTGAGACATTTCTCGCAGCTCGCCTCGGGCGCCGCCCTCACCTAAGAAGTGACGATGCAAGCTATGTTGGGCAATTGAAAGAGGATGGTTTGGAAGAGTGGGATCCTTGGACAGACTGTTTATCTGCACGGAAAAGCGGTGCAAATAACTCGCGAGGACCAGTATCGATACTGAGTACTTTCAACAGACTCATTGGAGTAATGCAGATTCTCAATGATGCTATTTGTGGTGTTGCAGGGGATATGAAGGGACGTAAACTTAGCCCCAGCTTTACTACGTTGATACTGCAGCGTTTGCAGGTCTGGAAACAAAGCCAGCCACCACATCAATTTCTGGATATGGATGCCCTCAAAGGTACTCAGGTGTGGCCACTACTGCCTCATCACTATCACTTACAGATGGCATACATCAGCACTGTGTCATTTGCACAAATGCTATCGCACCGACAAAACGAGGAGGCTGCCAACATTGAGCACTGTGCTACTACTGCTTCCAATTTTGCAGATCTTTTAAGACACAACACGAAATCCTATGATGTTCTACTTGTTCCACCGACATACGAGTATTTCATCAAAACAGCTTATGACACAGTTCGTGAGGTACAAAACAGCATCGAGAGCACCCAGTTGATTCTCGATGATTGGAAGTACAACATGGACAGTTGTCTCAGTGTGATGGAAATCGCATGGCCAGTGTTTGCGGACTTTAAAACTGGGTCCCAATATATACCCGTCTCTCGAGGCCGACGCCAGAGTCAAGTAGCTTATGAACTCATAAGTGGCGTTGCACACGATGCGGACACTCCTCAGTCGGTAAATACTCCGCAAACAACAGCAAGCTTCCAGATCAACAATCCTTTCAGTCCTCATGTATTCAGGTCGCAATCCTTGACGGGTGTGGATCGACCACAGCAAGTTCAAAATATTCAGCGGAAGGTGATGGCACCGCCGTCAGCATCTCAACGATCTACTTCGTTCACATCTTCACCCTCGAATTCGAGGCCAAATCTTCAACAGGCACCACAGCCCATGTTCAATATTCCAAGTCCAGCAGGAAGTGAGAACTGGCCTGTCAACGGTCAAAGGCAGCAAATGAGCATTATAAACCAACCACCGGTAGACATGTCACAGCCACTTCCATCCCAGTTTCAAAACGCCATGTCCATTAACTCGGATGTAGAAAGTGACTCTATGTTTAATGAGTTCGCGGCACTGGATGCCATGGAATGGTAAGTTCTTTTCTGCAAATAGTCCATGCGGACTTACTGACACTCGACATAGGACGGATAATTGGGATCAAAGTCTTGTGAACCTTGGATTCACGGACCCCGAGCACATGAATCAAGACTTTTACGCGATGAGCCGAGATCCAGAACCAATGTACCCAAACACAGTGATTCAGCAATTGCTTGCAAATTCTAATACGGACGTTTCGATCATATCAGATGGAACAGGGTTCGGCAGCATGTCGATGCAGAGTTTCGGAACTTTGGGGTTCACAGATGGCCACGAGAATATCGAAGCTGGTCAGATTCTACAGGCTTTGAGTCAGGCTGAGGAACATGGGAGACTCGGCAGAAGTCGTAATGCTGGTAACGGCTGAATACACAATCCCTTTTGCGGATGGCATTTTCTTGTTTTCAGCGAGGAGTTGGATTCGGGTACTACATGGGTGGAATTCTGTATATCCTGTATTTATTGCATCTTGCACTTAATATCCCTCCGCAAATCATCAAAGCTGAAGATTGATGCTGTTCAGGGAGAATTCACAATCTCACAAGATTTCACTGTCCTTTACCGTTCTAAGTACCTTGCTTGTCTATGCAGTGACCTCTACAAATTTTCGAACACAAGGTAATACTTAACAGATCTAAGAGCTTGCTAGCAGGAGTCAGCGCCCCCATAACGATTCGAGCACACGGCGAGAAGAATTCTCTCTCTCCTGTTAGTGCTGTATCACAAGTCTCTTAAGCACTAATGGGGCGGTTCTAAGCATAAGTCACCAACGACTGCATAGGCAAGTAGGAACAACGACGGCCATGTGATAAAATGAGAACCTTTGCACCCGAATCACTTAAACCACTGCCGGGAAATGGAAGATAAGCAGTGTAATAGCTGCAGACCTTGTATATCGCATTGTCGATATTAGTTTGTGGTAACGATACTACCGCCAATCACTAGAGATGGGATAGAATCTCTGATCCAGGCATAACTTGTCACATTGGCTGACTGATTCGGCCGAGTTCGGATTCTCGATTCCCGTGCAAAGAACGGGATATCCTCTGTTTTTATATGACAACCATCTCAAACTGGAACATTGGGCCCTTTAGACACTATTACTATTAAACCCAACTCCATCGCACATTCCCGAACCTCGATTCCTGACTCTTCCCAACCTCATGCTTCACATCTTCATCTGCCACCTAATCCAGCCCATGTCCCTGATTTAACGAGGCGTTATCGGCCATGGAAATCAATCTCAGCCGATGGAATGGCATGCCTCGCACCTCTCCTCTCCATTGCGTTCATACCAGTCTGTCACTGGGCCCCAAAGAGGCTCGGGGGGCAGAATGGAGTTGGGTATTGGTCTACCTTGAACACTACTCAAAGCGGTGGCTTCTGGTCTTAGGATGCCTGGATGCTGGAGCATGTAAATCAGGACGCATTGTTGCATGAAGAGCAACTATACGTGATTTAACTTACCAGCACCAGACACCGAGATCACAATAATGAAAGCGGCAATGACCATGCAAGCAGGGATTCCAAGCCATAAGAGTTTTCGTCCATTTTGCTCGCATCGTGAATGTATGATGAAGATACAGTGCGTTGTACTTGATTTTGCGTAAGATCGAAGTATCAGATGCGGTCGTTTGTTTGCTTTTAGGCGGTGGTAGCAC
Source organism: Coleophoma cylindrospora (assembly GCA_003369665.1). Lineage (NCBI taxonomy): Eukaryota > Fungi > Ascomycota > Leotiomycetes > Helotiales > Dermateaceae > Coleophoma > Coleophoma cylindrospora. The sequence goes on along the minus strand of PDLM01000005.1, from coordinate 953,559 downwards.
ATAAGCACAAGTAAATGCGAAGCTAGGATATTTCCTGAACAGTCTCGCCTGCAGTCTCATGGGTTGATCTGTAATCTGAAGACGTGTTGATCCAGCTCATCCAAATTGGTGCGAAGACACACCGGGGAGACCAAATTGTGGTTGGCCAAAGCCATAGCCAATCTGTGGCAGTTCACTCTGGGCTACCTTCGAGACCCAGATCACAAATGTCCTACTGATGCGTTAGCAAAGTTATAGTAGGAATCCACGAGATAACTTACCTTTCTCCGTTGTGCAAAGTCGCTATACATCCAATTCCAAACGTCTCTTGCTCTACAATCTGTTTCCTCTTTCGTCACCTCATCCTTGAGGCATTTTGGCCTCGACTTCTCAATATGGTTCTCCCCCTCCCACACCCAAGGTTTGGCCAAGGGCCAATCTGAGAAATGGACATATTTAGCTTCTTTTAAAACCTTCTCCGGATCCCACTTCTCTTCGGGATCTTTCCAAGCTGGATGGCCGGCGTCTTTGAAATCTCCAGTCATGAATGTGTACGGCCTATGTGGCAGCACAAATGCATCCTTGCCATAGAGCTTGTTGACAATCTCCATATCATACTGGCCTTGGGCAGCACGTGAAATACCCTTTTGGACCCTAGCAAATTCTTTAGACGAGGGCTGAATGAGCATAAGCTCAGAGCCTAAGATCTTGGACTTTAGCCAGTATGCTCTAGGCAGGACTACAGGCGCTGGGGCAATCAGAAATAGCTCGTCCATCGGCTGGAGAAGCGTTGCATCCGAATCCATGATCAAGACACGGTCATATTGGGTCTGATTGAAAGCCAGCAGTTTTGTGTAGCTAGACGCCCATGTTGCTGAGAATTGTTAATGCCACCCGAGACGGAAGCCGGGGGAGGATACTCACGGTCGGTGCCTTTATTCTGGATCTGAATAGGTGCTAGTTTGACGTTGTACGCCTCAACAGCTTTCTTCAGCAGTTTGTTTTCCACGCTTGACTCGTCCTGGATATTGGCCATGTACAATGGAATCATCATCAAGCGTTCCGCCTTGCTTCCAAATCGGTGCAGGGCCTCAAAGATCATGAGAGAACTGCACAAATGGGCTGTACTGGTGACATACTGCACATAGGCAAAGCGGGACCAATCCACGGCATCTTCGATCTGCTGGACCTGAGGGATGGGATAGTCTAGGTAGATCCGGTGACTCCGGGGGGCGAGCAGGTAGACAAATAAGGCAAGCACGACGGCGGCCAGCACAACACGGGTTCGGCGGGAGCCAGCTTGCATGCCGATATTGAGCACGGAAATCTGTCGAGTGGTGCCGGACAGAAAGCCAGCCTCCGCAGATTTGGGAGTTGGTCGGTAGTGGAGGTCCTGCTGAAGAAAAGGGGGGAGCGACTGAGCCATGCTGCTTACGGGTTAGGTTGGTGCCGTCAATCCGAGCGGAGCATCGCTATTCGAGGTGGAAGTGAAGGCTGGCAATCACTTCACGACGTCGAGAACATCACATGGCCTTTAAGGAAACCGTCAGCTACTATCTGCCCCCGCGAAGACCCTCCACTCGTCATCCCGAAATTTCCCATTTCCAGCGCCTTGCGAATTGCGGAAAGTTGCTGTGATATTATCGGGTCCATGGTGGAGCCCGTCCGAGAATAGCTCAGATCCAATCAAATTGGATCAACCCCAGCTCCGTCAATCCGGCAGGTGGCTGCCCCTGACCCCCGGCGCATCATTCTTCCATCTCCATTCAGGGGCTCGCCTGAGCCGTTAGCTGCCATCCCATCATCTCATCAGGCACGATACGGGAAACACAACAATGAGAACAGAAACGGGGCAACTGGCCCTGCGATGCTTTCGTCCGGAGGTAACGGCTACGTTCTCAAATTGAAGACTAGACTTTCAAGGAAATTGGGTGTGGGTGAAAACCCCTGCGCTTGTGTACACTTTCTTCCTCCCAAAACAGTCCATCTCGCCATCAAATGCAGCATCGCAGAATTCAAAACGCCTGTCCATGCTAAGGCTTCCAGATCATCGTACAAGTCTTTTCCCATTCTGATTGATATGGTCACTCATCTCCTGGGCCTCTTCTCCCGGCCTCGGCCTTCAATGTCTGCTCCTTCGCTATGTCTCTTTCTACCCCCATCTTCTCTTGGTCCTCGACTATCCCGTCTCTCTTCCCCCCGTCCATCTCTGCTTCGTCCAATGCTCTTGTCATTCCGTTCATTATTGCCCTGCCCCCATTGCGCATCTGGCATCTCACGGCCTCGGTCACGTTCGCCTCCATGACGACGGGACGACTCCCGGTCACGGTCTCGGCCACTTTCTTTGCCACTCGCTCCAACCTCTCTGCCTGCCATTAAGTCGCGACCATCTGTCGATTCTCTGTTGGAATGCCGCTCTCTCCCAGGTGCTCGCTCCATTCCACTGCGATCTCGATGCTCTCGTCTTGAACGATCCTCGTCGGTTCCCCCTCGCTTCGATTCTCGGTTGTAGTCTGGACTTTTGGAATTCCTACGACTTTGATGTCCCGAGCGATGCCTACCATTGCGATCTCTATCACTGTGGTTTCGTTCTTCAGACATAGGTCCTTGGCCTGTGATCAGATCGGCTCTTTCAGGATTCATCATGTCCGAGTTTCGTGATTCGGATCTTGACGGGGGAAGCCCAGGAGGAGGCGGCGGGATGCCTTGAGGGGTCGAAGGTCCTGATACTGGTGTGACTGGCTGGCTCATTGAATTCATTCTGTTACTTCGGCCACGAATGCTGCCAATACGGTCGTTGGGTACATTCTGCTGCCCAGCTTGTTGTAACATGTTCTGAATGTTGTTCAGTTGTCGTTGGCCACCTCGAGCGGCCCGCTCGCTGGCCGATGCTGGACCTGTTGGTGCTGTGAGAACGTTGGGGGAATTGCTAATTGGACTTTGTTGTGTAGCCCTGGGACCGGAAGGTGGTGCGCTTGGGGTCATCGTCCTTATGGGCGGAGCGGATGGTCTTGACTTATTGACATGCAATTGATTGACAGGGGGCGAATTGGAAGGAGTATCGTTGCCAAATGCTTTTAGTCTATCTGGATGCACACCAGACGGAGGAGCAGGAGTCGCTGGCGACTGAACAGCCGTGGCTTGAACGTCAAGATGTCGTAACCTGTCCGGATGTACAGTAGTTACAGCAGCTGTTGATGTGATTGGAGTTGTCGGCTGCGATGCTGATGCGTTTGACAATGTATCGAATTGCCCAGATGCTGAATGTCGTGGATTTCGTCCTGCTGCAGGCCCTGTGGGTGGATGTCGCTCTGGACTAGGGATCCGAGGTACTTCTGTCGTGGGTCCAACATCACGACGAGGTTGCGGCGCGCTTACCATTCGATTGCCTCGAGCGTTGGAATTCCTATCGCGAGGCCCAGAAGGAATATCTGATACTGGGGCTGGGTTTAATCTGCCGAAGTTTGGATCTGGTTGCTGCCTAGGATTGGAATTCAGACGGCCATGAGAGTGATCAATTGGACGATTTGTAGGTGTTGGTTGAAAAGCGGATGGGTCTCGAGAACGCTCCGTAGCACCCCTTTCCGAAGGTCTTTCAGGCTGTCTGTCATTTCGCGGTCCTGCTGGAGGTGGGTGAGACTCATCGCCACGGTTTCGTGCTGAGCCATACTGTTCAGGTGCAACATGTCGATTTTGTCTATCGTCTCGACGAACATCATCACGAGTCGAGGGATGACGACGGGGAGATTGTGGCCGCGAAGTCGGTCGAGAGTTGTGTTCGTCTTTTCCAACTCGTGCAGAGCCAACATATGCATCCTCGCCACTGATCAATGCAGCTCGCTCTGGGTTGATGAGTTCTTGTCTATCTGGGTTGACCAGTGAAAGTCTCTCTGGATTGATCAAGGATCCACGGTCTGAAGCAGCTGCTGAAGGCCGAGGCGGAGGCATGTCACTCTCACGAGAAAGCCGACCACTATTGTCAGGTAGACGGACGCCATTCGTGGTGGCTCTATCAAGCGACTCATGTGGTCCAGTCCATCTTGGCGGAGGCTCAGTGATACGGCTGGGGCGATCTCGTTCAAGGCCAGCATTACGATCACCCGAGCGGCTGTAATCCCTTGAAGGTAAGTCTACCAGTCGTCGATCACTGCTTCCATGATCACGAAGACGTTCATTGCCCCTGTCACCACGAGAGGTTTCGGGTAGACGAGCGTCTCGAGCATCTCTGCGGTCTCCATGACGTGACGGATGTCTGTCTAGCATTTGTCGCCCTGGGAAAGCGACTTCGGGTCGACTCGGAAGATTGGCATTAGTTCTCTCAGGTAAAGCGGTTCCAGAAGCGTTCCTGGATGTGTCAGAACGAGGAGTGCCTCCATGTGATGTAGCTGGAGACGAAGGTTTGGAGCCATTGTCTCGATGTAGCTGATCCTTTCTGCTGAGATGCTCTCTTCGAAGCTCAGCTGCGGACAGGACCGGAGTCTTTGAGCTCCCTTGGGTTGTACTTAGGCCATCTGTGGATACAGCAGCATTAGTTATAGCTCTGGCAGAACCATTTTGGGCCATCTTTGCGTCGTCAACCTCACCATCCTCGACCTCTTGCGGCTTAGGGGTCGATACACCCATGGAGCTGAATCTATGATCAGTACGGATTGTTGTTAAAGATTTAAAGTGCTCTTACCTCGATCGGGACTGAGGTTTGAATTCTGGTGCAGTGGGCTTAAGCCGAGATGCGGCGTTTGATTCTTGACCTAGGGTAGACTTCTGAGCTGTTCCGTTCATCTTTCCGGGTTCATTCTGGTTTGGTTAGTTTGAATATGTCAATGAATTGGAAGTCAACACATACAAGGTTGGAAGCAAACGCTTGTACCATTATCCACGATTTCGATCGCTTCTTTAATTGCACCAGCACCGCATTTCCTGTCAAGGAGAGATCCTCACGAACGTCCTTCTCCCGTTTGCCAACCACTTCAAGTTGTTTGATGAAGTTGTTGCCCATGAAGTCAACGGCTGGAAATACAGGGCAAACCTGCTTTAGAACGCTGATAGCATTTCGAATGTGCATCCACTCCGTGCCTTCGAGGCAATCACGCAGAGCAGTGTTGAGATTTTTATGCCACGAAAGCAAGATTGATCTGAATCCTGTTTTACCACTTTCGAACTCAATCAAACCTTTAGGCTTGAAGTCTTCATCAACCGCTTTGGCAAAACCCGAGAGGTCCTTGTTCGTTCCCCAGGCCTCCTTTTCAAATATTGCCTGGTCCCCATGCCAGCGAGCCAAGTCTGTTAGGATAGACCTTAAGAAACGACCAAGATTCTCGGCTTCGCGGACAGTGCATGTAAAGATCAGTGACCGCAGGCGACTAGCCTTAAAAATCTGGATATACACAGACAAAGTACGGAAGTTGGGCGTATTATTGTCGTGTAAGAATCTAATCATCCTGAAACAGAAATCGGTATCGCTGGGTGAAAGAAGCAGGCGGGGTATGAGACATAATTCGAGAAAAGCAGCGCTTATTGCGTCGGGTTTGACATTTGCGGAGTTGCTGAACCAAGATGCTTTGCTTTTGAGAAGTCGAGCTTTGTTCTGTTTGTAAAGGCCAACCTGCCTGCCATACTCAGCTAGCAAATTGTCTTTTGTAGTGCCCAAAGCGTTCCGGGCTTCCTCTTTACGCAACATGCCAGCTCGCGACATGTCACTTCGATCTTTCTGGATTTCCCCTTGCTCTTTGACAAGCCTGGCTATTTCGTTTTCATAGCTTGTACTGGGTATAGAGAGATCTCCGAGAGTAGACAACCAGAAAATGACGTAAAATTCCGGGCTGACAAAGTTCCACGAATTCTCGGGGAGTATTTCTTTGACGGTGTTAACCACAGGCTCGAGGACATCTTTGGTGGTATCAGTTGGGCTGGCAGGATCAGAGCCGTTAGGAGCTTGCATAAATCCAGCATCGTTGGCATCAACCATCTGAAGATCGTCGTTGGAAGTTATATCATTAGTGCTGTCTGCATCCATCTTGCCCGCTTCTTTGTCGACATCTACCGACATACTTTCGTCGCCATCCGGATCAAGTTTGGAGACATCATCCGTCGTTCCAGAGAGTGGTTTTGCTGCGCCATTACTAGCTGGGGGCGAGGATTTGGTCAGCTTGTTTGCAAAGCTGGCACGGCCGATCATAAATGCCAAAGATGGGTCCAGTCCAAATTCGGAAATTAGATCTGGGATTCCTGGCACTTGTTTGTCAAAGTCGTCTGCAAGCAAATTGCTGCGAAGAAGATCGAGATACTGAAATAACATCATTTGAGCATCATCGATCATGGTGGATAGTAGCTTGATGTGCGCTTCGTCGTCTGAAATGGCATAAATCGCAGCTTGGCGATGCTGGGCTATAGAAAGCAGTAGTGGCCCTGCAAGCTTGGTCTCCGTCAGAGCTTTCATCAATCTCTTCGCAGTCTTGGTTGATTCGTAACGCTTGTCTTGAAGGTTAATCAACGTTTGTTTCCTCAGAAGCTCGCCTCCGGTCATTGCTGCAAGTTGAGGATCTGTGAAATCGGTATCGGGAACCACACCAGCCATTTGCGCAATCAGTTCCTTGAGAATAACCAAATCGGTCGAGTTGCCTCGGAAAAGCTGGTCATTGACATATTGGATGATGGGCGACAGGTTCATAATGGAGTAACGCTTAAACACTTTTCCAGAAAATCGCGACAATGCCAAAAGCCACCTGCTGGGTAGGAGGGCAAATTCTGCATTGTTTCGGTTTCTGTCTTTCCCTCCGAGGGAACTCATAAGAGACCAGACAAGGACGTCGTATCCAAGGTCAGTAAAATATTTCGCACACTCCACAACAACCTCAGTAAGATTCGTATAAGCCTCAATCTGGCTGAGTGCAACACTGAAAACTATACCAGGAGAGGCAAATGCCGTTTTGGCCAGACTACGAGCCATAGGTGTGAGGTTCGTCATGCTGATTCGCTTCATGGTGGCTAATGTCTCAAGTCGAGTGCGGGCAAAGGCACTTTTCATCGCTGGAAGTCGTGATATTTGTCCTTCAAACCACTCTGCATAGATATTATAACGAACTGAGACGGGATAGAATCTGAGCATGTCGTATATTTCATTTGCCACGCTGGTGTTTGACGTTGTCAAGCTGAGTGCCGGGACAAGAAGTCGCTTGAGTAAGTCTTCCCACCTGGCCAAATTTTGCTGAGAATGATCCTCAGCAAGGCTTTTCGTGCCTATTCTTGCGAGTTTGGACAGTAAGGAAGCGTCTCTGCCGATACTGACACCAGAATAGTTCAGAAGTGTACCGCATAAAGTGAAGACATCGTCTACATCTTGGCAGATCGGTATGTTGTCGGCCCACTCATCCCAGTAGAATCTATAACAATTGCTTTCGTTTGTGTCGAATTTATCAGGGAACGGCCAACGCAATTGCTTGCGAGTCGGCAAGCGTGAAGTGCGTACTTGGCCTTTGGGAACACCACTCTGATCATAATCCGCGACATTCTTGGTGATGGTTCCTGACGTGTCAGAAACGGTAGGCCGGCATTTTTCATAGACGTCCTTGATGGAATGACTCAGAATGCGATTGATAAGCTCAATCAGCTCAGGATATGCTTCAGGAAGCCAAGGGAAGCGGCCTAATATAAACAGAGCCTCGGGGAGAGCACCAATTGTCAACAGGCAGACCAAAAGCTGTACTTTCTGGTCGGTAGGTTCGTCCAGTTTTTCGGTATCATCCTCATCAACTTTCACTGCATCAGGCTTTGGTGCAGCTGTTTCGCGGGTCCGAGCGGAAGGAGGTGGCATATCATCAGCCAGTGCGCCAGCCATTGTCAGCGCATTCGAAGCTCCTCCACCAGGTCGGTTGGCCTTCTCCTTCTCCTGCAACTCTTTCATTCGAGCGTCTCGCACTGCTGGCATGGCATCGTCTAGAGGCCAAAGATGTGGATATAAATCTCTCAGAGAAATAAAACCAATCTTGATCAATAACGCTGTCAGGTAAATTAAGTTTGCTGGTAAAATGTCGTCTTTATCGCGAGCAGGTGAGGCATAAAATCGAAGCTTGAATCCGAGCAATTGCGCAGCAATACGATTGCCAGAAGGTGGGAACGTGCCGGTGCCTTCTATCCACTGCCGATCAGCATCCAGCTCTGCATCACCACCTGCGCCATTTAAAATCTGTTTCTTCGTCTCTGGATCTACCATTTGTCGTCCACCAAGCTCGAAAAAGGCATCAATTCCCACGTCCCTAGCTCGCTGCCAGAAGAGCGTATCTCGCTCGAGTCTTTGGCGTTTTGACAAATCATCGTCTTCTTCTGTCGACATCCACCCTTGCGAAGTAGGCATAGCCCATTTGGGAAGTCCTGCGCATCTTGCTGCAGCTGCACTATCAGTCTCACCATTCCTTGGCCACCAAGAGCTGACACGCAGAAGTTTGATGAAGAACCGGAAGTGCTTGATGAGGACTGCGGCAAAAACGTCAAGAGTAATGTCGAGTACCCTGCCAACATCCAAATCAAAAGTACCAATGAGACCTTTGATTTTTTCAAATGCATCCTCGACCACTTCAGCAGATGGTGGCTCGCTCCCGCTTATCGAAAACAGCTCGGTAACAAGTTTGGCGTATCCTTCGGTTTCTTCTCTAAGGAGGTTGTAATTTGCTTGTTTGTAAAGAAGGTTGGTTGCTTGACGAATGCCAACTCGAATGAAGGTGTCCCGAGTGAGGCCTAGACTTTGAAGGACTTGTCCATCCAATTTTTGTCGCAAGACAAGCGGCGATATCGCAGTCGCTGCTATAAATGCTCGAAGATCTATGTTAAACGGCCCATCTTCCGCATCGAGCAGCATCGAAAGAGTGTCGATAAACAGGTTCTGTAGATCCAGAGAGGTAGCCTCCTCAGTGGACGCTGTATCTGGTCCAAGAATCTCTTTCACACAGTTTCCACCTTCTGTTGAATCTATCCTTCGATCAAGTACGGCGCGAAGTAACTCTTGAAAAACGCAAGAGAGCTCCATCTCGTCCTCACTCCCGCGAGCTTGTGTGCCTATTTCTATTACCTCTCGCTTTCCACCTTTGTCCCACGCCGACACTCGTTCTTCGGTCAAGATGGCATAATCGAACGGAGCTGGATCTGGCCGCGGTAGAGGGCTAGGTACCTCGGTGAACGTAGCAGAAGCTGAGGTAGGTGTTTGTGTTGCGCTTGGTTGTTGTAAAGAGGGAGACGTTGGACCAGGTGTAGGAGTAGCTCTCGTAGGGACCTTTAGATTAGCCTGACTAAGGGAGTGGTTCGAATCGCGGCGTCCATCATTTCTTCGACCTCCTCCTCTGCTGGCCCCTCCTCCACCTCCCCGACCTGGCCGTCTGCCATCCCGATCAGAATCTCTGTCGTGCTGGGCTAGATTAGTGTTTCCAGGTCGATGAGGGCTTGGCCTGCTCTCTCCAGAATCCACCGAGGCTCTGTCATTCCTCTTCCGCTTTCCTCCTGGAGCCATAGCGCCTGAATGCGCAATGTAGTCAACCTCTGTACATGTGTGCAGTCACGTCGTAGGCAACTTTTTGAAGCTGGCGATGAAGCTTGGTGCGGTCGTGGATGCTTAAGAGATCAAACTTCCGAAGGTAATGCGCATTACTTCACAGGTGGAAGAGCGTTCGGAGTCTTGTTCCAATGCCTCAAGTCGAGGTGATGAGCAAGATTGAACCTGGTCTTTGCAATTCATTCACATATTACGCCTGATCGCGTAGCTTTCACAATGGTTTCCAAAGCTGATATGACGCTAACCTGAATATAGAGATTCGCGGAATATCATTGATCCGTCTCCACGAAATCCTTCCAGTCAGAATGACGAATGACTCAGGAACAAAAGAATAATCAATCTCAGCGCGCTCGCACTTCAAACTTCCACTTTTGAAGTCTTGTGCTTTCTACTGTCGATTTAATTTATCAAACTTCTCGTATAATGGCATCCGCACAGGAAGTCAATGGGGCCGGACTTGCACAAAACCAAGGGCGATATGGTCAGTAAAACTATTAAATTACCCCTCCAAAAGTCTCTTAAAGGAATGGTTTCTGAATACTATCAAGAAAGATCACACCAACAACCCGAGAACCCGTTCGCAGGCCTAATACCCGATCAAACGATTGCGATAATTCCTTCCTTTACTTTGGAATCCGGTGTAACGCTCCATAATGTACCTTTGGCATATAGTACACGAGGAAAGCTCTCTCCAAATCGAGACAATGCTATGGTTATCTGCCACGCGTTGACTGGCAGTGCCGATGTTAGTGATTGGTGGGGACCATTGCTTGGAGGTCCTGGACGCGCTTTCGACATCTCAAGATTTTTTGTCATCTGTATGAACAGTCTGGGCAGCCCATACGGGAGTGCAAGCCCTGTTACTTGCAAAGATGGGAACCCAGAAAATGAGAGATATGGCCCAGAGTTTCCTCTCACGACCGTGCGAGACGATGTTAAGTGAGTAGTATAGGCCCAGCTCGTACATCATATCTAACCTTTCAGTCTCCATAAACTGTTGTTAGACGACTTGGGTGTTCAACAAGTAGCTGCGGTAATTGGAGGGTCCATGGGCGGGATGCTTGTGTTGGAATGGGCATACTTTGGAAAAGACTATGTGCGGGCGATTGTCCCTATTGCGACCTCGAGCCGACACAGTGCTTGGTGTATTAGTTGGGGAGAAGCCCAAAGGCAAAGTATTTACGCGGATCCCAAGTACGATGATGGATACTATTCATTCGACGATCCACCTTCAGCAGGTCTCGGTGCTGCACGCATGTCTGCGCTACTTACATACCGAAGTCGAAATTCGTTCGAGTCTCGGTTTGGGAGAAACACACCAGATGCCTCCAAGAAGCAGACTATCCGCGAAGACCAACCTACTACGCCATCAGAGGTTCACTGGTCAATTCACAACGACGGACACAAAACAACCAGATCACCATTATCACGATCCGGGAGCTCGAGTGCAATCTCAATCCCGGGAGAAAAAGCAACAGCAAAGGTTCCAGCAACTGACCGAGTCGATCCACAATTCCACGGCGCAACAGCCTCAACCTCGCCCATTGCAACCGGCCCACTGAGTGAGAGAAGAAAAGCCTCGACTTATTTCTCGGCACAATCTTATCTCCGCTACCAAGGTGACAAATTCGTCAAACGGTTTGATGGGAACTGCTACATTGCCATCACGCGAAAACTGGACACCCATGATGTCTCACGGTATCGTGTAGCCGCAGACTCGCCAACGCCGATTCAGGACGCTCTGGCACAAATTGAGCAGCCAACACTGGTCATCGGCATCGAGAGCGACGGATTATTCACATTCGACGAGCAAAAGGAGATCGCGGCGGGCATTCCCAACTCGACGCTGAGAAAGATCGATTCTCCTGAAGGCCACGATGCATTCCTACTTCAATTCGAGCAGGTCAACCACCACATTCTGGAATTCTTGACCCGAGTCTTGCCGGATATTATGACTGTACCAGGGCGGGAGGATGTGGCGGATGAAGGCGTTGGTGCTGTGACGAAGAATAGTACATTTGGGGAAGCGGAGGTAGAGGATATTACTGCATGGTAAAGCGTGGGTGAATTTGTACTCTGGTTAAATACCCTGAATCTAGGAATGTTCTTTTCACAATTTCACTATAACTACATGGCGGCTCCTGCTACCAAAGAACCAACACTTTGTCGCTCTGAACTAGATGGGTCACGCCAGCATTCCATCCACACCGTCCTCCACTACACAACAAACTTCTCCCCAACCATCTCCTCACTCAGCCCCCACAACCTCTCCGCATCCGCCTCATCCAGTGCATGCGGCATAACCTTGTCTCTGCTCGTGACGATCTGACAATCGTGAAGATACACCCTCTTCACCACCTCCGCCGTCTCCACCTCATCCCCGGGGCGTTCCAAGTCCAAATCAAGCGCAGCCCGCAGACTCGTCGCACAGCCCTCCTGCAGACTCTTCTTCGGCAATTTGCCCTCCCAGCCCGTCTTCTCTTCCCAGATCTGCAACCCCTTATCAATCATGCCGGGGTCAGCTTTGACATGGACCTGCAGATTCGTGGCGATGGAGCCCGGGTGCAGGGCATAGGCGCGGAGGCCCGATCCGTTCGCGCGCAGCTGCTTGGACAGCTGGAGCGAGAACAGGATGTTAGCGGTTTTGGCCTGGCCGTAGGCGCCCCAGGGGGTGTAGCCGTCGCCTGCAGGAGCGTAGTTGGGGTTGTCGAAGTGGATGGGCGAGAAGCCGTGGCCCTGGCTGGAGACGTTGACGATCCGAGCAGCTGGGCCGGCAGCGAGGATCTTGGGGAAGAGGAGCGAGGTCAAGAGGAAGTGCGAGAGGTGGTTGGTGGCGAACTGGGACTCGAAGCCATCGACGGTGAGGGAGTAGGGACAGGCCATGATGGCGGCGTTGTTGAAGAGGACATCAATCCGGGGAATACTCTCGTCTTCCAAGATATCCTTCGCGGTAGCGCGAACCGATGTCAAAGATGAGAGGTCCACGGGGATGAAACGTGTCGTGATGGTCGAGTCAATTGAGTGGATAGCGTCAATAGTTGGCTGGATCTTGGACAACGTGCGGCCGAGGAGGAGGATCTGAGAGGGTGCGCCGTGAGCAAGAGAAATGGCGGTTTCGGCTCCAATGCCACCAGCTGATGGGCCGGTGATTGCGAAGATACGGTCTTTCACTTGTGCAGGGAAATCAAGCACAATAGTCTTCCCAGTGGTTTTGAAGCCGTATTGTGCCATTTGGGTGGATTTTGAGATTTTGAGATTTTGAGAAGTTTCTTGTTCAAGTTCAAGAAGTCGAGGATTCAGTCAACGGAATAGTGCTAATGAGATGGGTACCATATTGAAGCTACATATATCTAGCTTCTTATATAAAAATCCATCTTCTACCTGAACTTCATGGTCACTAACACCGTCCTAACTCCTTGATTTTGATAGTCTAAGCGACGATGAGAGGTGAAGCGGCCGAAGCGGCCGCAGCAGCCACCGATTCGTCGTTAGGCTTTACTCCGTAGACAGAAAATAAGGAAATAAGGAGTTAAGGGCGCTTGTGCAGGTACTGTTACATAACAGTACAGCACGGTAAGGGATGCGAAGGTGGTTTTGCGCCCGCCGCGTGAGTTTAATGTCAGTCTGCGGCCGCCTGCCCGTGCACTAAGCCTCGAAGCTTGAAGGCAAGACGTCACTTCTACGAGAAAGCTAAATCCGGGCTGCAGGATAGGAATCTACGTCTCTCGTCCAAATGGCATTTTAAGCATGCCTTTCAGATCCCCTTGAACGCTTGATTTGCTATCTAGAACTTCTCAGATGGGCAACTACGCCAGTCACTCGGTCGGTTCTCGGCGTGCCTGCAGCACGCGTCGGAGAAGACTCGCCATCGCCTCACGACTTTTCCCGAGCAAGGACGTCTGAGATACTTAAGTCACTAAGTTGCCACCAACGATGGAAGCCCCGGGAGTTGAGCAGAGTGCGACCTGGAGTTATAAGTATCTGGGGGTGGAGCGCCCTAAGAAAGAATCACAACCCCCCACAAGCAATAGCTCTTTGTAAACCAATATGGCATCTTGGATCAAGAATTGCTGGACGACCCTCACCACTGGGTGGGTTGTCGAATATCCAGGCCCTTATGAAACACCCCCCGACTTTTTCGACGGCAAAGATCGAAGACGGCAGTTCAAGAACATCCGCTCAAGTGCGCCCTCATCGGGCCGGTCCTCGTCGGAGGACAGTATGTGGAAGGCCAAGGCCGGTGATGCTGAAAGTCACTGAGGCTTGCCGGAGAGGAGGATGGGGCAGTGGTATGTACGGTCCGTCGTAGGCCGACGGCACGAGGGCTAACAAGAGCCGAGCAGCCCCGTGTGTGGAGGAACCGGCAAAGCGATGCAGTCATTCGACAGGGTATTGGGCACAGAGCATCAGGATCGATCACGGGGTCGCGTACAGCAGAGGAGAGGAGAGGGCTGTCTGTATTTGTACTATCAACACGCTGGATCCGGGTTAGACGCCCGGCCATAAATGCCATCCTTGACTTTGAACACGAAATAATCCTACCCAACATGTGAAAGGCGATGGTACCTCGCATCAGCCCTTGCAGACATCACGGTGGAGTCATCCTTCACATCACGCTGTCTACTGTGGTGAAGTCTCTGGCGGCGGTACCCCTGAGAAGGACGGGAAAGGGTAATATCCGCTCGTGTTCATCATCCTGCAACATAGCCGTGCCTCTGAACAATGGTATGACCAGACGGTGGGAGGTCGGAGGGAGGAAGAACCTTGGGCGCAGTACGCGACTGATGCGCGAATCACAGAGTGAGGCCGTCCACGTGTGTGCAGTTTGGCATGGGATTCGCGTCTGCCCATCCTGGTGAGCAGGACGCTCCTCTTGTCTCTTCAGCCATGCCCAGCCCGACGGCGCGGGTGTGGGTGGTGCTGGGGCCAACTCTGAGGAAAAGAGGAAGAAGAAGCAGAAGAAGGGCTTTGTCAGGACGGGTGCATTACAAAGGCCAGACATGACCATGACTGAATGAATGCATTGAGATGAACTATAGTAGTCAAGCCCTAGAATAGAATGCTCGCCAGGAAGATCGTTTGTCCGGGCAGGTGCACGTTCTCGTTCACGTTCTGCCGTCGCATCGCCGTGTTAACTTAATGACATGACAGCACCGCCATGGACATGGACATGGACATGGCCCTGGAGCCTCCCCATCCACCGCGTGGCAGAGGGACAGGCCTGCAACGCACTGGCTCCCGCGGAAGATAAGCCCTATGCTCGAAGCGTACTGCTTCCTCCATCGTGCATGCCCTCTGCGGAGGAGGCACCGACGCGTTGCAAGCCGCAATGTTTGAGGACCTGCAGAACGGCCGATGCCATCCCTCGTTTCCTGCTCCGGACTGCTCTCCCGCGCCGCCACTATTAGTCGACGCCGGGGCAAAAGATCCAGTCAATCTTCATGGAGGAGGCACGAACCGTTCACTCTGCGTGTTCGGCAGCCAACAGGGTGCACCAAGCAGCATCTTGGCCCGACAGCGAAGGGCTGGCCAGCTCCTCTGATTGATTCCCTTGGGTACCTATCCAGTGGAGCATCGATGTGTCGAGCATCCAGGGATCATGGCCTCGTGCAGTAGTGCGGGCGGATCCTCTTTACTTTAACCCTCCTTTCACTCCAACTCGCCATTTCTCCGTCATGCATCTTTTTTATCTCTCCATTCCTTGGCATGCACATATATACAATACATAGAGATATCTACCTCGGCCGCTGTATACATCCAGCCTCATTGCGCGTAGAAAACATCTTTCCTCGTCTGGCTGACTCGAGGCTGGCAATGTCTTGAGCTCAGCTCTTGCTGACTTGTTGCACAAGTTCAGTGACTGGCTGCAGATGAAGCCAGAGCTGAGCATATTCTTACTCACAACCCCTCCACGGACGGAAACCACTTCAGGTCCTCCAGTTTCTTCGTTGCCATAATGGATGATGATCTAGGAGAGCCGGCAGTGCCGACGTCCCACGTCCGAACCTATGGAGGCAACGCGGCCTTCCACAACTTCCACAACGACTATTCACACATCAGCGATCCGAACCTTCGCCGACGACTGGCACTCTCGGAAATCGACAAGGTCCCCTTCGGTTGGTATCATGTCCGAGCCGTGGTTGTTGCTGGCATTGGCTTCTTCACTGATTCATATGACATCTTCGCCATCAATCTTATTACGGAAATGCTGGGGATGGTTTTTTGGCAAGGAGAGCCAAGTACCGGTGGGAATCTTGGGGAATTGCCTACCTCGGTCGGTACGGCGCTCAAGGCTGCAACCTCTGGTGGTGCCGTTATCGGGCAGTTGGGCTTTGGCTGGCTGGCGGACAGGGTGGGCAGGAGGAAGATGTATGGCGTGGAATTGGCCATCATCGTCTTTGCTACTCTGGCCCAGGCTCTAGCGGCACCAAGTCAAGCGGTGACCATAACGGGTCTTCTGATTTGGTGGAGAGTGATGATGGGGATTGGAATAGGCGGAGACTATCCATTATCTGCCATCATAACTTCAGAGTAGGTACTGTCTCTTCAAGCCGTGTCCGTCTGTCCTGCTGTTATGCCCATACAAAGCTCGAGCTATATCGCATCTCACCCAAAATTTTCAATGCATATTGAATCAACTATGCGCTAACATCTCTGTAGGTTCGCTCCAACACGCTGGCGTGGAGCCATGATGGCAGCCGTCTTCTCTATGCAAGGAGCAGGCCAAGCAGTGGCCGCCCTCGTCGCCTTGATCACGACCTACGCATTTCGGTCCGCCCTCATTACCACCACTAACGAGTCGTCGAGCTGCAATGCAGTGTGTCAGCTTGCAACGGATCGGGCATGGCGAATCATTGTCGGATTTGGTGGTGTCCCAGCTTGCTTTGCACTCTATTACCGGATCACCATCCCGGAAACACCGCGTTATACCTTCGACGTAGCGCACGATATTGAGAAAGCCGACGCCGATATCAAAGCATATATTGCAAACCAAGCCGAGGGTCATGTCGATCCAGTCGTCCAGATGAATACAAAGCAGAAGATCGGCAGAGACCTCACCAAGACAAATCCCAATGCATCGTGGCACGATGTCTGGTCCTACTTCTCAGCACCAAAGAATGCTAAAATCCTCATCGGCACCACAACCTCGTGGTTCTTTCTCGATCTAGCATACTACGGATTAGGACTGAACAACACCACAGTCCTCAATGCGATCGGGTACAGCAGTGGCAGCACGATGTATCATAAACTGCTGCACACGGCCATAGGCAACCTTGTGCTCGTGTGCGCCGGGTCAATACCAGGATATTGGATCTCGGTTCTAACAATCGACACACTGGGACGCAAACCCATCCAGATTCTAGGGTTTTTCATACTCACTATTCTGTTCTGCATCATCGGCTTCGCCTATAACTCCTTAAGCTCGGGTGCCTTGCTTGCTCTCTACATCCTCGCTCAGATCTTTTTCAACTTCGGCCCGAACACTACTACCTTCATCGTACCAGGTGAGTGCTATCCCACACGGTACCGGAGTACAGGCCACGGCCTCTCGGCAGCAAGTGGCAAAATTGGCGCCATCATTGCACAAGTGATTGCCTCACCACTGCTCTCCAAAGGTGCAAAGCCTGGTTGTCAAGGTAATGCATGCTCGCCCTGGCTCCCACACTTGATGCAGATCTTCGCTCTCTTCATGCTCTGCGGGACCTTGGTATCCTTTTTGATACCCGAAACCAAAGGAAGGACCCTCGAAGAAATCTCCGGCGAGCGGACGAGTTCTCTCGATGCCAGTCCGCGACAACCACCTCCGGGTAGGTCGGGATGGAAGAAATGGCTCTTAGACCCCGTCACGGGCGGTCTCCCAGCGGGTTTCCATCCTGCATCCAAGGCTGGGCCACGAAGCCCGCGCCCTTTCGCAGGCTTGTCGAAGAATCGCCGCCAACGCATAGGAATCATGACCTCACCTGAACTGCTTCCCAAGGCATCCACCTCAAAATCCGAATCCAGATTGAAATTCAAATCCCGAAAGAAAAACACAGACCCAGAATCGCAATCTCGGCACGAGAGGAGCGAGAGTGAGAGCGGGGCATATACTGTGAGTGTATCGAGTTCGGGGAACCCAAATATGGAAGAAATATATACGGGAGGGGGCCCTTTTCCGGGTTGGGGAGCTGGCTGGAATGTTCAGCGCCACGGGCATGCAAACGGGGGTAATGTAAGAAGCGACGGGAGGGTGGAGAGTATCTTACTCTATGATGTTGGGAAGTTGCTCAAGTAGGATTACGAAGCTACCCATACGCGGTGGATATTCTTGTATGTATATATACATGTTTGATATGAATTGATGATCTCATAATAATAAAGGTTGAAAGTTTCAACGTACATAGGTTGAAGCTGAAAAGCTCTTGGTTGTGTATTTGTACAGAAGCTCGACCTCTTATAGGCTTGAAGCTTGGAGTGCGAACTAAAGCTAACGTCGTCGCGTACCTAGTTCATACCACCTCTCTAATTTCGACACCTTAGCTTCAATCTACTATCATTCTATGACTACAACACTAATTAGAACTCATTTAATATAGATTATATGCCTTTATTGTAGGCTTTATTTAAGGCCTCTTAGAGGCCTAGCTTTATAGCTTTAGCTATATTTTTAGTCTCTTCCTCTATAGCCTTGCTCATTACCTCCCTTGATCTTCATTATATTTACAAGACGACTATTTGAGTCTAGTTGGATCTTCTTTCGAGTTTAAGAAGTCTTATATACCTTACGTTTAGCATGTAAACGTTTGATAGTTATAGCTTGACTTGTAGTAGTAGTATTTCGCTTTGCAACCCCCCTCCTTGTTTTCCGGATAAAAGTACAAAATTCTCGAGGTATTAGTGTAGTTCTAGATGCTTTTTTATTAGCTTTATATAACTACCTTGGACCCTTTAGTATAACTAGAGAGTTTAGAGAGCTTCGGAGTATAATTGATTAATCTAGTAGTATTGTTAGAAGAAATAGATCATGTGACCATGCAGCAGGCAAACATATAAATAGACCTCCAGGTTATCTTCACTTTCATTCTATATAGTCAATGGTGACCTTCTATTGAACCCCCAACATTCGTTCCTTGCAGCAAGTATAATAGGTTATTAAAAACTAAACTCGGCAGACAATATTTTCTTAGGTCAAATAGCCAAATACTACTAGCTCTCTAATTACTTTGAATCGTACGAATCGTAAGTGTAACGACCTGCTCTGAGAGCTCATTACATGCATGACATGTCAAACATGTCAAACACACATTGCATGTCGATCACATGACACAGGCAAACCAAGGGATGGTATGAACTGAAGGCGATTCGGACTAAAGTCGGAGGGGTTTCGTATGGAGGTATAAAGGGACATTACATCTGAGGTTTCTTCTCTTGTTTCTCTTCATGTTTTTTGTATCCTTCATGGTAGGCCTATAGGCTCGACTCATAATAGACTACGTACTCCCACATACCTCTTCTCTGACATGTAGTCACCTGTGTCCCTGTGTCGTCACAGTAAGACTATCTTCTCGTCGAGCTTTATTATTGATACACGATTAGTATAGGTTATATAGAAAGTATAGTCATATTGTAAATGTAGTTAAAGATATCGATGTCAAGGAGTGTAAAGCGAGGTATTTATATAGGTGTAGAGGTCACCTAATCCTGTGCGATATGATGCCGTGATGATTACCTCCCTAAAAATAGATAAAAAAGCGTCCTCGCTGGCTATATTACTTTAGGTTCCCAAAATCGTCTATAATCACTAGTATGTTCGTACGGAAGTTATACTATACTAGTGGGTTATGTTCCAAGGCGCATAAAGTACAGTACTAGGGCCTCTAGGTTTCCTGGCTTTCGTTCGGCTCCGTGGCCTCTGCTATGTACGCTGTGGTCCCAGGTCCTGGGAAATTTTGCCCGGTAGATTTGGGTTATTTCCCGGACCTGCCGGGCAATTCGAGCTGTAATTCCTATTCGACTAGGACTTCCATGGCCTTTGTGCCAGATGTGTGGGGTTTTGACTACCCTACGAGCCATTGGTAGTAGTCCATGGCCGGTGTTTAGTATAGAACACCCCTTTCATGCCGGGCAGGTATACTTGAAAGCCCCTAATCGACGTTATTAGACAGGGACATAGAATGAACATACGTATATCGATGTCGATACTGTTCTATACCAGGCTACAAATCTGGCATTTAGTAGGCCAGCCAGTACTCCGTGCAGCTTTAATAGCCTCTTGGAACTATACTTCTAGGTCCTTTCGGTTCCTACATTCAGATGCTATGTATCGAAGGTAGTTAAGCCGATCTAGGTGGAGGCTAAGCTTTGAACAGCTATTTCTCGTACGTGGTTAATAGGTAAGGAAATATCCTTGTATAGACTCTGAAAGGAGCTATTCGTAAAGCAATTCCTCTTAAGAACGAGTTAATCTTTATTATAGTTTATAACTAAATTATATGTTCTTTCGACCGTTAATTCGTTAGGTAAGCGTTAGCTGATTAATACTACATACCTTCGTAGTAGTAGATATCAAAGGATATACATTCGATTAATAATTCGCTAGTACTAATTGAATAGATAATTCGTAGATATTTATATCAAAGACATAGTAGTATTATTGTAGTATTATAAAGAATAATGCATAGGAATTGCAGAGGTGGTAAGAATTAGGTACGTGATGTTACAGCAGATAATATTTGATTCTTTCCATATAAAATGACTTCTACCTTAAAGTTCCCATGCATTTGTTTTGGAACGCTGGAGGGGGGGTGGGCGTTGGGAGGGATAGCCAGAAGGCAAAGCAGAACTGCTCAGAAAAGACAGGATCAAAAAGGTCAAGGCTGGACGACAAATGGTACGAGCATGGAGAACAGGAAAAATGGTATTGTGAACGACAACGCTATTCGTGAACATGACCGGGGAAGAACCAGAAAGTGGTTCCCTGAACACACGAAATTCAGCTCCTCTTGGGAATAGGAATTTCGCAAGTCAAACTTAAAACTCCAATCTCCAAAACACCAGACAATCAAACTGGTTGATGTACATGCAGATGTATGCCCCCCCCAACAGCATGCAGAGAGAGTAATGTCAAAAGAAAATTTCGCTTCATGCCTGTCTAGGCTCCGAGCCCTCCTCGGCCTTCTTGTCCTTCTTCTTAGCTACCACATCCTTCAAAACCCTCAGTCTCTCCTCCGTAACACGAATAGCATCCTGCACCTCGCGCTCGTTCATCTTCTCATCTCTCAATTTGCCTTCGATATCCTGGGATCGAGCCGGCATATGTTGTGATTCGTGCAGGCGATCCATACTAACCCTCTCCTCAAGCCAGTTCCAGAGCTCGCTTTCCTCCCGTTTCCAAATCTCCTCGTATGCCGCAACTCGTTCGGGGGTGCCTAGCAATCCCACATCCCTGCCTCCAATGCCCTTATGACTTGTAAAGCCATACCGAAACCAGCTGGCAACCAATAGTCCAACCAAGAGGCCATAGAGTATATTTCCGGTTAATAGTGGCTTGATGATATCGACAATTGGCCCGAGTAGACCTCGGAGTGGTTCTAAGATGCCCCAATTTTCCGAGTCTGGTTTGGAATCTCGTGCCCCGTCCGTAGTCTTACTGACACCATCTTTTGATTCACGGCCTTTGCGTCCTTTCTTCTTGAGCTTACCACCGGTTGCAGTGGTTGTAGTACCGCGGCGATTAGAAACAGCAGCTTTAAGTGAAGCAATTAACTCCTTTGCGTACTTGACTTGCCCGTCTCCCGCGCCCTTTTCAATTGGACCTGTCACTGAATTAGCACAAGTTTAACATTAAAGACGTTCACAGCTCACCCTTGATCCAACTCTTTCCAGTCCACTCGAGGGCGTAATTTATCTGCAATCTCGTGCTGTTTCCCTCACCCCACGATAGGCAATACTTGGTCTTTGTGCTAAAGACATTTCCACTAGGCACATCTGGTGTTTGCGTTGAGATCGTTACGGATGCAGACTTCTCAAAATCCAATGCATCTAGGGTTTCCGTGCTCAAACATTTGGTTTGTTTGGGGCCGATTGCACCGCTGAGAGGCTTGATATAAGAATAATTGCGAATCTTGCTTTCCGAGCTGAGAGGTTTCGTATTTTCGTCTAAAGTCAGTTCAATACACTTTTGGTCCTCGAGAAGCCAATTCCTCATCCAGGCTCCTGATGCTTGTCCAAAGACAAGACTGAAGACCTTGCCGAGAGGTGCTTGAATGACTTCGTCAGCAAGAATCTTGTCGTAATGAGTATCTCGATCAGTGCAGTCCGTAGGTGCGTGAGTAGCTGGTCCAGAAAAGTCCAGTGCTGTGCTTGGAACGAGTCCTTCCTTCGATTTGTCTGACGAGGCTCCGTTGACGACAGCCGCGGATGGCTTGCGGCTCACTACTTTCTCCAGTACGTCACTGCCAGCAACACTACCTTCAGCTTGAGTAAAGCTCATTCCATCTTCATCGTCTTCGTCTTCATCATAGACTTCATCTCCATCATCACTCTCATCATCTGACCCAGAACTCTGACTACCATTACCGCCAGTGCCGTCGTCTTTTTCGGTTTTATCACCACCGCCAGTCTCTTCGAGGCGTACGCCGTTCAATGAGCTCCGCAGACTTGGATGGCCAAGCTTCCAAATGCCGACAATCAGGTCATAAGTGGAATCTCGACTGGTAAAGCTAGCAAAGATATTCTTTGCATGCAAAGTTGAAATCATTAAGCCGTTCTTGAAGAGCAGTGCAGTGCTCCTCTTTTCCACCGAAACAATTTCATCAAAACTCATCACCAAAGTCGTGACCCAGCCAAAGATATTACTACTAAAACAGAGATGGCCTTCTGAGACATATAATCTGCCGTGAGCAAGGATTTCTCTCTGTAAAGCACAGCTATAATCTTCAATCAGATAATCATCATCGGGTACACTTCTAAAGAGGTTGTGGAAATCTCTATTTCTCTTCTTGCTTGCAACGGCGAAGCCGGTGAGTTTTGGGGTGCCTTCAGAATTTGGTCGTGCGAGGGAAGAATTTGCTGCAGCAATAGCAGCACCAATCGTACTCTGTCCCGTGGCGGCTGAGCTACCTCGATGTCGACGGTTGCCCATGGCACTCCTGATACTGCCACTTCGATGAATACCGACCTTGCCTTCAAATACGCTTCCGTTTGGTGGGGTCTGCTCTCCGGGTATACTCGAGTCTTGAGCTGAGCGTAGCCCCGCGGCAGATTGCGTGTCTTCGACCAAAGAAGCCGGCATGGAGTCCTCTCCGATCAGGCCCAAGCCATTTGTGGCGCCCATGCCGCTATTTTGTTCTTCGCTCATCATGAATTCGGATCCACCACGCAATTCGTGAGGTTCAGCAAATTTGGATGCCGTTGGTGTGTTACTCCCGCTTGCAGTCTCTGATATTCCAAGGTGACTTAAGCTGAGATCTCCCATGCCCAACGTTTTAACCGCAAGCTCCTTCTGCTCGACCGGGTGTTCGGTGTCTGCCTTTTCTGCTAAACTTTCCACTACAGGACTCTCAGGTTCCTTTGGCTCTTGTGTTACACTCCGACTCCTCGTTTGACCGGGAGCAGCCGACGTATTCGCAATGCTGCTACTCAGAGTGTTCGCGGCGTTTTGTGCCGCGGAAAAGACAGATGAGAAGAACCCTCCTTGCCCTGGCGACGTAACCTCAGGTGTGGGTGTTAATGGTGCTGATGTGATATTGGAGAGCTTGCTGGGACCTAATGTAATACCTGAGCCTGATCGATTGCGTCGGTGCGATATCATATTCCCCGAAGGAGAAACCACCACATTCGGATTTGCGCCTGTCTCTGAGCTAGGTCGGTCCGGGGATGCTGGTTCTTTGGTAGAGAACCGCAGCGAACCGGAGACCGGCTCCGTAGGCGTTGGCGGAGTATTAACGATTATCGGCGCAGGCCTGTCTATGGATGGAGGAGTGCGTGGCGTAGCACTGGTGTCTATGGAAGTTATCTTAGCGGTTCGTGGTCGTTCCGGTGAAGATGTGCCGGAGCTGAAGGTGGTCTGCGAAGAATTCTTGTCAGGAAAGATGGAACCCAGCCGTGAAGCTACGCTCCCACGTCGCTTTTCTGCCAAAGTAGGTGTTTCTTTTGTAGCTACCGCAGCCGTAACCCCTCCAGCCTTGCGTTCGGGACTCGTTGTCTTCGGGCTGGTTCCTCTCCTTGGACTCAATGCCTCTTTGAATCTACCTACAGGTGATGACGCTCGTTTTTGTGAAGCGTTCGCGGGGGTTTGGAGCGTGCCTGAAGTCAAATCAGGGTTGGACTCTGAGGCAGCCAGTGTGTCAACGGTAGGAAAATTGGCAGCCTTTGGGGTATTTTCGCCGTCTAGTTGTGCATCCAGAGCGGTCAAGGTTGACGTGTCTGACAGAGTCGTAGCTTTGACGAGCGGGGACGATGTTGTCAAGTAACCAACGTGTGAAGGATGGGTCGATAATGGAGGTGTCGTCCGAGCCCTGCAGATGACGGACCTTTGTTAGAAACCAAACTCGGACACGTTTGGATTTGAAGCGACAGAATAAGAGCTTCGACAAAAGGAAATCAAGGAGTGTAGTATAAACAAAAGAAGGGTATAGAGCTGTGATGGGAGTTGCAAGAGAGAAAAGTAGAGCAGATCTGGGGAAGGGAACTGAATGGCAGATAATATGGCGGATTCGTAGTCGCGGAGTAAGTGTTGACGTTTGAAGGATGAAGCCTGCGATGGTTTGGTTCCGCTTTCGCTTGGACCAATGCCTGGCTGCTTGCGTCCTACTGCGCTCCGTACTTGTACGTACTGGCCTGGTGGGACTTTCGCATTCAATCCGATATACGACCAGACTTGGTCGAAAAAGGAGTTCACAATGTATGCATCATGCAGATCTTCATGAGAAATGAGGTTGGACTTACGATTCAGGGTCGGAATCATAGGTG
This sequence comes from Coleophoma cylindrospora, assembly GCA_003369665.1. NCBI lineage: Eukaryota > Fungi > Ascomycota > Leotiomycetes > Helotiales > Dermateaceae > Coleophoma > Coleophoma cylindrospora. Next base: position 929,090 of record PDLM01000005.1, on the reverse strand, counting down.
AGAATACTATTGTCGTCGGCGTCGCCAGACTCGTGGGATTCGCGTTGGAGCTCGTTCTCAAGGGTTCCCCTATCAGCAACACTTCTGCCCCGCGCTGCTTCTTCACTCGCACGCTGGTCTTCTTCCTGCTGCTGTTTCTTCTTTCGTCTCTTGTTGCCAATGCCCTTTGCCAGCAGCTTCCCCAGGCCACTATTAGAGTCCATGTCCTCGAAGGTTTCCACTGGGCTCATCAGCTTGTCTAGCGAACGTCGCACTGCTCGTCGATTGCCATTCTGGCCATCGCTGTCCGTGCTCTCTAATGAAGCTGCCGAGGGCGAAGGGGACTCTCTGTCTTTCTTGCTGCGCCGACTGGTCTTCGAGAGGATGTGGGATAATCCGCCCGATGACGATCGTGAATCTGTGGTGTCGGCCATGGGAGCGCGAGGTAAGCATCAGCGCATTGTGTGCAGAATTCGTCGTTATGCGACAATGAACTCCCGTCCGTCCATAGATAAGGTTGGTGGAGAAAGCACAAAAGGCGAACGAGCTTGCGTGGCTTCTCTCGTACGGATGGACGCTTCCCCAGGCCCGTCGTATGTTGCGGCGGCTGACCAAGAGCAACGCTCGGTAGGAAATGAAGGAGGCAACTGGGAAAGAAATCGTCGCAAAGTGACCGATAGGGAAAGCAAGCGCGCCGGAACACGGTTTACAGCTGCGGGTGACGTGCGAGACTCAATAATATGGCCTTCCAGATACGCATCCGAGAGAAAGGCAGCTAACAGTCTTCACCATGCATGCTCTGGGGCTTCCCGTACATTTCACCCACAATAATAATCTTGCCCTCGACGACGCTCGAGGAACAGACGTCATCAGCGATATTTGATTGACGCTGTATCTCTGCGTGCTCTCCACAACCCGCTAAGCTAGGTAGGCTAGCCAGTCCAGTCCAGCCTCAGGTCTAATCTCAGCCGCTCCTCAGCCTCGTGATGCATGAACCTCCACCGTCGACCGACCTCCAGATCTCGACTCAGTTGTTCGGTGACTCTTGATGATCGCATCCGCGCCATGGAGTCCTCGCCGTTGACCTTGGTAAGCTTCTCGTAGCCATCGCCTGCGCTTCTGCTAACCCAGTCCAAGGCACACGAGCACGCGCGCGCCGCGTCGATTGCTACACACAGTTCTGATACGGCTGTTGCGATCAACGAGCATACGCTTGCGGCGGGAGAGTTCGCGAATGCCTCCTCAGAGACTGGAAGTGCCGAAGCTCTGCGAACTTTGAGGTTGTTGGAGGCGCATCATCAACGACTGTCGGCCCTGCTACGCTACCCTTCAGAGCATCCTGTCACTCCAAGCTCAATAGAGCCTGAAGTACAGGCAGCGTCAGAGAAGCCAATATCAACGTCAGCTGCTGTTGCAGAGCTGCGTGCATCGAAGCCTGACTTTCATCCCCGTTCTTCATCCCCGCTCCGAAACCCACCCAGCCTACACTCATCGAGACGTTTGCCCCCACGTGAACCGTCCTCTTCGATAGCAAGCAATCTTGCTACAGCCCGAGGCATTCGATCAAACTATACTCGACAGCCACTCTCACCTAGCGTATCTAATCTACAAGCGCCCGGCAGTCTTGATGTCCCGCGTAAAGATGGTAGACGGTCGAGCGTTGCAAGTATTCCGGAAAATTCAGCGTCGAAGCCGAGTTGGGTTCCACCAACACAATCAAACAAGGCGGTAGCACAAACAGGCACCTCTCGAGCATCTGCTGTTGCTGAGAATGCCCCACAAGCTGCCCTCGCAGACGATGGGTTTTCAAAGTTTTATAATGTTTTCGAAACTATGCTTTCCAAGCTTTCAGCTCCTCTAGCTTTCGCTGGACTGCCTCTCGCTTCTGAGGAACCAACTACTCCAGTTGCTGAAGCGGATAGCTCGCCTCTTAGTCGAAGAAGCAGGCCCCGTGGCAAAGAAAGAATGGATTCGGACCCAGACCTCACTAAGTATATATCTCGAGCTGCATTGCGTGCCTCAACTCGTGAGGGACAGTCTGCGAACGACTCCTTCTATGTCGTACCAACCACGGGTCACACTGCCTCTTACGCAAACATCCTCTCATTTGCTGAGAAAGAGAAACGTCGTCTTGCAGCATCAATGCACAGCGAGAACCCCGAACTATTCTCTGAGCCATCTTTCGAAGACGAGTTTGTTGACGCACGCGAAACACCCATGCCACCCTCGCCTGCGCTGTCCCGGCAAACGACAAGCAATAAAAGCAGAAACACAACCCGAGAAGTTGACCACCGTGTAGAAGAGCTCCTTGTCGAGAACCAAACACTGAAAGAATGCATTGACAAAATCAGCAAGCGTCTGCACACCTTCGAGATGAGTGCTCAACGCAATGGCCTTGCTCTTCAAGAAAGCATGCGCTTTCGACGCGCTGATTCCCCGGCTCGCGACTCGGGGTCTCCCCTCGGCTCCGCAGATGAGGCGCTGAAGAGAAGAGTAATTGAGCTTGAAGAGCAGGTCATGTCTCAGCACGCGGAGAACGAGAAACTAGCGGCTCAGAACGAGAAGAGTAGAGCGGTGATTGTCAAGTATCGCGAGAAGTGGGAGAAATTGAAGGAGGGAGCTAAGGCGAGGAGGGATGGCAATTCTTCTGCTAAGGAGGCCAAAGAGGTGAATGATAAGGATAAGGACGCTGGCTCCAGGCAGTGAGTGGACGCTTGTTTGGTGTCATTGTAAAATCTATAGTTGTAAACCCCGGTAGCTTATCATAGATTGGAGTTATAATTATGCACATCTTACACCTCAATACACCGCAAAAGATCTCAACTCTGCGCTTCATACACATGTAAGTTGTAAAGGATAAAATATGTCTGCTCATCTACGGTCAAAAATAGATATTTTGTGTTCAACACAACTCTGCAAGATGAAAATGCTTTGCATTGTGTTGTAGAAGAACGGAATCCATCAAGAGATGCCCAAACACCTGAACACTCCAGTAACGCCAATCCAGCCAGGCCAGCTTACACCTAAAAGGTATATATATATATATGTACACACATGAATTGCACAACTCGAACAAAGTGTCCGGTTCGCTCAAGTCGCTCGCTCAAATCAAAATACGGAAGCGATGCGTTATGCTTTCTTGGGGACCAAACATTTGTTCTCCAGCCACCTTGCAAACTTCACACTTGGCGTATCGACCGTTCGCATATAGATATCCGAGACCCAGATCAAGATGGGGATATCAATGAGTAGTCCAACGGCCCAAAAAGTTTGACGACCCAAGAAGCTGTATTTGGGAAAGTATTGCATGAGGATCGGTCCTACGCGGGGTTCCAGGATCTGGAGGACGAGGTTGTGCATTAGGTAGAGCGCGTAGGATATTTGACCGAGGTATTGGGCAGCTGGGGTTGTGAAGAGTCTTTGGAGCCATTTCAGTTGTGTGCATGCTCCGACGATTTGGAATGCACCAAAGAGAAACCAAATCCTTTGTCCGCTGTAGGGCGCTGGGGTATGGGCTTGGAGGAAACTCAGCCCCCAGACTTCTTCGGCGTGGTTATTTGTCCATGACGCCATGAAAAGCCCAGACATTAAATTGGCGATCCAGAAGGCTTGAATGGCGCGGCTCTTCACGACAGAAGGAGCGGTTAGGACTTCGAGTTCATCTTCGAGCTTGTACTTTGGGAGGAGGGTTGGGCTTGATGTCGGGCTGGTTTGTAACGAACCGCTCTGAATGAGAGTGATCTCTGCAATAGCCATGCCACCAAGGAACTCCACGACGGCCCATCTTTCGCTGTAGAAGCAGAACACAGATATAACACCGAGGAGGAAGAGACGAATGTTAGTCGTACATCTTGCCAATCCTAGGATCGTGACAAAAAGGATCATGGATTGTGCAAACTCGATAGGTATGGTCCAGAGGGCTGGGTTGTAGGACGGCAATTGGTTATCATCCCAGTACCAAGATGCCTGCATGAGATACACGCATGTCGCCCAAGCGTGCTTGAACTGTGAGAAGAGTGATATAGCTGGGAAGGCGTACGTTGGCGCTGCAAGGCCGGTATATACGGCTATGGCGGAAATGAAAACCGCAATAAATGAAGGAATGAAGAGTCGGGCAGCTCGTCGGAATACTGACGATGAAAGGGTTGTCGCTAGTCCTGCGTACTGTTGTGCGTGGATCTGCTGGATAGGTTTGTAGGCGAGGACAAAGCCAGATATGATGAAGAAGATATGTACCATGGGCCGGCCAGAATATAGAACACGAATAAAAGGTAGTTGTAGTGGCGAAGAAGGTGCATTATCCTCATAGAGTCCGTATGGCTCTGAGTACCAGCCAACATTCTCTTCGGTGTAATGTCCCATAAACACAATGAATGAAGCCACGCCTCGCAAGCCATCGAGGTAAGAGGTTGGATGAAGCCGTTGTGATTTGGCGGAGTTCGGCCGTAGTCTTCGCTGGAGAAAGCTGGGCATTATGGCGAAGCCCAACTTTTGGAGGAGTCGTTTCCCCGCGCAGAAGAAGATGGCATGGTCAGGAGCTGATTCCATTTCTTCAACCTCAAGGACACTTGCTCGAAGGTCCTTGGAAAACATGCTGTAAAGATCGAAGTCAAATGAGAGAGACGGATTGTGACGAAATCGAGTCTAGGTTGTAGGCCAGCCTAACAGAACGGAACGCTCACCCACAAAGCCCTGCTGCGGGATTGATCATGGATATAAGGAATTAAATTAGAGATTGAGGTGAACCGGTTTGCACGCTTTCGATGCAGCCGTTGTCCAAACCCGGGGTTCACAGGCCGACTAATCTCATTGAGGGATTGGGGATATTAAGAACGCGTAAGGGACAAAGTCGACAGGAAAGATGAGAGGTGGAAAGCGCTGATGAGATGATACAAGGGAGAAAAGATGGAGTGCAATAAACAGTAAACCTTTCAACCTGGCACATGTCGCCCGAGACCCCACTTGGGGGCTCTCTGCCGATCAAGCTTTCGCAATGCTGCAGTTGCTGTGCCGGCAGGCAAGCCTAGCATTTTTGCTCGGGCAGATTCGACATGCTGTGAAACTGGCCATGATGTTTCGAGCACCAGTGGCGAACCAGGAGCTGTGTGTACCACAGCAGGACCCCACGAGCGCAACGAGGACCGACCGTCCGATGTTTCTCTGCATCTGAGCGCGTATCAGTGCCGAGGACGAGCGTTTGAGGAGCACCCAGTGTCGGTTCACTGATCTTCAGGCGGTGCCCACTGGGCGGGTCGGCCGGGGCAGGATGAAACGCCAAACATGCTGGCCTGACCTGAGCTTTGCTGCTCTACCGAAGGAGTGGCGCAAGGAAGGCCAGCAGCGTGACTGGAATGGTTGAAGCAATTTTAAGCTCAGAAGTATGTGGGCACAACACGCAGCAAGGGCCGGCGGTGGCAACGGCAGCCTAGGGTACCTAGCAACGGAACGGAAGCAAGAGGTGCTGTCCGCAGGAACGACTTGGTCATTGTATGGAGGACGAGGAAGCAAGGGAAGGGCAGAGCAAGGAAGGAGCCAGGACGCGGCAAAAAAGGGGCACATCGACATCGACATGGCCCTTCCGCCAACGATGCTGACATAAGGCATCCAGTGACTTGGGGCGGTGAGCGGAACTCGGAGAACCAGCCAGCGACGTTTCGCATTGACGAGCAGCAGCACTTAAACGCTGCCTCTCCTGGCCTTGACCACGCAAGAACACAATGCTTCGCGCCAGGAAACACGCTCCGCGCCCATGCTCTCCTCACACGTCTCATCCACGCTCTGGAGAGGCCATGCCAGTTCTGCAGATCCGATACTCGCTTTTGTTATGCCCGTTGCTGGCCGCTATGCATGACTTTCCAGAAGCCGTCAAGGTTTCGAGGCAGCCTTTCAAACCACGCTGGCCGTCCATACTGACCTGTCACTGCCAGGGCAAGGCGAAAGTAGCCGATGAACCTGCAATCCTTCACTCGTGCTTCGCCACGGCGGCAGGGGAAGCCTTGTTCTTTCGTCTCCTTCCTCTTCTCGCCTGAGTTATTACTCCGTATAATCCTGTCGTTTGGCCTATGGCTGGAGGCGAGCCTTGCATCAGTTTGGTTCCAATCAAAGGCTACTGGTTCCCTGAGGTCAAACAGCAGGTTTTTTGTTTCCACGGGCATTACTACAGTATGATGGTAGAGCTCGGCTCGTCGGCTTTCTTTGGGTCCGTCATGCTTCACCATGACCAGCATAATGCTCCAACCCTTCACCGGTCGTCGGAGACGGGAGAAGTCAGCCGGCAGGCTTCCTCGTGATGAACGGTGCGCGCTCTAGATATCTGCACGTAAAGTTCTTAGGAAAGCTACATTAACGCCCGATGGTCAACGCTCATTTGTCAAGCAATCTGATGTCTCAATAGGAGAGTTTCGCTGATCAAAGCGAAAGCCTGGACCAAGTCATGTTGCGTGTGGCACTGCCACGTGACAGCTGGTTTGCAGCATCTCATATCAGAGTGTTGTAACTGGTCGGTATGTTGTTTCAGTCTAGATCTTGTCGTCCGCTCGAGTTCGTGTTATTTAGCTCTTCTGTCTTCAAGAGTCAGGATCTGAGAGCAAATGACATCTCAGAAAATTACTCATAGCTGCTTTTGCTCAATGTCTCAGAGCGATTTCAGCTTGGGGATTTTAGTTAAGGAAGCCGGCCTGGAATGACAGCACGGCAAGTGCTCGCCCAGCAGGAGTCTAGATCTAGTAGACAGGATGATTTCAAAGGAGTTCGAGTTGGAATCCGAGCAGTTTGCTGCTATTGCTGCCGACTGTCTCCCGTGAACATGTGTCGCTCGTCCAGTGTACACGCATACGGACAAGAGACTGACCGCTCTATGAAATCCACAAAGATTTCAGCATGACGCTGAGTCGTTGCGGCACCGGTTCGTGTTCTAGCGCTGTGATTGTGGGTGCAGAGCGAGCATGGCCAACACCTATCCCATCATTCAATAATATACCATAATGAAAAGGAGCTGGACTCTACAATCTAGAGGCTCATGCTACTGTACTTCTCAGTTATTAATAGACAATTAAAAGGCCACTGCAGTAGGTCAATGGGGCGATATTTTTATGGTGGCATCCTAGTCTTGCTAATCTCTAAAGCTGGTTTCAACTAAGGTACTATATAATAGTACAGTCCATATGTATTTCCACTTGGTCAGCGTTATTGTTTGTCACCAATAAGCACCAATTGTAGCAGGTCGTTGATATAAATCCGGCCTAATATTTCTGGTTGGGCAGACTGATTAGGATTTATTGCTGATGCTTAGTTGTTGGTGTTGTTGTGTGTATCAAGTATATTTAATCCACCCCCGCAGCCCATTCTCGTTTCATTCTCCGCTTCCTTTCCTGAAATCTCGAGGTCTCCAGTGTCAAGGCAGATCATGTGTGATAACCTCGAGGTTTTTAAAAGCTTGACTTAAAATTTGTTTCTTCTCGCTGTTTAGTATAATACTTAATTTTTTTAGGCCCACTACACAAGCTCAAAAACAACCACCCTCCCCTGCTAGCAATGCTGCTAACTGTCCTCTCCGTCTTCGTTCTCCGCTTTCTTCGTTCCCGTTGGCATTGGTCTAGCTCAAAACCTCTTCCCTTGCCAGACATAGTGCTAGATGCAAAACACGATGAAATATTTGTAAAAGAGGAAATTTTGCTGCACTTAGCACTAGTTCCGACGCAATGTACAAGGATTATGCACGTCAAGTGCGGAATTGTATGAAAATTAAGAATGCTTTTTAATATCGTGCTATTTCTATAATCTGGCGGCATAAAATTGATGCAAACATCTAGATTTAGCAAACGACATCCGCCTTTTACATGCAGGAGCTTGTACCAGAGACATGGCGTACAGGCTCCGCCAGAAACTACTTTAGTTGACTTTATTGTCAGGTTGGTGAGGTAGATGGGTATACAGCGGGTAGCAGCTGTTTAGCTCCCAAATATTAGAAGTACTGTCTCTTTGGTGGATCCTCAAAGTGGCTTATCACAAATGCAGTGCAATTTAAGATGAAGACATCAATCTGGGAGGAGAGGGCTGGAGTTCCTGCGGCGAACACAGCCCAACAACCCCACAAGAACGTCCACAATCGTCTCTTTTGTTCTCTTTTCATACCTTCGTAGGCTTGGCTGACGACGATTTGTCGCAACAACTACGTGTTCTGAGGGGGAGATATCTACCAATGCGGCCACGCGGAAAAAGCGTGGGGCCCGTTTGCAGCAGAGAGAATCTACTTCTCAGCACTTCGGTACCCACAACAAACCTCCAATTAAAGTACCGAGCTTTATGTATCTTTTGTTGGATTTCCGACTCCTTTGGGAGCTGTCCGCGTTGTCTCGTGTGCGTCGGAATTTTTGGGTTCTTGGGTCCATTATTGTCGGTACTGCTGAAGCTGGGAACAACAAACTTACAACTTGATCAGATTCTAGGTTCAGATGACGAGAAAAAAGGCCTCTTGCGAATGCGATACTTGATAGTGAAGATTTCAAGTCTTGTAAAGCCAGTCGCTGAACTCCTAAAGACTTGAACAAATACCCCGAAGCGAGCATCTGTCGGTTAATCCGCGATGAATTAAAGCAATTCTGCTAACAACGCTATTTAAACCTTCATATAATTTTGCCTTTCTGAAATATATTCCAATATTCCCCGAGGCATATATTATCCAGAAGCATATGCCGTGTTCTGGAACTTGGCAATCTAATTGCCGGCCTTACTGCAGGGGAGCTGCGCAGGCGCTGCCGTATGAGCGCGCTCTACTTCCAGATTTAAGAGCTGCTTGCAGCATGCAGGTATGGTTAAGGTATCACACAGCTCGCATGATACATCTGCGATCCCGAGAGGCAAGGTGTTGCAAAATCACACGCACGTTTGGCACAAAAAGGAATGGAAGGAAGTGGGGTGCACTCGCGGTAACTCTGGTTCCCGTGGTGTCCGTAGGCTTCGCTTCTGTCACAATCGGCAGGTCACTGGCCAAGCCGACGCTCGAGGCATTGCACAAGACATCGACAGCATATTAACCTAGTCCAGTGACTTGGGTGACCAATTACATGGCAACAGAGGCGGCGACGATTTGCGTACGCATGTCTATCACGTTTGTTCCGCCCTTTATTTACTCGATGCCAGCCCCAACAATTGTCATAGCAGCGGTCCCGTTCTCTTTGACTCCCGACGGCTGCCGTTGTCGCTGCCGCTGCCAGCCACTGTCAAGTCGCAGATTAGTGTTCCAAGGGCGGCGTGAAATAGGTACGAAAGTTTATGATAGCGGAATGAAAATCTTATTCGCGATGGGATAGGAGGAAACCCCAAGCAAAAAAGAAAGTATCAAGACACCTTAGTAACTGCTTGGTAAAGGACTCGTCAGCGGATGGCGTAGATGACGCTCGACGCCGTGGACGCCTAGAAAAAATTCTTTGACTAACACTTTCGTCTTGCTTGTTTGTATTTGGGGATTGGACCTTGGGTTCTGACGCCAAGTGTCTGTGTTTGATAAGGAAACTCAAACAACCATTTTTTATTTTTCCAGCAGGCAAGCCAAGCAAGAGCGGGTTAAGGATTTGGAAGAGGGAGGCCTGATAAGAATCCCCGCTGGTTCTTCATCTCCATTAAATGATCGAGTCTAGGTTCTGAGTAGGCGCGCCTTGTCGGAGCTCTGGGTGGATGATAGCAGAACGACTAGGCAGCGTGGTAAGGAGTGACGTTGGCAAAGTTTCTCATCAAAGTTTGTTCAATCAATCCTCCGCATTAAGCATAGCTCATTGGTCCGTCTTTCCAGGCAAGTAGAACCTAGGTATTGAAGCGTGGCTTATCTTGATCCATTCCTAGTCAAGGATGTACCGCATGTGATGGAAGAGATTCCTCAATCCGCTGCAGAACTCTGATCAGGAGTTCACAATCTTCATGGTTACTTGCTGTATGTTATTCACGTTTCACTTTGCTTTTTCCGGGACTTGCCATTTACTATTCACCTAATGGCCTAGTGAAGTATATATGTGATCTTGTTCCCCATCAAATTACGAAGTTGCCGCATTCCAAAGTCTCAAGCCTTAACCTGAAGAGTCTCAGCCGCCCTTTGCCTGTCCTGTCTTGGCAAATCGGAGAGATCAGAGATCATCAAGTACTACCTGATAAAGTCTTTGAAATTCCCAACTACCAGGTCCAACTCATCCCCAGAATTCACAAAAGAATATCCGTAGACTTCGGGTTTATTTCATCATGTCGTTTCCACCCTCCGTACTGGAGGACATGGCTAGGGCCCAGATCGGCAACGAGGCCACTGCCAAGTACTTTGCGGCATCTATGGTCGGCATCATTGTCCTGATAGCTTCTATCCGCTTGACCGCAATATTTTTCAACAGATACGCCTCAGCCGGCATAAGGAAATCAATATTCGTTAGACCCCCCATTATCACTTCAAGGTTAACATCCCAACGCCGTGTTTGAGCCTGCCTATTGACACACGTCTAGATACATACGAAGCGTATTATTGCGAAAAGTCCCCGGGTTCTCCTCAGTTGGCCATGCACTTCTGGTAGTTACTTATGTAGCGATCAACCTGATTCTCTTATTAACCAACATCAACTGGGCTACACGGATTGGAATAGCGAAGCGATGTGGCTGGTGAGTGCAGACACCATGATAATTTACGCGAGCTACCGCTAACAATCTGTCTAACAGGCTGGCACTGTTGAATACCTGCTTCATCACGTTTCTCGCCTTGAAAAACACACCTCTAGCCTTCTTGACCATACATTCGTATGAGAAGTTGAATTGCCTACATCAGGTTGGAGGCTATACGGTCGTTGCTCTCGTCATTGTGCATTTTAGTATGATGAGTGATTTCATGGTTACTACTGGCTACACCTGGTTACTTCTTGAACAGCCTCAAATTTGTGCTATGGTTGCTGGAATATCTATGGTACTTATCGGTGTTACAGCTACCTTTCTGAGAAAGATGAAATATGAAGTGAGAAGTTTATATTCTTTGACATAGAAGCATGCTAACAAGCGGTCAGGTCTTCTATGTTATCCACGTAATTTTATTCATGCTCATCCTTATAACTGTGGCCATGCATCGCCCATCCTTAGCTGAAAAGGCCGTCTACATTCCTATCATCACAGGATGTTTATGGGCTGCAGACCGCATCGTGCGTCTTGTTCGACTTCTGTGGAACCTGTATGGCACTAGAGCACACCTGACTCCGCTTGCCAACGGGGGCACACGAATTGTCCTTTCGAGATCCTCAACACGTGTCATACCTGGCGCGCACTGTATGCTCTGGATCCCAGCAATCCGACCTTTGGAATCCCATCCTTTCACTATCGCATCCAGTACTGCGACAACGTTGGAGTTCGTTGTCTCAGCGCAGGACGGGTTTACCAGGCATTTGCACGAGTATGCCGTGCGGAATCCGGGTGCTTCTCTCCGTGCTTCATTCCATGGCCCCTATGGTGTGTTTCCTAACCTCAACAAGTCTGCTGAAAGAGTCGTCTTGGTTGCTGGTGGCAGTGGAGCCTCGTTCACATTTGGAGTTGCGCTCGATATGATAGCCAAAGTGGGAGCTGGGTCATCCACAAAGTCGATCGAGTTCATTTGGGTGGTAAAGCATCGAGGTAAGGAAGCTACTCAGACATAAAGCAGCACAATTATATTTCTCAGGTTACTAACAATGACAATTAGACACTCTGTCTTGGTTCAGCAAAGAAATGGCACAGCTTGTCAACTGCCCACTTGTCAACCTTTCGATTCACTGCACCAGCACGGGAGGAACGGCTTCAAACTCACCTCCTACAACAGCAAGCGACTCATCCGACCAAGAGAAAGGTTCTAGAAAGTTCTCATCAGCATCGTCATCTACGGCATTAGGGATGGGAGCTTCAAGAGTGGGCTCCGAAAGTGATGTTGAAAAGCAGCAGAATGCAACGAGGGCTTTGGAAGTCCCAAGTGCAGTCCATATACTTCCTGGACGGCCAGATGTTGCGTTCTTGATCAGTGGCGTCGTTGATAGTGCGGAAGCAAGCGATCGTATTGTTGTTGCCGCCTGTGGGCCCCATCCTTTGATGGATGTCGTTAGGAGCACTGTGGCTGACTGTGTGAAGACCAAGGGGCCGAGTATCTCATATCACTATGAGGAATTTGGTTGGTAGGTTCTTGGGCTTGAGATTAATTGCTGAGCAATCATATATTCTTAAAGTCTCTCTTTAAGTCTGTTGATCCGACTTTGTTATCCTTTCTCATTTCAGTATTTCCTTGAGCTGAGCTTATTCAGGAGGCATTGGACATGCACACTATAGACACCCACTTCCAAGCATTTAGAAAGGATCTGGTGGAGGAGCTTATCTTGTCGTTATTTGAGTGGCATGTTTGTGCTAAACATTAACGATTTTGTTTCGACACCTAAGTTCCTTTGAGTCTTCCCCATTCTGGTGCATGTGTGATTCCACCATCATCATCAAATACCTTGCCTCGGTCCCACTCCCTCCCCTCCCCAGCTTTAGACCATTTAACATCCTCCTCTCTCTTTTCTCCACCTTTCTCCCATTTGCCGATTTCTTCTTCAGTAAAACCAGCAGCTCTCAGTCGGTCCGCACCTTGCTGCTTCCACTTTTGACGGTCTCGCAATGCCTCTAATGCCTGATCCCAATCATTTTCTTCTTCTGGGTCAAGTTGCACATCCTGAGTAGGATCATAGTTGGCTGAAAAGCGTGAGTCGATGCCTGATGCCTGAGACACGGTACCCCGCCCACGAGTGCGAACTTGCTGCACTGGAGCTGGTCGTGGTCCAATAATGGCATCTAGGGGATCAGAGTCATAGTCTGTCGTTGGCTCGGACTTTTTCTTGCTCTCTAATTCCTCGTGTCGCCTCCGCGGTAGGTACCTTTCTATTGAGGGCGAGCGTCTATGAGACCGACGGGACTTTTCTTTTCTTGGTTCATTGTTGTCTCTCGAGTTTGATCTTCTACGCCTGGGTGATCGCTCACGACGTCGCGACCCCACATCATGCTCAGCTCTTGGAGATCTTGACCGAGACAAATCTCTCTTTTGGTGACCCCTGCTGCGCGTGTCTCTCTCTTTCGAACCATTTCGATGTGTCCTGCGATGACTTCTGTGGCTTCTCGACCTGTCTTCGTCCGCGTCCTCTTCATCTCTATGCCTGATCCTTCTGCTCTTTTCCTCATGCACTTTCCTCCTGGAATCATGTTCGTCACTCGAATTATGCCGCTCCGATCTCTCAAGAGCCCTGCCCTCCTCAGGCCTCTTGCGCTTCGCAGGTCTGCCACCTAAGATTGCTGCTATATCTCCAAGCTGTCGTCTTCTTATGTCCCCTCCTGCAACATGACTCGACTTGGAGGGGCGGCGATCATTTCCTGTTAAACTTTCAAGCCGTGCTTTGGCATCAGCAGCTTCCTTGGCCAGTAGAGCAGCGTTATGACTGTCTGTATCCTTGATTATATTGCGTAGGAAGCGTGTGTTGGGTTTCGGCTTGTTTGCTGGAGGTCTACCTGGATCAGCGATGGCCTCCTAGAGCGTAGATGAAGGCAGCAACATACTTCGACGGTGCAAATGCTTCCAGACCCAGGGCAGAGTACTTGATCGAGCTGGCCTTTGCGTCTTTGGTAAGAAGTTGAGCAACATATTCGTCGGTCAGTACCTCGTCTTTAGCCATATTGCCGGTATCAGAGGGCCACTTCCTGTCACTTTGGAAAACTCTATGGTGCTGAGGCCTCGGAGTCCAAACCAGAGGTGGTGAACGGAGCGATAAAGGAACCTCGATGATTTTCGGCGGTTCCTTATCTACGGTCAGGTGATTCTCGATAACGGGTTCGTCGCGAACAAATCGTGGGGAAGTGTAAACAAAGAATTGCATACGTGATGCGAAAGGAGTTCTTCGTGCAATCTCCTAGCAATATACCAGAAGTCGACTGCCACAATATTACACAATACGCCCAAGGACAAATTCCAACGATTCCACGGATATCTCCTAACCCAACGCTCTAACAGTGCGAACGCAATGGCGCAAGACGATTTAAATACCAAAGCCGCGGATGTGCTGGAAAGGTTGCAACAGAACCAGCAGGCACAGGAACTGTCGATCATCAAGCTAGGCGCTTTGGTTGATGACAAGAGTAGAGATGAGACAGGAAAGCGATCGTCCGATGTCTCCCCAGAGACTCAGTCAGCTCTTACTCCAGCAAGCTTGGAAAGTGATCTTGCGCATTATAAGGTATTTGAAGTATGGATTCGAAACGTGGAGAATATGCTGAGATTTTCTAGGAACTCTTCTCCAAACTCCGATTCTCTTATCTTGAGCAAGTTACCAAGGAGAGATTTATACGATCTATCGTTGACGACCCGCCTCTTATGGTTGAGCACCAGGAGAATGTCGAACTCGAGGAAGCCCTAGCTGTGACGAAGGCCGAGCTTAAGGAATTAAAAACGGAGGTCGCGGATCTTGTTGTAGAACTGGGGAAGAGAGGCCGAGAGCTCTGTAGAAAGAACGAACACATTCAACTTCAAACCACACAGTTAAAGGACTTGCCTGCACAGATCGTGGGTCTGGAGAGCAGCATCGAGCAGCTAAAGGCATCTCAGGAACCCGGACCAAACCCGAGTCTCAATATGCCTTTAGAGAAAACGTTGAATTTGGTTGAAGAACGCGAGAAGCAGAGAGCAGAACTGGATAGGCAGCTCGAGCAATTGCAGTCTTTGGTGCCAAGGAAGACAAGAGAGCTTGAAAGACTGCAGTCTGAGCTGCAGCCTTTGGAGGTCAAGAGGCTAGGAACTACTGCTTCAGCCAGGGAAGCGAAGAGGAGGAAGGAGGAAGCTTTAGGAGGGATTGGTGATGATCTAGAGGAGAGAGGGAGGTGGTGGCGAGGGGTCGAAGGTGGATTGAAAGGCATGTTGGGCGTTGAGAACGACGAGAATTAGTCTCCTCCACTTCGTTTGGAAAGAGACACCGACAAGAATCACTCTCCTCCCCCTTTCAGACAAATACCGACAACCGAGGGCTACAGTTCTAGTCTTCACAACTACCGAATATCGCTCTTGCTTGCTTCATTGAATCGCATCCACACATCTGGGTCCTCAATTAGAACGCCACAACTGCCTTTACAAAGCTACTCATGCACGATTAATGAACAGTCGTCTGTTGCAGAATCTGTTGATGCCCCTCGTCGCGGCTACTTCCTCGAGAGGTGCAGTCCCCTCGTTGAAAGTAAGATTCCTCAACTGAAATCTCCAGCTCGGATTTTGGTCATTGCTGGGACAAACTTGCTAACGCTTCGACAGAATCTACCAATACTAGGATCACTGACCGTGGGCGCCATTGAGAGCCCAGCTTGTTACCACCTTGTGGAAAGTTGCCTTGAGGATTCTAAGGAGTACTGGTACTTCAAGTAGTACCAAATCGGTTACTATTACTAATAGAACCCTATTGACTATATCGTATCGAGAGCCATGTGTATTTATTACGATGACTCCGCTAATGTAGAATCAATCAAAACAATAAGTAAAGTAAAGATATATTGAAAGAAATGATTATGTGACCACGCGGTAGGCAAACATATATGTAAATAGACCTCTAGGTTACCTTCACTTTCATTCTACGTAGTCAATAATAACCTTTTATTAACCCTCCTGAGATTCATTCCTTATAATAAGATATCTAACTAATATAATTAACCTGTGACGTCTAGCAAAGGAGGAATAAGGTAATATTAATATTAAAGAACTTGATAGTATTATCGATAAATAGGTTAATATAATTCGAGAATACTATAATTAAGGGAGGATATAACTAGATATTAGATAGAGAGAATAAGGAGGTTCTACGTTAGCCGAGTCAGCGTGATAAATACTAGTAGCCTTGATAAGTTCTTGACTACGACGCAGCTCTACCTACAAAAGCAAGTACTTTCGATAGGCCTTCTAGAAGTTATTAGGTCCTCTAGTATAATACTGATCCTTAACAGGAAGCTATCGATAACAGACTCGATAGTCCCATGTCGCCATGGCTTAGGTGAAGGTAGTCTAAGGCATGGAGGAAGGTATCACGAGTATGTAGTTGAAAAGTATAAGGTTGACGCTACACGAGTATGAAGGGTCGGCTACACAATCTGATGAATCCGAGGTAGCGCTAATGCGATAGTCGAATTTGAATTTGAAGGGAAGACTTTCAACTCACATTTAAGACACGGTCAGGTGACTATACGCATGTACACTCACGGATGAGAATTAGCAAGCTAGGTATCATATCACCTGTCAGTCACTAAACCCACGAGAGCACTGATGCCATTAATGAGACAGAGGATGAGGATTGGGAGAATCTAAGTGCGGCGGGCCTATGTTTCCAGAACAGGCTCGAGTCAAGGGCAGAAGGACGACACGGAACACTACGGCAAGTACTACCTCTGGACTGCAAGAATGAGCCCTGGTGAACAAACCTGAGTACATTGAGATCCAAATCTGTCCAAGATCACCGTGTGTGTTGGAGCAAGTCAAGAACTGAACTTGAAACTGAACAGTATGGAAGACAATGCAACAGGCTTGTGATGCTACGGAGGGTACTACTTCATCTGGCACAGTGCCTTCTAGAGTGCTACACATCAGCATGAGAAGTCGTCGAAAGCTGGGAACTTTTTACCGTCAGACATAACATTCCTCGCATGCTTGCGATAGCAGCACTGCCTTTACAGCTCTTCAACGCACACTCGCGATAGCAGCACTACCTTTACAACTCTTCCACGCACGCTCGTGATAGCAGCACTACCTTTAAAACTCTTCAACAACAAATATACACATCCTTAACAACTCATGCTTGAAACTGAAGTGCAAAACATGCTCAATAATATTACAAACATCAAAAGCTTTGCGCGCCACAACAAGTTCAGCATTGATATTTCAAACAGGCGCTCGGCGCTAATAAGTCTTCGCTAGCAAGCCAGGAATCATACCACCTATCAGTCAGAAAACCCACGAGAGCACTGATGCCATTGATGAGACAGAGGATGAGGATTGGGAGAACATAGGTGCGGCGGGCCTATGTTTCCAGAACAGGCTCGAGTTAAGGGCAGAGGTACAGTCGGCGCTAATAAACCCTCGCTAGCAAGCTAGGAATCATACCACCTATCAGTCAGCAAACCCACGAGAGCACTGATGCCATTGATGAGACAGAGGATGAGGATTGGGAGAACATAGGTGCGGCGGGCCTACATTTCCAGAATAGGTTCGTGTTTCTATGCGTCCTTCGCCTAATATACTTTTTTCAATCAGCGACAGACATCACGCCTTTCGTTGACTCCTATATCAAGAAGTAAGGTGCCAAATAAGCCTTTATCTCCTTTCGAAAGAGGATAGATTATTTCAGCCGTCAAATCTAGTCATTCTACAACCGCAATTCAAAAGGTCCTCGGATAGCTAAAATGGACTATATATATATACTATCTAGAAACACCTAGAACGTATCAACGGCGAGACTAATCCACGGAGTGGCCGACCATGGGCATATACTAAGCGTACTGATCATAGGATTCTATGGTTTATTCGACTAAATCTAAAGAGCTCGTATAAAAATTCATAATAAAATTTTGAATATCATGTGTTAGAACGTATTATGCTATAAGTCAGCTCGGGGAGGGTAGAGATTACCTCAGACGTGGTAGAAATTAAGCGAAAAGCATCAGAGAAAGTTTCTACACTGGCCGACTTATAGCATATGCTAAGTATATACTAGGTACGCATATGCTATATATATACTAAATACGCATATGCTATGTATATGCTAAGTACATATAGAGTATATATAAAGTATATACTTTATAGCGATAGGTTGTTATGCCTTATTATGCTTTATAGTCTATAGTGATAGGCTGTAATACCCTGTGGCGATAGGCTATTATGCCCTGTAACAATAGGCTGTTATGCCCGCGGTAGCTACTAGCTAGCTATTCCCTAATATAGTAGGTAAAAGGGTTACTTTCTAGCATGGCCGAAGTTTCCCCGTCGCTTAGTCTTACTACATCCGAGCCGAGGTACTCTCTACATCCACATCTACCCTACCCTCCGCCAGCTGTAACCCGTAGATAGCATCAACATCATCATCGAATACACCACCTTTGCATCATCAAAAGCTTCGCTTACGATATCGTGTAGTGCACTTTATGACACCTGTGTTATGTCAATAACTTGCTAAACCTGCATTATGTATTAACAGTTAAAATGTTAGTAGCTGAAGACTTATCTTATCGCCTCGTACTGTACAGTACTTTCAAAGCCAGAGGCAAAGCAAGGCCAAAATGTTCCTCGCACGAAAGGGAAGTCCCACAAACGCAAGGATCAATCCGACCCTGACTTAGCGCTGTGGGCAGTGAGGCCTCAGAATATCCATAATGATGGGCAGCTCAGAAGTAAGTATCCCTCAAAATTATCAAAAAGTTCTCACTAACTTCTAAGATAGACAAGTTTGGACGAACCAAAGATAACTCTACGCTTCTTGTCGGTCACCAGATTATCTACAGAACACAGGTATTATATGTTGAAAGAATCAGATGTCATGTGACGTAGCTTTATTTAGCACTCTGGGCTCCAAGCCTATAAGTGGTAGAGCTCCTGTACAAACACACAATCAAGAGCTTGTCAACTTCCAACCCTGTACGTTGAAAGCTTTCAACAGATTATGAGCCCGGTCAGCGTTACCCAGATACCTACATAGTAGCTCCTACTAGTACGTTAACTAGAAAGTCAATCGTCGATACCGTCAACCAACAAGAAGTCAACCGACAAACGGAAGCCTATCGACATCGTTACCTACGACCCACCGAAGACCCTGGACCATTCTATGTATTACGGATGAAGGTGAACTGAAGAACTACGGAGAAGAGGGGAGCCAGTGCCAGGAATCAGGGGGGCTGTCGAAGGATCACAGTCAAAACAAGTTGTTTTTACGCACCAGGAACAGACCTCAGACAGCTGGAATCAGGGGAGTATGCTTTAAAGCCACCTCCATCCATCTGAAGGAGAGTGTTGAAAGAATCAAATCTCATGTGAAACTTTATTTAGCACTCCAGGCTCCAAGCCTATAAGAGGTAGAGCTTCTGTACAAACGCACAATCAAGAGCTTTTCACCTTCCAACTCTGTACGTTGAAATCTTTCAACAGTATAAGGTGCACTATACGATATCGGAAGTGAAGCTTTTAATGATGCAAAGTTGGTCTATTCGATGATGATGTCGATGATGTCTAAGTATCTATATAAGTTGAAACAAATGTCGAAGGTTGCCCCGTGCAGCCTGTGCACATATCACGTAACCTTCAGCACAATACGTTCTAACACTTCTAATCTTCCAATCTTAGTACGTGGTATTAGTATGGTTTCTATTGATATAGATAGTTGGATTATTCTTCAAATCAGATACCCAAAGCTCAATATCGTATTAGTATTCACAGTTGCTGAGGTTTACGTGCGGTTCCGTGCACCTGATATTTAGGACTTCGACGAGAGACTTTATTGCTTCTTCACTCTTTCGGATTTTATCGGCCATGTATCTAGGGCCTCTACGTGTACAGAATAAGGGGACGATCTAAGGCAAAGGCTAGTTCACTAAAAGACCATAGCAAAGAAATATTAATCAGATAATATTTGACCACTTATCTCTCTATACATTCATAGTTTCTTATAATAGTACTTATACAGGTGCTAAACTTTCTTTTGATCTATCTGATCAAGTATTTCTAATATAGGTGTAGGTGTTTTGGTGAAGTGGCCCGTGCCTCAGGCCGGCCCTGTACTCTGTGCATAAAGAGACTGCTCCACTCACGATATCCGCTTGGCTTCTACCAGAATGGCGAGGGGACACTGCGATCACATGATAAGGTGGTAACGTAATCGGCTTAGCGCAAACTCGGCGCACACAAAACATTTTCACGTTCGGTAAAGGCCATCCGCAACAACGACAAATCGCAACACCACCAACCGCCAACATGAGTATGTCAACTTCCCTTGTGCTAGATCTATCACTGACTCCTCTACAGCGAAAGGCACGAGCTCATTCGGGAAGCGGCACAATAAAAGTCATACGCTGTGCAGACGCTGCGGTCAGTGAAATCGATCCCAGGAGGAGAGGAGTGAGAGTTGGAGAATGGATGGAGAAAGAAAATTTGGAAGGAATTGGGACTGACAACTGCAACATCAGGCCGACGATCCCTCCACATCCAAAAGCACACCTGCTCATCCTGCGGATACCCAGCTGCCAAGGTCCGAGGCTGTACGTGAACCCGATCTACGAACGCTTTGCGCGGACGTAAAGGCACGAGCTTCGAGAGTACTGGCTAACACTGCAGCAGACAACTGGGGCGAGAAGGCCAAGAGGAGAAAGACCACCGGCAGTGGACGTATGCGTTACTTGAAGGGTGTCTCCCGCAAGTTCAAGAATGGATTCCAAGCTGGTGCACCAACGGGCGCTCGAGGACCAACCAAGGCCGAGTAGGGGAATTTCATCTGGTGTTGAGCGGTTTGGGATCGGTTGCAGTTTGCTTTTGATATCTTGATGGATATGGCCATTCTAGCGAAATGCAGTCAATTGCAAGAACGGATGGATGGGTACATGTGCAATTGTGAGGCTTCGAATTGCGCTCCAAGGGGATCAATGGGCAAGGATAAATCTCGCATGGATTCGATGGCAGCTTGTACCATAACGAATGGACCGGACCTGTTATGATTGACACTGACGGGAATGATTTGGACGGTTTATGGTGCATAGTGCAGTCAAAAGTTTATCTAAGGGCATTTTCACTGGCCTCTCTCGAATACCTTTACACCACCATCTCCACCCACGAAGTATAGCACCTCCTTCTCTTCTGTCCGTTTGGAAGAACCATCGCTTTCGGAGACTGCATGGCTTCCTTGTGTGACTCTTATGACCCCACTCACGTCCCTCGCAGTTCCTGTGTCCAGCAATCTCAAGCTCATGATAGAGTCTGCTTGGTGGGCAATTCCCATCAAGAACGCAGCATGATTTGACTCTAGTGATGTACGTTGCTCTGAAACTAAAGGATAGTCTGCACTGACAGTCATGACGGTGGCATGTACACTCTGAACATCCTTAGCAAATAATATGATTTATGATTCAATCTACATACCTCTCGTAACTCAAGCAGCATCTCTCCCAACGCAACTACATCAGACTTGTCCCCTGCTGTTGCAAGCAATAAATCCAATTGATCCAAGACAAGCAGAACCTTCCCACTCCCCGCTGCCTTGATCTGTGAAATCCCTCCCAGTATTTGGGATGCTACATTTTGCAGCTCCGGGCTTTTCAAAATCGTTTGCGGCGGCACGACACGACTATCTGCTGCTTGCTTGGGCAAGAAAAGCCCACTCAGCCCATCCACAAATGCAAACTTCTTCCGCGAAGCCAGCTTATCCAGATCCAGACCTAACCTCCTGCCGTTCTCTTTCCAAAAAGCGAGATCCCTCATGAAACTCACAAAAACGACCTTCGTATCATCTTCTGGATTTCCTTCGGGTGATGCGAGTATGCTGTGCAGAAATCGGAGGACGAGCCAGTTGGTGCTTGCGCCGAGCACGCTGGTCAGAAGGATTAGGGATGTCTCTGGCGGCAGACTGAGGTACGGTTCAAGAAGAGGAGGGATTCTGGTTGCCATGGTCGTACTGGAGCTGTGAAGTCGTAGTGTTTGGTGCGTTTTAATGCTCTCTGGTTCTTTTCGATTTCATAGGGCAGAATCGATTCACCGCCCGGACTTTGGCTGCTTTTGGACAAGCTGTGGGACTTCAACCTACACTGCTGACGGCGGTACCTCAGCCTTCATATCGAAATTAAGTTTCTGGTATGCTTGTTGGTATATATTGTTTTCTTGTGAATTCCCGCGTGCTCTATTTATCCTTTATCGACTTTCTTTCCTTTCGTTCAGATTATATATACTGGCGATAAGGCTTGGTGGTCATTGTACAAGCTTAGTGCTCAGACATCTCCGAGTCACCCGAGTCCAAAGTCTTGCTCAATTATGGAAAAGCACGCGAGCGCAGTCGCAGCTATTGCTTCCAGCGTCAAGGATTTCTACAATCGAAAGGAAGCATTTCGAATTTACCATGGATCCACAAATAGTACTCGTGCGTCCCAGTACCAGCGCAAACAGATGGTGGACACGAGTGGCCTGTCACATGTCTTGAAAGTTGATACGAATGCGAAGACGGCCATCGTTGAGCCAAATGTACCTATGGATCGTCTTGTGGAAGCAACTCTTCAACATGGCCTCATTCCTCCTGTGGTAATGGAGTTTCCAGGGATCACTGTTGGAGGAGGGTTTGCTGGTACAGCTGGAGAAAGCAGTTCCTTCAGATACGGCTTTTTCGACAGGACAATCAACTGGATCGAAATCGTGCTTGCGAATGGAGAGGTTGTCAAAGCTTCAAGTACTGAGAGACCCGATCTTTTCTTTGGGGCTGCTTCATCCTTTGGGACTCTAGGTGTTACAACACTTCTAGAGATCCAACTTGTGGATGCGGCTACTTTTGTGGAGTTGACGTACATCCCTGTGCGAGGAATGTCAGAAGCTCAGAGTCGAATTGAGGCAGCGACAGAAGATCCCTCTGTGGAGTATCTCGATGGTATCATGTTTGCACATAACTTTGGTGTGATTTGTCTAGGACATCGAACGAATCATGTGAAGAAAGGCGCTGCAGTACAAAGATTTACAAGACCGACGGACCCGTGGTTTTACCTACACGCCAAAAACCTTTTTAGGCGGAATGCATTCCCGGTCACTGAAGCAATTCCAATAGTCGATTATCTGTTTCGTTATGATCGCGGAGGCTTCTGGGTCGCTTCCTACGCCTTCAAGTATTTTCTCACTCCTTTCAATCGAGTTACACGGTGGCTGCTTGATGGCTTCATGCACACTCGTGTGATGTACCACGCTTTGCATAAGAGTGGGCTCTCATCGCAGTACATTATTCAGGACGTGGCAATACCATACTCAAGAGCCGGCGAGTTCATCCAGCATCTAGACGTTCGCTTCAAACATTATCCAATATGGCTTTGTCCCTTGAAGCAGAGCGGGAAATTGATAGCTTCCACACACAGCCTGCAAGTCGAAAAGACGAAACATAAAATGCCAGAGATGATGCTCAATTTCGGAGTTTGGGGACCAGGACCTACCAATCGTAAGGAATTCGTAGCGTGGAACCGTCAATTTGAACGAACCGTTCATAACCTTGGTGGTCAGAAATGGCTTTATGCTCACGCCTACTATACTGAGGAAGAATTCAACAATATTTACCATCGAGAAAGATATGATGCACTGAGGAAGAAGTACCACGCACAGTATCTTCCCACCGTTTATGATAAGGTGAAGGTCGACATTGCAAAAGAGCAGGAAGCCACCGACGCGTCTTGGATGCTTTGGCTGCTCACACTCTTTTGGAGCATTTGGCCGCTTGCGGGCCTGTACGGAGTCTTGCATACGATGATCAAACGTGATTACCTCTTGCCCCGACGGCACAAGAAGCAAGCTTGAGTGTTGTTGACGCCCAGTCTTCTGGCGTACTTTTTGTGTATTTAGCCACCGCAAGCCTGCATGTAGGCGCTGCAATCATAGTATTATTACAGGGGCATGAATATGATTTCGTAAAACCACCTAGACCCCGGGTTACTCATCATCTCCAACTCTTACTGCCCACCTATTTTTGCTTGTGTTACAATTACGAATAACATAACTTAAGAGACCATGGATACGGGTTCTGTGCGAGCTTGCAAGCAAAGAGCGTTAACAAAGGTCCATCAATAAATGCCTAAGTATAATACCTGATAGCTTCTTAACCTACGACGACATCCTTCGTATGGAGGACACACACCTGACTATAGTCGCGTCGCAGAATGAGACGCATTGTCACAAATGCTGCTTGACATCAAGTCTCCCACGCGCTCTATCAATGAATCCGTTTGTGCATATGTCAGGAATGGAATCTTGGCTTATTTACTAAGATAGAGCCGATTAAGGATGGCCGAGCGAAATGGCAGACTGGCCGGGCACATTATGGCGTCATCAGCTGCAGGCGCCAGTTAGCGCACCAAGACTGTCGATGTCACATTCCTATTTCACCTGGCATCGCCACAAACAACACATCACGACGTTTCCAAGGTGTTGTCGTAGATTGTCCTCATCGACCAAGACGAGGTCGGAGAATACCCAGAGATGTGGGCGGCGATAGAGTTTACAATAACCTTCCACGAAATAGACGATCCCGTTGATCTTTGTCCTTCCAAGAGATGCAAGTGCATCGCATCCTAGCAGCACGTCTCCCCAGACCATTTCAAGGCGCAAGGAAATTGGAGGCAGGCTCACATGTCCGGCTCCTCTCCAATAGGACGAAGCAGGCAAGGAAAGGGACGAAGCGTCGAGCGGTTCAGGGGCGGTGGCACGCTGATTGACCTGCCATCCCAATCCAGGCTAGTCAGGAACCGCGCCGTGCTGCTAATGTTGAACCTGCCTCGGCCCTGACCACAACGACCCCTTTCACGTCCACTACAATTTTGATGCAGCCTACTGCTTAATGCAACCGGCCCCGGCTGGCTGGCACCAGAGCAGTCGTACGATGCAATGGCCGTTCAATGCTCACGCTTCATCACTGCCGACAAGAGTGTGAGAGGCAGCTCCACATCTAGGGCGCGTTGTTCATGGTTCATGGAAGAGGCACAAGTGTGTCTTGTCAACGGCTCGCACAGCCTTCGCCGCACACTTTTCTCTCCTCGGATCTCAGGAACACCGGGGCAATGATACTCTATGGTCGGATTTTAGGCCGATCTTACCATTCTGGACCCTGGTCGTGCGGTTCTGCGAGTGGCATGCCCGAACCAACCAGCGCTGGTGGAGAAGCTGGGAGGCGAAAGCGACAGAGGGAGCCTACGGTTAAGCATGTATGGGCCCGCCGGTCTTAATACGGGGCTCTCTAAGGTTGGCGCTGGAAGGGGAAATTTGCACATCCACCACTTCTGCCTGTGCCTCGTTCGGGCGCCTCCATGATGGTGTTCGTGACTTAGCGAGCCTCTCAAGGACTGTTTTGAACGCCATCGTGAGCTACATTTAGCTCTGCACGACTTTATTGTGCCTCTTCACTTAGTCGCCAGGCACCGGCCTTCAAGTGGGTAGACGGGAGCCATGGCTAAACTACATTGGATCGGTTTGTGTCATGGCATGCTACTTCACGTTGACCTTCTCTCTTTCTCTCTCTTCCTCCTTCACTGACAACTTCCACATACGTCTTTACTGTACGTCTGTCTCTCGCGGTGACCTAGTGCCGTGCAAACTTTGGTTTGCGTCCTTTCGTTGACATCGAGTCTTCACCACAATCGTTACGGCTTTAGCCATCCAATCCTTCGTTCACCTTCTTTAAGTCTTTTATAGCATAATGTTTTCTACCAAGTCCGTCGCAGCTGCCATTGCTGCTTTCTCCCTGATCTCTTCCTCGGCCGCCTTGTACGATGCCAACTCCGAGGCAAACCTTGCCGTTTACTGGGTCAGTGGGACTCTGCGTGTTGTTTGACTAAAAACTGATGTTTGCAAAAGGGCCAAGGACCGAACCAACTTTCTCTAGCGGAATACTGCAACAAGACTTCCATCGATATTATTCCCATAGGGTTTATTAACCAGTTTCCTCAGCAAACCGGAAGTGACGTTCCAGCTGAGAACTTTGGAAATGCTTGCTATGGACTGCCTTTGTACCCCGGTACTGAGTTGTACCAATCTTGCCCCAATGTCACCGAGGGTATTCCCATCTGCCAATCACAGGGAAAGAAGGTTCTTCTTTCCTTGGGAGGAGCATCCGCAACTTACCAACTCACCGGTGCTGCAGCTGGGAGAGATTTCGCCGATTATCTATGGAAGGCTTATGGACCTGTCGATAAGGCCTATGTTGATGCTGGTGGTATCCGTCCCTTCGATGGTGGTCGTTTCAATGCAGATGGCACGAGTATCGACATTGACGGGTTCGATTTTGATATTGAATTTCCATCAACCGATCTTAGTGAAGGATACATTGCCATGGTTAACCGACTGCGTGAGAATTTCCTCGATAACCCAAGCAAGAAGTATATCATTTCAGGTGCACCTCAATGTCCAATCCCAGATCAAAACATGGGAGACCTCATCACAGCAGCTCAGTTCGATATTCTTTGGATCCAATTCTACAACAATCCCGCCTGTGCTGCACGCTCTTGGGCTACAGCCAATGCTGCCTACGCTTCGACTAATGTTGCCATTGATGCGGGCTTTAATTACGATAGCAGCACCACTTCATCTGCTAACTGGGTCGATTTTCTTCAAGGTGGTGCCAGTGCTGGCGCTCAGCTGTTTATTGGTCTTCCTGCTTCCACGTCTGCTGCATCAGCTGAGAGCTACCTTTCGCCATCTGAAGTCAAGAACTTGATCTCTGCTTACCACGGCAAGGCTCAATTTGGTGGTATCATGCTTTGGGAAGCCACATATGCCGAAGAGAACGTCAATGATGGGCAGACATATTATGACCTTGTCAAGTCAAACTTGCTTGCCGTTGCTCCGGTGACTTCTACGACCACAAGCATATCGTCCACAAGCACTCTGACTTCGTCAAGCTCATCAACTTCCGAAGCTTATTCGAGCACTATCACCTCGCAGAGCTCCACGTCCAGCAGTTCTAAGGCATTGAGCACCACGACATCTCAAACTTCCTCTAGTACGGCAAGTTCCACAACTGTGGCAACGACAACAAGCGCGTCCAGCACTTCGACAACTTCAAAAAGCACTTCCAGCTCCGGAACTTCTTCATCTACTGTAGCCACATCGAGCCCATCCAGCACTCTGATAACTTCAAAAAGCACTTCTAGCTCTGGAACCTCGACATCTGTTGCAACCACAATAAGCGCATCTAGCACTGCCACAACTTCAGACAGTAGTTCCACGTCTATTGTGACAACATCCAGCAAATCTAGCAGCTCTGCAACATCCATATCGTCTTCCTCTACCACTGTCTCATCCACTAGCTCTGAATACAACGACAGCACCACCTCTACCAGCCCAACTTCTAGCATAGCTTACTCTAGTGGAATTTCCTCAACAAGCTCAGCATCTTCCACGGTAGTCGTCGCTAATAGTACATCAAGCTCCACAACTTCAAGCTGTTCCTCATCTGGATACATCTTGCCATCAGGCTCGACTTTGCCAACTGGCTACTTTTCCAGCTCGAGTTCTTCAGAAGTCTATCCCACCTCGAGCGGTATTTCCACTGGACCAAGCACGCCATCAATTTCAGCCTCATCAACAGGTATTTACTTGAACACCACTACCTCTTCTGGGTCACCAATATCCAGTAGCAGTGTTCCTTCTAGCTCCGAGACTTCTACTGGCGCTTTGTCTTCTATAACCTCCGCTCCAGTCACCAGTGAATATGCATCTCAAACAAGCCCCTTGTCGTTGGGAACTTCCACCATCACCACAACCAAGGTTTTCACTATATCGTCCTGTGCCCCAACAGTAACCAACTGCCCATACACCACATCGCCAGTCGTATCTTCAACGGTCATCACCTATACAACCGTCTGCCCTGTAACTGAGACGGAAGTTTCTCCTACAATGACATCTGCTCCTTCAGCATATACCACTTCAACCGTCTATGCTACTTCGGTATACACCATTACGTCCTGTGCCGCAACTGTTACCAATTGCCCTGCAAAGATCGGACAGGTAACCACCGAGACATACATCGACTACACAACTGTCTGCCCTGTGACAGCAACTGAGACAGAGAGTTCCCCAACAATGACACCAGCTACGTCAGCTCCTTCAGAATATACTACTTCAACCGTCTATGCTACATCTGTATACACTAT
Source organism: Coleophoma cylindrospora (assembly GCA_003369665.1). NCBI lineage: Eukaryota > Fungi > Ascomycota > Leotiomycetes > Helotiales > Dermateaceae > Coleophoma > Coleophoma cylindrospora. The sequence continues at coordinate 901,217 of PDLM01000005.1, read as the reverse complement.
TACGTCCTGTGCCGCAACTGTTACCAATTGCCCTGCAAAGATCGGACAAGTAACCACCGAGACATACGTCGACTACACAACCGTCTGTCCTGTGACAGCAACTGAGACTGGAGGTGCCGTGGCAAGCCCATCGGCCAGCTCAGCATCAGGTGCCGAATCATCAGGAGCCGCAGCTCCACCTGCCGCCGATTCTGCGTCAGCAGTGATTCTCACTATGACCGAGGTCACCACAGTCCTCTCCAGTACAGTCACGAGTTACAAGACTACGACGGTCCGAGTCTTGAAATCAACTTTGACTGTTCAGCCTGTTTCGTCATCCGCCGCTCCTGTCTCCTCATATGCGGCCTTTGCTTCGTCATCAGCAGCTCCATACCCCATTCCCTCTACAGCCGCCTCAAGTGGCGTCAAGGCTGTGGGATCAGGCACCGCGCCAGCGGCATCTGGATACTTGCCATCCGTCACGCTGAGCATCGTCAAACCATCCAGCACTAAATCTTCAAATGCCGCAGGTACATCTGCAGCTGTCTGGACCGGCGCTGCTGGAAAGACAGCTGGAAGTGCTCTGTGGGCCTTTGGTATTGGATTAGTGGCCGTTTTTGTAGTCTGAGTTGTTCTACGATAAATATATCAGGATTATGATGATACTTTCTTTCAGTGTTTCGCTACATATACGGTGGTTTCATTTGTATGGAATGGAAAATTCCTTGGGGCTAGTGTACTTAATTTCTTGTATATATGATAGTTTTAAAACAAGCTTATTGCTATCTTACGTTAATACTGAAATATGACAATCATGTTCGTAAAGTTTGTCTTGATTTGGTAATTTTGCCTCTGGATGTGAGACCAGTATAACGAAAATAGACCGCTCTTTTCTCTCTATACCGAGCAAACTTAGGTAGCCTTCTGTCAGATGGAGGGCCAGGATTCGGATTATTAAGCGAGTCCGGATTGCAGCTTCCGATGCGATTTAAGAATAACACAGTAGAATAACACAGAGGACAACACAGCAATTAATGCAATATATTTCCGTTTTTCAAGTAGATTCAGAGGTTCACGTTGGCGTAAAGAAGCTGAAGTGATTGTGGCCCATTAACTTTAACGACAGATTTCGGGAGCTCTTAAAATTAAGTATCACTTCATACCAGCGATACTCCTCAGGTAGATTTCCGTTAATCAACGAACCAAGATTGCAGCCCTCGGGTGAAGTCAAGAATAACGCAGTAGAATCACGCAATGTGATCCCGTTTGCCACGTAGAATCAGATGCTGAAGATGATGTAGAGAAGCCGAAGTAATCGTGGCCCATTCGCTTTAACTACAAATTTTGGGAATAACATCGTTAAGCATATCTTCATACCACCGGGACTGCGTTGTCAAGCTAGCCAACATTGCAGCCTTCGATTTGATTCAAGACTAATGCAGTGGAATGACGCGACATATTCCGTTCGCCCCGTAAAGCCAGAGGTTGAAGTTGGCGGCCGTGGAGCTGAAGTGATCATAGCCCTCTAGCTTGCTCTGGAGGTCTCTGCCTTATCGTCAACGCGACCCAACCTATTTTGCTTCCTGTGCCCACCCTCTGTCTCTTGATTCCTTTCAAGTTGTTTATCTCCCCCAAATCTCGGTTTGACTACAACAACACCCAAACCACCAGCCGCCGTGATTTACAAATCTCTGCACTCGAATTTCTAACCATACCTTTCTTAAAAGCTTGAAGATTAAATCCCCCTCGCTTAAAATCATGGAGGAAGTTCCGCGAGGCCAAAAGAGACCAAGGGAGGCTTCTGAGGATGACACTCGGAGAGTCAGAGGTGAGGTTGCATCTAGTATGCTATATCCGCCGACATTATTGACATCTCGCTTAGCGTTACGTCCTGAACCAGAATTCAATGCTGATAGCACTGATCAAGTCATGGGTAAGCTAAATATTGTTTTGCTCATATACTAGGAAGACTTATTGACACCTCGCTTAGCTTCGTCCGTACCTGGATTCAACGCGGATGGCATTGAGCAACACTTGCAAGTTATGCCACGCAAGACCCAGAGTAAGTTAGAATTCTGTTTTGTTTGCCTCCTAGTTGGACTTTTTGACACCTCGCTTAGCTTCATCCGTACCAGAATTCAACACTGATAGCACTGATCAAGCCATGTGTAAGCTAAATATTGTTTTGCTCATCTACTAAGAAGACTTATTGACACCTCGCTTAGCTTCGTCCGTACCTGGATTCAACGCGGAKGSCACTGAGCMACACTTGCAAGTTATGCCACGCAAGACCCAGAGTAAGTTAGAATTCTGTTTTGTTTGCCTCCTARTTGGACTTTTTGACACCTCGCTTAGCTTCRTCCGTACCAGAATTCAACACTGATAGCACTGATCAAGCCATGTGTAAGCTAAATATTGTTTTGCTCATCTACTAAGAAGACTTATTGACACCTCGCTTAGCTTCGTCCGTACCTGGATTCAACGCGGAGGCCACTGAGCAGGACTTGCACGTTATGCCACGCAAGACCCAGAGTAAGTTAGAATTCTGTTTTGTTTGCCTCCTAGTTGGACTTGTTGACACCTCGCTTAGCTTCGTCCGTACCAGGATTCAACGCGGATGGTACTGAGCAAGACTTGATGCTGCAGGATGAGCACGAGCACCAGAGTAAGCTGGAATCTGCGTTTCATTTACCTATACTTGTTAACACCTCGCTTAGCTTTATCCGTACCAGAATTTAACGCGGATGGTACTGAGCAACACTTGCAAGTCATGTCACAGAAGCATCAGAGTAAGCTGGAATTGCGTTTCATTTGCCTGTACTTATTGACACCTCGCTTAGCTTTATCCGTACCAGAATTTGACGCGGATGGTACTGAGCAAGACTTGATGCTGCAGGATGAGCACGAGCACCAGAGTAAGCTGGAATTTGCGTTTCATTTACCTGTATTTGTTGACACCTCGCTTAGCTTTGTCCGTACCAGGATTCAACACCGACAACACTGAGCAAGACTTGATGCTGCTGGATGAGCACGAGCACCAGAGTAAGCTGGAATTCCATTTTGTTTACATGGACCTACTGATCCCTCGCTTAGCTTCGCTCGACCCAGGATTTAATGCGGATGGTACTGATGATGATGAAGACTTGGAGCTGGTATGCCAGAAGGATGTCAACTCGAGTAAGCTGGCATATATTCCAAAGACCCATCGTTTCATTTATTGATATCTCGCTTAGATCAAGCTCGCCCTTTTCAACTCTGGCCTTCAGAGCTGATTGAGAAAATCTTCCATGAACTTTACTGGAACCAGTGCGACATGTTTGATGACTTTGACCAGGCTCACGCCATGCTATCATTCGGACTTACCTGCGGGCGCTTCTATTTCATCATGCAGCGGCACATGAAGAAATTGGACATCTTCTGCCGCTTGCCATTTTATTTCAATGTGGATTATACCTATGATTCCCGGGCAGTTGATGTTATCGGAGAGTTCCTGGGTCCTGGATACCGTATGGCAACTCATCACGTCCCCTATGATTATGATCGGCCCTGCAGCCTTCCTGGCGTGGATCAACGCCTGACGGTCCTCCCTCTGCCAATGTTCGTGAAGACGAGTGTCTATGGCCAGTACTACTCAAAGGAGGAGAGAGAGATGGAATACCGCTATATCGACTTCGAGAATATCGCCCCACCCTTCAACGATCATGATGGCCATGGAAACTTAATCGACCACCCCGAGACGCAAATCATCAACCCTTACAACAAAGGTCCTGCGTGGAGCAAGCAAATGTACAGACTCTACTTTGACTATGCGGGCCATCTTAATGTAGCTTACGATGTTTGGTACCCGGCAGAAGGCAGACATACCGGTAGAGATCAGAACGGGAGGAGGTTCAAAGATTACTGTAACGAGCGAACCTGGATGAGGACCCACTTCTACAGGTTGTACTACCGTAGAGAGTCTCTCAAGAAGTTGGCGGACTTCTTGGAGATGACGGGAATGTGAGACGTCTCTGTAAATAGTATAAATTTGTTAAATTAAAGATGTTGAATGTGGAGTCGTAGACGGCGACGCAGCCGGAGTTACGTGACCTGTATTATATGCTGTTGCTACTACGCCTGTCTGTCCCTCAGTATCCCGCATATCAACCATAGGTGTTGAGAGAGTTGTGGACGGTGACGCAGTCGGAGTTACGTGAACTGCAAAGTCTAATGTTCCTAAAGTATTCCGCAATTGGGAAGACCGTTGATATCAGGCCCATTGTATTCTACATTTGTCAGCATCAGACATAATCCTTTTGCTACAGAATTCCTCAGTTACGTGGAAGCTTAGTCAAAAGTTAATCTCAAGTGAGCTCTAGTGTCCTGTAACGATACCAGATAATCCAGTCTCATATAAATGAAACAAGCAGCCTGTGAGAAATCCTGTCAATACTTGCACACTTACATAGAAATTTACAAAGAACCCATCATAATATTACATGAGAAGAAAAAAGGAACAAATAATCCAGAGAGTAGAAAAGTTTCTCCCTTTGATAGAAATATATCATGAATGTCAAATATCGAAACAATTCTAGATAATGGAAACATCATCATAGAGATGATACAGAACAATGATGTACTAGTTCTAAAGAACGATGACGATAATCGTTCCTCAAATTCACTGCTTAGAAAAGCATGTTGTCTTAAAGTGGCAGATAGGGTTTGAGGATGCGAGCATGAAACTTTTGTTTTCGACAAAGGACTGTACATTAAACCATCTACAAAAACCAAGAGACCAAAAGAAAGAAAGAATCACGAAATTAAGAGGCAATAATCCAAACTTCGGCCCTCAATTTCCCATTACTATACATTCCTGTGAGCCAGCTGGAACCTTTACTTTTCTTCTCCTCCAACCCATACTCCTGGCTTGAGAAGAATTCTGTCGGTAACATAAATACATTAACTAATGAGAATAGGGGTGTCACCAGTCGGTCAGGAGTGATATATACTATTCTTTGTTGATAGAGAAAGACATTTGATGAGAGGAATGATCAATTCGCATTCCCAAGATCTCTTATCGAACGATAGACAAACAGTCACACAATCTATTCGCACATAGAGAAGAAGCAAATCCCCCAGTCCTATCATGCTCTATTCATGCTCTATTCAAAAGAGAGTTCTTCTTGAGGCCCAAGTCACGCTTCTGCGAGTTCGATCCACCAACAACCTTATGGCCCTGGACAGCCTTGACCATACCACCGCGACGAAGCTTCTGAGGAGCTCCCTGTCTTACATTAATGGCATGAGGATGGGGCCGAGATGTTTGGATATCAGCGTTAATATTGCGCTTCTCTGGTTCTGGATCGGGATCAGAAGAGGGCTCCGGCGTGGATGAGGATATCTCGGAACCGCTGGTTTCCGTTGGACTTGGTGCGGTGCAGTCATAGATATCAAGGAGGTACAACCCATTGACCTGATCGCCACCACCGCAAGTTTCGGTATGGTTTCCTGGGCAGGATGCTGCACAGTCGGATCGTGCATGTTCGGTGGCGTGCTCAATTGAATATCCACAGTAGCAGTCACTAGATAGCATTCTTAGCAAGGAGCTTCGCCGCTTTGAAGTATGAGAGACTTACGTCCGATAAAGCCCAGAGTAAGGCTTGCCAAGCGCTTGGCAGTTGTCGATACACATTCCTATGGTCATCTTGCCACTCGAATCGGCCATATTGAATGTTGGAAAGAAGACATTGTTAGTAGAGTCAAAACATCCAGCATAGTCACACTTATCTCCCACTGAAGGGACATTTGGAGTTGGAGTTGGAGTTGGAGTTGGCGCAGGGTATGTTGGATGTATATCTGTCCCTAGCTGAGGTGATGGCGGTGATGTTGGATTGCCGGTGGAAGTTGCTGGAGCGGAAGCAGGACCAGTTGCTGGGCTTGTTGGAGGGATGGTACTTGTGGATATTAGTTATAATGAACCACGTGATATAACAAGTAAAAGAATAACCTACAGTCCACTGACCACAGTATCGTAGAGACAGATCGTCTCTGTCAAAGTGAGCGTTATTGTGGTTGTGACATCGATATCAGTTGGCGCGTCGGTGATTGCGGTTGTGTAGTAAATTGTGGTTGTTACCGGATCGTACATAGTGTCGCTTGGTTGGTATGTTGTAGTGATTGGAATTGTGTGAGCACCAGTTGTAGTGCATTGTGTGGCAAAAGAAATTGGTTCCGTAGCTTCGGTTGTAGAAGGCTTCCTTGAAACCCAAGTCTGCGTGTGAGTTGCACACTGTCCATCAGTGCAAGCAACAACAACCACGTCTTGAAACCCATTGCCGTCTGCATCAGGACCACAATCTTTGCAAAGCCCACTTCCACCATAGCCAGTACTTCCCATAGGGCCGAGCTCATTGAATGGGGCGTAAATGTTGGTGATTCTGGTGTGAACATCTGTTTCTGGCGTACAAGTGGAGAAGTTTGCTGCTGTTTTGCACGGAACTTCGGATGTAATAACGGTTGATCGGTACTGAAGAGGGACAATCTGATCAGTCTTAGTGATTGTACAGCTGCTCTTTTCTTCCAAGCATGGAATGACTGTTGAGACATATTGGTATTCGTCAACGAGGGAAGGCACAGTGGCACACGTTGTCTTGTTTCCTTCCACGGTGCAAGTCTTTGAAGGTACATATGTAGAGATCGGCTGATATTGTGAAGTGACCGTGATTGCTGCAGGAGCTATAGACAATGGACATAACGGACAAGGTGTTACAGTTGCCAATGCCTCATTCGCAGAAACAGCCACTATGACTGAACTTACAAGCCATATCAGGCCAGAGCTGATCGAAGAGCGCATCTCAGGCTGCCAAAATTTGTATAACGAGCGGTAAGAAGTTTTGAAAAAGAGAAGAGATTGAAAAGTTGGTGGTACTGGAAGTAGGTAAAGGACTCTGAATGCGGCGATTGATCACAAGGACACTTACTGCAAAAGTATCCGGTGTCATAGTTCCTGCCGGAGAGTTGTGATAGGGTTCGCACAGTAGCCAGAGCATACGTGAAACCTTTTGTTACCACTATAATCGGAATGCATGTATCCATTTGGGTGTTCAACAAGTTGCAGTTCTTATCGCAATGAAGCTTAGTCGAGGGCCTTCAGAAAGTATATACTACGCTTTGTAGAATTTTCGGTCCATCCGACGTTCGCTAGAACCAGAAATAGCAAGATTCCACTTGGTCTTGAGACTTCAGTGTAGTAGGAATTTCAACGGGATCAAAAGGACCGAAACCAGAAGCTTTTGTGGTATTCTTTGTCAACAGAAAGGCTAATTGCTTCGTACTCTGGAATTGTACTTATTAGACTGCGCTACATCAACACAGAGGGAGCAACAAGTCGTGCCGAAGAATGCTAGACACTCTTGGATTCAACAACACGCCACTAGAAACCCGGTATCCATGGTAGTGATCGAAGCTTGGAGGCCCCCCTCAATCTGTCAAAAGTCTCGACCGACCAGGCTCATGGGAAGAGGCCTGGGAAGTGTCTTTTTTCAAGTCTCTTGCGCTTGACCTTAGCACTTAGAAACCACCCAGAATAGGTGCCCAGCGGTCAAGCTTTCCCGGAGGTCCACATGCAGTAAGACGACCGCAAGCAAGTGCTGGCATTGCACTACTTTGTACATAGGCCCGTTAGAACCTGCTTTCCACTGGGAAGAGCAGAAATAATCAAACGAGAAGAATTATTCCAGCTCGTATCTTCTCGCGTGATTGTCCGCTTTAAAACGGTAGACACACGACAGCCGTCCTTGAAAGGCACAGGAGGCTGAAAGTCTATCTATTGTGCATGATCCACGCCAGAGAGATGCCAACGAAATCACGATAAGCAGTGAACCGATAACGACGATTGCAAAGGCTAAAGCCAAGGTTTGGTACAAGAATAGAACATCGAGAAATGATGCGTCATATATAGATCCCGATATCTTCCCATGGCAGACAATGAATGAATGGGCTGGCCCGAGGTGGAGTAGGTGGAGTTGGAGTAATGTTTAGTTTACTGGCAGAGAGAAGTGAGCGAAAGGTAGAGAGGTTGAGGTTGTGTCCCCAGTTTAGCTCCCGACCGGGGATCGGCGGCGCAGTAAAGCAGCAAGCATAACGGTTGATTTCTGTCAACTTGTTACCATCGCAAACGCAATCTATCCGCAGGGCCTTCTCGCAGACGCTGGTAGCTGCTATCCTCGGAAGACCTGCGCAGCGGGCAAGATCGACCCGCTGTTGCCAAACCACCGAGCAATCTGCTACGCATGCAATGCAACCCAAGGCCAGCGACCCTCACTGATCCGGGGAACTTTGTCGGGTAACAGAGAAATCGAGATCAAAATTAGGTGATTGGAACCAACCTGCTACCGGAGGTGGGACCGGGTCGAATGCTACACTGCGATACTTTCGCGCGGGAGGGGAGGAGGGTTCCTGAAAGTTCGGGAAGCGCCAAAGCAGCTTGACTTGAGGATGAACGGGTGGAAGTGGAGTTACGACGCGCTGCAAGTCCAAGGATTATACTTCCCATCGCTTCCCAGAATCCCAATCCTGCCTCTGCCTTGCCTTGTCTGGCTCCTTACGCTGCTCACTCTAGTGGAAACTGTCATGGCTCTCTCCAGTCTAAGCCAGACAGCAGGAATGGCAAGTGTCGCAAGACTCATTTCCTGAACTACCATAGTCGACCTTATGCTTTCTTTTTACTGTTCATTAGTGGAGAGGTCGGAATACTTGGTTGCTTGAGATAAGGTCCGACAGTTCGAGGCGATCGACTTCTGACTGATGGCTCGACGCTACTGCTACCACCATCCTTCCTATGAATCTTATCTCGTAGGGTCGTGTACACCTGCATAATCGGGCCTTCGAGCTCAGAGGCTGTCTCTTCGACTGCTTTTTTGCTAGTAGAAAAATCACTGCTATTCTCCATCCAAGTGTCAACTTAGAGTCTTTCTTCAAACTGGCACTATTTCTTCAGGAGGATTTCGAGATCTGCACCAAGTATTTCACCCCTCGATCGAATGCATCCTCCCTTGGACCGCGTGTCTGGCACTGGTTTCGAAACCTCCAATACTTCCCCCAGTCGCAATGTTTAAATCCAGGCATCCATACTTGTCATACAGACCGGAAAAGGTGCCAGATTGGCAGCGTGCTCAAAGTCCAGTATACAGACGCAGCATGTTGCGAAGGGGTCCGGCTTTACGAATACTATTCATATTTGCAATCGCTGCTCTGTTATGGCATTACTACGCTCCTCCCTTCTCCTTCGAAGCCAATGTTCAGGAGAATGATATCTCATCTCATGGCCCACGGCACAGGCACAATTTACGGCCATACCAACGACATCAGCGCACAGGTCTGATCAACAAGGAGGTGGATCAGAGTATTTCGGAAGAGATACCACCAATAAGAGAGAAGCTAGTTGAAGAACGAGACTCTGTACAGGCTCCGATCCCAGAAGTAGTCCTACCTGATGTCTCCGTTCCTCAAGCGCAGGACCCTGTTACTCAGGACAAATCTGCTCCCGTGAGCGCTAAAGCAGCTAAAAAGGTTGATGATGTAGCAAAATCTTTCAAGGAAAAATCAGATAAAATTGCAAATCAACATTTGGAGCCTGCAGTGAAGCAAGAGGCGCTCGATACCACAACCACGAAACAAGCCGTTCCCGGACAACCACTTCAATTTCCGCCATACGAGGATTATGTAGCCCTCGATGAACGTGCTGAAGGTCTCCCCGACATTGTGCATCACACCTTTGAGGATTCGACTGCAGACGTTGTTTTGGAGGGTTGGGAAGATTTGTGGTATTCCAAGGCAGAGTTGGACATCGATAAATACGGCAAGTTAAACGAGACCAAGATTGACTTTGTATACACATGTAAGCCTCCAACCTACGCTCCACATTCCTCGGGAGATTCTAATGGTGTCAGGGGTCAACGGTTCCGAAGAAGCGTTCCAAGGAACAATACTACCTTATGAGTTAAATTCAACGTTGAACGATGCGGAAGGCAAGTGGCTTGAGTCGCATCGTGTCAACCGATACCGTGACTGGGATGAATTGAGATATTCTATGAGGACTGTAGAACAATTTGCTGGAAACTTTAGAAACAAGTATCAACTTCTTGTCAATGCTGTCGGAGACCCTGCTGAGGTTGCCAATGCCACTATGGACAATCCAGCAACCATTATAGGAAAGCAAAAGCCTTTGTGGTTAAAGAACGATGATGCGACCAACCAAATTGTAGAGATCCTATCACAGGAAGATTTCTTTGATGATCACGAGCAAGGTTGCTTACCAACATTCAATTCCCTTACGATCGAGAACCAACTTTTCAATACAAAATCCGATACCGACCGAGTAGGTTCTATAGGTGTGAGACAGAATCAATGCTAATTTTCGTAGATCTTTGCTCTATCCGATGACATGTTGCTTGGGAAACCTCACGCAGCATCAGATATTTACTCACCACTGTTTGGTCCTACCATGGGATTCAAGTCCAATTCTTATAACCAAATAAATCCGCCCAATGATATCGATGCTCGCCGATTTGGTGAGAAGCCTTTTTTGATTTACACTTCTTGGCTCATGAACCGCCGCTTTGGCGAGCGCAAGCGGAAAGGGCAAATCCATTTTGGACACTCCCTTGGCAGGTCTGTGTATAAAGAGGCAATGACTTCTTTTCCGCGCCCGCGTCTCCAATCAGCATGCCAAAGGTTTCGCGGAGAGACAGGATTCCAGCTTTACAGCTGGTTCACAGCCTTCCATTACACCATCGAACGACATCGCGAGGCTCTTCTCTGGTCTTACATCATGGTCAGGGCTGATAGGAACGGAGACGGAAATCTGGATTGGGAAGAACGACAGGCAATCATGGACGACATAGAAGAGGGCATGTCGAAGGAAGGGCAAACTGGATTTCGAAAGCGAATGTTTTACGCCATGACTGAAAGCCTTGAAGCTGCTGGTTTGGAAGCACCTAAGGTAAACATTGACATCCAGTGGACATCTCTTGACGGGCCACAGGCCATTCAGAACCTCGAGTGCTTTGAATTCAACGTCAATGAATGCTTAGCTCCTGGATTTTCAACCTCGACTTCAGATGCCAATCACCCGAATCACGTTTTCAGTACTTCTTCTATCTTCGACTACGCAGCTCGGCAACATCCAAAATGTGGCGACTGCCTTATCAAACTAATTCTCAATCGCGTAGAGAAAGGTCTCGAACCTCTTCTTCCGCGGGCGGATACACAAGCTAAGGAGCGCGAGATCGCCATCAAGGCCGTGTGGAAATACCAGTATGTAATCATAGAACCAGATGCATACTTTGTCATGGTTACAGATGCGGAGCAAGTAGAGAACGTGCTTCTCAAACGTCTCATCAAGAAGCGCGGCAAGGTCGGGCAGCTGTGCCTGAATGATGATGTGAGTACAGAAGAACCGGCTGCCATTGCTGCGGTTAAAAAGGTTATGACCAAGTTATTAAACGGACTTGCACCTGATGCCAGTCCCTTTGAAGCATGGGGATCGGATGCCCTGGCCGAAATTCGGGCTGAGACCAAGGCCTCTGCGATTTTGAGAGAGAAAAAGCAAGCAGTGTCTTCCTCAACTTCGAGCACAGCATTAACTGCTGAAACAGCGTCGGTGAAGGTAGAGAAGAAGGATGAAGAGTAATATATCCTAGCTGTAACTTTTTTGGCCCAGGCGAGCCATCATGCGTGGTGGGCTGGACTTTTGTCTCTAAATTTCGCGAAGGCAGGAAAGGGACTTGGTGATCTCTGTGCCTGATATGTAGTATGGGAGAATCTTGTGTATATTTTGTAACAGGCATTAAAATTGCTCGAATGTAATCTTCCAGGAAGACTTGTCAACATACAGTACGCATATCTCGTGTCAGACTTAGGCTCTTGGTAGCAGGAAAGCGCCATTACAATTTTCTTTGTCATTTGTGGGACCAATATGATTTTCATCTGTACACATTATCTACCTTGAATCTTCCTACACTCGTGAAAGGGCATAAACCACAAGTTCTACCCACGATCCCATTGCAACAAGCGTGCTCATGATCCCACCAGCACATCAATCCAGCCCCCTTGCAACACGATCTCTCCTGCCGCTTTAGCAAACAAGCTTCCCGCCGTCCCACCTCTCGGGAAGCTCCCTTCCCTGCATAAGAAACCTGCACACAATCAAGTCCCCTTCCTTACCTTAGATAACCCCTCCCACCCCCGACCCTTGTCTGTGTTCCAGCCCTGAACGCCTCTCCCCCCCCTCTTCACCCTAAATTGCTAGTGCAGCCAGTGGGCAAGATACTCTTCTCCCGCCGCGTTAGTGCTCGCTTAAAATGTTGGATTTTTTTTCCAGGTTGGATTTACTTTTACTTTTTAGAGCTGCAGGGACACGTACGGTTGGTTTTGTTGGATGAGGAGAGAGGAGAGGGACACTAGTGGAAAGTTGCAGCTTGCAGGATGTAGGTTTGGAGATCTGGTTTGATTTGGTTTGTGTGTTCTTTGGGGTGGGGGTGGGAAGCGGGGAATATCATGAGACTAGATGGGCTGTTATATGCATTTGTGCAGTCAGATGCTCATCTTTCTGGTCTGGCATGTTGGGTTTGTGAGAATTACAACAGACTTTATGAAAGCATGATTCGTTCGTGTTTCAAAGTACAAGACATGAGAGGTTCAAACACTCTCATAGTAATTCAAGGATGCAATCGAAGGGCAAGTTGTAAATCCATGGCGTTTCTTGATGTTGTTATGATTATTTTTAATATAGAAATTAGTGCACCAAACGCCTGTTACGACAAGTATAGTGAAGAATTGTCAGCAACCGCTAAGATGAGTAGAACTCCTCCATCCGCCAGTGCGGAAATAAAAGTACAAAAAGCACAGATAATACATCTCACAATGAGGTACTCTTCCCAGCAGCGCCAGTAACAGCATGCATTTCCTCCTGTGAATTGTCCTTCTCACTCAGTGCGTCAACATGCCCATAACTCCCATCTTCATTCTTTACCGGGAAGAAATTGGTAGCTGCACCTTCCGCAGGAGGGGTAATGCCTTTTTCTGCTCTTTTTGCCGAGAGCTCGTTCCAAAATGCCGTGATATTGCTCTCATACCAAGTGTCTTGGAGCGGCATCGCAAACTCACTACTGTCCGCTTCTAATTTATCCATGATGCTGTTCATCCGCTCGGGTCTTTTCCCATCGCGATTGCTGGCGAAATGAAGCTGTAAACCTCCCAGTCGGTATTCGTATGGGCGGCGATCCTTCTTTCCCTCACGATGCACAGAAACCGGGTACGAGTTAAACCAGAACTGAGGTACGTGAACGACAGACTTCCTCCAATATGCCTACCAAAGCATTAGAGTCCTGTTTGCGGGAAAAGAAGAAAGGGCAAAAATTGGAAGTTGCATACATCTTCAATCATCTCTTCCATTCCAGATTGTTCCGTATATTTCAATTCCACCTGCGGTCTGAAGAAGTGATACGAGATGATGCCAGAAAGGAGTTTGACACTCCAATCATTCACCCTGATCAAGAAAACCCCATTATTCAAGCCGTTCCGATCATTCGTAACCAGTAAATTCACATAGTCGAACTCCGGCTGGGGCGGGATGAAGACGTCGAGTGGGATATTGGGGTTCATAATAACGATATCCGCATCGTTCCACCTGCGCGAATTGTCAGTGCAGGATCACCAAAAGGCCACGGACGGCAAAACGAGGCAATAAGTGGCCGGTGTGGACGCACAGCAACCATTTCAATCTTTCTTCTGCGGGTAAGGCCAGCTCGGCGAGGATGATGCTCAAGATATATGCCGGCTTGCTCCACAGGCCACTGAGGATTTTCTCGCGCAATACAAACATGGGATGCCCCATCCTCTCGCTATGTTCTTCATGGCTTTTGAGCGCTCTCTCGTACGTAGGATTGCAGCCCCCAAAACAAGCATGGACTTTTCCGACTTGTGGCGGGCTATTCAATGCTGCCCTCTGCGCACCTGGATTCGAGAACGTATCTGCAGTTTGGTCATGAGGGAGCTGCTGAGGGGTGAAAAGTGAAAGGCCGTGGGTGGTCGCGTGGAAGGTCGCTAGGATGCCAATGAGGAGAAAGAAGAGTTTTGTGGTTTTCCGCTTGAACAACCTCTGTAATTCGGGGCCGGAGAGGATGTAATTGTACATTGAAGAATGGTAGCGGGACGTTGATTTCATGATGGCATCTTCAGCAGCGTCTATTGCTGTTGCAGAGAGTTGACAATTGGGAGCTTTCATAGCCAATGAGTAAGTGCACGACAACTCCCGGAAGCCAAGAAAGTAAGCCAAGAAAAGGGAAGGAACCACGACCAAAGGATAAGGTAAGCTAGAAGGTATGGAAAAGCAAGAGATGGGGCATTTGGGATTCGGGCAGGAAAAGCGCCAACTTAATAAGTGTTTGGCTTTTCCTACAGAGCAGCGCAGTAGAGCGGACCTGTCAGAATGAGATGGCCGAAGACTTGCCGTTCCCGTTGTACCAACCGGCCATGTATTCGTTCATGAAGCCAGCTCGCTTATGATTGGCACCTGTGTTCGCCGCTGCAAGGGAAGTGGACTGAGAACTTGCTTTTTTTTCGAGGCTGACAACCCCAAGTTATGCAAAATAAATGGTCACTACAGTTTAAAATCTGCCATCCTTGATTATAATTTTTGCTTCTTATAAATGATGCGCAGTCGTCTATATCTACTTTACACGCCGTATCCCAGCTACAAATCCTGGAGATTTAATGAAAGAAGGAAGGTCGCTTCTCGTTATATTCCAAGCTCAACTCATCCATCATTGCCTCTTCGTCCAGATCCCGAAATTTACTCAGTAGCTTCTCAGCCTGACCTGGGGAATACTTTTCTGTTTGGGTGGCCCTTTGTGCGCTTGATTCCTTGAGTTGTGAATACTGGTATGTGCCCACACCAGCGATAGTGAAGCCGATGGCTTGCAACATTGTCAACGGACACTGGTAAAGGATCATATCGAGGCCCATGAGCATCACTGCTTTGGGAATTCCAGCAAGTGTCAGGACTACGGAAGATGTTTTCTTAATCTGCGAGGTACTGTTAGTTTCGCAGAGAGCAGATCATGGGCATTACATACCACGTTAACACTCGCAATATTGAGTGCGAATGTGAGAATTCCATTCAGCAAAAAGATCGCCGGATTGAGACTTAACCCTTCGTCATCCATGGAAGGCTGTTGTTGCCAGTCGTTGATTGCATCCCGCTCAAAGAAGATAATGAAGAAGGTATTTGTGACCGCACAAATTGGTGCGAAGTAGTACAAGAGTGTCAGGCTTGACATGTTCGACTTTCCACTGAGCAAGGATTGTTGGAGGGCATTCTTATAGGCTTCGACTGCGACCGCAGCCAGTTGGATCAAGAAACCCATGAAAACAAAACTCATCTCGCCAAGAGAGGCGAGCATAACACCGCCTACAATGACCGAAACGACCACAAAGACCCGCATAGATGGTGGTGGATTCCGAAGTCCCATTGACCAGCATGCCAGGAGAGTTGCTACGGGACCAAGGGCCTTTTTCTGTGTAAGTAGTAAAAACACTAGGCGTGGATGGATCTCACCTTGAGCATCTGGATGAATGACATGCTTAGGTACAGATATACCATGTTCGAAAGAATCAGGCTCATGCTGAAGCACAGTCCAATTGGGATGAAGGCAGTAAAGTAGAGTTTTATGCCCAACCTCGTCTTGGTGTCAATAAGATTAGTCGTGCGAGCAAGAACTCGTGTTGCAACCGTAGCACATAGCATATGCCATGTCGTAAGCGTGATCGAGAATGGGAAACGAGTAAGGATCCATTTGTTGAACAGGATGACCACGGACGACAAGACGATCCAGATTCTACAGAACTGGTCAGCACCAAAATCCTAACCATAGCTGGGAAATCCATACAGAATCGCAATGAATCCCGAAAGCTTCTCCAGGCCTGATCCAGGAGCTGCCATCGTGATGACAAGGAAGCGAGGAGGAGTAGCAGGAAATATGAACAGATAAATGTGTTGACAATGGCGAGGTCTTCTTCACTATACCCTCGTGGCTGTTGCTGCACTCGAGGTCGAACAATATCGAGACAAGGGCGGAGTCGAGCGGATTGAAGCGGAGACAACTGCGGCACAGTCATATGGGCGAAGGGCTGAGTACTGAAGAGTCGAGTAATGGTATGTATATAAGATCCAAGATGACCAGTGAGTGGATGCAGTGAAGTTCGATGAATGCGGGGAGCTCTGCAGTTGTTGCAACAAGGATCCTTCAAAAGTAACTGAGTTGGACCTCATGCTCTCTGACCGAAGCACCTAGCCCAGCTCAGCCAAGCTGACGCAAAGTTTCACGGCACTCAATCAACGAACCGGTGAACCACCAATTTGGTCGAGGGAAAGTCCGTCGGGCTGTATTTGCGACGGTACCATATCTGCCAGATGAGGTATTGGGCCGTCCTTAGCGCAGGGTCGTGTGCTCCTTTCTCCTTTCCTTGAACCCAAACCTCTTAAAAAGAACTCTGTCGGGAAGCGGCGGGTCTAGTTGTGGCTCGCAACTGACGTTGACCTGGAAGAGGCGCTTTCTCGATCGCATGAAACCCTGTGGTTGATCCTCGCTATCTCCTCCTCCAGGCATAGATTATGGCGGATGAGGGGCACTTTGATGTTGTGTGTGCATCTACTTTCTTGCGCAGGCTTACTCACGGGAATTTCTGCAAGGGACAAAACGACAGGAAGAGACAACGGCCTTAATATCTGCAGGTACCTTGCATCCGCTTGTCAATGGTCCCACACCCTACTTTGCGCACTGCGATTTGGTGGGGTCGCATTGCTGCAAGTTTGGTTGTCACAACGTCCTGCAGTATCTCGCATTGGTCTAGTATTGGAAACGGACAAAGACGCTTCTTCTCTCCTCACAGCTACACTATACGCAAAAAGCCTCCAAACTTAAAATCAACTGACAAGCTTATCCTGCATGGCAAATTGCTCCTTACTGACCATCGTCCCATACCCTCGCGGAATCTCAATCGAATCATTGTACGAGGGAAACAACGTATCCTCGGGGTACTGGCTCTCGATTGCTTTCTGGCGAACCATGTTCTCCAAATTCAGGCGTGTGGAATAGACAATGTTCTGCGTGACAGCCTTTTCGCGGATGGCTCCAGTGGTCTCCTCTCGATCCGAGTCTCGAGAAGTATCGCCCGCAGGTTTGTGAGTGCCAATGAGTGCTGGATATGGCGCGAAACAGCGGGTATCGAATGTCCTCTCCTTGCAGAGTCGCTTCAATGCTTTGTCCATCGTGGTTCCCTCGGCCGTGAGTCCTTGGTAATAGAGCAGGGCACGCGCACCGCGCAGAGAAACTGCATAGCCATATGTACATCCGCCCCCGGATGGCTCATAAATCACCCTTGTATATTTATCACTCAATATTTGCGGGGGGACGTTTGGGAACCGTCCTGTCGCGGTGCGCAATTCTGCTGGGACCACGGTTGGGTCTTTGTTTATGATGTAGTATTGTTGATCCTTCCCATCGTCGTTCTTGGATTTGCAGATCCCGAGCCAAAGTATGTCCCAATCGTCTCCGTACGGTGATACTGAGTCTTGCTGTGCGGCTTGTAGATACCGGGTGCCTCGAGCGAATTCAAGGAGCTGTGACTTCAGCATGACGTCCCAGTCTGCGTCATCTTCCATAATGAGTGCGCTTTGAATATTGTCTTTTGCCATCCTTTTCGAATACTTAGTATTAGGCTGCAATATCAGGGATGGCAGAAGCTCACCTTTGTATTATGTTCATATGTCCTCTCCAACTTCCCAACACTCCTTTTTTATCTGCAGCAATGGGCCAAGCTGGAGGCACCGCTTTTTCAGGTACACTCTCCCCTTTGACACCCTGTATCCACTTGAACTTGATGCCGGTGAACGAAGCTTGGAGAGACATTGCATCTCTTCGATCGCTCCTCTCAGGAAGTGCCATTACAAATATGTGTTGAAACTGCCTATAAAGTCAGTGTATATTCCAATCGAAAACACGATTTCAATCTCACACCCAGAGTCTCGTTCATGACATGCATTAATGTATTGTTTGCAACTCCCTTTGCGATCCCTTCGTACCCTTCATAGGCAACACTCCCCCCAGGTAGGCTTCCATGGCTAAAGATGAGGACTATGAGAAGCAATGCTGCAGCAACAGCACCAATGAGGTGTGGTTTGGAGGATCTCATGATTTTGCCTTGTTGGATTCACAATAACGGTGAGGACAGCCATGTCCGAGGGAAATCAGCAGCAACGTTGAATGCGCTGAGTAGAAGTGTACTAGCCCATACTATTTTTTCGTGGGTTCGTGGCTCTTGGCCAGAGTTAGCGGAAAGTATGGAATTCCCCTTCTACTATCCAGGAATTATGGTTCGCACCGTTAGTGACATTGTTGTCGGGGAGCCAGCCATGCCATGGTCACTTTCTCCGAAACCTAAGATTTCGGAAGCTTTTGAAGGAAGTTTACGATAAATTTAGTCTGCGTATCGTCTGTTATAACTTATTACTAAAGATGTCTTTTGGGGTTGGGACCGAAAGATGTTAGTGCAAGTCTAGGCAACCTTGTGCTTCACACTGATAGACTAGCTAAGGAAGTATATCAACATGGTTGATCAATCGATTACTAGGACATCATTTGCTGTCATTGTCTAGAGTCATCTGCGCGACAAGGATGGGTAGTACTCTCACTGAAGGGCGAAAGCTCTTCACGCTCAAGGCCATCTCTGCTTTATTTGTGTTGAGTATCACTGTCTTTTTAATAGGACAATCTAACCACACAGCGGTCAAAATATTCACGATCCCTATTCAAAATGTCGCCAACCAATTCATGAAATCGAAAGCGGGAGGGGTATTGAGACAAGAAAAGTTGGCGATTTTACCTAACAAGACAGGTGCAGAGGAGTCGAACGGGCCTGAGCACACCATCAGCAGGAATGCCTTTGCTCTTTTTCTGACACCTCCTCATGGAGCCGGTAAAGAGACTGATGATATCAACGACGATTACTACTTCGTAGCTACAAGGATGCTTGTCTACCAACTACTATACGATCCCAGCACACGAACTAATAATTCATACCCAGTGGTCATATTAGCGACGCAAAATGTTGGTACGTATTCGATATCTGGAAGTTAAATCCATCGTTTTTAACATAGAATGTAGCACAAACCAAATTGGAACGCCTTCGAAATGATGGTGCCGATATAAGAGTCGTAGGAAGACTTGCTCTCAATTGGGGCAAAACACGCAAAGCATGGCAAGACGTGCTGACCAAATTACGACTTTTCCAACTTACCGAGTTCGACAAAGTCCTCTTTCTTGACTCCGATACTCTTCTTACACGGCCCATGGATGGCATCTTCGATGACCCAGCAGCTCGATTAGCAAAGAACAAAGGTGCCACGGCGGAAGAAGACGCACCCGAGGATGAAGGAGCACAGCCAAAAGAGTATATCTTCGCTGGTAATGCAGGTGCTGGCAGATTCAATCACACCACGACATGGCCTCCAATTAAAGGAAGGCATCTGAATGCGGGGTGCATGGTCTTTCGGCCTTCTGAAGAGCTCTATGAGTACTACCTTCGTATCACGAGCTTGAAGGATCGCTTCAATGGCCGATTTCCCGAGCAGAGTCTTTGGGCTTATGCACATCGTCGGGATGGAAACATGCCCTGGAAACAGATGGGGTATATGTGGAACATCAACAAAGTTACATGGTCTGATGTTGAGCATGGAGTTGCGAGTTTGCATGTGAAGTGGTGGAGTAATATGATTGATCCTAGATTGAAAGATTTGGCCATGAGGATTCGCGGGCGCATGGAGGGATTCTGGGAAGGGAAAGAAAGTCATAAAATCATTGAGTGATCTCTAGCTTATTGTGACTGAGTGCTCCTTTCCAACACTACTTCTCTCAATGTATATACAAAAGACTGAACTGAATTGCTTGTAAGCGAATGTCATAGGCCACTGCCTTTTATAAGTATCATCTTGGTGAAGAGAAATCAGAATATTGGCATTTTTGTGATTGTGAGTGCTTTAAAATGTGTAGCAACAATAATCTTCCTTTTGGATTGATTTGAGGAATCGTGACGCCGCCGCCCTCTCTGTAGATCTATGAGTTGTGTCAGTGTCTTAGTGTCACAAAGTGGGGTTGACACTTTTACTGCAATATATTTTGGAGAGGAGGTCATAAATCTAGGTCTCGGTTTGTGCTCCATATGCTCACGGTTCGTCATATCTACGTCGATGCTTTCTGGAGGCATCACTCATTGCAAGGTCTACAGCCCCCACTTACAACATAGACCTATGTCAACTACAGGCAGATCTACCAGTCGCTTATGGAACTCCCCTACGACGTCGCTAAGGTTCTGCTGCCAAGACTCTTAAGCTTTCACATACTGGCTCAAGACCCGAGAAGAGAAGTGAGTTCATCTCAGCAAGATGCTCTCTGGGTTAGACTTGAGAGTGGCGAGAATATTCAGCTTCTTGCTAGGTTTTAGTAGTGGATCCCAGTTGCGCTACTTAGAAGTTCGTGAAAAGGTTGCAGAAAACTTAGCTAGAAGCTTCGGGTTTCCTAAAATAGATACACCTGCACTTACTTCCCCTCGGGAAACATCTCTTGAGGAACAGGTTCTGGACCAGGGAACTTGCAGAAGCTATTCCTAGCAGAAAACTTTCGGTACTCAAGTCAAAGTTGACGAGAAGCTGAAAGAGGACAAACCGAGAGCTTGGAGCTGATCAGGGTTTCTGCTCGGCCTTACCTGGATGACGAACCAAAACTCTACGACACAGTAGCACATCAAGCACCAGTATGTAGCTGTAATGTTGCATCGAGGCTTATGGAAAATCTTCACATGGTATCCAGCGTAAGTTTTGCTTTCAGCGTTGACTGATCTCCTGGCTGTATAATCAAGACCAAGGTATCTATAAAGGAGCAAGAAGGCACCAGAACAAGACTTCTGATCACTATCCTCATTCTCCTATCTTCTCTCTATCTTCCTCTGCCGTGACCTTCGCCATGAAGTTCTCCATTCTCAGCTTTGCTGTATTGAGCAGTCTTGCGACTTTGTCCGTTGCTATAGACATCCCGGGACAAGTAAACACCAAGACAAGCACATCTACAAGTTCGACTACCACTAGCACTTCTAGCAAGACGACTACAACCTCAACTTCTACATCCACTTCAACAATTATCAACACTCCATCTATCACTGTAACCTCCACGACTGCGATCTCGACTTTGCAGAAATCGGCGACCAGTATTGTAACATCAGTTACTAAAACAACCGTCAATGCCATAGTGACTGACACCCCAGTGGAAAAGTATATCAAAGAAGAAGAGACTAAAGAAGAAGGTGGCGATAAAGACTACAGGGAAGGACGTGATCACGATGGTGAGCACCACCACGGCGACCATGATGACGATGATAAACACCATGATGGCGGCCATGACCACGAGAACGATGATAAACACCATGATGGCGGCCATGACCACGAGAATGGGGAACACCATGAGGACGAAAAGGATGAAGACAAGGGTGTGAACTACGATGAATATGACCATGGACAGCCTGTTGATCACAAAGTTTGCAACAAGGACAAGCACTTCAAAACTCCTTTGTGCTGCCAGGAGTACATTCATAAGTCTTTGCATCTCGACTGTAGACCACGTAGGTTCTTTCCTTGGGTATATGCTTTTGCCTTGAAAGATGCTGACCTTCTTAGCCCATGATAAGCCTAGGAGCAAAGATAGCTTCAAGGATGACTGCTTTGACGACAACAAAACCCCTCAGTGTTGCCATGTTCCTCTGGTAAGTATGAATCCACAAAGTTTTTGATGACATTTACTAATTCTTTTCCTCAGGGTGGAGGCGGCTTCATTTGCGAGCGGCCTTAAAGCGACTGATGAGAGATGCTACTAAGTACAAGTACGGTGGCATTTTTTGCAGACAAGAAGAGCTGGGTATAGGAATCCTCACTGCGTCTTTAGAGAGTACGGATTCTTGAGATGGATGTTTTGGGTTTTGCAGACAAGTAGGTGTAAAAGTGCCGTAGTTGCTAAATAAAAGATTGATTCAATCAATTCCAGACCGTAGTGTGAAATGGGCCATTCATGTGTTTAGCACGAATTGTCATCGATCTTGTGCTGAGGTGATTGCGCGTATATACGTCAAACCCCAAAATAGAGATTACACATACTGAATACATAAAGGGAAGCTATACAGATCCTGCATATTGTCTTGGTACCATGAAACTATCCACAACACTGTCTTACTCTCATTATTGTACTTCTACCTAAATTCTTAAGTTCTTAACCCTCAATCTCACACAAAAGCAACTGAAATCCCAGTGCTTCATGCTATGTCTGGCCCTCCCGTGGGTAATTTAGCCTTTCATGCATGATTAATGCAGTAGTCTAAAGTCCGTCAAACAAACTCAAGGTAGCCAATGTCTGTCCGATAGCAATAGCTCGGCGCAAATATTACCATGCTGGTTTATTCTCTTTGGTAAGTTACACCCCTCGAGCACACAATCTATACGAGGGAGTTCCCAGAGGGGGGTTTCAAGGCACTGGCAAAGAGCCATTGGTCACGATGTGACAACAATCCTCCACAGTTCCCAATAGTACGATGGCTGATATGGGCTTCATCAGCTTACTGGTCATCAAGGCTATGCTGTCACAACCGCTATATAACGTCGCTTTTGAAAGCGGACTTAGGATGATATTAGATGCAGTGGAAGTATCCCAAGCTTGAACAGCTCGACTTCTTTCACTAGATCAATATAGCTTGGCCGAGCTCATTATGTATACATCATTCATCCTCCAATATCGCAAATGGGTTAGTGGATTTCCTGCGCGGGGCCAGAAGCCCTGGTTCACCTTGGTCTCTTTTCCGCTTTTCCCTCTCCTTCTTCGACTCCTTGGAGATTGGCGCTTTTATAATGCCAAGGAGAGCTTCCAAAATAGTAATCAAATTGTTCTCAGAGATAGTCTGGAGAATTGTCGGGTATTGTCTCTGATCTTGAACCTCGCTCATTGGCGAGAGTTCCTCGAATTTTCTTAACAACTTCCGGAAACTCTCGGGCATAGAGGCAGAATTAGAACAGGATAGAACAAGTCTTAGAAGCTGCTTGACCATCCTAAAAGAATAGTAGGAGCCCTGAATCTGGGCAAGGAAATGGAGTGAATCCCAGCTCAGCGTCCCGTCATGGGCGAAACTTTGCTTCTTATACATTTGAACTAGTCCTCTGCTCAAGGCGACTTTGCCATAGGATGCTGCAAGGTCTAGATCCTGATACACGGCCATTGCTAGCCATTTATCGAACCCAGAAAGCTTTGGTATTTTGCTCTCCAACCGCTCTATAAGACGGATGACAGTGAGGCATGCTTCATCTAGCTCGGAACACTCGGGGACCGAAAGTTCTCTACCCGTAGATTCTTTCTGTTGCCTCCTGTGCTCAAAAACCGTGAAAGTCTGCTGCCTTGGCAGAGAGGCGTTGATCAGGCCATAAGCCAATTGCCTGGTAGCTGTGGAAATTTCCCAAGCATTGGTCCGAACCGGACAATCGAGCAGGAACGGCAGGAAGACATGTATATCTTTTGCGTTTTCTTCGATGCTCGACAATGGGCGGCCTGCTATTTCGGAGTAGAAGCGAAATTGTAGAACGAATTCGGATATCCGTGGATCAAGCTCCTTCAGAATTGACCTAACTCCTACATGTGGATCCACTACCGAGATACCTGAAGGCGTATACTCTTGGATGAAATCTTTGTACATGTTTTTGTGTTCCTTGACTGACTTCAGAATCAAAGCATTCTGAACAACTTTCCGGAAGCTTGCATGAGGATCCATGACAATTTCGAATGCAAGAGACTGCAGTCCATGTGATGATGGAAGCGAAAGCCGCTCTGCAATGGCAGCCGGATGATAAACTTGAAAATATAGCAATTCATTCTTCCCGTCGGATTTGACTTCTATCTCCTTGAAAAAGCTTACCGCGCCATCAGATCCAAGATTATGTATAAGCAAGTCAGAATCTCCAGTGATGACTGTACCTCCGTGTTGCTCCAGATACCTAGCACAGTATAAGTCTGCTTCGCCCGGTACAACCTCTGTAATATCCCTGTATCTCTCGCAGTTTAGGAGTGCTTCGAGTACAGCAGGAACAAGGAATGGCACTGCAGGAAGCTTTGCAAAATTCGTACGAACCGTTGGGCCAGAGAATAATTGAGGTTCTTTTCGGGGAAGGTTTCGAAATGGGATCTCGGTATGGATTTGATTGTAAACAATTACTTGATTTGTATACGAAGCCATCCTCTGAGAGCGTGTATCGAACTTAGTAGCAGGGAGGAAGCCATCAAAGTAAATCTTGGTACTGCCATTGTTAGCCCTATCAACGAAGGAGAACATAGCAAGCTTACATAGTAGCTCCGCTCTCAATCATTGCATCTAGCCATGCAATGGCAAGCTCTCCAAGCTCCAAGTAAGTTGGCGCACCCTCAAAGGGATTGCGCGCAGCTTGTCTCCCACCAAGAGAGAGGTAGAAGACATGATACGCAAAGGCAGGTCCGTCCAGGACAATCTGCTGCGTATTCAGGGACTTACCGACCGCATATGGTTGCAGATAGGAGATCAAATGAGGTATCCCCATGTTCACCGAGCAATCGGATGCCTCAATTGATAAGTGTTATTGTATCTCAGTAGAAAACAGCCGTTTGGAGTGTGATCAGCGGCGCGCTTCCGAAGCTCGTTTGCGGCTGATTATTTTTTTGCCGAAACCTCAAAAACTTCTTCCTTCCTCCTCTCTTCCTCATCCACCCCAACATCACAATGCGCAATACACTCATATTTGCTGGGAGCTCATGCCCTGGCTTGACCGACGCAATATGCTCCAACCTTGGCATGGCTTCAGCTTCTGTCGAGCTGTCCAAGTTTGCAAATGTAAATCCTGAGCATCTTCCACGAGGTAGGTGGGGCTGACCATGCTACAGGGAGAGACCAGCGTCAAGATCTTGACCAGTATTCGAGAGAAGGACGTCTTCGTGGTTCAATCTGGTAGCAGCAAGATCAATGACAGCATCATGGAGCTTCTCATCCTCATATCGGCTTGCAAAGGAGGCTCGGCCAACAAGATTACAGGTTTGTCCACCTCAATCATCATGCATTGAAGTCCTCACTGACTTTGGTAGCGGTGCTACCATACTTTCCCTACAGCAGGCAATCGAAGAAGAAGTCACACCGAGGTGCTATCACAGCTCGGATGCTTGCCAATCTCCTCCACGTCGCAGGCATTAACCATGTCATTACCATCGACCTCCACGCTTCGCAAATGCAGGGCTTTTTCAAATGCCCGGTTGACAACCTCCACGCAGAGCCCTTAATTGCCCGTTGGATCAGACACAATGTACCTAACTGGAGGGAAGCTGTGTGCGTATCGAAAAATGCTGGTGGTACCAAGCGTGTAACCTCCTTAGCAGACGCACTAAAGCTCAACTTTGGTATGGTTACTACGGACCGAAAACGAGGAGCTGTGCCTATGACTTCGAGTATGATCATGAATGGACTAGATGGTACTGGTGATGACTTGGACTTGAATTCTGATGTCAGTAAGTTGCACATCAGTGAAAGATCCGGACACGGCCATCGACGAGAACCCAGCAAATTGCAACTGGATACCGAAGATATCGAAGACCAGGAGCCTGAGGACAACTCTCCAGAGGTGACAACTCCTCCAAGGCCAGCACGAGTAGAGGTGGCGCAATCTCCGCGCCACGCTCCTAATAACCCTTCTCCGTTGAAGAAGTCGCATGGGGTTACTACACCAACCCGATCGCCATTACATCGTGCTGAGACCATGCCTGCGCGCCTGCCTCAATTGGACGATGACCCTGAGTACACTGATGAAAGGGCTCGAGAAGTTATTCATGGCAGATTGGTTCAAGGTCACATTGTACCAGATGACTACCCATCACCTACTCAGTCCGCTATGTCCACTTCAATGATCTTGGAACGGCCCGAAGATGATCCAATGGAAATATCTCGAGCCTCCTCTTTCTTTAACCCTGACCGACTAGGTGGCTCTGCCGATGCTGCAGCAAGCTCCGACGAGGAAGAGGAGGGATTCAACAATCCGGAAACGGAGCAGATGATCACTCTGGTTGGCAATGTTCGAGATCGTACTGTCTTCATCGTCGATGACATGATTGACAAAGCAGGAAGCTGGATTGCAGCCGCAGAGACAGTAGTCAAACGTGGTGGCGCGAAGAAGGTTTATTGTATTGCTACACATGGCCTCTTTGGCGGAAACTCGTTGGAGGAAATGGAGGATTGCGATTGTATCGACGCTATCGTTGTCACCAACTCCTTCCCAATCCCAATGGAAAGGTCTCGTGCCGCGAAGAAGCTCGTCATACTAGATCTTTCGAACCTGTTGTCTGAGGCTATCCGTAGGAATCACTACGGAGAGAGTAAGTCGCGTCCTCTGCCCTGATAACTTTAAAGCTAATTCTCTTTTCCAGGTATTTCTGCGCTTTTCCAACATGTTGTAGACTAAGCTAGGCCGGCGAGCCGCAGTGTGTAAGCTTCCGAGATGTTTTTGTATTTTTGATACCAATTAGCGTGGCGTCCTGGTTACAGTGGATTCGGAGACAAGACCTCCAGTGGAAACCACGAGGAAATTTCTGGTACGTTATAAAGACATTAACGAAAGAAACGAAAAAGTCCTGATGTTGGTTCCCTTCCCTTTTCCCACTCGTTGACAACTGTGAGATGTGGGTTTCTACTCTTTTGGCTTGTTACCCAGCGATGCATTCTGTAGAGAGTGCAGGAGCTCCTTTCCTTTAGAAGGGTGTTCTTAACGGAGCGTTGGCAGATTGATTCTGAAGCCATTCTCATCCTTCGGGTTGGGAGTGGTGGATGATTTTGGGATTAGAAGGCACCTCATTCATGCTTTGATAGCTACAGTCTTTCATTAGGTTGGGGGGTGAGGGGCAAGAGAACTTCTCAAACATATTTCGAATATGCCAAATCTGACTTTGGCTTATACATAGAATAACATATCTGTGATGTAGCAGAATATTCATGGAATACAACAACGTCTGTTTGATAATCATCTCTGTTGATAGAAAGTGGATGCCAAGTCTGTGGTATCACCAAATCAAAATACAAGCTTTCCAGAACTCCCCCAAAATGCTACAAGATGCCCAACCCTAAACTCCAAGTGCCCGCTATGAAAACCCAAGGTGCCTCATTTACAATCTAGCCAAGTTCTCGACCTCCTTACGCTCGACAGGAGCCACAGCCGGCCTGGCCGTGCTGGTGCGCTGTTCCTCAAGTCTGTTCTCCCATCCCATAATCGGCACCAACTTCTCCCAGCTCTTCACGCCCCTCTCGGCATGTTGCAACGGAACGTGCTCCCCCGTTTCCACCAAAGTACGGTTGAACAGCTCGATACTGATCCAGCCCTCATAGCCGATTCCATCACAGATTGCCTTCAAGCAATCCAGAACGGGAAGATAACCTCCTCGGTCCTCTTCGCACAAGAACAGCCTGCAGTTCCGGCTCCAGCTCATCCGCGGCTTCTGCCCATCCACGTGGAACTCGTGCGTCTCGTCCAGCGGCTTGGCCAAGCGCTCGGCATCCACTATCTGCACGTAGAACACCTTCTTGGGATCGATCGTCTTGACCATCTTCTGGAGACTGGCGGCGAAGACCGCATCGGCGTTGGGGACACAGCCCGTTGGCGACGCCGGGTCGGCCCATTCCCGCCCGGTGATGTTGAAGGTATCGAGACACATGCCGAAGTTGGGATAGTCCACCGCGGCGACGAGAGAATACGCCTTCTCCCAGGTATCGTTGAAGGTGCCGAAGCAAAGATTCTCGTACGCAAAACGGATCACGGGCTCTTGCTTCAGTCCTAGCTCTGCAATCTCCCGGAAGTCTCGCACTAGATGGGCTTGCTCGCCCGTGACGCCCTCGGTCATCAATGTGCAGGGAACCTGGATAATGTCCGTCCCTACGATCTTGGCCATCTGGAACCAGAGCTGGAGCTCGACGAGTTTCTTGGCTCGGACTGTGGGGTCCAGGATGCCTTCATAGCCATTGAATGGGCCAATGCCCATGATGGTCAGAGAGAGCGAGTCGCAGATGGAGCGGAATTGATGGGCTGCTTCTAGGAGGTTCTCATCGTTGAGTCCTCCGGGGAGTGCTGAAGCGTGGTATACGAGGTCCTCGTAGAAGATTTCAATTCCTTGGATTCCGGCAGCGGCAGCTGCTGCAAACTTTTGGGGGATTTGATGTACCCATGCTCTCTGTTGATGGTTAGAATCAGGACTCTAGATGGCCATGGAGCTCACTTACGCCAAGAGACATGCTCGCAATTGCCAATTTATAACCCATGATTGCGGTAAAGTGTAACGACCAATACTTAAATGTTGGACTTGTCGTCGTAAGGTCCTATCGTTTTGTAATGACGATCAACCTGGAAGGAACCGAGAGCAAGAGAGATAGTAGACAGGTTATTAGGACCAAGTAGCAGGAGCTAGATTGGATAGCGCACGAAACAAGAACCGGAAGAAGAGAGCAAGATATCTAGATGCTCACAACGGACATATAGCAAAAGTTTGTAAGCCAAGTAAAGAGGAGAAGATAGAACAAAGCTAGAGGGGGTCTAGGGATGCAAGTGGGAGATATGGGCAGCAATAGGAAACATGCGGATAGCGACGGGTGAGGATAGTCTTCATACTTAGCCGTTTGAGACACTTGATAGGTCTGATAGCCATGCCTGGAGTCGCAAACAGGCACCGCCCATCCCCACCAAGAGCTTGGATTTCCCCGTAGGCGGAGGACGAAGGAAAGACGTCTCCAAAGCAGGTAGTTCAGACGTTCGCTACCAGCTGCAAAGACCATCAGCCGAAGATCTCCAAAATATTCACCCGGCACGTGACCGGCAGTTCCTCTAGTGGTTGAATCTTTTTCCGCCTCTGTCACTTCGGTGGCCTCCCCATCCCAATCCACCCACCCACCTTCGACTCCAGTGTCTTCGCCTCATACCAAGATCATCCAGGATTGCCAAATCCTTGGGGGTGGGACACAGCCAGTGCAAGGTTTGATAAGCCCCTGTGCGTCAGCGTACCCATCAAGAAGCTAGCGGGCTTGCTGGTCCCTCATCTTGGAGTTGCGGAGAGGACTTTCTCCAGAAACTTGGAGCTCCACGGGGAAGTGCTTCCCCAGGTGCGCCCTTGGTGGAGAGGTGAAGAAGTTTGAGTTGTATAATACAATTGGGATTAACAAACCAGTACCCTCTAGTCTCGTCTAGGACGATTCTGATCAACTTATTGGCCAAACTCTCTTGAGGAAAAAGACCACGCCGGGGATTGTTTATCCTGAGAGTGTTGTATAAAGCAGATCGAGTAAATAGCTCGTGGAATACTAGCAAATAGTCCAAATCTCATCACAACCATTTCTAGCACTAGAAAACCCGCACAATGGCCGCTGTATTTCAGAAGAAACTCAACATCGCCATCATCGGTGCCGGACTGATAGGACCTCGACACGCTAAAGCCGTGGCCTCATGTGCGCAGGCCAGTCTCCATTCGCTCGTCGAGCCTTCGCCCAAGGGACCCGACATTGCAGCATCCCTAAACACAACGCACTACAGCTCCATCGACGAGCTGATCCTCTCCCGTCCGCCCCCGGATGCCGCAATCGTCTGCACGCCCAACAGCACGCACGTCAAACTCTCCAAGCAACTCATCGCCGCGGGAATTCACGTCCTGGTAGAGAAACCCATCTCTACCACCATCGCAGAGGGCCATGAACTCATTCAAGCCGCGGCAGACGCCCATATCAAATTACTCGTCGGGCACCACCGTCGCTTCAACCCATACCTCCTCGCCGCAAAAGGGGCATTAGAAGCAAATAGGATCGGGCAGGTGATTGCCGTGCAAGGCATCTGGGCGAACCAGAAACCCAGTGACTATTTCGACGGGCTCGGCGAATGGCGGCGGAACGGCGACAGCGGAGGGCCGATCCTCATTAATCTAATCCACGAGATTGATCTCCTGCAATACATGCTGGGACCCATCAGTTACGTCGCGGCCATCCCGACGCCCAACCAGCGGGGGTTTGCCGCCGAGGAGGGCGCGGCCATCATGCTGCGATTCCGCAGCGGGGCAGTCGGGACGTTCTTGCTCAGTGACAATGTCGTGGCGCCGTGGAGCTTCGAGGCGGGCACGGGGGAGAACCCCATGATTCCCGCTGTGCGTGCGGATGCGGGTGCCGGGGGGTTTTATCGAGTGATGGGCACGAAAGGGAGTTTGAGTGTTGGGGACATGACGGTCTGGAAATACGCCGGGGAGGAAGGGGACTGGACGAAGGAGCTGATCAAGGAGGAGGTGGGAGTGCAGACGGAGAAGATCCCGTTCGATTTGCAGGTGCAGCATCTTGTTGATGTGGTGCGAGGGGGCATGAAGCCTAGCTGTTCTGGGGAGGATGCATTGCAAGCTATGGTTGTGTGTGATGCGATTAAGAGGGCGATGGTTTCTGGGACAGGTATTGAGATCCCGTGAAATTTGGAGACGAAAAAATCAAGAGGGCTTGGAGCTATTCGATTTTCTCACGCTTCTATCTTATCCAGTATTCTCAAATGTGATAAGACTAGATCCCTTGGTGGCTCTCATTAAAGGGTGTACATATGTATTGGCACAAAATAGAAGCAAAACTTAAGCGACCACGAGTGAAGGAAGGAGTAAGTCGAAAAGAAGAGAACAGCTATTCTGGACCTTGAAAACAGAAGAATACGAAAAAGAATTCCTAAAAGATTTCTTTTTTAATTTTTTTTAATTTTGCTTTGTCCGCTGATAGGTCTGTGAGAAAAAGGAGCCGTTATAAATCATACAGGATAAAGAAGATTCGTAAACCGGTCTATGTTCCTTTCGTCAGGCACCCCCATCTTTGCTCCCATACCCATCCCATGCCATGAAAACGCCTGCCAGACTTTGCCGGCCTACCCCAACGACGACCAAAAACAACCAACCAACCCATACATCCATAATGCTGAGCGCAAAGAACGAGAAAAACATGCAAATCACAAAGGACAAGGAGGGCAAGATCTGAGATTTCTAGACCTTCTCAACTTGCTCCGCCCTCTCGTCTTTGTCCAAATTAATGCCGCTTCCCTTGACGTTCGCGCGGAAAGCCTCCTCATCATCCATAAGCTCCCGCATAAGCAGTCTATGCGCCTTATGCGGCGGCATTTCGCGGGCGAAGAGGCGGTCCATAGACTCCAATGGGATTCCCTTGGTCTCGGGAATGAGGAACCAAACAAAGACGATGGAGCAGAGCATGAGGCACGCAAAGAAGAAGAACACGCCGTAACCCATGGCTGTGAACATCTGAGGTGTGAAGCGGGCGACGAGGAAGTTGAAGAGCCAGTTTGAGGCTGCCGCGAATGCTTGACCGAGTGTGCGCACGTTCTGTGGGAACATCTCTGAATTGATGACCCATGGGGTTCCGTTCCATGACGGGGTGTAAAACATGGCCCAGATATAGAAGAATACCATGGCGGAGATGCCACCGCTGGAAAGGCTGGTAGAGGGGTGTGCGGAGGGGTCAGCGACTTTGATGTATGCACCGACGTAGAATAGGCAGAAAGCACCGCCGAAAGCACCGTACATCAACAGATTTCGTCGTCCGAGATTATCAATCAGGAAGAAGAGCCAGATGAGGGTCATGACAGTTTTGACGATACCGAAGACGCCAGTCGTTAGCAAGGAGGTGTTGGTTCCAGTGACGCCGATTTGCTTGAAGACTGTTGGTGAGTAGTAGTTGATAGCGTTAATGCCGGAGCCGTTTTGCCAGAAGAACAAAGAGCAACCGAGGAAGAAGCGGTATTGGACCTTTCGGTCGTTTCCAAGAGCTTTGAATGGTTGCCAGAAGCCAAGACCGACGGTTGAGGCTTGTTGCTCAATGGCAGCATCGATGGCTGAAACTTCTTCGACTATACGACCGAATTAGTGTGGATTCGCGTGCTTTCATATGAGGTACATACGCATATACATCTCATTTTGGTCGAGCTTTCGAATCCAACAGAGATTCTTCAGCGCCTCTTGGCGACGACCACGGCTCATGAGCCAACGTGGGGATTCCTTGATGAAGAAAAGACCAACGAACATGAGACCAGCGGGGATGAGTTGAATCTGAAGCACGATTAGTTCCTGAAGCATGGAGATGTGGGGTTGTGGTTGGGGAAGAAGGTGCAGGATGTACGTACGGCAAAAGGAATAATCCATTGGGTATGGTTCTCAGGCAGAGTGGTCGAGACTCCATAGTTAATCCAGAAGCCGACCAACCCACCGAGTTGCCATCCAAGCTCATAGAGACCGACAAGACGGCCACGGATCGCTGGAGGGGACAATTCTGAGATGTAGATGGGGGTCAAGTTACTTGCGCCACCTAGCGGTTGGTCAGTATAATGTCGTTAATAAGGGGTCCAATAAACGCACCAATACCGATGCCTGCTAGGGTCCTGCCCGCATACATCAATCCAAGGCCAGTGGAAGCTTTAGTACCAAGCATCAAGGCGGCCCCAACGAGGAAGACCAGCGAAAAGAGTTGAAGACCTTGCTTGCGACCCATATAATGACCAGCTGGATAGGCGAAAAAGGAGCCGAAAAAGGCACCGGCCTGGTACACGGAAACGATGTTCTCGGAGATCAGATCCTGTTGCTGGACACTGTACGAGTCCCAGTTGAACTCGTTCTTGAAGGACGTGAGAGCGAGCGTTCCTCCAATGAAGGCGGAATCATAGCCAATCATCACGGCGCAGAACGCCGCAACCGCCGCACAAAAATAGATCCTAAAGTTGTAGACACATGGTGGCGTTGGCCG
Organism: Coleophoma cylindrospora; assembly: GCA_003369665.1. Taxonomy (NCBI): domain Eukaryota; kingdom Fungi; phylum Ascomycota; class Leotiomycetes; order Helotiales; family Dermateaceae; genus Coleophoma; species Coleophoma cylindrospora. The sequence goes on along the minus strand of PDLM01000005.1, from coordinate 868,307 downwards.
GTCTAGAAGCGTCAGATATGGAACCCCTCAGTCTGGGGAATTACGACGTCCGCACCTTCCTTGAGAGCGAGAATACCCATCGTCAAGACGAGCCGGTCACTCTACGATCGCGATGGAGGAATGAAGATTGTGTTGATTGTTGCGGGTGTCGGTGAGTCAAAGGGGAGGAAAAAAACTTCTGGGTGAATACCGCTTAGAAGAATGTGGGTCTGCAATGGTACGACAACAGCGCAACAGACATGAACTGAGGAAACGACGCGGGGGACGAGACAGGTGAGGGGACGAGGAGGAAAATGAAGCTGGAGAAGAAGAGAGCCAAGGAGACAAGTCGTAACGGAGCACCGCTCTTATATCAGATGGCGCCTGGGTGCACGTCTGGGGACCAGGACATCCGGATATCAGGGGAGCATGGAGGAGGGAAGCGAGCAGGAGATTCAAGCATGCTTTGGTCGACCCCATCCACTCTCCACCGGCGATTCAGGAAAAGCAAGGTAGACCTGTACGTGGCGATGATGAAGGGCATCGTCGGGGGGGGGATCTCTCCACGGGGCTCATCCGGGGCACGGGGCGGACTACAGTCGCGTTCCTTGCCTCTGGACGTTGGGAGCGACGACGACATGGGCGCGGTCAAGTGTGCCGACGTGCTCCACCCTGTCCCCAGCGTGGGAAATACGATGCTCGCAACTGGCCAGGACCCTGTGGGGGAGGCCGAGGGGCCGTGAGAAATGGACTGGACGGCAGCTGATTGCAGTGAATGCATTGAGTTGTGGAGACCCCAATTGGAGAATCCTAAAGGCATCCGCGTGGACGGTGGGCAGAAGACTTTGCCGCGCGACGAGAGACGAGAGGAATGGAAGGTGCGTCGAAGCATAGCCGAGTCATGGAGCGGCGGGGATGCGCTTGCATAACCTTCGCATGCCTGCACTGTTCCTCAGCACTCACAGAGTTAAGGTATCGTGTTGGTTACGTGGGCGGCTGATCTGATCTGATCTGATTTGATCTGAGCGCGCTTCCACCGACAGTCCCATATTGTCGTCATCGTTAGCACTCTCATCACGGCCGAGCAACAGCCTCAGGAGCCGCACGCCAACGGTGCCATGCCATCTCTGGTCTTCCGGTGACGCTGATGTTTCTGGCCTAACACACTAAAGCGAAAAGCTTATTGTCCGGAATGCAGCCGCAGCTTTGCACTGCACTGTCCCTCGTTCGCCTCGGGAGTTGAATTGTGGACAGGGATCCGCGACATGCATAATGTCCCAGCGGATAATACTTTAAGAACATCGTCCCCTCCGTCATCTTGCTCATCCGCCCGTGCAGTACAGTACAGTACAGTACGGTACAGTATGGTATCGGGCTCCGTGTCAGCCTGCATCCTTCCCCATTTTCTCCAGCTTTCAGGCCTTTTGTCTCCGCTCCATGCGGCCTTTGCAATTGCGATCCCTTTGCTCTAGCCGTGCTGCTGCTAACATACTGGTCTAAGTTAGTGAGCAGTACAGCTTGCCTCCCGCTTTCGACGACCCCACCTTCCCAGCTGGCCCTTTGCTTTCTACCTTTGTATCTTTCTTATCACTACTCTCTTCATTGCTCGAGATTAGTATCTTGGACGTGCACACGTTGTTCTACACCGTAGTGTCGTATCTTCAGCATCACAAACTTGGCATCTCAGCCAAGCTACGCTTCTTGTTTCGCTCGATTGGCTCGAGTGGCTTGTCTTCGAATCTGCTTTTCTAAATACTAGACGTCCTGCTCTTGCCATTGAGGCGCACCGCTGTCTACTCTACTTCAAGTATTACATTGCATCCGACCCTTTTAGATCTCCAAAACTTAAGTTCACCATGTCCCTGCGACTCACCACCACCGCTCCCTCCAAATCCGCACCGCAAGTCCCAGTACCACCCGTCCCCTCAACTGCACATCTAGACAAGGTTGGCTACCTCTTCGGCTTCCCTATCGCACACTCCCTCTCACCCCTTCTACACGGCACCATCTACGACTCCCTTTCTCTAAACTACGAGCAACATCTCTTCGAGACCTCCTCGCTCTCAGCATGTCTGCCGCTCATGCACAGTCCTAAATTCTATGGCGCTTCCGTCACCATGCCTTTCAAGGTAGCAATCATGCCACACCTCGATGCACTCACCCCCGAGGCTGAAGCCATCGGCGCCGTCAATACTGTCTTTCTACTGCCCTCGACGGATGGTCGACGCCGACTCTGTGGGACCAACACCGACTGTATCGGGATTCGCGAAGCCGTCCTGCAGAACTCCCCACCTGCGAAGATTGCGGCAATGAAAGGCAAGCCCGGCATGGTGATTGGCGGTGGCGGGACCTCGAGGGCGGCCATCTACGCCCTGAAGCGCTTCCTCGGCTGTTCTGTGATCTACCTGGTGAACCGGGACAAGAGCGAGGTTGACGCGGTCATCGCGGAGTGCAGTAGTAAGGGCTTCGGGCAGAGTCTTGTCTGGGTGGGTTCCGTTGCTGAGGCCGAGGCATTGGAGAAGCCGGGCGTCGTTATAAGTGCGATTCCAGATTTTCCTCCTAAGACCGAGGAGGAGATTCGGGCGCGGCGGACCATCGAGGTTATCCTTGAGAAAGGAGAGAAAGGAGATAAAGGTGTTTTACTAGAGATGTGTTACTCCGAAGGGCCGAATACTCAGATTGCCGTGCTGAGTCGGGAGAGGGATTGGCAGGTTGTCGGGGGTACTGAGGCCATGATTTGGCAGGGCTTGGAGCAGGACCGAGTTTGGCTGAATCGAGAGGTAAATACGTTGCCCGTTGAAAGGGTTAAGAATGTCATTGGGGCTGAGGTTGCCAGAAGGGTTAAGGCGAAGGAGGCAAGGCCAAAACTATGATGAACAAATGGTTGGTATTTTGATTGTGGTCAGTGCAAAGCGAGCATTTTGGAGTCTTAAGGCATGGGTTTTGTGATATTTCCATCTTTGACTAGAAGGAATAAGGTTTCGTTGGCTTGGCGTATAGGTTTTGATATGATTCGAAAATTCTATGCTACTTTTACATGGCATGTCTTCTCGTATACAGACTCTGCATATATTTCTCGTTCAGGCCCCAGGACGTGAATAATCTAAAGCCTGTACCTTCTTCCAAGTCGCCCTCACAACTCTCTCTTGAGCCTGTCTGCCGGTTTCGGTTTCACTGTCACCAGCGGGTCTAGAGACGTTAGCTTCATCTGTTCTATTCCTCGTGCACACCCTTTTTCAAACATCAAGGCTCGATCCTCCCACGAAGTACGGACAAGGGGGCGGGAAAAGAATGATACGCACCGGATAGCAAGATACAATCGACTGCCCAGCTTCACCTCTTCGATCGGATCCGTCTCCGGATTTGCAGGTGGATTGGCGGTTGTGATCAACCCGCCGGCTTCACGAAGGATACAGATCCCCGCCGCGACGTCCCTATTACCAAAGTCTCCATATTAGTTTGATGGGTTTCAATGTTTGACCGTTGCGGTTCTGACTAATGTCATCTTCCCCGGAGCTTCATGCATATCCATGCATGACGTGTGCCTCCGGGAAAAGGATTTAGCAGAAAATCTGGGGGGATGGGGATGGGATGAGTCGAGGCGGGAAAGGGAGAAAGGTTGAAACAGGACATACCATTCCCAGCAACCTCCTTCCCACCATATGTCGATGGCCCCAGCGGCTACGTATGCTAGATCCATTGTTGCACTTTGAAGAGGAAACGAGTCAGTAAAAGTCAAAATTGCTTGGGTAAGGATCGTTTCATATTTTGTGTTGGAAATGAATGTGACGGGAGCTGCGGAGATGATGGCTGCGAATAGGGAGAAGAGAAATAAGGGGTGAGAAGAAGCTGACCTTCCAAGACTGCGGACACCATGCACCATACCTCCTTTCCCACCTCTCCCTCCAATTTCAGCAGCCATATTGATAAAACTGCCAATCTTCCTCATCATGTTACCACCCTCGACATCTCTCCGGTCTTTACCCCACTCACAGCCGAAAATACAACCTTTAGGAGCCTGCGGACCCAGAACAGCCTTGGGTCCATTAATCAGCGGCAGCTTCTTCCTGGGCTTGCTAGCGTGCGCATCATCTTGATATGCTCCGTGGCCTGCAAGGGCTGAGTATGTTGTGTCTAGCACTGGTGCATAGATGACGCCCACGACAGGAATACCGCCTAAGCAGAAGGCTATGGATACACAGAACATAGGGAAGAGATGCGTGTAGTTCACGGTTCCATCTAAGGGGTCGACGATCCAGGTTGGTGAGTCATCTACAAGATATTCTTTGGACTGTCCTGCTGAGTAGGTCTCTTCACCGATGAACCTGGTGGCCTGTCAGTGATTTTCATAGCAGAGGCGGACATGACGTCGATAGAATGGCCATGAAGAATTGCTACCCACTTGTGAGAGGGATATCTCCTCGTGATCTCATTCTTGACAAACGCCTCCACATCTATCACAGAAATCAGTCTCGTCCAACTTTGATATGTCTCGTGATCCCGGCCCGGGCTCGAGACCACAGGCTTCAATTGAGACGGATGGTTAAGGGAAAACATACCTAGATCAGTCTGCGTGACAATATCGACTGCATTCATCTTCTCCTCCTGCTTGCCCATATCACGTCCATTCTCGGCGCCCGATCTTTTCTCTACACCGTCGAGCAATATCTTGCCTGCATCTCTACCCAAGCCGAGGGCAAAAGTATAGATGTCTTGCAATTCCTCTGTGCTCAATGAGGACGAGGCCATGTTGTATTATGGGTGTGAACGAAGCTGCAGTGACTGGAAAGGGATAAGTTGGTGTAGAATGATCCAGGTATCCTTTGGTAGAAATGGGGATTTACGTCGTTGAGCATCGATTGGCAAGCCGCTCATTGGTAGAGTGGATGATTCATCCCCATTGCCCGATTGTAAGCGCTGTGGAGTTGCGATCAGATCAACAACAGGGGAGGAAAATACAAGACCCGAGCATAGCACGTGATTAGGCGATTTAGCGCGCTAAAGCTTCCCACGCCAATTTGGAGAAGGGCTCAGTAATTAATGCTCTTCACATCACCTGGGTTACGATTTACTGCTGACTAGTATGGTGACTTATATCTGGCAATTCATCGGATTTTCAGAATCCCTATCTATGGCAGCCATTCCATCTCTTGAACCACCTCTAGTTGTTGCTTGATCGCGTCTTCGTCCCCGGCATTGCTCCCAATATACAATCCATATGTTCCTGCTTGCAGCACCCACTTCTTGCTCTCTATATTCCAGTGAGCCATGTCTCTTTCGGAAATTGTCATGCGAACTGTTTCTGAAGCTCCAGGTACCAATAAGGATGTCTTCTCGAAAGCCTTCAGTTCCTTGGTCGACTCAGATGAGATATAGCACTGAACCACGTCTCTTCCTGCCAAAGATCCAGTATTCTTCACGGTCACCGAGACAACCCAGCCATCATCCTCCTTGCTCAATCCCGCTTCTTCATACTTGAATGATGTGTAGGAAAGGCCATGGCCGAACCACCATCTTGGCTGAATTTGAGCGTTTTGATACCGTCGATAGCCAACAGACATTTCTTCGGTGTACTTCACCACTCCATCTACTCCGGGCCAGCTCTTAGCCTCGAAACCTAGATCTTCGTACTGCATTGGCCATGATATGGGCAACTTCCCCGAAGGATTAACTCGACCTAGCAAGACGTCTGCCAAGGCATTACCAGCCTCTTGCCCTCCGTACCATGCTTGAACGATGGTTCCGATCTTGTTAGCCCATCCCATCTCAACTGGCGAACCAGACTGATTCACAACCACAATTCCCTCAGGGTTATGAGACTCGCGAAGCAGACTTTCAATCAAGGCATCTTGCCCCCCAGGCAATTTCATTGTCTGTCTGTCATAACCTTCGCTTTCCCACTCGTCGTTGAGACCGATGATGACAATTGTCACATCACTCTCATTTGACAGCTTAACTGCATCACCAATTGGGTCGGAGGGTAGCTGTTCAATAAACCCCAGTCGAACGCTTGGTTGCACTCCAAAGACATGGACTGGGTCGTCACTTGCAGCATCCTTCGGTATGACCTTAGATGACGCTTCCAACCTTATGTCGTACGTCTGGCCAGCTGTCATCTCATAAGATGCTTGAACTTCGACACTGCCAAAGGAATAGAAGGCTTCGCCGACCTTCTTCCAGTCAAAGTTATCAATTAAAAGCTGGTCATTTACAAAGAGTCGAGCATTACCAACGCTGGAGATACCGAAGGAGTGCAGGCCCGTTGTCTCGGGAGTTAGGCGACTCGAGATCTTTACAGAGTGTGGCTTCTTATCCTCGTACCAAGCTGATGGGGCAGAGTCGAAGAGATCCATATATGAGCTATCTCGGTATTGAGTCTCAACTAATGGGCCTGAAAAGTCGTCGCTCGCGAAAAAGTCCAATCGTATCATTGACTTATTATCGTCGGCCACGAATTTTGAGTCCACCAATGGCAGCCATTTGTGTATAAAAGCGCCTGGTGAGTGCTTTATCGTCGCCGAAATGTTCATCTCAGCAAGTGCGGACTCGAAAGCTGCAAGCGGCTGTGTCTGATATAGAGGCACCATTGTTGCTGAACCCCCTCCACCTGGAGTTCCGTTGAGTGCATTTGGTCCAATGAGCGCAATCTTCTTCCCTGATAAACTGTAAGGGTCCAAAGGCAAGGCGTTGTTACTGTTCTTCAAAAGAACAATTCCGTCTGCTGCAATCTCGCGCAGTAGCTTTTGGTCATCCTTATTGTTGGACGACGTTTCCACCCCTTTCCTTGTCTTGACGGCATCTTCTGGGGACAGATTAAGTAATTTCAACTCGGCAAGAAGTTTCAAAACTCTCAACACCGAAGCATCAATAGCTTCAAGGAGGCCTTGAGGTTTGTTCTGGGCTGCTTCGAGAAGTAGTGAGCCTCGCTTTTCTGGTGGCCCGGGCATTTCTAGGTCACATCCCGCAATAAGACTCTCGACTGTGGAATTTGTACCTCCCCAATCACTCATTACGAGTCCTTCAAATCTCCACTCATTGCGAAGGATATCTTGCAAGATGTTGTTTGCATCCATGTGAGCGCCATTGACAAGGTTGTATGCAGACATAACACATTTTGGCGGATTTTGGGATTTGATAACTGTCTCGAAGGGGCGCAGGTAAATTTCCCTCAGAGCACGTTCACTGATTTCAGCGTTGATGGTGAATCGCTGATATTCTTGCTCGTTGGCGACGCTGAGATATTTATCAGTCTTGCTTTGTAAAGGACCTTTTTCAGAGGTTGCCTTATGGGTTCACTGTGTACGGTTGCTTACAAGTGTTTCACTGTGGCAGCGACTTCTCCAGTCTCTTGTACTCCACGAACATATTGGATGGCTAGTTGCCCACTCAGCACTGGATCTTCGCTATAGCTTTCCTGGAACTATGTCAGTCACCACGACGATTTCCCTTACATCGTCTCACATACAAAGTTCCTTCCTCCAAGAGGATTTCTTGCGCAACAAATCGTTGGAGCCAAAAGCACCTGCGCTGCCTTTGTTTTCACCTCCCGGCAGAGCAATTGGCCGAGGGCGTAGAGATGATCCTTTGACCATGTTGCTGCTTGAGATACTGGCGCTGGTAGAAACGCAGCTGGTGGACCATCTACAGAAAGAGCGCCTCTTGCACCAGCAGGTCCGTCGGTTGTCTAGCACCAAGTCAACTTTTGGATCTAAAACTAGACGACGGAATTTACCTTCAAAGACCCAATTCCTAAACGTGGTATTTCTTGGGTTTGCCATCCATCTGCCCCTGCTAGCAAACTGATCTTCTCCTCCAGTGTCAGCTGATCAAGCAAGTCTTGAAATTGTGCGTCTGCCATTGTGTGCATAGCTTGCAGATCTGGTTCACGGCACGGTACTGATATTAGCTGACAGGTTTCCGCATCGTGCATGCGTCTCTTATCTGCTCCCAGCCTGCCGGTTTATCAATCCCACTATTGCAGTGGACTCAGCCGACTTTGGCAGGCAATCTAAGCGGTTGATGCCCATAACTTTTTGGACCGAGCGCCGGGCACACTTCGGGGAGTATATTTCTCCCACTATTGTAGTGAGAGGTCAGCTCCAACGAAAGACAACCTTCGGCGTATTTATTATTTGGCAGGAATGCATCCCATCCTTGGAAGGATTTATGCCTTCACTAATCTGAAGATACGCTCAGTGGCGATCTAATTACGTTGACCTGGGCGTTCTTTTGTTCACTTTATTGGTCTTACACGGAGCTTCTTCCGCCACGGGCAAAACCCACTTAGTGGAGCAGTATAGATACAGGTTGTCGGAAGCATCGCGTGGCACAGTCAAAGAAATTGAAGTCTTTACATCTCAATTCATCTCGAAAACGTGTCGAGATTCTTGGCCTGCCGAATACAATACGACTTCAGCAAGATGGCCGATGCAAATAGGCTGGACCGTAACGGTCTGATATGGATGTGCATGGTCTGCTTTGTTGCAACCGCCAATAGTGCAACTCAAGGTTATGACTCTTCCATGATGGTATGTTCTGGTTATTTGTGTCAAGATATCATACTGACTTCCAATCAGAACGGCCTCCAGATCCTCCCTGGATATGAGCAGTACTTCAAACTATCATCATCATTGCTTTCTCTCAATGTAGCCATCGTTGCTCTTGGTTCCGTTGTAGCAATGCCTTTCGGTGGTTATATTCCTGACAAGTATGGTCGGAAATGGGGAATTGCTTCCACAGCTATCTGTGCCATTGTTGGTGCAACCATTCAAAGTGCTGCTGTTCATGAGGCTATGTTCATTATTGGGAGATTTATTGTCGGATTCTCGGTCACTCTAGGTTCTGTTGTGGCTCCAGCGTAAGCATATCCAGGGCCCGAATCGTTTGAACCCCTTTTAGCTAATCAATCTTAGATATGTTGCCGAGATCTCTCACCCTGCCTACCGAGCCGAATTGACAAGTCTTTATGGAGCTTTCTGGTATGTTGGCGGCATTCTTGCTGCTGTTATTACCTTCGGCAGTCAATATATTACTTCGACTTGGTGCTGGAGACTCCCATCCTTAGTAAGTAGCGAAATCCCCTTTAGATCATGCATAGCTGACCAAGTAGCTCCAATTCCTGCCGTCAATTCTGTGCCTCATTCCCCTACCCTTTATCCCCGAAAGTCCAAGATGGCTCGTGTACCAGGATCGCGGCGAGGAAGCACGCGCAATGTTGATAAAATACCACGGCAGAGGTGATCCAAACTCCGAGCTTGTGGCAATAGAATTTGAGGAAATTCGTCAAACGCTAGAGTTTGAGAAGACAGTACAAAAACAATCTTTCAAGGCTCTATTCGCCACCAAGCCCAACAGATGGAGAATGGGAATCACTATTGCAGTGGCCGTTTTTTGTCAGCTGAGTGGTAACAACACGATCAGTTATTACCTTGGAACCGTCCTCGACACAGCTGGAATCACAAACACCAATACCCAACTCGGAATCAATATTGGACTCAGTGTTTGGAATCTGATCTGTGCCGTCTTTGGCAGCATTTACGTGGAAAGAATTGGTCGACGAACGGGTTTCCAGGTGTCGACCAACATGATGGCATTGGTGCTGATCCTTATGGCTATCCTGACCAAACTTTATTCCGGCTCTGATAACGCGTCGGCCTCAGCGGCCATCGTTTTCTTGATCTTCTTCTTTTACGGCTGGTATTCATTGGTGTGGACACCCCTCTCGTACATGTACCCACTCGAAGTCCTCTCCTACTCCCTACGTGCCAACGGCCTTTCCGTCTTCAACGGTGCCTGCTACGCTGCAGCCTTCTTCAACACCTATGTCATCCCGTATGCCATGACCTGGTCCGGCTGGGGATTTTATTTGATTTCGGCTTTCTGGTGCTTCGGCGAGGCTGTCGTTATGTACTTCTACTTCCCAGAAACACGGGGCATGACCCTTGAGGAGGTCGATGTAATCTTTGACGGCGAGAAGCATTTCGATTCCAATATCATTATTGGTGCGGTCGTAGGAAACGTGGCGCCGAAGATAGACATTGGCGGTGAGAAGGGTCTGGGTAGTGTGGGCGTGCAGGAGACAGGTTCTGCTTAAATGCTTGATCAGCTCTATTTTTAGTAGTCTATAAGTTTCATAGATGAGAATTTCGTGGATTTGCATGTTTGGTCTGCTCTTAATGCAAGACTGTGTTGTGACCGAGGAGGAGAGAACCATAGTATCTGATGTTGTCAACTTTCTCTATCCATCAGCTTAGCTACTTACTTGGGAGCTCTGAAACTCACCTTACAGAGAATCTGACGAGATCTTCTTCCTGCTTAGTCCTCATTGCAACAGTATTGGCTCCATAGTACGGTAGAGAGCAAGCCTTTCCAATGTTTGCTCGCTTAACTTTGCGTTGCAGTTGTAGCCGAAGGAAAAAGGGGAGATGGATCCTTCGGGGCATGAGATAACTCTGATTAGAGTCCCACTCTCCACAAATAGGACTCTGATCAGTCTCGGAATAATTCGTGAGGGGGGTAAATTGGTTTCTTATGATTCAATCCCATTGAATTCTCGCACGAATCAGAACAGGTTTTTTCGTTGGTTGCGAGGGTTGGGCACATGAACAGTGATACTAACTCTTCACGTCCTATCCGTTTAGATTAAGTAAAGCATCGTTATGTGCTTAGTATATATACCGGTGCTGAATGTCAGAGTTGCTTGTCTTTGGACGTGAAAACAAGGTCTGCTTCCCGCTTCTTCCAGTACGTGTATTCCCTAGGTAGTTGCCACTCCTAATGAATACCTGCAAATCATACAACGGCTGAACCGATCCAAACTTTTTATTTTGCATGCGGTATCAATTTGTGTCCTGTGCACCTTTGTTCGATTCTCGGAAATGCATTTCGAGTGTTATCTCAGTCACGGAGTGTTTGTACATATTGCGGAAGGCTATCCATGCAAGCAACTTGCTTATTGAGCGGCGGATTAACAAGTGGCGTACTGCGCTCCGTCTAGAGATAGAGTCGTAATTTATAGCCATGGAGAGCAATTTAAGCTGTTGACATCCGCGTCAGATAACGCAAGAACGGGGATGGCCCGGCGGGGCACCCGGAGCTCTTTGGCATCAACAGTAAATCATTGGGCACGGAAAGGGTCACCAGCTCGAGCAAGATCTTGCTAGCCAAGACCTTCAACCATCAAGCCGTGGTCAGCGATAGATCACTGTGTTGCGATTACTGAGATTGTGTTACCAATTCGCCGAGAGTCATAGGCCGTCGGCAAGCCCGACTAGCAAATTCGGGGCTGGCGATAACGAAGGACGACCCCACCCCCAACTAGCCGCAGTGACTCGGCCTGACGACGAAATCTTTTAAGCATCTCAACACCCAGCTTCACGAGATCAGGTCGAGTAGCAAGTGCATAGTCGTATAGTTATGGCCTTACTCGAAGTCATCCTGAGTGCTATTGGCGGGAATCCTGTCCTCTCAATCGTCGCGATAACGGTGCTGGCCCTGCTTTCTCGCTCGGTATACCGAGTGACTCTTCACCCTCTCGCACACATCCCCGGGCCTCTCTTGCCCAAGATCACCTCGCTATGGCTGCATTACCATGCATACATTGGTGATGAAGCCACCGTCATCCACCAAGCGCATCTCCAGTACGGCACGCTGGTCCGCGTGTCCCCGGGCGAGGTGGACATCAGCGATGCGGATGCGGTGAATGCCATCTATGTCTCGAAAGGGGGGTTCCCCAAGGCGCCATGTTATGCCAACTTTGACATCGACGGGCACAAGACCATTTTCTCAACAACCGACAACGATCAGCGAGCCCCGCGTGCCAAAGCCATCGTGCCCATGTTCTCGACGAAGAGCATCCGGGACAACGAGGCTGCGCTGTACGGGTGTGTGAACCGCATGGTGGAGCGGATGCAGGAAGAAGCCGAGACAGGCCGGCCCGTCAACCTTCTGAACTTGTCGCGAAGTCTGGCCGTCGATGCCGTCTCGACGCATCTATTCCAGGAGAATTACAACGGCACGTCCGAGAAAGGGAAGCGGTTGTCGCTTTCGGCTTTCGTGGATGCCTTCGTTGCCGTGGGCCGGTTCTTCTACCTTCCCAACACCGTTTTCATGTGGTTGGAGTGGGCTATCGAGACTTGCATGCCGGACAAGCACACCATTGATAGTATGCGAGTAGTTGACAAGTTTGTGGACAGCCTGGTGGATTCGACACCCCAAGGTTCACAGAACTACCCAGGTCGCCTGCTGGCAGCGGGCCTCGACAAGTCGGAGGTGAAATCACAGTGCAAGGATCTCCTTTTCGCGGGCACTGATTCAACGGGCATGAATCTGGCCACCATCTGTCGTAATCTTGCAATGTATCCTGACAAGTGAGTGGCTCTGGAATTTCAGCGCAGGTTTCTCAAACTGACCCTTTCCCTAGATACGAGAGATTGAGAAATGAAGTTGTGAGCAACGCGGCTCTTGGTTCGCAGGCCCAAGAAGTACAAGCGCTACCATACCTCAGCGCTGTCGTCAGAGAAGGCCTCCGCATCTCCATGGCCAACCCAACACGTCTTCCACACGTTGTTCCAAGTGGAGGGTGGACTTTCAAAGGCGTTCACTTCCCCGAAGGTGCAATCGTTGGGTGTGCAGGTTATGAACTACACTTCAACGCCATAGCATTCCCAGACCCGCAGGCATTCAAACCAGAAAGATGGTTGGAGGGAAACGTGACTGAGCAGGCGAACAAGTACTGGTTCGCATTTGGTGCTGGCAGCAGAGCTTGTATCGCACGAAACTTGGCAACTACAGAGCTGTACTTCGCAACCCAGAAATTGGCGGAAAGCAATGTGTTGCGCGGTGCTAAGGCTGTTCAGGAGGGCGAAATTGAGATTTATGAGTGGTTCAATTCAAGTGTGAAGGACGAGAAGATCGAGCTGATCTGGGAGAAGACGAAGATTTGAGGCCATACTCTGATCTCAGGCATGGGATATATGACATAGCGGATAGGGAAATCAACTCTGGATTACGTTAACATAGGATCAAATGCCTCGTAAGTATATGTGTAGCGCATCGCATTGTAGCTATCTAAATAGCTGGAGCTAGAATATGCTCTGATACAAAAGCTCAATTTTAGAGTACCAATCAATAGCCCTCGACATCATCACCGGAATGTCTAGAATGCTGTGACCAGATACCTCCATGACTCAAGCATTTCTAAGCGCTAGGGGTGGGAAATGAATCTCCCTCAAGCTTCTGCTCTGGCCCGTGTATTACATCTAACAAATGCATCCAACGACTCTTACTCTCGTTGGCCATAGCCTCCAGATCTAGCGGATCTAGTAACCCCTCCTGCTTGCTACCTTTGCCTACATTTCGAATGATTCGCCATGCTCGTCTGAATTCATCCCGAATCTGCACGATTCCATTATGCGTTACGGTTCTTGCAACGTTGTGATCAAGTTCGAAAGGGTCTTCAATTGCAAACAGGTACCGGTGGCGAATCTCCTTGGTTTCTTCAACGGTCTTTAGAGTTCCTTTGGGTTTGGAATCCGTTACTGGACTCAAATCTAGAGTTGCTCCCGAAGACAAGTCTTGCATGATTTCCATGGGTCGCGCAGCAGGCGTTGATGGGGTTGGCGGCGCCGCGGTAGCTGTTGTCTCAATCACCGTTCTCGCACCCACCCATCCTTTTTCTTGCTTTGTTAATATCCCATGTGGAGTTCGCAAACTTAACACTTCTCTTCCCCAATCAAACCCTCTGTCCTGCACTGTTGTCATTTGACCACTCTGAGCAAAGTATTCAAAGAAGCCTCGGAGTAACGTTCCAATGTTGTCATTGTTGTTGGTCAGTATCTTCTTGTCCGCGGCCGATTTGATTTCTGCTTCGTCCCTCCAGAAAGTCACATCTCGGCCCTCGCAGGTTCTTTGGTCCGCAACTAATGTGCGCGACGAAATTGCCGCAATAGGATCCTGGCGTGGGAGTTGAAGATTAGGACATACAGCCGGGTTTGCAACATTCACAAGATAGTGAAGGACCATAAGAACGTAACCATAACTGCTTAATGAGCCTCGGTATGGAGTATTGATACCTCGAACTTTTGCCCAGTGCTTGATAAATAGGACCATAATTTTGACGCGAAAATCGCTGTGTGAATAACACCGAAGAAGTAAAGTGTTCTGAAGAGCAAGATGTGCAGAGAAGTTGATGTCACACTGAATGCCAATATCTGTTTTTGGAAATTCGAGATGGTCATTGTATCGATCGCGGGGTTTGTTCAATGATTTCTGTGTAGGGTCTGGCAGGCGGCGAATTCTGGATACCAGCGGAGCCACTGCCCTCGTTTCCTTGAGTTCGAGAATTGTAGGGTCGCGAAGAATGCTAATGTAGTCTTTCACATCCTGCTGGTCATCCTCATGGAAAACACTGGTTGACAAGGCATGCTCATAATCGGCTGCAAGCTGAAGGGAGGAGTGCTGAAGCGCAACTTGCTTCAAGGTTGTGCGTGTCCTCGAAGGCTTCTGCAACTCTTCTCGAATCTGAGTATTCATAATCCCATTTATGTAATGGGCAATGACAATCGCTGCGACGGTAGACAAACGATGTGGGTCAGCACCAGAAGACCTTCCAAGTTCATCTATCATCCTTTGGGCTCGTGCTTCGTAGTATTGTGGTTCTTCGTAGTGTAGTTGCTCAAAGTAGACCAGCCTTAATGATGCAATTTTCTTGAGTTTCTCTGATCCGAGATACAATACTCGATTGTATGCCATTGGCTCTGTCAACAATCCTTCTTTATCTTGAAGTTCTCTCCATTCCTTCACAATCTCTGCGGCCTCAACCTCATGCCTTTCGAGACACTCTGAAAGAGGCCGAGACTCCCATACCATAGCGAGACGCTCCCCTTCGATCTGAGCCCAGACACCCTGCAAAGACCTTTGTAGGAAGGGCAAAGATGGGTTAAATAAGGGTGCAATAGTTTTATATTCACGAAGCCGGTTTGATAAGTCTTGCGAATGAAGGCCATCAATGAGTGCTTTGCAGGCCTCATTCAAAGTCACCATTTCTTGCTCAGTTAGTACCGGAGAACTCGGTGAAATGTCTCGTCCGTTCGCTCTCCGCAGCAAACGTTTCGCCAGATTATAGTAATCTCCCATGGACTGGTTCTGCTTCTGTTTCATTTTGGTGAAGTCGCATTTTGCTTGCAGCGGGTCCATTGAGCTTTCAAAATCTCCGTCTACTTTATCAACTTTCTTTTCTGTCGTCCTCTCCACGGTCGATGCGGACTTAACCGTATCGGGCTTGGTTTTGGGTGATGTTACATTGGCATCCTCCTTGGGCATTATATCTGATGCAGATTTGGAAGCCTGTTCCGTAACTGCTTTATCGTCATCTACTGCCTCTCCTTGATGTAAGTCGTCATCATCATCTTCGTGAAATCCATTCTCCCATTTTGTTCGGGCTTCCAGCAGATCGGCCAGCAACTTCTCCGTTGGCTTCTCGCACAGCTTTATGATGGGGACTCGGGTTCGTGTAAGGAGCCTCGCACCAAATCCCATGCTAAGTAGCTTCTTTTCCAACAAACGTGGAATGGGTGATTCTGCAGCATCGGGCGCGGGACTCGATTGAGGTGAAAGTAAGGCAAGATCCATATCCGATGCCTTGGTTGCGAATCCTGAGCTCATGCTGCCAAAACACTTAAGTTCTACACCCAAAGGATCGAATGATGTGTTTCCAAGCTCCTGTTGCTCATATTCCACAATGGCTTCTCGACATGATTTCTCTACCAAGGCACGAAACACTTCTTTTTGTGCTATTTCGTCATCCTCAACTCCTGCCGAAGATGCATGAATTTGACAAAGGCTTTCAAGATACGCGCCTTGAGACTGAATATCCTCAGAAGTCATGCCTATTGGGCTCTGGAATGGTCGTCCCCGGCCATGTAGACCTGGAGTTCCAGGATGGTAGAGTTGCCTATTCTGGGGAGGGGCTCTTGGAGTGAATGAGCCTGGACCTGGGCTATGGCCACCTGACCATTGTTGGTACTGATTTGGGCTTTGCATCCCATACATATGACCGGGTGTGTTGGGTTGGTATTGTTGCATGGACGGGTGAGGAGGCCCTTGTTGTAGGTGCATGTTCGTTAGATAAGGAGATGCGGGAGATGGCCCTTGAGAGTGTGGGGAGTACGGGAAATGAGGGGAATAGTTTGGATATCTTGGACTTTGATGCATCTGGTTCTGGTGGTGGTTGTTGAACCCCGAAGGGCCTCTAGGTGAGGTAGAGAACCCGCCCGCTCTTCCACTATGCGCAAATGATGGATTGGTTCTCCCATCGATAGGTATTGAAAGTTCTGAGTTGAGTTTCCGACGTTGAGCCTGGTTCAGCTTTTTGCGAGCACCTGGATTTTTGTCATTCGAGAAAGTTTTTGATGGTGATGGTGGCCCTTGACCGAGGCTGGAGGCTGAGCCCTGTGGTGCCTGCTTTGCAAAATAATCCTCTTGTTCTTCAGGGGTTGCTGCTGTCAAATGAGGAGGAAGCTTCGGCGGTAATGGTAGAGCTTGCGGTTGGCTTGACGGAACAGTATTTGCGTTGGCATTGCTCAATATCAGGCCACGAAGTCGATCTTCCAATGCTCCTTCATTAGATCCAACCGCCTGTGCTGACAATTCTGCTGAAATTGGCCACATCTTTCATTTCCCAGAACGCAAGCTCTTTGACAACACATCCACATCCACATCCACGCCAAATCTTGTCTTGATATTCTTGTTCAGTGGTGATCATGTGACCTGTTCTCAAATGAACCGCTCAGCACGTATTGTATGAGCCCGACGTCCTTGTACATACGTGATATGTGGTGGATGGTATAGACCTGGAGAGAGAGGGACTGTCTCGGTGTTTGTTGCTTCAGGGTTGCTACCCTCAGTCTGTTGTGGCTAGATCGTGACCTGTGAGCCGGAATGGGATGCTAGTCAAAAGAAAGAGGTTGTCTTGCCAGTTTCCATTGCCCTCACAAACAGAACAGGACAATCGATCGTCTCGACAGTAGATAGATGATGGCGAAGTCGATCTCAAATCTATCAGTGCATGACTGCTACCTCTCCACGCATATATGTGCTTGGTTGTACTGTACTGAGTGTTTCCCAAAAGATCATGCGAGGGCAAGGATCACAAAGCTAGGTTGGCATTGAGGAGATCAGCCTTGCTTACTAAGATAAGTAAAGCTTTAAGCCTGAGGCATCAACATATCTGCGCTTGTGCCTGGAGCCTCTTGATAAATCATGTTAGACCTTAAACAAAAGAACCCGATCTGCGATTCTTAACGCCAAAGTTCTAACACCAAAGGCATATGTGTATTGGCATGTCCTCGATTCAATCCTTTACCTCGATCCACCTTTAATATACCCAGAAGACCTTCCGCTGCTTGAGCGCTTCTTCGCGGCTCTACCTCAATGAGCGCATTCTAGGCAGAGCATTCGCAACGGTGGTTTCCACCTTCGCGTTCTTTCTCCTTATCTTCCTAAGACCCTTCCACCAACACGGCCCAGATAGGTCGCAGCACGATTCACAATGAGCGCTTCACCATCTGGCATGTCCAATGGCCGTACTCCGACACCCAACGCCGGGCCTGGAGGGGCACCCCAATTTATTCGAAAGCCCAAAGCCGCCGATCCTCTGAGACCACGTACCAAGAAACCAGTCAGGAGACCGAATGTTGCTCCTGGTACAAATGGAGCTGCGTCAGGCAAAGCACCTGCTGAGAAGGCATTTCATGGTGCAGGACAAGGCTTATTCCCTCGTCCAAAACCAAATCCGAATCTACCAAAGGCAAATGGAGGTTGGACGCATGCTCCTCAGGGCGAATATCATGATTTCCCCCTGGTCACAACAAAGCGAGCACTTCGAGAAGGACTGAGACATCACATTGCTAGATTTACGGCGAAAAGAGATGTTGATCCAGCTGACCAGGATGAGTTCACCCGACCTCTGGCACTACATCGAAGGGATCCTCGCCAACCAGCTCGTGGAGAAGCGCCAAAAGAGGAAGAGCCAGTTCCTGGGGAGCCAATGGATTCAAAGGAAAAGGAGAAACTGGAGATTCTAAAAGCTGAGAAGGAGGCGCGACGAGCAGCTGATCTGGCGCAAATTGCACCGACTGGTAATAATGCCGCTGCTGCAGTCAAGAAACCTCAGGCTTTCAGAAATGAGAAGACGACACAAGTTCATCGACTGGACAAAACAGCACAGCAAAAGAAAGAATCGGACTTGAGATATGAGGAGGCTTTGCCATGGCATCTTGAAGACGCAGATAATAAGAACACCTGGGTAGGCAACTATGAAGCTGCACTCTCAGACACCAATGTTATCCTTTTAGTAGATGGTGGGACATTCAGGATGGTTCCGTTGGAGAAATGGTACAAGTTCACGCCAAAGAACCAGTTCAAGACCCTGACGATTGAGGAAGCCGAAGCGCAAATTGCTAAGAAAACCAAAGAGTCACGATGGGTGATGAAAACTCAAGAAAAGCAGAAGAAGGAGGAAGAGGAGGCCAATAACCGTCGAGCAGCCTATGGTCTCTATACCGTCAAGTCTGAGAGCAATACATTCAAGAATGCGAAGCGCGAAACCCAGGATACAGACGATCTAGATTTTGAAGCAGACGACCTTTTTCAAGACGACGATGAGCAAGTCACTGTGGAGCCGGATAAAGATGAAGATGTCAAAGACTCCAAGGACAGAATCAAGCGGGAGATGTTGGGCGCAAACTTGTTCGGAGAGGCCGATGAAGGAGAGGTAGATCAAGAACTCGATGCAGAGGAGAAAGAAGCGTTAAGACGAAAGAAGCTTGGCAAGGGGGTGAAAAAGGCCTTGAAGAAGCGCGAGCAGAATCTTATCTACGAGAGTGATTCTGAGCATCCATACTCTTCATCGGTATGCCTACCAATCTGAATATATGATGAATACTAACACCTGCCAGAGCGAGGATGACACTTCTGACGAGGAGAAACAAGCTGAGATTGACCGAAAGAAGGACGAGGAAGCTAAAGCCAAAGCAAAGCTTGAATCATCCAAGGCCCCATCAGGAACATCCTCCAAAGGTACAAATACTCCGTCAGGTCGACCTAAACATTCGGACCCTTTGATGAGGAACAAACTCAAGAGACCTGGCTCTCCCAACTTATCCGAAACAGAAGCAAGTGGAAACGAATCTGCACGAAAGAAGCACAAGAAGAAGCACGGCCAATCTTCATCGCAGGCTACAGGCTCCTCAACACCTGCACCTGGAACACGGCCACTATCACCAACTCCAGGAGGTCAGCCTCAGAGCCCACGCAAGTCCTCGCTCGTCAAGCTCAGCATGAATCCATCCAAGCTGGCCGATATCCAGTCTTCTCCACCCAACCCAAGCCCAACAGGCGCCATGAGTGACGGAGAGGCTACAGGTGGCGAGATGTCTGATGGTGCCGGAGGAAAGAAGAAGAAAATCAAGCTCAACTATGGCAAAGGTTCACCTTCGGGATCGCGTGCTGGTAGTCCAGCAGTTGGGAGGTCCGGCTCTCCCGGTGCTGGAGGAAGCCGTGCTGGTACTCCGGCTTCACAAGGTCCAGGTAAGTCTTTAATGTCAAGTTTGCACTGCAAGAAATCCACTAATGTTTCTACGAGCAGCAGGCGCACGTTCCCCGGGCTCAGGACCACTCCAAGTAAGCGAGGTTATCGCAGCCATTCCTTCTACAGGTACTTCCATTACCGATCTCATGAAGAAGTTCGCTGGCAGAGTTGGCGACAAGAAGGGGGAGCAGACGGATAAGAAGGAATTCATCAAGATGGTTAAGGAGAACTCTGTGTATGGCCCAGACAAGCTTTTGAGACCCAAGACATAGGAGTTGCACTTGGCGAAGGGAACATTCTCATTGTTGCAATACCAGACGTGCGAAGATTCAAGCTAGCTTCTGGACCAGTTAAGCTTTTAATGACTCCATAATCAACGTGTTTCGCAAAGTAACCTCTGAGCTTGTTTGAGAACTTAAGGTCGATTGCGATCTGCATGACCGGCTTTTGTAGTGCAAGATGAAGGTGATACAGGTTTTATTACAGATTCTCCCTATTCGCAGGGGATCGTGTTTACGTATCCATTTCCCAAGCAAAGCCCAAATCCTTATTCCGCGCTCGCCGATTGATAGCTTTGAATCTCTCGCCCTCCCATCCATTGCCCCGATCAACCCCATCCCACCGATGCCCCGGGCGAATCCCGTATCTGTTCGGCGCCGCCGCACCGCTGTAGACCTTCTTCGCACTCCCCCCACCACCACCCGTCCGCGTTTTCTCTTTCTTCGTCAAGAACTGCGCTGCGGGATCATTCCACCTCTCCACCTCTCTCAGGTCATCATTCATCTCCTTGTCATCCACCCCTCGGGCTACGGGCATAAAGCGTGCCTCGTCGAGATCCGCCCGCCGCTTTTCCTGTTCCCTCCGCTGCACGTCGCCCTTCTGCGCTTCCTTCTCCTCGGCCTCCTTGCGAGCCTTCTCGTCCAACTCCCGCCGCGCCTCCTGTCTCCGCATCGAGATATCAATCCGCCGACCCGTCGCATCTCGATACACCGTCTCCTCCCCCGCATCCTTCCCCTTGCCTTTCTTCCCCCGTCCCGCAGCTTTCTCCTCCGCCTCCCACGCCGCCGCTTCCTCACGCTTGCGGCGCGCAAATTGTTCCGCCACCGCCGACGCAGATTGAAGGCCCGCATGGGTGCCATCCCCCATCTTCACCACCCCATCGTCCTCCACCACCGGCTCCTCATCCGCATGCAGCGCCGCTGCATTCTCAGCAGCAGCATCCCGGATGATCTTCTCGGCGGCCTCGTCATCGCCATTGCTCGTGGGCTGCAACGCAGGAACGCCAACGGTCTTCCACGCGTTCTTCTTGGCCTTCCGGAACTCTGCACTCCCGCTGTTCACGGTAAGTGGCTGCCCATCTTCGTCGCCATCGGCGGACGTGCTGGCTCCCCAGCCTAGAGCGTCGTCGTCGGCGATGATCAGCCCTGAGCTGGTGCCTTGCTTGCGCTTGCGCTTCTTGGAGGTCTTTTCGGGATTCGAGGCTGTGAGGTATTTGGATGCGAGGTACGACGAGAGGGACATCTTGTCTATGTGGGCTAGGATGTGAGCTTGAACCGGGCTGAGCTGTCGCAGAGAAGGCTGATTATTCTGATAGTCGCATATACGTTTGGCCGATCCGATGACGAGGAAGCGGCTGTGTGCCTTGTATATGAGGATCGCACGGTAGAAAGTGGCTCAGAGCCGTTTCTGCCCTGCCAAGTAAGAACGCGCGCCAGCTACGAAGTAGAACCGAGAGGGCCATTCGAAACCATTCGGATATGAGGCGAAGCACAGGATTAGAGTCGAGTATTATTCTCAGTTTTCACGTCTGGGCACTACCAGTTTTAGCAACCGGCGTAAACCACCTTGGAGACGATCAGATTTGTGTATTGCGAGACTGAAAGTTGCAACTGGAGGTTGAAACGACAACCCTTGGAGTCAGATAATCTCCTTCTAATATCTCTCGCTCCTCCAGCGACCCGAGATGCTCCATTCTCAAGAAACTAGCAGCTTCGCTCGTATCAAAACTTGCCGCATTCGGGCAATTCGCACACCCGCGAAAAGTCCCTCTGACATGCAGACGCAATCCCGCCGAGAGGCTGAGACCCTGGCTCCCCAAAAATAATGATCGTCTTCCATCGATACCCCGAGCGCGATTGGATTCTCTTTCGTAATCTTGCTGCGCCGAGTTCCGTCCTTTGAGAACAAAAGAGACGAATCACATCCGAATACAGTCTGGCAGTGCACACTCTATCCCCGAAGGATCCTCCGAGTAGTGGTGCATTGATCTTTTTGTCGAGAATTAAGAGACTGAAGCACTGGAAAGGAGGTGGTTCCCCGTATGTGGCCGTGTCGTCCGACAATTAAAGTGCCTGACCCTGATCCCCACCTAGGTACACGTACGTACCCTGGGAGTGTTGTGACGGATGAGAAGGTTTGTTGTGAATTGTATAAAGAGACTTCTCAGCCCTACTTTATTCCGTTCTCTTGTTCCACTCTTATCCTACCGTGAACTCACCGTATATCAATCGCTTCCTTGGACTATCCTCCTAATACACCTCATCACTCTTTACCGGTAAACACCAACCACCATCAAAATGCCTGCCCAAGAGACCTCTCAACCACAAACTCAGCAGATGGAGCTGCCAACCATGAACGCTGGCTCAGCTATTACCACCGAGCAGCCCGTGAGTCTATAACCTACCTCTGTCCAGCGCCCGCCGTGGCAGGTCGCAGGTCGCAGCACCAAAACCGTAGGCTAATGATGATATCACAGCGCGTCACTGAGCAGATGACTGCTGAGCCCGTCAGCATGCGTGGTGGAGGAGGATTCTGCTGCGGAATGTATGTGTCTCTTTCCCTTGAGCGGAATATCTTCGTGCGCCATTCGCGCGTTGTGCCTTGCACGACAACGCGATTTGCTCAGCTATATCGTGCATATGCTAATACTCTCGTAGGTGCGCCGGTCTTGCCTGCTTCGAGTGCTTCGAGTGCTGCTGTTAAGTGGTGCACCAACCGTCGATCGAGAGCACCAGAGAAGGAGGAGGATTGAATGAATGATACCCGGTGTTGCGATCAGGATGATCTCTGATTTGGTCTTGGCTGGCTGTCGCGAGTGGACTGGATAGATTGTTATCGCGCGTTGGCTTGGGGAGGATTCCATCCTGCTGTCCCGAGACAGGGACTCCCCACCTATACAAGATACACCTTATAATTAGCCCATGAATAACAGCATCAATCTCAAGCAATGTTTTGGGGCAGCAGCTTTCCATCAGAGACGAGGCCTGGATGCCGCTGTCCAGGTGCAATCTATTTTAAACTTCACGTGTTTTTCCCCCTTTCCTTATCGAGATCGAATGTTGGGGCCTGAGGTACGGCACCATGGGGGTCAATAGATCCGGTAGCCCGGGATTGCCAAAGTAGGCACGAACGGTACGAGAGTTGGGGGACTCAAACCAAACGCGTCTTGAGTTGTGTATCTTGCTTTGTTGAGCGCTTTTTTGCTTTATCCAGGGAGCTTTGTCTCTTGCCCTCGCCTGATTGCAGTGTTACATGGCTTTGTTCGAGACCCCGGAAAACCTTGCGATTCGGCGTGTACCACTACTGTATGCTGTAAGTTGCTTAGACCTGCTGTACTATCGGATCATATGGCGGACACGCTCATGGGGAAGGCTACGCTTTGGGGTACGGGCACGAATCTTTGCGGGCGAGAGTCGAAGCCATCGTCGACCAGTGGCTGACAGGTCGGCATGCCGTCATCGAAGTCATTAGACATCGATCGTGCACAGCGCTGGCACCGCCGAGTCACCCGACCCCGCGAGCCAGGACATGGCGACGAGGGACCATGTTGGAGCGACGGCTGCGCTGATTGCCTGTACCTCACCCCTTTGCGAATCATGGGTAAATGCATCATGACGGACCAGGGAGGCATGTGGTCACAACCGGTGGAGGAGGGCTACCTCTTCGGTGGGCTCCGGTGCGTGATGTACTAAGCTGGTACAAGATGATAGCATGGCCCGTTGTTTGGCTGGCGACTACGAGGCTGCAGCTGCAGCTCTGGCCCACCGGCCTCCCCTTCCCTTCCTTATCGCCTTGCAGGCCATGCTCTGCACCATGTCCGTCACATCACAACTCAAATCATAGGCCGTCTCAACACGTACGTACCTCTCCATCGCAACACAGGCGGCGGCTACCTCGCAACCCCTCCATATCATGTCACGGTGGGGTGGTACAGTACATGGCATCTTCCAGCGAGGGTAACGTCTTCCTCTGCCTCTGCCTCTGAGGGGCCACGGCAGGCGGGCATGGGGGAGACGATTGGCTCAGCAGGCTGGGCAAGCCACTCCAAGCTGACTGGAGCACGGCTTGAGGCACGAGAAGGGTCCGGTGATACAGTAGGTGTATTGATTGATACGGACCTCGGGTCACACTGCACTCCTGATAAGCGACGGCAATGACGCCTTGTGCCTTATCGCATCCTAACCTAGCCGGTCAGCTATGCCTTGTTTGAGCGGACGGTCTGCTGGTGTCGTGGAGATGAGATGAGGTAAATAAGGAGCCTCGTCCAGCTCTGTGTCTCTGTTTCCTCTCTTCTTCGTTCTCCCATCGTGCCCATCCAAACATATTCCAGCCCTCAGAAACCCATTCCGCGCCTGTGACAACAGGCCATCGATTACTTCCCCTCCATTCCTGCTCGTGCTCTAGTCTCGTTCGTTATCGCCTCAGCCTCGCCAGCTGACTCACGACCGAATCCGGGAAGCACCTTTCAGTCTGCTCCTTTGTCTTATTGCCTCATCTTACAGCTGATTTGACCGGTCCGCGCCCAGGACTCACTCACCACTTTGCTGTGCTGCTGAGTTGATTCGAGGCCTGTGCCGCGCCGCTTCCCAATCCACTCGCTATTGCCTCCTGCCCTGCCTCCGGCCTCCTCCCGCGCGTCATCCAACCAGTGACTCAGGCACGAGAGAGCTCCTTTGTCAGTCATCCGGCCGACCGCCTGCTACTGCCTCTGCATCATTACGCGAACAACGCCCTATAACAACCTCTCCTTCGTCTCGAGTACTTCGCTGTACTGCTTTTATAAGTCACCCCGGCCAGACTGTCATCGAATCGTCTTCTCCCCGAAGACTCTCCTTGAAGACTATAAACGTCTCTACACTCCGTGCCTCTGCCGAACACCCTACCTCACGCTCTACCGCGCTCCAATTCACTATGTCGACTCTCGAGCACCGCGACTTCCGTTCCTCGTCCGTTTCATTCAAGCGTGATAAGAACCACAACTCCAAATGGAACCTGGGAATGCGTCCATCGGCGGGCGTGCAGACTAACTGGATCTCCGGCGAGTATACTTCTGGCAGCGAGGCCCAGCAAGCGAAGGTCCGCCCCAACAAGATCGGGTCAGTAGCGCTGGATGACACCTCTGAAGACACCACTAACCAATGTGCAGCAACTCCGATTTCAAGTCTCACCAGAACAAGACTGCCAAGACCACCTCCATCAACGTCAGCTATGCACAAGAATCGGTATCTGGTCGTCTACACCGAAAGGTTGACGCAATCGTTGATGCCAGGGAGCACACGGGTTCTCCTCTCTCCAAATCACTCTTCGATCTCCTCCCCACACACAAGAATACCACTGAGGGCGCCGTCACCGTTGTAAAGGACGAGTGGGCTGTCCCCGGTGTGCTCTACAGCTATGATAACAACGGAGCAAGTCCCAACGGCAATGGCCGCTCCGTGGATCTAGGCTGCTTAGTTGAGCAGGCCGAGAAGAAGTGGAAGAACGAGCAGACGGAGAAGATCGTCAGGGGTGAATACGAGGTCTTGGACCTTGAGGGCGAGACGACTGTCCTCCCCAAGGCCAAGGGCAAGAAGAGCCCCAAGCAGAAGGTCCAAGTTGTAAAGGATGTAGTTGATGATGATGGCTTTGAGCTCATCTAAGTCCTCGTCCTTTCCATGCTTCGGGATCAATTCTGGCCCTTCCAGTCTTTACGATGTATACACGGTTCATGATGTTGGGATGGGATGACGGCGTTTGATTTTCTTGTGTGGCTGACGCATAGCATCGCGACGACGGTACGGGTATAGCTTACTCTGGTTGTACACTTCCTCTTTCTGCTAGTATAATACCCAGGGAAGGATGGCTATCCCATGTACATTTCTGTCCTTTTGTTTTCCTCTTTTTGCGCGTCTGGATGGGGGTATTTGGGGATTCTTGCATACATAGCTTAGCCATGGATAGGCAAGGATAGCTTTGGTGTTTTGCTGGGTTTGACGTGATGGTATCGAGCGTGTTTTTCTGCGCTCTGTTTTGTCTATTAGCCTTCGGTTTTTGACAGTACCATTATCGTATACATCGCTTGCTGCGCGGGCGAGTGGGTGAGATGTCTTGGAATGAGAAACTATATCTTATCCACAACGTGGTGCTATACTTATTACCTATATACGTGAATGCAATGATCACTTACAACAACATTGACTCCCGTATCCAATGAAGATACAAATCCAGGACCGTCTATATTATAGTACTGGCTCATTCGTCCGCCCACTCTCGACGCCGTTAAGAATGCTCGCCAAAAGTCTGCGTCTCAATCAGTCCGTACTCGGGGCACCACTCCATCACCTGCCTCATCTTGTCATTCTGCCACACATGCGCCTGATGATATCCCCACGGCTCCTCGGCCCACAACGTCTCGACAGCAAACCTGCTCGCCTCCTGAATCCCAGGCAGCTTGGCCTCTGGCACGAACTCCTGCATCTTGTAGTAGAACCATTGATCCTCATAGTCGGTATTCGGATGCATCTCTCCATCCTCCTCTTTATCTTCTTTCCCCTGCCCCTCCTTCCTTCCCCCAGTTTCTGCGTCTGTTTCGGTTTCGTGGTCTTTTGATGACGGTAGCGAAGAGAGGTGGTCAGGCGTGGGGCCTGGATGCTCGCTCGCCGTATCCTCCTTCTCCTTCTCCTCCTTCTCCTTTGCAAGTCGTGCACGCGTCCTCTCGTCCCTCTCGTCGGCCCACGAAAACCGCGTTACAATATCCTCGCACATCGCGCGGTTTCGAAGGCTCAATCCTCCATTATACCCCTTTCCCAACTTCCGTTTCGGGTCCGGATCGAGTGGCGCGCCGATAAAATCATAGTCTAGAAAATCATCTATGCTCACCTTTGCGCGGGAGCAGATCATGCTGTCGGCCTGGAAGAACAGGACTTTCTCGGCCGGCGCCAGCGTTTTCCAAAGCCAGGGGGACGTGAAGAATGCCGAGACCAAGGAGTGGTGGGTGAAGTTGATGGAGGGAGGTAAGAAGTTGAGTGTGAGCTGCTCTTGCTTGATGAGTGAGCGGATTGCGGACGAGCGCAAGAACTCGGTGGATGAGGAGGGTGTAGTGATGACCTTGATTGGCCATCCGGGCCCAAGGATGCTGTTGAAATGGAGAATGAGAGGGATTAGCTTCGACAGCGGTCGATTTTCGATCAGCACCGCGGCATGCTTCGGTCCTACGGGTTTATCTAGTGATGGCCTGTTGCGTGCAGTGTCTGGCACTGGCGCAGGTCTTGGTCTTGTGGGCCCTGCTCTCGGTGCACCATCCAAGCCTAAACTTGAAGTCGTTGGGACTTTGGTGCTTGAGAGTGCAATGCCACCGCGATTGTATATGTACGGGAAATGAGTGATCCAGATCGAACTAGAAATCAGGAACAGAGCGAGGACGCCAATGATCCGTCGGCGTCGGATACTCCTCAGTCTACGACTCCCTCCGGATTCTGAGAGATTAGGTAATTTGATCATCGTGCTTGGATCTGTTGATTCGGGTCTCATGGGATCTGATCGACTTGTCATCTGGTTGATGACTTCATCTCTCATCTGTTCTTGATCTCAACTTCTACTTTAGATGGCGTCGAGCTTTTGCTAACTGAGCGTCTTTGATCGTCTCTGAGTATAGTGATTGCCTATGAAGATAAAATTACCATTGAAAGT
This sequence comes from Coleophoma cylindrospora, assembly GCA_003369665.1. Taxonomy (NCBI): domain Eukaryota; kingdom Fungi; phylum Ascomycota; class Leotiomycetes; order Helotiales; family Dermateaceae; genus Coleophoma; species Coleophoma cylindrospora. Next base: position 840,793 of record PDLM01000005.1, on the reverse strand, counting down.
AGAAGAAAATAAAAAAAAATAAGAAGGGGCGCGGTAGGATAACCTCAGGCAAGGGTTGAAGGAAGTCGTGAAGAATGTGCCTATTACTCATGGTGGATTCTGCAATAATTCTTGTCCTTGTATTTATTCAGATAAGACACAACCACAAGAACCAATTACTCGTATTTGAATTCTTCGGCGCTCCGGAAATGGTGGCTTGCTCGTATTGTTACTGTGGTGAGATAATGCGAGGCGTTGGGCTGTCAAGGCTTCGCGGCCCCCAAACCCTTCAGATCGCTCTTTAGGATACACTTGATCTCCCATCTCACTGAGAAGAGCTTTCTACAAGAATTGAGACTCATTTTCTTCATATCAGATAACTAGAGTGCGTTGTTATCTCCAAACGACGCAGAGAGCCATAACAAACAAGGACAGACCACGAAATATATCCGGATAAGGCTGGGAGGCACTCTCTTTCATACCTGCGGACCCCGACTGGCCAAAGCCCTCCTGGTCGGTTTTGCGAAGAAGCTCGTGAAGGGGGGCTATCGAACCCACAGCGACAATGCACAGTATTGGATTGAATAAAAACACGACAGACCTGTGTTGTGGGCAGCTTGCCCACAACCTTGCAGGTTTTTGGAATGCTCGTACTCGATTCGATCAACTTGAACATCTAGAGCACCACCAATCCCGCCAAGAACGCCATGAACGCCATGAACTCAGCTCATGATGGTATATGGATGAGAGCCTTGAGTGTTCATGAGCCAACAACCTAGATTTGAAAAGATGCCCAGACCGAGGCCACCAAGCCAAGTTCAGTCCTGCTCCCCACGTGATGAGACCACTATCTTATCTTAGCGTGCGGCCCACTATCCGTGCCATTATCTTTTTTCGAGCGAAATTCTTCAAATTCCTCGATATCGACGACTCCCCAGTGCACGACCAGACCAAATCATAATGCCTAAAGCAACCACACCCACAGCGGGTCGCCCAACGCGGCGGCATAACCCTCTCGAAGATGAATATAACGCGACCACATCTCTCAAGCAAAAATCCGGGAAACGCAAGTCCAGAGACGAGGATGCTGGAGAGAAATTCGTCGATTCGAAATCGTCACGGAAGATTTTGAGGATAGGTCAGGAATTGGCCGACGAGGATGAGGCAGAGAACCAAGTCGCGAAACCAAACACAGCCTTTGATTTCGAGTCAAGGTTTGAGGACGAAGAGGAAGAGGAGCCTTTCGGTGACGATGCTGAGGCGTGGGGCGATGAGGAGGAGATTGTGGAGGAGATCGAATTAGCTCCAGATGATCTGGAAGCCTTTAACAAGTTCTTCCCCTCACAGGAAGATTCGTTGTTGAAGCAAGGTTGGCCCGGTATGGGCGGCGATGAGGAAGAAGAGGGTCCGGGGACAAATCTGGCAGATCTGATATTAGAGAAGATCGCTGCGCACGAAGCGGCACAAGCTGCGAAAAATGGAGGGTCAGGAGCTGAACCTGGACCTATAGACGAAGACTACGAAATCCACCCAAAAGTTGTTGAAGTTTATACTAAGTAAGTGTGTTTCAAGTGGTACTTTGGAACCAAGACTAACTGAACTCCCCCAGGATCGGTCTTATCCTTTCACGATACAAGTCTGGTAAACTGCCAAAACCTTTCAAGATCCTTCCAACCGTACCGCACTGGGAGGACATTCTTGAAATTACCCAGCCGGAGAAGTGGACGGCCAACGCCTGTTACGAAGCCACCAAGATCTTCGTGTCAAGCACACCCCTTACTTCACAAAAGTTTATGGAACGTGTGATCCTCGAGCGAGTGCGAGAGGATATTCACGAGACCAAGAAGTTGAACATCCATTTGTTCAACGCCTTGAAGAAAGGCCTGTACAAGCCAGCCGCGTGGTTCAAAGGATTTCTCTTCCCATTAATCGCCAGTGGAACCTGCACGCTTCGCGAAGCCCACATCATCTCAGCCGTTCTCGTCCGAGTCTCCGTCCCCGTTCTGCATTCCGCGGCAGCGCTGAAAGGACTCTGTGACATCGCCGCGCAGGAATCCTCAGCCGGCACTGAAGGAGGCGGTGCTACAAACATCTTCATCAAAGCCCTTCTGGAGAAGAAATACGCACTTCCTTATCAAGTCATTGACGCTCTCGTCTTCCACTTCCTGCGATTCCGCAGTGTCGACCCCGCGAGCGTGCAACCTGGCGAGGTCCCCATGAGCGGAGTTTCTGGATCCAAAGACACCAAGTTACCGGTCATCTGGCATCAATGTCTCTTGGCGTTTGCACAGAGATATAGAAACGATATCACTGAGGACCAGCGAGAAGCTCTGCTGGACCTTTTGCTTACGAAAGGACATTCACAGATCGGCCCAGAGGTCCGAAGAGAATTGCTGGCCGGCAGAGGCCGAGGTGTGCCGCTCGAACCAGAAGCACCATCGATGGGCGGCGACGATACAATGATGATAGATTAGGATTACATAATTCCACAAGACGCCACCCGCTCGAAGTCCGATTTCTCATGCGTCTTCTCTGTACATGTTCAAAAAGCGCCCCATTCTTCCGGCTTCTTGACATCGTCCTTATGCGGCTCCATCAGGAATTCCAACCGATCCTCGGTCGTGACCCAACCCTTCCTCCGGGATAGTACCGCATGCCTGATCGCATCGCGCCACTCGCTGAACCAGACATCTTCGCTTTGCACTGCACACCTCCGCCCGATCTCCCCTCTCTCCACGTCCGCATACGGCCATATGCTCTTCACCACCACATACTTCTTCACGCCGGTAAACAAAGACGTCACGTTGCTGAAGAAGCGATTCACCTTGTCCGGCGATCGCACCGTGACGGTACTGTGGGTGCTGGGGAACGTGACGGTGGTCCGGCCTTTATAGGCGGTGCTGGAGACTAGGGAGAGGATCCGTCCCTCTAAGAAGGAGGTATCCCAATTAGTGACGCATCGTTCGAGCGAGAACCTATGTCCTGATCAGCCCGCGACCCTCTCCATCTCCCTCTCCAAAAGTCAAATAGGAATTGAAATCAATCGGCGTCATACTGTTTTATCGCTGCGCCTTCCTTACAGAAGCTCTCTGCCCACTGCTCCAGTGACCGTGCCTTGGGACTTAAAGTCTCCTTAATATCCCCCCTCCAGCCCATCTCCCCATCCCCAATCACCCGCACGTAGTTCATCCGCCCCGTCTTACTCTCCGGCACGAGGTACGCCATCATATTAATCTTCAAATCAAAATGCACATCATTATTATGCTGGCCCACAATCCGGATCTGAAGCTTAGGCGGCACCGTCGCCAAGCTCTTGATCACGCGCACGAGATCCTGCGGGTTGGACGAGTACGACGGGTGCGAGCTCTTCAGCGTGGTATGGTCCGACGACAGCGCGAAGTGCGGCGCCGAATACAGTCGGTAATCCAGATCCGGCAGGCCTGGATACCGCGGGATCTGGGAACTGGTGGCCGGGGCGGCGGCTGCGGGGGGCAGCGGGGTGGTTGGGCCGGAATATGGCGGCGGCGTGCTGGACCGGTGGTCTTCTTCCTGATCGAGTCCTGGGGTGAAGTCGGTGTTGTTGGTGTAGGACGGGCCTGCGGCGTCGGATGGGCGATGGACGGCGTAGCTTGCGTCGGCGATGGATTTGGTCGTCGCCATGGGGTGCGGGGGGTTCTACCGGCGGTGCTGGGCTGGCACCACGCGTTACATAGAATCTCGAGAAATCGAGAAATCCGAAATCTGATCCTTAGGATCAACGAGGGTGATGGAACGAGAAGTTTCTCGACTTTGATGTCAGCTCAGCCTTGGTTGGAAGTGGTGGATGGGAGATCGGCAAGGCTGAATGGAAGGGCGGGTGGCGCAGCAAGAGCAGAGGGAGGTTGCCTGGAGCCAGGACGTGACGCCCGGCCAATCCGAGGACGTTGTCCCTTCCGATGCCTGTTCATCGTCCTGCTCGGCGGGATAAAGCTGCATATTATTGTTGGGCTTGCCGTGCTTGCGTAACTCGCTGCCGGCCGTCGAGATAGGCCATGGTAGGTGCAATTCAAAGAACCTTAGATCAGGCGGGAGAGGAGTCTCTTTCCAGCTCTGCAGCTTGGGAGAAAGTAGACAGTACCCCACAGTACACTACAGGCTTGAGCTCGTCCAAGTAAGAGTCACAGCCAGGTACAACTGTGAGGGTGGAAGCGAGCACCGCCAACCGAGGAGCCATAATGAGCATCTCCTTCCGGCCCGTGCCATACTTATGACAACTCCGTCTTCACATCTTCGTTGCGACTCCTTCATCCATCAATGCGACAACTATCAAGTTGCCGAGATGATGCACTCTCGCAGCGTCTTCTGGGAGACAGTACCAATGAATATCTCGCAGCAGAGTAAGACGATGTTTATATTCTATAGCTCAGAACTCTCAACTGGTCTGCATGGTGATATGCCTCATCTGCCCTTGGTCTCCATCTACGTACTTGTAGCCATGATTCGTAGCCCACTTCCCGCCCGCAACTACTGAACACAACAAACCTGTATCTCCCAATCCCTCGAGCTTGTTCCACCACCACGCTCACTTCCGCGATGATGACCACGATCACTACCACCACGACGACCGCGATCACCCCCACGATTCCCATGACGACGACGGTGCCGCCGTCGCCTAGGTCTTGCCCCGGCCTCCCCATCCGCGTTTGCATGCCTCGCCGACCAAGTACTCGGAAACATCGTCGGCGGGTTAGGGCCCAGGACGGGGATAGCATTGATATCCAAGTCACCGATGCGGCTCGTGGTCGCCGTATCCCAGGCCGAAGCCAAGCCCACCTGCGTCCGCATCTGCAGCTCCTCGGTGCGCGGCCGCAACAGCGGCTCGCGCATCATGCATTCCATGACCAGCGCCTTGAGGGTATCGGAGTACTCGGTCTCTCGCTCGACGCGGATGCCGTGCGTGTAGCCGCCCTGCAGCCGCGGCGTGAGGGTGGAGAGATGCGCGTACCGTGGCACGGCGCGATCATAGTTGCGGGTCTTGAGCATGAGTTGGTAGATGATCATTCCGACTTGGAAGATGTTGGAGCAGGTGCCGTGGAAAGGCCGGTTTAGTTGGATGCGTTTTTCAGGCCGGAAGTTCTCCTAAGGCGTGTATCAGTTTTGGCCATCTCTCTCTAATGGGTGGAGTTTGTGACTGTTCTAGAGATGTGACGTTTGGGGTATGTATGCTTAGAATGGGCGAGGAAGAAAAGAAAGACCTACGGGCGGTGCAAGCGCTATTGCTCCTCGGCGGTAGTATTCCATATGCATTTGAGGGTTCTTGAGGACCTCTTGCGCCTCGCCAAAATCTGCAATCTTGCAAATCGGCATTTTGGGGTGGTCAGGATCTCGGTATCCAACGAGGACTAGAATATCTCGTCAGCGAGCTATTCTGCATTATCACTTTCCACAAGAAACATAAAAAGGCTGACCATTATTCATCTTAATACTATATCCGTTATCATTAGCATATATCCTCATGACAACAAGAACAGGTGAGCCAAGAGCCTCACAACAAAAACAAACACAAACATACTCAAAATGCACCAACTCGGTATCCGTCCCGCGACTCGTCCCAAACTCCTCACTCCCCCGATCCATCGCACTCAACCCAAGCGCGAGACAATAAAACACACTCCAGATATGCTCCTCTTCAATACTCCGGTCGCCGGTGCGCCGATGGATCATCCTCTGCAAGTCCCCCCCGGGACAATACTCAAGATAGATACGAACGACATCCCGGTTATCGTAGCGATCGCGACGCAGCGGCCCAAACTGGCGCACGAGATGCTTACAGTGCAACTGACTCAGGTACTCGAGGACAAGGCCCTCGACCGAGGAGCGGCGCTCGCCGTCGCCGTCGATGTCGACCTGCTTGACGACAACCTCCTTGACCATGCGCGTGCTGCCGGCGTGCCGCCCCGTGGAGCTATATCGCCAGAGGCCCGCGACGCCAAAGCTGCCGGAGCCGAGCACGCGGACGCCGCGCCAGCTGTTGCCCAGGCGGTGCGTCCAGGATGCTTCGCTGTTGAGCCAGGCGTCGCGCGCCTGGCGGTTCCAGTAAATCGCGCCGTTGTTGGCGTCCATGTTCGTTGGGCGGGTTTCGGGTGGTTCGTGCAGAGGTAGAGATGGGGGAGGGCGGAGGGGCTTGAGTTTGGCTTCGTTGCTGTAGATATTCTGGGTAGACAAAGGAAGACAATCTGGGCATTGGAGATCCGTCCGCGTTGGGGATGACCTCTGCTGGTGAAACAAAGAGCAAGAAACAAAGAGAGCAGATTTCCGCAAGTCCATTGTATGAGACAGCCGCAATCAGTCTGCTCTGGCTGCAGCCGGCGGTCGGGATTTGTTGCTGGCTATGTTCAAAAGTACTGCTCGATTGTAATGCACTTTCGCGGTAGAGGTGTAGTTCCATTTGGTAGCGGCTGAGGGTCAAGAAGTTAAGCGAGCAGAAATTCAGCCTACCAGACCATGCCACACGAGGAAGACATTCTCCGAACATACCACCACAACTTCTCAGATGCATCAAGCCGCATATGATATATATTGAAGGGTATCCACGAAGTTTTTAATATACATAAACGCCGCGCTGTAACCTGACCGAAAATGCCACCTTTTGCAGAGATGAAGGCGTACCGTTTTCCCAATGCTCCTTGAATCAAAGCTCCGATACTCCAAGATAGTTCATGCATATTCATTAATGACCTCTCCAGCCACTGCCTGTAGGGGCAATCTCTAAGCCGGGCTGAGGAGATGGTCTGGTTACGCCGGCAATCATACTCCCACCACTCCCATTACTCCTGATACTAGCCGATCTCTCGACTCTGCTACTCGTGGGTCGTCTCAAAGGCGCACTAAAATTGCTCATCCGGGATCGAAGCGAACTCGGACTTGTTGAAAAGTTAGGCACACCAGTCGCTTCTCTCAAGTTTTCTACAAAGGAAGCAGGGAAAAGCCCCCATTTGCCCTTGCTGGATTGTCCACTCCAGCACCATTGGTCTTGGAAGCTATAGCCAATGTTGGTAACCCGCTCGCCTTTGGAGAGCTTCAACCACCCGCCCTCTTTTGCATCTTTGGGCTTGAAGTCCCATTTAGCCGTTGCTATAAGTTGAGATTGTGGAGACATCAGCACGGGTTCGCTTGGTATTTCAACCATGATTGCAGATGCCGGAAACGACCCTTTTTGTCCGTCGTGATACCCAGTGCACCATTCACCTTTAAACCGACTAGGAAACGTTATCCCTACTATTCGAGCACCGGATGCAAAGTGAAGAGCTGGATTTCCTTCTGGGTCGAGCGAAGTAGAATGCTTATTCTTAGGATGATGAGTGGTCGACGCATAAGCTGACGGGCGGGACGCAACCTTTTGACCAATTTCAGCTAGACAAAATTCGGATTTTGTAGGAACCGACGACGGAAAATGAAGATCGAAGTCGAGCATCGTCGGAGGCTGAGCTCCATAGACGACTGTGACTCCTCGTACAGTGGGGAGTGGGCGTTGATGTGTTGCAAGATGACGAAAGAAGCTAGTGACCGAAAAGAATATTGTGGCGTCGTGTTCTTCGACCGTCTTATTTTCTTCCACGCAGAAAATGCAGGCATAGACAGGATCGTCCACGGAATTTGTTTTGAGGTGGCACTTTGTTATGAAGCGTTGTCGCCATCTGATACCACAATTACCGTAGATGCCGGCTCCTGTCAATAATTAGCTTCCTTCTAAACCGATAGGCCATAGACCACTTACTCTCCATCTTCTCATCCTTCTCGACGTCTTTATAGCCAACTTCATATGAACACTTGATGCATCTTGCTGATATCGTAGCACTATAATGCCCCTACAAGAATTGTCAGAAAATTATGGAACTTCTAATGATCATAACAGCAGCAGCTTACGGAGGGTCTCTTAACGATCTTAAAGCCAGCATCTCCTCTCAATATTGCTCTTGCTCCGTCGCAGAACCCTCCAAATCTGTAAAATGACGCATCATGCCGCATAGCATATTCGTTAGACCTGATAGAGGTCGTAGGCGTTGGTGGCGTTGGCTGAACAGCACCTCCATTCTGGTTTTCAACTTCGTCTTCATTGGCCAGTATCAGCCCGCTTCTATCATCGTCTAGGCGTGCAACTTCCAAACCATCTTCAACACCACGGCCAAAACCTGGGACATGTAACGTCGTCGCTATTGGGCCCCAATCTGGACCAGATCGATGATGCTCGCTTAATGGTGGACTCAAAGGAAGGGAGGCTCGAAGTCCAAAGAGTGACTCTTGGCTGTTTGTGCTGTCATGCCTCGGTCTTTCTGGTATGTCATGAAGCAAGGAGCTTGTTCTTGAGCTCCTGGTGTCGTGAGATGCCTGGCTAGGATTTCTAGCCATGGCAGCCGAAAAAGAGTTGCCACTAAGTCTCGAAGGCTCAACTGGACTGGAAGTCATGGTCATAGGACCAAGAGGCGGTGATATCGGCGACGAACCTGCGTACTGGTTCTCGGATATGGAACCAATTGAAGAATGCCTTTTCTGGTCCATCCACAATAATCGTGATTGCCTCCGCCTCTCCAACCACTCATCGTTCGCACTGAGTCTGTGATTGACAATTTCGGACGGAATGAATGGAGGCAATGGTGCATCCAGAGGCGAGACATCTCCAGAAAGAACTTGCGTAGGACTAAGTGCGGGACTTGTCGCATTGGTGTTGATGGTTGGAGTACTCTCTAGATCCCATGCGCTTCTCGGTTTCACAGGCTCCAGCAGTTGCGTTGGTGGGGTGGCATTTCGTACTGTAGGTGGAGGCATGGACTCAGATGGGGAAATTCCCCTGATACTGCTCAATTGAGCTCTATCACTACTTTCCACCTTCTGGTTAATGATGTGCTCAAGTTGGCTTTGCAGATCACTGAAAATCGTTATACAAGCTGAAGAGCATATCTGCGATTGCGATTGTATCTCGACAAAGTATCTCGATTCAAAACTTTCGGGCTCGTCCTCGAAATCCGGGCAGTCATTTATTCGTTCGATGAGCTCAATTCGAACATCTTTAAGTCGAGTCTGATATACTTCTGTGTGTGTGAGCGCATGCTGGCATATATAAGCTTGCAAAAACCTACTATCTTCCGTCAAGAGTTTGGTGTACGAGTCACCAAATGCTGCTACGCCCCGAGAGTAAGCTTCATTGACAGCCTTAGTATCCTTCTCCAGAGCCTTCTGTAAGGTCTTGGTCGATTCGGAGATCTCGAGGGCTTTGGCGGACGGAGCGTCGCCCGCCGCTCTCGACACCCTCTTCGCAAGCTTGATGCCGTTGTCGAATGTCTTGAGGATGCTCTTGACCGGAGCAATAACGTCGTCGGCCATGATGGTTGGCGAGGTGCCGATCAGGGATCCCGCTGTCGCAATCCTAGCCTTATGGAGTCGTGTGCGGGGAACGCTGCTACCGAGGGTTGCTGCGATGACTTCAGTTCAACGCGTGCTCGTCGTGGCATGCACAGAGCTGTTGTTCACAAGAGGTCGCGCAAGGTGTTGAGTCGCATGCGACAGCGAAAGAGTTGGGAGGGTAGGGTCGGGTGAGGTGACAGATGTGACCAATTCTGAAGATATGCGGGCGGCTCATACGTCCCCTGGGCGTGGCTGGCCCCATCGGAATGGAAGTGGCCCTGAGAGACGAAAGGACCCCATTGCTGCCTGTTGCTTTGTCCTGTGCTGTCTGCGCTGGCCTGGCTTGGGCTGGGCGTAAGTCGGGTCGGACGAGGTAGTCCTGGGCTGGCAAGGCTTCTTAGGGCTGTTCAGAAGGCTGTGTCCGCGTTGGGTGGAGGCTTGATAAGGTTGAAGCGTGTCGGCCGCCAGCACAGCGAATGGGACGGCGCCTGTCGCGACGGCGTGCACGTGGAAGCAAGCTCGTTGGCTCCAGGTGCACATGGACATGGGCTGCCGCACAGAATAGATTGTATGTGCCAGGCCAGGAGGAGCGCCCGATCTCTGCTGAGGCATTTCCGATCTCAACTCCACCTCCCGCAAGGCCACGGCAACACTGTACGTGAAGATGGAGGAAGTGGGCAAAGATCTTGCTGCCACCTCCGTCCAAGCCATGGCGAGGGCGGCCAGATGACACCCTTCGCACGCTACACTTGCGATAACGGCCCCTGTAAGTCTCGATCTTAGCACCACCCGAGAGTCCCTCTATGTCACCTCTGCGTTAGCACGTCTCCCGCAGATGTATAGCCACCAGTCCCTGCTAGTCAGCTCCGAGAGGTCCTGGTATAAGATGGCGGGAAAGGCTTCATTCAAGAAGACTCGATGCCAATTTTGTGCCATTGCCTCCACGCCAACCCAAGCAGGACGTTGTTCAGTTGATCCGCTGTCTTGCGCATGTGGATGGCTAGGTATCCTTATTGCTGCTGTGTGCCTTCTTCCCAACTGGCCTCCGATCAACGTCGGGAGGCAGTGCAGACTGTACGCCGCTTTCTTGGCCATGTCTGTCTCTGGCCGAAATACTTTGACAGCACCACAACCGGTAGCAGGGGCTATCGCCAGGCTATGTCACAGAAGAAACAAGAATGACTTATCTCTCTCGGTAGATATGGATGGTAGATGAGGTACAGAGCGTCTAGGGCAGCGTAAGGTAGGCTGGAATGGGATGGCAATGCGATAGGTGAAGAGGGTTGTCGGAATGGCGTTCCAGGTTTTCGTGCCATCCAACATAACTTGAGATATCGAACTACCACGTCATAATGAAGATCAGCTGGGTCACCTCTCTTGTACGGCTAAGGTGAAGTTCGCTGGCCTTAGCCAACATCATGCCAAGCCTTGGTCGAGGTCGTCACCTAGTAGGCGGTTGAGTATCATCATACCGAGCTCAGCCCTTACATCCCACCCCAGAGAGACGCCCAACGAATTCATCGCAACCGAATCAGAGATCAGATCCAAGCTGCCACCAGGAACAGACTTCATCCAGGAACAACATTTGTCGCAAATCGCCGTGGATGGTAAGTTCGAGGACCAGCAAAGGGCTTTAATTAGAGAAAATCTGTGGCGCTGAATATGGACAATCAATATTGTTGGTTATGATCTGTGATATTTAATCAGTGACTACCCAAAAGTGACACGCGACCAGGAAAACAAGCTTGGTGGAGGAATGTCAAGAATCCGTACCAGGTCTGGCGTCAACTCTTTTGTGTCATACCGGTACCTTTCCAAACTCACCCACTTACTCAAATCACACCACTCGCGTGTCAAGTCTAGAGGGACACTCAACGACATACCATGATCCAATCGACCCAGGCACAAATTGAACCCGTGATCGCAGGCGTAAATCTGCGAGGTATTTGTATTTACCACTAATTCTAACCCTGATATGCGATGTATGGGACATCTCATATATTCATCATTCGTTACGACACCAGTAAAGATCTCTCAGGACGCCCGCATACAGGACCCTCGGATCGCCACACGGCTATACGACATGGCAGCGGCTATTAGGAACCTCGGTGCACAGCACAGATCATATGACCGAGCAGGACTTCGCGAATTTGAATTTCAAGATCTTCGTCCGAACCATTGTACGGGCTCGCAAGCCAAGTCGAAGATTAGGAAGCCATGGTTGGGACGGTTGAGGTCTGTTTTGTTTCCCTGGCTAAGGGGGTCAGAACTTTCGCAATGAGATGGTGGCGTTGGCGAGATTAGGATGAACCATTACTAGAGTTGGTGTTTGGACACGAACATTCGCAAGAGACCAAACCCAGTGGCATCGGCCAGAGGCACCGTCCTTTATTTGGCATGCTTGACGGCAAGGTGCCGAGGCTCATCCCACGTCAACCCAACGAACAAACCACTCCCATCATCGCATTCTCTTGATTATCTCGGTCGCCTCACAGAATAGTAAACAACAAACCATGCCTTTCCCTTTTGCCGCAATCGAGCAGATACCCAGGAGCCCAAACGAGAGGCGATGGCCTGTCTTGTTCGTATGTCGCGACCAATAACCATGCTCGCTTACCGCACCGGACGACGTCGGCCCAGCACTAAGTCCATTAATGGTGCTGATGCATCAAGGGCCAGAACAACTACTCGCAAAAGACATATGAGATGAATGTCCAAAGCTTGCGAGCTTTCAACTAATCAAGTGGAGGCAAAATAGGACCGACTTCCGGTTCTGCGAGCCAACACATCAGATTTTTGTTTTTGAAGGCTTGGTTGCCCTGTTCGAAGCCCAATTTTGCAATTTTTTGGATACTGTGATTTCCCCAACTCAGTTTCTTTCTATAGTACAACGAGTAAAAAAGCAATACGTCCATAATATAAATAAGGGAAGTCTTCATGCATGATGGGGTCCGGAATCCAACCTTCTAGCATCCCTACGAAAGTCATCATCCTGGGCGCTGGTTTCCATGGGCTCGCGGCCGCAAAGACATATCTCCAGATCAACCCGCAAATCGAACTCCGTATCATCGACAATGGTAGCAGCATCGGCGGTGTCTGGGCCACCGATCGAATCTATCCCGGGCTCTTCTACGAAGTGCCTACTCCGATGGGCGATTTTTCGGATTTCGATATGTGCACGGAGCTCGGGATGGAGATGTTCCAGGATATTTCTGGCGAGCAGGTCAACCAGTTTCTCGTAGGTTCTCCTCCTAGCTGTGCGTGAAAGCCCTGCCGGCGTATGAGGGTGATAGACGGGGCTGATCCATGAGCAGGTCAAGTATGCGGAGAAGTTTGATCTTCTCAAGTATTGTAGACTGAATACGACGGCAACGAGTATCACCCGCTCCAACCCGGGGTGGAAACTGACCGTGAAGCCAACGGGAGATCCCGGCGCAGAACCAGAGGTGTTGACCTGTGACAAGCTGATCGTAGCTACGGGCATCAATTCCCGACCCAAGGTTCCAGATCTGGAACTGTCCTCCTATGATGGGCTGCATATGCATTCCGTAGCACTTGGTAAACGACACGAGGAATTACTTGCGGATGACATCAAGAGTGTAACTATCATTGGAGGGCACAAATCCGCACTGGAAGCCGTCGGTCACTGTGCCGCGGCTGGCAAGACGGTAAACTGGCTTGTGAGGAAAGATGGAGGTGGAACGACGTGGTTGATTATGGCAAGGAACCCCGACGGCTCCAGTTCAGCCAAGGCGTCGACGAAACGGGTGCTCGGAATTTTTACCCCCAGTGTCTACTATTCAAGCCGTTGGATAACTCGCTTCTTTTTCAGCGATCGCTTCTGGCTGGGGTCTTGGATCATGAACTCTTTCTGGAACAAGTTCACGAGCATGCTTCTCTCTGATCACTATACGAAGAGTGAGAATGCGAAGAAATTGAAGCCGAATGTCTCGAGGTGAGTCATATCCTACGTCTGCTTGCAACGAAGAATGGCCTACTTTATCACCTTGACCGTGATGTCTGTGGGGAAATATGCTAACGGTTCCATGCGATGAAGTTTCTTCTGGTTCGTCCCCGTAGGCACTAGCCTTCACGACCGTGACTTAGAGACTCTGCGGTTGATAAATGAAGAGAAGCTCATCCATGTCAAGCGGAACCACATCGAGTCTGCACAAGGGCGATCGGTCACTCTGGATTCAGGAGAGGTGCTCGCCAGCGACGCCATAATATATTGTACTGGCTGGCAAACAAACACGACCGATCTCTTCACGCCCGAACTCGCCCACGAACTTGGGCTACCGATCGACCCCATTGAAGAACCCGTCTCCTCGCAAAAACACTGGCAGGCAATAGACAAAGCTGCAGAAGACACGCTGCTGGATCTGTACCCAATTCTCCGCCGTCCGCCAGGCGCCGTGAAAAACATGCGGCCCAAACTGACTCCTCACCGCCAATACCGCTCCATTGTACCTCTTGAATCCGCCCTGCAGAACGATCGAAGTCTCATCTTCCTCGGCCGAACCATCACTGGCCGTGTCCCAATCAACGCTGAACTCACGTCGCTTTGGGGAGTTGCATATCTCGAGAACATGCTTCCGGCATCGACCAACTATGCCCTACAGAGTAGAGCGGTCATGGAAAAGGATATCGCAACTGTGCAAGCATTTCAAAAGCTGCGATACGTGGGCTACTATCCCTTTCGGATCAGTATTATGGAAACTCCCGAGTTTATGGATCAGCTTTGCAAGGATGTTGGTGTTTCGTCCCAGAGAAAGGCTAAGAAAGTCCCGAAAGGCTGGAGAGGAGCTTGGGGTCTTCGAGGGTGGTGTCTGGAATGGTTTGGCAGCTATTTCGCTAGTGACTATCGGGGGATCGTGGACGAGTTTCTGCAAATCGCAAAGAAATCTTGAGTTTTGCTATGGACCGATAGTATCTTGCCTACCTAGACTCATTCACTGGCAACAAAGTCTCTTCGAATATGTCTAGAGGCTTCCTGCATTCGTATAGAAAAGAGATTTCCTGTAGATAGCAACAGTCATCAATACGTGCCAAATGCTTTGCAATAATTATATGGCTATCCTAGCAAGGGTTTGTTGCCTGACGCGAGAGGATAATCATAGAGTATAAAGTTTACCTCTGTTCAAATCCTGCTTGGTGCGATGAGTTGCGCCTGATCAGCTTGCTCGCAGCCTCACTTGTAAGTGAACAAGCTGTGCAAAGTGAGGTGGATCTTGCCGTCCTAAGGTCGTGTTAATAAGCCAAGACTCCTCGAATTCAACGATATCGAAGTTTATCTAGCTCAATGAATCTCAAAGGTCTCATGAAGCGCCCCGTCCCTCAAATGAGACACAGAGTATCAAGAATAGAAAGACTGGGAAGAAAGGAATATCCGAATGCACGATGGCATCATATTTCCTATATGAAATAGAAAGCTATATCTCTCAATAACAAGCCTGCTAAATTGAGAGTTATTCAATCTACAATTTCCAAATCTATTCAATCTTCCGCCTGCCGTGATTAAGGGTCAAGTCCTTGATTATACCTTGGATGATTTATCTGCTTGGCAGCTTCAGCCTTGAAGTCCCGTTGAACAAGATCATACCAGCAACTTATCGTGTCTAGGTATTCCTCTAGGCTTTCAAAGACTAGTAAGCCGCCTTCGCCGTTGCCCTCTATATCTCGCCAGAGGAGGATCCTCCATCCCCACTCTCCCCTTTTTCCTGCTGTCGGCTCGTCCGTATGACGACAGTACGCAAAATAGCTTCGCGTGTAGACCTCATCAACAGATTCTGTTTCATCAATGGCCCAGCCGGTAAGAATTTTCAATTTTGGCGACCGAAAGCACAGATGCAAATGGAGGAGGTCCTGAAGGTTTGCATGCAAGGGAAAGTCTAATTCTCGTTAGAGCTCTGATCTTTATACATGATTATTTGTTTCTATGATAGGAAAAACAAAAAGTACCTTACATGTATATGGACCTTTCCAGCTCGAAGTGCCTCTTATACCAACATCTCCCCATTCTATTAGATCTGGGTTCCTGATCCCATCAGTCTCTTTGATCATGGCAATAAAATCGATCGGAAGTTCTACGCGAGTGATCTCTCCGTTCGGATCCAAGGCGGCATTGACATGCTCCGCAAGTGCCTCAATGCACTCTCGTTGAACTTCTTCTGCTACTGCAGGCCATATTTGCGTAAATCGGCATATAGTAGTGGATTTTTCTATATCTTCTTCGCCGCTAATAACCGCCTCAGGTGAAGGCAACTCCCGGAGGCCTATAAACCAATCCGTAATTCTGATAAGGTGCAAGCCACGGCCCAATTTTGCCACGCGCTTTTTAGGCCGGAGCCCTAGGCTTTCCACATGCCGTATACAGTCAGCTAGGTATCGTCGATTGGATGAGAGCATCTGTTGGCGATATCTCTCGATAGCATTATGAATACGCTCTTGGGTCTCGGCCGGAACCTCCATATGCAATTAGAATAGTTTTTGGTCTTTCAACTGAGGCATTCTGTACAGAAAAATCAGCAAATGCTAGAGGTTATGTTGGTATTTATATTAACTTACCTATTCTGACCCGCGGGTCCTTATCCCTATCCGCCTATTTCTCGCCCCACCAGAATTTGGCTACACTTTACTTTTGAACATTATTTCGGCATCACATGATGTCGAACACCCCAAAAGGAAACCACCACGTCGGGAGGTTTCCAGAAAAAGGTTAGTCAGAGTCTAACCGTGATTCTATGTATGAATTCACCCTCGGCAGAGCAACATGCAGGGACTGAAGTATGTCTTGTACATAAAACTTAAATCACATGGATGGGAAATTTGAAGAATAGGTTATTCTGAGATACACTCTTGGTCCGATTGATATGGGATTATGACCTTGAAGGAATTGGATTGTGGAACTGGACTTTTAGTAGTCCAAGGATTACAGATCCGATCAATGGTACTAACGGAAGATCTGGCCCGTGGCAGTGTTGAACAGTATCGGCTTTGCCGTCCTAGGTTCGTGTGAACAAGCCAAGTCTTCTCTAATTCGACGATATCGAAGTCTATCTAGCTCAATGAATCTCAAAAGTCTCTTCATGAAGTAGCCCGTCCCTGAAATAATTCAAAGCCTCTCCATTCATGAACCCATGCACATAGGCCTCGCCAATTAGGATATAGTTGTCCTCAACGGGTCTCAACACAACGGGGTATCGGCAGCCGTACAGAACGATCACTAGATCACTTTCTTCCATATTCCAGGGTCCCAAGCCGACGAACCCACTCGAAGAGATGAAAAGCCTTCTTCTGTTCATTGTCAGGCTGGCTGATAAGATCGTGGCTAACTGGAACTTTTCGTAATCTTCCTCACTTCGAGCTATGATCGTATCTGTGATTTCATCGTTCGGGAGCAAGGCCATGATTCGATGTTCCTCGGAAGACCATAGACTATTGTGTAGCGAGAACATAGCATTGAGTTTGTTTGTGTAGTTGTCGCCATCGTAGGCATGCCAGTTTCCACAGGAAATTACTTGGCAGAAGATTGCTCGAGAAGAAAGAGAATCACCTTTCTCGGGGGAAAATATACTCCACCATTGACGCAGTGTTTTTAACGCCGGTTTTGCTTCGCTTTGTGAGCCGGTACGCTTGAAGGACCACGAGGTGATTTTCAAAGTGTCGATGATGATTCCTTTCGTCTTCAGTTGATATCCGCTATTGGGAAAGTCAAAAATGGCTTTGGTCTCCCCAGCAGCAGCGAAATCCTCCTTGCTATGGTGCAGGCCGATGACTGTGTGTTCGGGATGGGGTGGTGGTCGAGTCCAATCAGGAGCCCAGCTTGGCAACTGGAACTGATCCAGGTCATGTTGTTTGACGCAGATGACGTCGAGCTTCTGTGAGGTTGTGATGATGTGCCTAGCCGTATGTGTGTATATATCTCTCACAGATAGCGAATAATCTATAGGTCCAAATGATTTACGGCTGCTTGAGATTCCAACAAGTGCGTAGACCTTGTCTTTCGGGTCTGTTGATTTCTTGCTCTTGTGGGAAAGTAGCAGCTCTAACAGTGGTGGGGCAAGATCGGTCGACGAATATCTCGAGAGCTGCAGCCCACGAGGACCACCAGAGACCAGGGTGCGGATGAAGGACGGTGATTTATAGAAGATCTTTTGAAGATGTATTTCTTCCTTCTTCAAAATGTCGCATACCTTATCAAGAACAATCCATGGAATAACATTGGGTCCACAATATACCACAGCTTTGCGTGCTGACTGGAGCTCTTGAACAACCCACACCCTCCAAAAATAACTTCTGCGGAAGAGAATCACTAAGGCCTTGATCTGGTCGGTCCGTTGAGGATCCTGTATAATTTCGCCGACTTCACTCGGTGAGCACGTATTCAATTCATCGACGAGTGTAATAGCGGGACCGGAATCATGATTTTGTAGCCCCAGCCAAACATTGACAGTTTCAGCGTGACGATAGATCTCTCTCATTTTCCTTGTCTGTATACCACGCTCAGCAACGTCTTCCTGGTTGATACAGACAGCATCGACCCAAAGTACTAGCCCCGGCTCAACGTTCGGGCGTAGACGATGCAGAGCGTGCCTGAGATTTTGCGTTGCAGGTAGATGCATACCATCAACGCAAATGGGTCGTACACCGGCTGTATCTCCCCACGTGTATGACAATGCTTGGTATGGCGGTGCTTCATCTAAGGTTGTGTGCAAAAGCTCGCAATGGATGGTGTCGGTAGAGTTGGCGGCCGGCAGAACCTTCATCAGGCGGATCTCGTTCTTCCCTGGGGTGAGTGGTCTATACTGGTATTTCGGCATAGAATCAGTTCCTGCTGCCTGCATGCCATCATGACTGAGGGGCTTCAATCGTTTCTTCTGCAAATCTCCTTGGTCTCTCATAATTGCGTGCGGGACAACGAATTGATGTTATCAGCGTAGACTTTTGTAGCTATGTTATTCTTGTGGCACAAATGCTGGCAAGAGTCACATTGATTCCGTCGAAGTTTGCCCATAGCAAAATGAAACATGAGCTACATCTCGAGTAGCGACCACCATATGCATACAACAAAACTCAAGGCACATCATACTGAGAGGTGAAATGCATGGAAATTTGTCGTTTCTAAGCGTAGAAATAGACCAAACGATCAGGTGACTATAATAATAACCCGTATGGTTGTGATCACGTGGGGGTCAAGTAAAGCTGTGATGGTTCACGATATAGGAACTCGGCGAGATAATCTAAATCTATGCTTCATTCTCATAACTTTATACTTCGACCCATAAATATGAGTCTTCTAATCCATTCCAAATATGGATCGCCAAGCTTGCATAATAACATAAATCAAAGCATGCATACGCCTTTCCCTTAGTAAACAGTGAGCAATCATTCATGCAGGAGAACCTCAATGTACACAACAGATTTTACTCCGTCTAAAAAGTAGCGACAGCAATAGCAATTGCCTGACTGTCCGAGTGAGAAATGGAGATGTTGATTTCCTTGACTCCTGCCTTCTTCGCAGCAGTTGCGGCATCGCCGTGAAGCTAGAGAATGTCAGTTGGGATATCTCAAAAGAGGACTAGTGGAACTTACAGTGACAATTGGAGCACCCTTGTCGTCATTGGTAATCTCGATATCCTTCAATGGAGCTCCTGCACCCTTGCTTGAGACACCGAGCGACTTAAAGACAGCCTCCTTTGCACTCCACCGCCCCGCGAACGAAGCCTGAGGATTGGCTGCCTTTTGGCAGTAGCTTTGTTCCTTGTCTGTGAAGTTACGCTCGATAAAAGTCTCGTTCTCAATGTTGATAGCTGAAATGTCCTCAACGTCAACGCCAACCTTGTTGCTGGCAGTAGCAGCACCCTTAGCCAAGGATTCAACCATCTGCTTTGTGGCTTCGGCTTTCTCCTTGTTTGCAGCCTTCTTCATGAATTCAGGTCCATATGTGAGCGATGAAGATTTCTTATCCATGGAAACACGGGCGTCTGGGTTGAGGAAGACGGCCTGTTCGTCCTCATCTTGATATGGCGAGTGGGTCTTGGCAACGAACAAGGTGTTGGTGATCATGCCGTTGTGGAAGTATCGGTAAGCTTTCTTTTGTCGAGCCTCCACCTTCTTGCTGTATGCAGTATAGGTTGCTTCATCAAGAGTAGCAAAGAGGTACTTGGGGTGGATACCGATAGCCTGTGCACCCTTTTGACCGAAACCGAAAGAAGTGACAGAGAAAGCCTTTACTCCGTCCGTTTGGATGGCGCGGCTTGGGTAGACAATGTAATCGAACTGCTCCATGACAGCATCGACGTTGTCAGCGTTTCGGTTACCTGGCACAAGACCACTGTTCATGACTTGCAAGCAACCGTTGAACATCCAAGAACCAGCAGCACCCTTGGGGTGACCTGTGAGGTACTTTTGGAAGATACCCATGACAGCGTTACCCTTCTTTCTGCCCAAGTGCTTAAGTTGTTGACAGATAACAGAAGACTCGTTCTTGTCATTAGCAACAGTGGAAGTACCATGGAAAGATGCCACATCGAGGTCATCAATGGTGAGACCCCAAGTAGCCAAAGCACCACGAAGAGGAGCAATTGTTGGATCCTTCTTCCAGAAAGTGTTGCCATAGCTGTTGAGCACCTCTGCCTCTTGTCTCGCGGCCTCACGCTCAATATGGTTGGCACGCTCTTGAGCATACTCTGATTCGTTGAAAATGCTGCCTTGTGCCTTCATAGCAGCAATCTCCTCGTGCAAGTACTCAAGCTCAGACTCTTGCCATTGCTTGATGTTCTTCTTGCGCAACTCGACTTGTCGGCGACGATACTTGATATCAAGAAGAGGCGATGGGAATTGGCCTGGGTTCTCACGAGCAGTGGTGAGGACACCCTTTCCAGGAGCCGGAACAGATCGGCCAATCTTGTCGGTAGCAGTGGTGGTGAGACCAATGATACCGTAAATTGGAACGCCCATAGCAAGCGCAAGCTTGGCAGTCATGATGACTTGAATACCGCAACCTTGAGATTCCATGAAGCCATTTCTGGTGGTGGTTGTTGGTCGGGACATCTCTTTTGGTGTACGGCCGTGAGCGAACTCATCAACAGCGTTGCTTGTAGCCTTCATGTTTGCGAACTCGTATGAGCCCTCTTCCTGGAAGTCATCGAAACCACCAACGAAGCAGACGCGAGCCTTGCCCTCGACAATAGTCTCGTAACCAATGTCAATAGACTCGACTGCTGTGGCGCATGCACCAACAGGAGTCTTGATAGGACCAGTGGAAGAGATGAGCAACATGTTGACCCAGGCGCTCATAGTGTTAATGAAAGACTCTTGCAAGATATCCTTCTGGAGAGGCTTGTCCAAGAAGCGATCCTTATACATGCCTCTGAGAGCAGAGGTACCACCAATACCGGAACCAATGCAGTTACCAACCTCAGATAGATGGACATACTTGTAGAATTCATATGGGTCGGTGATACCAGAAGCCAAGAGAGATTCAACGGTACAGACAAGGACGAAGAGGGTGACTGGGTCGACTTGCGAGATGATGTCGTCTGGAATACCGTACTTCTTGGCGTCCCATCCAGTTGGAATTTGGCCAGCGACGAGACGGTCGAACTTGAGTGCCTTTGGAATAAGAAGGGTGGCACCCTTCTTCATACGAACAATATACTCGCCTGATTCGGGAATTTCAAAGATCTCAGCTTTCTCTCCATGCTCTCGCTTGAACTCTTCGGCAGTCTCCTTGGATGTCTCAAACGGTTCCAAATCTTCCTCAATGACAACTTCTTGCAGAAGTTGCTTCTTGTTGGGATCATAGCCGTGGAACAACTCAGGCTCGATAAGACGGATACCAGAGTGTTCAAGGATGTATTTCTCATACTTGCCCTTGATGTCCTTATCATCAACTGGCTCACCAGTCTTGGCATCGACCCAGCCAGCATATTGCTTGCCCTTAATTGGGCCATTGTGGTTCTTAATAAGACCCATAATCCAAGCCATCTCCACACAGCCCTCAAGGGAGAACTCGCCATAGGCTTCCATCTCCCATCGGGTGCGGGAGTTACCCCAAGGTCCAACTTCAGCAAAACCGGTGACGACGACAACCTTCTCGAGATCAACCATTCCTTTGAGGTTCTCGTTAAGTGGCTTGACTTCTTTCTCCCAGTCTGGAAGTTGTGGGAAGTCAAACTTGATGTTGGCGCGGGGTTGGATTGTGACCTTCTTGTACAAAGCCTCGCTGTCCTCGCCATTGACAATCTTGTTCTCAATAGCAGTCTCTTTAGTGACAGCTTGGCGGACCTCGCTGGTCTCCATGATATCCCTCCTCAGCTTCTGCATAAGCTCGTTCAGGTTGGGGATAAACTGGAGACCACCGTTCAAGTCGGCAAAGACAGGCTCGACTTGGCAAAGATCTACAATAGATGGGGACATAAGACCAAGAAGATTGAACGCCATCTCCTGTTGGGAGAAGGTGCGTACACCATAAGCTTCAACGCCTTCTGCAACCACGTTGTTACCAGCCATGAGACCGGTACCACGGGTCCAGCCGATAACAGCACCGCAAATAGTGAGGAAGTTGCCCCAGTTCTCAGAGTGCCATCTGTTGAAGAGGGTTTCGAGACCCAACTTGGACTCGGAGTAAAGACCATCATTACCGAAGGTACCGTGGTTGGGTGAAAGAGGAATGACAACCTGAGCAGGTCGAGTCTCGAAGCCTCGCTCAGCCTTTTGAGTCTTGACACATCCAAGAAGGCGGAGGAGGTTGGTCAACATGATACGATGAGCAAGCTCAGACTTGGAATCAATGTTGTCGATCTCACGGCCATTTTCAGAGATGGCAGCGAAAGGAACAACAAAGTCAAGATCCCAGCCCAGACCCTTCTTTGTGTCGTAAATGTAATCAACGAGGTTCTCAACATCTTGCTTGCTACCTTGATTGAAAGGTACAACAATGAGTTGAGATCCACGAGAACCATATCGTGAGTACATGGCTTGGTAATATTCCGTAACCTCGCGGGAGAAACGACTCGTAGTAACGAGAACCTTAGCACCTCCACTGATCAAGCCTTGGAGAACGTCGGCGCCAATCGAGCCAGCTCCAGCGCCAGTCATCAGAACATTCTTGCCTTGGAAAGTAACTCCGTCCTTGGCTGCTTGCTCCAAGCCTTCCAGGTAAAGTCCAGTGAGCTTCTTGCTGTATTCCCAGCCGTGCTCATCCTTTCTCTTCAAATGCAAGAATGGAATTGTCTCGACCTTGCCGGTCTTATTGGCACCGTTGGTGAGAGGGCGAGCAGCGGCCTTCTTGGCACCGTTAACCTTTCCATTCTTGTCCTCCTTTGGTATGATTTGGCCCTCATTCATGGCAAGTGAGCGGATAACATCACCATACAAGCTCTTGATTTGCAGCTGGGAAGACTTGGAGAGCTTGTGCTGTTGCTTTATGAGCTTGTAGATGCGGCTCAGGTCGCTCTGGACCTTAGTGCGGTTACCGTACTCAGAAATCTTACCTCCATCGGCCATCTCACGAACATAGTGCTCAAGCTTCCGGACGCTGGATCTCGGCACCTCTTCATAAGACATGTTGCCACGAGCATCAATCGTCGTGTGAGGACCAGTGGGAATGGTAACATCCTTGTAGCAAGGAGCTCGGTCCAAGACCTCTCTACAGTTCTCGATCAATTGCTGACCGAGTTCCTTCGCAAGTTTGTATGTCTCTCCACGCTCGGTAGGGCAGTTGTCAATGTGATACTGCATAAAATCCAGAAGGGTTGGGTTCGAACGGTTCATGATACGGATACACTGGCTGACGATCTCACGGTCAACGGCTTGGAGTCTGCCGAAGATAATATCGTAGTACATTGTCAAAGCATCTTGGCGAGCCCAGTTCCATGAAGAGTCGTAAACTCGGGCCTTGAGAGAGCTGAAAACGGGCTCAATACCTGCGGCGTAGAACTCTCCATGCTCAACATTCCACAGGTCCAATTGTGCTTGTAGAGCTTGTTGTGATTGTTGAGCTCCAACAAATGCCTTGTCCCCGGCTCTCAGATCCATCTTTAGGTATCTCGCGAACAACTCGAGTTGTTGCTTGAACAAAGCTCGCTGGTCCTTGGTAAGCGCATCGAGTGCAGCGGGATCCATCATCATTCCACCACCTTCCCCGCCACTGGCAGCAGCGGTTGGAGCGGCCAAGCTAATTCCTGCGTTCGCTGCGTACTTGTTCGAGACGTCGTCCAGGAAGGCCTTGGCATCATTTTCAGAGCCAAGACGTGCAGCTGGCTCCATGGTCAATGCCAAAAGAAGCACACCATCTTGTCTGCCAGCTTGCAGTCCCCATCTTGTCTCAAGATATTTTCGTGCCGCTGTAATATTGAAACCTCCAGGCATTTTTGATGAGATCAATCTTGCGATAAGAGATGAGGATTGTTTTCCAAGCTGTCCATTGAAGGTAGCTTGCATTGATGCTCCCAACTCATCGAGAGGTGTATCTTCTGGCTTTTCGGGCGTTGACCCGAATTCCTTGCCTAAGTCACCAAGAATTTCGTTTTGCAGAGTAGATTTTCCTGTGTTTCGATTTTGATTAGTTTTCAAGTCTAATTGTCGGGAAGCGGGCTTTCATCGCATGCATACCTCCAACAAGATCTTTGATGGCCTTGCTCAGTGGAATCTCCAAGAATGGCTTCTTCAGCTTTTGAGCAATAAGTGCCCTCACGATATCTACAGCGCCTACTGGAGCATCGGGTACTTGAGCTGCTGGACCAGCCGAGGCAGGTGCAGGAGCCGCCGCAACAGGAGCAGCACCGGCGGCTGGAGCAGCCGCGGCAGGTGCTGAATCACTGGAAGATGCTGCTGGGGCAGGCTCATCTTCGACTGGGTCAACATCATAGTAGATCTCCTTCGCATCCTTGTTGTAGCACAGAATTTGTCGCTGAACAGATTTTGCTGCGTCGTAAGCTTCGTACTTGGAGGCGAGCGTTCGCTTTGCCATGACACCGAGGGTGTCTGCGGGACCGATCTCGACAATTCGCTCAGTGGTCTTCTCAGCGAGAATGACATCTTGAGTCTCAATCCATCTCACAGGTGAGGCAAATTGGTATGCCAAGAGCTCGACAAGGAGTGTATGGGCGAGCTCTTGCTCGACTTCGGGAGTCATATTTGCAGTGTATTTTACGTCCGAAGACGGTAATGTCGAGCTTTAGAGGGGATCCAGTCGAACTACTGGAAGGAGGAAGTAGAAGCCGTGTCGTGGGGGGGTCGTGGGCGTTCGGATTCAGGTGCGCTCCTCGAAGAAAGTGGTAAGGAGGAGGTATGGGCAAGCCGCTGGGAAAAAACGGCAAGAGTGATGCAATAAACAAGTGGTATATGAAGAACGGGTATTAAGGAATTGGACAAGTTCCCAGGGTTGATGGATGAGAATCAAGTTGTTAGGTCAAGCCAAATTCACTGACATGGACGAAGGGATGGGGATATTAGACAGAGAAGAAGCTTCACGGGTCCCTAGGCCATTGGACCGGGTTTCCTAAGTTTGTTGGATTGAGCATTTTGTGATGGAGCTCAACGATCTGGCGGCTAACACGGAACAGGCTAGCGTTGACAACATCGCCCCCCTACCTTGCTCCTCGACAGTAGCACCAACAATGCATCCTCGCGCTCTAACACGCTCCCGCATCCACCAGAGCGAGCGCACGGCGTCCGCAAAGAGTCTGCCGCTCTGGAGCTGTTGGTATCTCGACGGCGTGCGTAGCCTTGCTGCGCATGACCTATGGGACGCTCGGTATTTACTATATCGCCGTAGCTTCCCACCTCGCAACATTCCGCGATAACTGTCCGGCTTGGAGTGGATATAGGCCAGCAGGCTGGTAGCTCAACTCGTACGATGTTGGCCACCACTTTGCCGTACCTGACAAGCAAGGAAGGCACTCTGTCCTTTGTTCTCTCTGGCTGTCCTCGATTTGACCGCAGACGTGACCCCTTTACCCACCATCACTCAAAAAAAAAGTTATACCGGGGTACCTGAGGTAGAAAGGGCCGCTAAGCGAGGTATCAAGATGAAATTCCGCAGCCTTGGGAGGGGGTGGATGGATGGAGGGAGGGTTTGGAGCGACTTCGACGGAGGAAGGCAGTCTGATTCTACCGCCGACGACCACCAAAGTCAATGCCATGCTGCGAGGACTGGCGGGCCAATACCCTCTTTCCCCAAAGATCTCGCTGCATATTATGTCTTGCACATCTGCGTGCGGGTTCTCCGCATACATCCACTCATACCCTCCGGTCATCCCTCCGGTTTCCGCCTCCCAAGGAATCCAATACGTTCTCAACAGAATCACCTACCGGTGTGTAGGGGAATGCTGCTTTCATGATACTCACTTACTCGCCATTTCTTTGCGCAGGCCAGTGCCATGTGGCCGGAGAGGCTGAAGAAAGGAACATCACAGGGTTCTCCTTCTGTAATATAGGGCCACATGACCATGGCGGGGCCTGCGAAGTGACCCCTGAAATGAAAGAGTCGAGTGTCAAGAGGCATCACGCTGAAGGGGCTGATGACGGATGGGAAGAAAATGCGCCGCTTGATCTTGCCTCAATCGATTTTAGCTGTCGCGGACACGGTGTGATGCTCTCTGCCTCGGGCGTCGTGACGGGGAGAGCCTGTTGGCGCGCCAGGAAGATTGCGAGGTGCTCTCGGAAGGGCCCAACCCAACCCAATTCCTAATCGCTTGTCCTTTGATTGCTGTCCAATGCAATCCAATGCACTGCGATAACGTGTGCGCCAAAAGTATGCCCGCCGCCTCAGCAAAGTTCGTTAAGCTCCCCTCACTCCTCGCTCGCTGTTACATCACTCCACCGCTTTGACGGCCAATCAGCGAGCCGCGAAAGATTTTGGTGGTATGCAGCTTGATCGCTCCTGCAGCTCGCTCTCCCCAACGCATGGCGCTAGTTGGATTTTTGGTTGAGCGTCCGACTTTGAGCTTGCCGCAGCCAGGCCCGTTGCTCGCTCGCCTGCCTTTTCATGTAAAGAAAGTCAGCCCTTCAATTGTCCAGACACACGAGAATTGTCCTGTCGATACTTCTCTCAAAGCAGTGCTCTCTCCCCCATTCAACCTCCCACTGCCCGACCACATTTTCCTGTTTATATTTCTTTCCCTCCCAGGAGCCTTGCCGCTGCTTCCATCCACCGTAATCCGCCGTCAATACTTTTACTAGACGCCTTTTCTCCCTTTGGCAACCAGAGTACCTGCTGCAATTTGCAGCCAAACTGCCACTACTTTGACTCCTGCTCTTCATTGAGTATCTGGAGTTTCCCATCAGGTTGGTAGCTGTTCCTCGCCTGCCGCGTAGCTGTTGGAATTCCGTGGCCATTTTTGCTAACTACCCCTTGAGCTCCCAGCCTAATACTCCCGGCATACCTCACCAACATGTACGGAACTTCTACAGGCCCTCAAACGGGCGTCTCGACCCCACGATCCTCCTCCTCCCTCCGACCTCTTGTCCTTACACACGGCTCCCTCGAGCACTCCTTTTTGATACCCACAAGTCTTCATTTTCACGCCTCGCAGATCAAGGACAGATTTTTGGCATCCCTGCCTGCACCAACAGACGAACTCGCACAAGACGATGAGCCATCATCCGTGGCAGAGCTTGTAGCACGATACCTCGGTTTCGTTGCCGACGAAGTCGAGGAGGGCGAGGATGACGCACAAGGCTCTTATGAGGAGGTTTTGAAAATCGTTCTCAACGAGTTCGAGCGGGGATTCCTGAGAGGAAATGAGGTTCACGCATTGGTTGCCACTCTCCCAGGCATTGATGCAAAGAGACTCGAGGTTGTTCGAAGCTACTATGCAGCTCGTGCAGCCCTGCAACGCCCAATCCGCGCTCATGAATCTGCGCTTTTCCGTGCGGCATCCGATGAGAAAGCCAAAATTTACAGTGTTTTTGGTGGACAAGGAAACATTGAGGAGTACTTCGACGAGCTCCGAGAGCTTTACAAGACCTACCCAGCCTTCATTGAACCAATGATTACCTCTTCCGCGGAACTCCTTCAAAATTTGTCCCGCGATCCCCGAGCGGAAAAGCTATATTCCAAAGGCCTCGATGTTATGACGTGGTTGCACGACCCAGAATCGACTCCAGACGTTGATTACATGGTTTCTGCGCCTGTCAGCTTCCCATTGATCGGTCTTGTCCAATTTGCCCATTACAGTGTAACCTGCAAGGTTCTAGGACTCACGCCTGGTCAATTCCGGGAGCGTATTAGTGGTACCACTGGTCATTCCCAGGGCGTTGTCTTGGCTGCCGCAACATCTGCTGCAGATTCTTGGGAGTCCTTCGAGAAGATTGCAACTGCTTCTTTGACAGTCCTTTTCTGGATTGGGTCTCGCAGTCAGCAAGCTTACCCAAGGACTTCTTTGGCTCCTTCCGTTCTCCAAGATTCCTTGGACAATGGCGAGGGAACGCCCACTCCTATGCTGAGCATTCGCGATCTGTCGCAAGACGAGATCCTGAAGCACATTGCAGCTACCAACCAATATCTTCCCGAGGATAGACACATCGCAATCTCACTCATCAACAGCGCCCGAAATGTTGTTGTTACTGGACCTCCCATTTCCTTATACGGTCTCAATCTGCAATTGCGCAAGGTTAAGGCTCCTACTGGACTTGACCAGACCCGAATCCCTTTCACAGAGCGAAAGGTGCGATTCGTGAACAGGTTCTTGCCAATCACTTCCCCCTTCCACAGCCAATATCTCAAGGAAGCAACTGCGAATATCAATGAGGACCTTAAGGATATCAAGATCGACAGCAAGACACTCGCAATTCCTGTCTATGACACCATGACTGGTGAGGATATCCGTGAGAAGGGTGGAAACATCGTCCCTACGCTTGTGCGTCTTATTACACACGACCAGGTCAACTGGGAGAAGGCGACTGTCTTCCCTGGAGCTACACACATCCTCGATTTCGGTCCTGGAGGCATATCTGGTTTGGGTGTTTTGACCAGCCGCAACAAGGATGGTACTGGAGTTCGGGTTATCCTGGCTGGTGCAATCGACGGTACTGTACCTGAAGTTGGTTACAAGCCTGAGATGTTCGACCGCGACGAGGAGCACGCTGTCAAGTACGCCATTGATTGGGTCAAGGAACATGGCCCACGCCTTATCAAGACTACCAGTGGGCAGACTTTCGTTGACACCAAAATGAGCAGAGTTTTGGGTGTTCCTCCAGTCATGGTTGCTGGTATGACACCATGTACTGTGCCCTGGGACTTTGTTGCTGCGACCATGAATGCTGGCTACCAAGTCGAGTTGGCTGGAGGTGGATACTACAATGCCAAGACCATGACCGAGGCTTTGACCAAAGTAGAGAACGCCATTCCAGCCGGACGTGGTATCACTGTCAACTTGATCTATGTCAATCCTCGCGCTATGCAATGGCAGATTCCACTTCTTGGCCAATTGCGCGCCGAGGGTGTCCCAATTGAGGGCTTAACCATTGGTGCTGGTGTGCCTTCCATTGAGGTTGCGCAGGAGTACATTGAGACCCTCGGATTGAAGCACATTGCTTTCAAGCCAGGATCTGTTGAGGCCATTCAAGCAGTCATAAACATTGCCAAGGCGAACCCAACTTTCCCGGTCATTCTTCAGTGGACCGGAGGTCGTGGAGGTGGACATCATTCTTTCGAAGATTTCCATCAGCCAATTCTACAAATGTATGGTCGCATCAGAAGAAGTGAGAACCTTATTCTTGTTGCTGGCAGTGGTTTTGGCGGTGCTGAAGACACTTACCCATACCTTACCGGTACTTGGTCCGCCAAATTTGGATATCCACCAATGCCATTCGATGGATGCCTCTTCGGTAGCCGTGTTATGACCGCTAAGGAAGCTCACACTAGCAAGAACGCAAAGAAGGCCATTACTGAAGCCGAGGGTCTTGATGACAGCCAATGGGAGAAGACCTACAAGGGTCCAGCCGGAGGAGTCATTACAGTCAGATCCGAGATGGGTGAGCCAATCCACAAGCTCGCTACTCGTGGTGTCAAGTTCTGGGCAGAAATGGACGCCAAGATCTTCAGCTTGCCAAAGGAGAAGCGTGTAGCTGAGTTGAAGAAACAACGGGCCTATATTATCAAGAAGCTCAACGATGACTTCCAAAAGGTTTGGTTTGGTCGCAACAAGGCTGGCGAGACCGTTGATCTTGAGGACATGACTTATGGTGAGGTTGTGCGCCGCATGGTTGACTTGATGTACGTCAAGCACGAATCTCGCTGGATTGACAAGTCCTACGAGAAGCTTACTGGAGACTTCATCCGTCGTGTTGAAGAACGTTTCACCCCAGGCCAAGGAAAACCCTCCCTGTTGCAAAGCTATTCCGAGCTTGATGACCCATACCCAACCGTCGAGCGCATCATGTCCGCCTATCCTGAGGCTGAAGACCAACTTATCAACGCTCAGGATGTTCAGCACTTCCTCATGTTGTGCCAACGACGAGGCCAGAAGCCAACTACCTTCGTCCCCGTCTTGGACGAGAACTTTGAGTTCTTCTTCAAGAAGGATTCCCTATGGCAATCTGAGGATTTGGAGGCAGTCATTGGCCAAGATGTTGGTAGAACTTGTATCCTGCAAGGTCCAACCGCTGTCAAGTACTCCAAGCTCGTGGATGAGCCCATCAAGGATATTCTAGATGGTGTCCACAACGCACACATTAAGGGTTTGACCCAAGATATCTATGGCGGCAACGAGTCCTCCATTCCCGTTGTCGAATACTTCGGTGGCAAGCTTATTGAGTCTCCAACTGAAGTCAACGTTGAGGGCTTGACTGTTTCAGAAGATGCCAACAAGGAGACGTACCGATTGTCCACGACTCCAACCGCAACACTTCCATCTCTTGAATCTTGGCTGTCTCTCCTTGCTGGACCTAAGCGATCTTGGAGACATGCTCTCTTCACTTCCGAGGTCATTGTTCAAGGACAGAAGTTCCAAACAAACCCAATGAAGCGTATCTTCGCTCCAGTTCGGGGTCTCTTTGTTGAGATTGAAAACCCGGGTGATTCGTCGAAGACTGTTATTACTGTCAAGGAGCAGCCAAGACCTAACCACTACGTTACGGTCATTGAAGTCAAGATGGTTGGCAAGAATGAGATCCTTGTCAACATGATCAAGGATACTACTGCTCTCGGAAAGCCCGTCGCTCTCCCTCTCAAGTTCACCTACCACCCGGAGGCTGGCTACGCACCAATTCGTGAGGTCATGGAAGACCGCAATAATCGCATCAAGGAGTTCTACTGGCGCGCCTGGTTCGGCAACGAGGCTCTTAACTTGGATGCTTCCGTTACTGGTCAATTCAACGGTGGCAAGGCTACCATTACCAGTGAAGCCATCAACGATTTCGTGCACGCCGTCGGAAACACTGGTGAAGCATTCGTTGATAGACCAGGCAAGGAGGTTTTCGCGCCTATGGATTTTGCTATTGTTGTTGGTTGGAAGGCTATTACGAAGCCAATTTTCCCAAGAACCATTGACGGTGACCTCTTGAAACTTGTTCATCTATCTAATGGTTTCCGCATGCTACCAGGGGCCGAACCATTGAGAAAGGGTGACGAGGTCGAGACCACCGCTCAGATCAATGCCGTTATCAACCAAGACTCTGGCAAGATGGTAGAGGTCTGCGGTACTATCACTCGGGAGGGCAAGCCAGTCATGGAAGTCACCTCTCAGTTCCTTTACCGTGGTGCTTACACCGATTTCGAGAACACCTTCCAGCGCAAGAACGAGACTCCAATGCAGATCCATCTTGTTACTAGCAAGGATGTTGCTGTCCTTCGATCCAAGGAGTGGTTCAGCTTAGATGAGCCCGACCATGAGCTCCTCGGTCAGACTCTGATCTTCCGCCTGCAAAGTTTGGTCCGATTCAAGAACAAGACCGTCTTCAGCAGTGTTGAGACCAGAGGTCAAGTCCTCTTGGAATTGCCAACAAAGGAGATCATCCAGGTAGCAAGCGTTGAGTACGAGGCTGGTGTTTCTCACGGCAACCCTGTCGTCGATTACCTTGAGCGACACGGTAGCTCCATTGAACAACCTATCAACTTTGAGAACGCCATTCCTCTCAGTGGCAAGACACCACTCCTTCTCAGAGCACCAGCATCCAACGAGACGTACGCTCGTGTTTCTGGAGACTACAACCCTATTCACGTCTCTCGTGTCTTCTCTAGCTACGCAAGCTTGCCAGGTACCATTACTCACGGCATGTACTCTAGCGCTGCTGTCCGAAGTCTTGTCGAGACTTGGGCTGCTGAGAACAATGTTGGTCGTGTCCGCAGTTTCCATGCCTCTCTTACTGGTATGGTTCTTCCTAATGACGACATTGAAGTCAAGCTTCAACATGTTGGTATGGTTGCTGGTCGCAAGATCATCAAGGTTGAAGCCAGTAACAAGGAGACCGAGGATAAGGTCTTGATTGGTGAAGCTGAGGTGGAACAACCTGTCTCTGCCTACGTTTTCACCGGACAAGGTTCTCAGGAGCAAGGTATGGGTATGGAGCTTTATGCTAGCAGTCCTGTTGCCAAGGAGGTCTGGGACAGAGCTGACAAGCACTTCATGGATAACTATGGTAAGTTTGATCTTCGTCGTTACCTTCATATGCCGTACTAATCAAATTTAGGCTTTGCTATTACCAACATTGTCAAGAACAACCCCAAGGAACTTACCATCTACTTTGGTGGACCTCGTGGAAAGGCCATTCGCCAGAACTACATGGCAATGACTTTCGAGACGGTGATTGCAGATGGCACGACCAAGTCCGAGAAGATCTTCAAGGAGATTGACGAGAAGACCACTTCATACACCTACCGTTCTCCAACGGGTTTGCTCTCTGCCACACAGTTTACGCAACCTGCCTTGACACTTATGGAGAAGGCCAGTTTCGAAGATATGCGATCCAAGGGACTTGTTCAACGAGACAGCAGCTTTGCTGGTCACTCATTGGGAGAGTACTCCGCACTTGCCGCACTTGCAGATGTCATGCCAATCGAGAGTTTGGTGTCCGTCGTTTTCTACCGTGGTCTTACCATGCAAGTCGCTGTCGAGCGTGATGCTACTGGACGATCCAACTACTCCATGTGCGCTGTCAACCCCAGCAGAATTGGCAAGACCTTCAACGAGCAAGCTCTTCAATACGTTGTGGAGAACATCGCTGAGGAGACTGGCTGGTTGTTGGAGATTGTGAACTACAACATCGCCAACATGCAATATGTCTGTGCCGGTGACCTCCGCGCTCTTGACACCCTCACTGGGGTCACGAACTACCTTAAGGTCCAGAAGATTGACATTCAGCAATTGATGCAAACCATGTCGCTCGACGATGTCAAGGCTCACCTTGTGGAGATCATTCAAGGGTGTGCTAAGCAGACCGAAGAAAAGCCAACGCCCCTTGATCTTGCACGTGGGTTCGCAACCATTCCACTCAAGGGTATCGACGTCCCCTTCCACTCAACCTTCTTGCGGTCAGGAGTCAAGCCATTCCGAAGCTTCCTGCTCAAGAAGATCAACAAGACCACCATCGATCCAAGCAAGCTGATCGGAAAATACATTCCCAACGTGACGGCTCGACCTTTCGAACTCACCAAGGAGTACTTCGAGGACGTCTACAGATTGACCAACTCACCCAGAATTGGACATGTTCTCGCCAACTGGGAAAAATACAACTCACCCCAGACCAACGGTGTGAACGGGGTTGAGGGTGCGCACGCGTAGATATGATGACTTGATTCTCCTGGCGTTTTGGGGCCCATCTTTACGAGAAGAAAGACATGATTTAGCATTGGTAGCAAGCTTGTGCTGGTTTGTAATTTGATAGAAGGTTTTCCTTTTCTCTGCGATTGTATATTTAAAAAGAGGAGATATTAGATGCAATGCATGTTCACAGTTCGTCTTAGAGGTCCAGATTTGGATTGATGTGACGTGATGTGATGTGACACACAATTATGATGGCCCGTGATGATCTTGGTCGCTCCGGATCGCCATATTGGCCAAGAAGGTTCGGCGGGCGACATCCACGGGCCGAGGTGCTACAGAAGTGCCGCAGCGACAAGCTGATGGACCCCTACGGCACCTTCTCCGCAACGTTTGCTGCAGGACACTGCAGGTCGGGTAGCCAATGGCCACGCTCATTGCCACCCCAAGTCAGGCCGGCGTTGGGGATATCGGGGAAATCATTCTCTGGTGCTCACGCCCGTCCACTTTCTCGTCCCATCCTGCATTCGTTCGAATCTCTGCCCGACCCATCCTATGATCCGTCTTGGCCGGGAGCACCTATAGTTCAGGATTGGTGAGGTGGACGGGGACTTGGCTGCTCGCTCGCTCGCTTTTCCTTTCTCTGTGCGGAGGTCTTCTGCTGTTCTCTGCGGAGGGATGGTGGTACGTAAGACATGCATTTGCATATGCATAAAGGTGTGGAAGGAAGGAGATCTGGGGAGGATGCTGGCCTCGGCGGTGATTTCCTGTTGTTTATGCCGTCTCGAAGTATTAAGGGACGGCTCGTCGGCTAGGGCTCTGTCTCTCGTCCCTTCTTCCCTGTGCAGTAATGGCATCATCCCCTGATCACTGCTTTGGAGAGGAGGTGTCAGCTTGGATTGAGTTCAACAATTTCCGATATTTCACCTGTATACACGGCGAAGTTATAGGTGGGTTTCCAGAGCGATCCCAGCAGGATTCACAGGACAGGCCCGTCCGCTCTGAGCTTTCTTGCGAGCTCTCCGCTCTTTAACCTTCCCGGGCCCCGGCAGATATGTTTCGTTTGCTCGTTACGAATGCAAAGTGGGGTAGCAGGGCAGGGCGGCCACTGCAGCTGAAGCTTCTTTCTTGAGATGAACCGGCTGATTTGCTCTCGCCCTGCATCATACATGGCTTGATCCTTGGATATACGTGTGATGCGGTGATCGGGTCTTCTGAACGCTCCGGAAGATGCATTTTCTGGCGGGCTTGGCCCTCGGCCTCATCACGCAGGTACGGCAGATATATTTCCCTGGCCCAGTCCCAGTCCCGGGGTGAGTTATAAACCAGCCAGACTTCCAAGAATCACCTCGCCCTTCTCCCCTCCCTCTTTACTCCTTCTCTCCTCGTTGCATCATGTTCTCCCTCCTCCGACCCCTCGGTCTGCTGACCCTCCTGGCCAGCAGTTGCCTCGTTGGAGCACAAAATCTCACCGTCGTCGACCCGGCTGCTGCATGCACGGCACTTGGCCAGAACCTGGCTCTCGAAAATGTCACGGTCAACTTCGCTGAATATCTCCCCGCCGGGACCAATTTGAGCTTGTCGCAGGGTTACAATCTCTCGACGTGCGGAAGAGCGAGTCAGGTTGTGCCTGTGGATCTGTGCCGGATTACCATGTATGTCGCCACGACTAATCGCTCTGGTAAGTTGGCAGCTTTCTTCAATTCGGGACCTGCGGGTGCTTTGCTTCCTTGGCATCTCCTTCCTCTCGATGTTCTACAATTCGCTGTGAGGGTCTGGTGGGGATGTGATGTCTTGGCTTGGACCACGTGCTAGGGTGTATGTGTTATAGATTTGTGGATTTTGCTAAGACTTCCTCAATAGGGATCACTCTCGAGGGCTGGTTGCCGACCAACTGGACCGGTAGATTTTTGAGTAAGTACACTCATATGCCGAGTTTTGGAGAAAGTGGGCTCACGAGGATTAAGTGACTGGAAATGGTGGTGTCTCGGGATGCATTCAATGTAAGTGAGCCATGGCCAATTGCAAGATGGTGCTAAGAGATTCATTAAGATGAGGATGTGGCTTATGCTACCTCATTTGGCTTTGCAACTTTTGGTAAGCTAAACTACGATATATGTGTGAATCATTCGCTTTGGCCCAGGTTTAACACCTCCCAGGACAGAACAATGGGCACAACGGTACTCGTGGCTACGTAAGTAACCTTTAGCTCACCAGGACAAGCTTGCCAGAACCTAACATGATGTTAGGCTTTCTACCAGAACTCTGATGTAGTTGAGGACTTCATCTATCGAGGTCTGTATACCGGCACCGTGGTCGGAAAGCAGATTACAAACACCTACTATACCCAATCTCTTTCTACGTCTTTCTACTTGGGATGCAGTACCGGTGGTAGACAAGGATGGAAGATGATCCAAGACTACCCAGAGGTATTCGACGGTGTGGTTGTTGGAGCCCCAGTGAGTTTTCTCGATGCCTGAGCTGGACTATTTCTAACGGGTATGATCAGGCTCTCTACTTTCCTGCCCTGACCTCTTGGAGTGGGACATTCTACACCATCCTCGGGAATAGTAGCAGCGACACCTTCGTCTCTGCTGACCTATGGGTTGCTGTCAACACTGAGATCATGAACCAATGCGACGGAATCGACGGGGTCATGGATGGAATTATCGAGGATACGCTCCTGTGCAACTTCCGCCCTGAGGCCATGCAATGCGCTCCAGGCGTTAACAACTCCACCACCTGCCTCACAAGCGCGCAAGTTGGTGCTGTTAGACAGGTCTTCACCGACTACTACGGACTTGACGGCCTGCTTGTCTTTCCAAAAATGCAACCTGGTTCGGAACTGCTCGCGAGATATATCTATTATGGAGGCACCGATTTTTCATACACTACTGATTGGTTCAGATATGTTGTCTATGGTAAGAATCTCGTCTTGTGTGAATATTGTATTATTTCTGACCTCGGAACAGAGGACCCAAGCTGGGATCCAGCATCGTATACCCGGGCTGACGCAAAGGCCGCGATCGATCAAAACCCCTTTAACGCTATGACAGGGAATGGAGATCTCTCTGCATTTCAAAAGCACGGAGGCAAGGTCTTGCACTGGCACGGCGAGGCTGATGTGAGAGATTCCTTTCGTCTGCATAATAACTTTACTGATATGGAATAATCAACAGTATATCATTACTTCTGACAACAGTCCCCGCTACTACAACCACGTCTCCGAGACCATGGGTCTCCCATCATCTGAGCTCGATGACTTCTACCGATTCTTCCGAGTGTCTGGCACAGGTAAGCTTAGTCCTTTGCTACTCTTACAAAATCCCGTACTATCCAGAGACCCAGTAGCTGATATAAATCTAGGACATTGTCAGGGTGGAGCAGGAGCACACATGGTCGGACAGCAAGCAGCTGAATCCGCAGCCACGGATCCTCAGAACAACGTTCTAGCTCGCATCATCACCTGGGTCGAAGACGGCAACGCACCCGAGACGATTACCGGCACCAAATACGTTAATGTAAGTCACTTCCGGTCTCGATACGCTTGAGAAAGGTTTGCTGACGTTGCTTTCCCTGATTAGGATGATGCCACTCAGGGCGTTGCGTTTGTGCGAAACCATTGCAAGTACCCACTTAGAAATGTATACACGGGTCCTGCGAACTACACGCAACCGGAAGCGTGGACTTGTATCTAGAGTTTATATTCTGTGTATATATCATATTCCTTGGGAAGAAGGAACTTTGAACAAAGAACCACCGAGTCTTGGTTACAGACTTAACTTAAAACATCATGGAGTGTCCTGGGTATGGCTGAATGTGACTATCGTGAAAGGTAATACGAGTCTCCGTTGACTCATCGGATGTATTCTGAAGTAGATATGACCCGACAGACCTAGGGATGTGGAAGCGCAAAATATCAATCATATCATAGTACTCAGTGTCTTGTTCGTCTCTTCTGTGCAAAGGGAGAGATGGAAGCTGAGCAGCTATCTCGACACGGACGTAAATTGTGATAGACGATGAAAGTTACTCTGTCTGCAAAGAAATTACCTAAACTGTGACTGAAAAGTTCTTGTGGCGACTGTCTTGGAAAGCTGTGCATGGAAAGGAGCCTGGTTGTCTATTGTAACACTGATGGTGGCACAAACGGTCATCGGCGCTTTTCACCAGCATTGAAAGCAGAAGCCCGGTTCTACCACGGCAATCAACACCAACTTTAAAACTCTTTTCTGTTCATTGAGCAAACATATCCTGACTAAGACTAGCATGGCATCTTTGTAAAATCTATCTATCGTCTATGCATCTACAGCAGCAACTTCACCAACCACTTCGCCATGTCAATTCGGGACAGTGCCTTCTACCTTCTTCCTACTGCTTGCTTTGCCATCTCGAAGCTCCTCTGTCGTATCGACCAGGACATCAAATGCTTTCTTCATGTACTTCTCCTCGGCGAGGGGATTAGCACTGACAACACGAATGACATAAATGCCGGCAATAACGCTGTGTGTAATGTATATCTCGCCTCTTTCGTTAACCAGTTCATATACAGCTTTGGTAATCTTGTCCTGCTCTTCTTTGCCTTGTGTCTTCGGCACAATATTGAAGACCGTCAAAGCAAATGACGGACCCGTAACAACCTCGAATAGATCACTTCGAGATTTCAAAAGACTGTGAAAGAACTCTCCCATCTTGACGTGTTTCCGGATGTGGGCCTGCAGGCCAAGAACACCATACGTTCTCAACACGAACCAGATCTTAAGACTGCGGAATCGTCGGCCGAGAGGAATTTGCCAGTCACGGTAATCCGTGACTAGTCCACTCTCAGAGAACTCGTTTCGTAGGTACGCGGGGGTGATAGAGAGAGCATCGATCAGATCCTTACGCTTGCGAACGAAGAGACATCCGGCATCGAAATTGGTGAGCAGCCATTTGTGCATGTTCATCTCGAAGGAGTGGAAGTGCTGGAAAGAGGCCGTCAGGTGCTGGTATTCAGGGCAGACAAGCGCTGCCCCAGCATAGGCTGCGTCGACGTGTACCCAGATTTCCCCTGGCACATCCGGAGGCGCATGCTTGGCAACGGTGGAGGCAATCGCGCCAAAGTCATCGACGCTACAGGTTGAAGTCGTTCCCAATGTTGCGGCCAAGAAGAATGGCTCGAGTCCTTGGGATTTGCACTCCAAAATGGTCTTTTCTACCGCATCTCCAGTCATCGCGAAGTTGTTCGCTCTCGTGGTTGGTATAGAGCGGTATCGGACACCACAGATCTGAGCTGCTTTTTGTATGGAACTGTGCGCCATTTCACTGCCCAATGCAACCATCTTGCTTCGCTTGTGCATGATGGCATCTTCGAGTTCAAGCCCCGAAAGCTCTGCTGTTGTTTCTCGGAGATACTTATCTCGTGCTGCGACCATGACGGTGACCACGGCCTCTGATGCTGATCCCTGGATGACACCGCCTCCATGCGTTGTGGACAGATAGCAGTCAGGCAGGTTGAGCAGCTTGGCCAACCAATCCATCACCACCGTCTCTAGTTCCGTGACGGCAGGAGAACAGATCCAGTTGAAGGCGGGCGCTGTGAATGCTGCTGAATATAGTTCTCCTAGCATAGAAGGATAAGTGGACGAGGCCGGGAAGAAAGCCATGAAATTTGGCGATTGCCTGACACGGTCAGAAAAGAGACATACACCGACCGGGAAGCCTACCAGTGCGTCAAGCCTGGCATGATTTTCGACTCGATATCTTTCTGGATCTCGGCCCAGGATTCCCCTTCCTGAGGAGGAGCATCCGGCAGGAGCTTCTTGAGGTATCCCGGCTCCACATTGGAGACGACTCGACGGTCTTCAATTGTATCATAGTAGTTGACGACTATCGAGGCACGTAAGTTTGATGTCCACACAGCATTCGAGGTACTTACTCTCGTCAATCGCTGACGCGGCAGCATCTCTGAACTGGTTTGAATCCATGATGCTGAGCTTTCGTATGTCAAAAGTGGATATATATTGATGACTGCAATCGATCAATTCGTGCTACAGTTTCAAGATCTGGCTTAACAAACGGGCTCTTATACTACTGAAGCTCCCCAAAGAGAATTTGACGACGCACCTAATGTCAACCAAAGGGCGCAGTTAATGTTAACATCAAAGGTCAGCCAACCCCCCGAAAAGTCAAAAGCACGCTGACCGGGTAGCAAGCAGCGCCGTCGGGCAGCGGGTAGCAGGTTATCACAGCCGGGTACGGACGAATATGGGGCGGCCGCTTACGTGGCTAACAAAGTTCCGGAATAAATTCCGCTGATTCGGATGGGTTGAGACAGCATCGATTCATACAGAGGATGAGGTGAGACGTTAAATTCAGCTATGGATTGGAATTAAGTACGATACTCTAGGATAAACAAACCCCTGCCTGGTCTTTCATTTCAAGGCAATCTAGCCAATCAGTTGATGAGTATCGTACCCGGCGGGACTACTGGGCATGGGTTTGTTTATCCCAAGAGTATTGTAGAACTGGATACCAGGTCTCTCCGAGAATAGGGAGTCATACTCTGACGAGCATGCTTGAGAAGTTCTTTGGAGGTTGGACTATTAGCAAGAACTGTCCAGTCAGACATGTTCGCAAACTACAAATCTACATCCGTGTTGAAATCAATACAACCAAGCACTAACATTGCTACTGTTAGCGTACTGAGATACCTGTCATAGTATATAAGATAATATGTATATTTCACTTGGTTGTCACGTGGTGGAAGTGTCCTCGTCATATCTATACAAAAACGTGCATTGGCAAAGAACCCTGTCTTGTCTAATGCTAGCGAATCCAGAGGGTATGGAGGTTGCTTTTCTTAGAGTCGGACCTGGTTACGGCTTAGGAAACTTGGCGTCTGCCAACAGGAAAAATGATGACAGCCTGCCTTTCCCTGGTCGGCTTGATAACTTCTCCACGATAGCACAGGTTGAGTGGGGGTGTCAGAAAAGCCCGCTGAACGACTGAGAGTTTGCACTTGAAATGGTTCTACATTTCCAGTTATAGAAAAATACTGTTCTTCGTTATTTGCCCTTCCTGTGCTTTGCTGTGCTGAGCTGGACCAAGCTTCTTCCTCGGCTATTTGGTGGGTCTTGCTCGTCAACGAAAGGCTTTACCCACAATGAAGGCATGGGCGGACACAAGATCGTGAGGACTCCATCCCTAACCTGACATGAATCATACTCTCTCTATATAAGCGAATTGGCCAGATGTCCAGTATAAAAAGATTGCAAAAACAAAAAAGAAACTCCGCTAGGAAGGCTTGAACTTCCAACCTCTCGATTAACAGTCGAACTGTAATGAATTAGTTTGTGAATTCTGATGAATTGATGGTGATTGAATGCTTACCGCGCTAGCCAATTGCGCCATAGCGGATTGGATTTGAACATATTGAACCATCTGAACCAATGGTCTGTTCTTTTTGACTTCGGGCCTCTTATCTCGTATTATAACTGTCGGATTGTGGGGGGTTGTGGACAGGTTTTGGATTTGCCTGAGCACACATGTGAGAACAGGAGGTGTTTTGTCTCTCAGTGGAGACAAAAAGAAGATGGTTGAAGAGAGCCAACGCTCAAGCTTTACTATCTCGAAATATTCTGTTCCGAAACCTCCGGTCTATGAAAGGCATACTTAAATGGTTTCGATGCTAACACCTCGCCCCCCCCCCCCCACCCCCACAACAACAACCATCCCCCTCTGACGGCTGTTCCAATATATCGGGGACATTTTCTATACTTGATCCTAGCTTTCACCTTGGCCTCGTATTTCTTGCAGTTAGTATGGACTATCTTCTCGTGTCTTCCTTTCAATGATCAAGGTTTCTCTAGGCTTAAGGCCATCCTACAAGACACGATCTCTAAAAGTTGCAGGATAACATCACTCCATTTCAGATAGATTTTGTCGTTCAGGTAGAGTCAAGCAGAACAATGAATCCTTAACAGACACGTCGGACTTCGATGCCATAACACCATTCTGGAAGACTTGGGGAGATTTTTACTTGGGCAATGTTATCGATCTAGTGTCAATAGCAAACCTGTTGTTGTAACTGTCTGTACATAATGCTACCTCGCTTCCGTTTCTGCTGCCGCTGCCCGCTGGATCAAATGCATATGCTGACCACTGATGTCTATCTTCAAGGAAATAAGAAGTCAAAACAAAACAATGGCTTCACCAGAGACCAAAATATCATATAGATCAATCAGGGCATCTCACTTGCAAGTCTCAAGGCTCCGTAGCTTTCAATCAAGCTGAATGGCCCGCAGCGCTGTGTTCGGCAAATATATGTCCAGGATGGGGACGTGCAACATCCCGCTTAACACCGCACCACCACTCCCACCGCCAAAAAAAGGAAATTGCAAAAAAGGAGATGTACTCTCCCGGGTGGGCTCGAACCACCAACCTCTCGATTGCATGTTTAATAACAGTCGAACTGTGATGAATTAGAATTGTGATCTTGTCTGAGATTATAATTGAATGCTTACCGCGCTAGCCAATTGCGCCACGGGAGACAAGCTTGTTAACCAAGCTGTTTTTGATGCTGGATTCCTTGTTTCATTATATGTACTTCCAACGATTCTGCGCAAACGATGCAGCGCGACTTTATCGGAGCTCCTTCGTGAGAATGAAGCAAGATGGATGATGAGTAGAATGTCACCCACAGATATTTGAAATCTGCGTCTGAGCAAATCATCCTACTATGTATTCCTCACATTTCAGCTTGTTTTAATAGTTCTGGTCGCCATGTTATGTCTTATTACTCTGATGCGAAAGACACCCAAAAGTAAGGGCCTTATCAAGTTCAGATATTTACCGGGAATTATGTAGTAGATATATGCATGCATGTCTTCGTTTGGACAGGCCATAATAATCTGAAACATCTATTTGAAGTGAGAAACAATTTCCATGCAGATTGTTTGACATACCAAAGAAAGTACGACTGAACTTACGAGCGGCAAAACATTCAACTCTTTCTCAAATACTTTATAGAATTCGAATGCCTAGACCGTCCGAGATTTCAAGCGGTTTCTGCTATCGCCATTGGAGGATTTGGATGATACAGAACTCAAGGTCTGAGGCGTTCGTAATATTTGGCAGTTCAATCTGCTGAAGCTTGCTTGCAAAACGATAACCTTCTGGGCGCTAGCATATAAGTGGTTGGCTTTTGATCAGATGCCTATGTCTGCATTTAGTAAAACTGACCCGCATCCTTGAGAACCTCGTTCGTGAGCCAAAATCTATCTCTGTTGTAATAATTCAAGAAGTTTAGGAACTCGTATAATCAACCTCTATTCTAAATAGTACTTCATGAAGTTCAATCAAAATATCAGGACTTTGTCTCAGTTCTAATACTTCATGAAGTCTAGGAACTCAATTACAAACAAAGATATCAGAATCCACCTTCGTTCTAATACTTCATGATGTTCAATCAAGATATCAGAACCAATAATTCACAAAGTCCAGGAATTCGATAACGAATAAAAAAATCGAAGTCTACTTCAGTTCTAATACTTATAAAGTTTGGAAGATCGATTATCAACCAAGATATCAGAATTCACTTCAGTTCTAATAATACATGAGGTTCAGAGGCAGAAATGATACACAAGAATCAAGACCACCACAAATAGATTCTCAAGAACGCAAGTTTACGGATAATTTGAAAGACAAAACCTGGTAAGATAGCATGTAATTTTCTCAGATTATTTAGCACAATGCTGTTTTTTTCCCTATTGTATACAGCCGTCATGTGATCCAAAGTGTTCGAGCTAGTCATTCTAGCCTCGCACTAATTTAGCTCGCCCACAACATTATTTAAGGCCCTGATTCTCCCCAACTTTCACGTGATCTTTTCATCACGTGCTCGCATACATCCCAACTCTCACCGCCTTTTACACCGCCAATATTCTGCCGCGTTACTTTCTTCCAAGATGCCGATGACACCAGAACAAAGCTGGCTCAAGCTTCGCGAGGACCTTGACAACTTCAACAAACAACCTCACACCTCCGCAGAGTACGATACCTTCCTGACGCGTAAGGTTGCAAACCACAACGACCGCTGCCGGAAGAACTCCCAGTGGCTCGCAATTCAAGGAGAAGCTGAGCGCCTTGGTCGTCGCGTCCAAAGCAAGCCACTAGAGCTTGTTTCTCAAGCCTTCAAGGACGCCAATCCGCTACCTCGTCCTACGAACATCGTAGGATCTCCATCTTCGTCTTCCACACCTGACAAGATGTCTGAAGCAACTTCAACCTCGCGCAAGCGCAAGGTGTCGGAGAAGAAGCGCGAGAGTGAGCTGTCGGAGAAGAAGCACGAGGGCGAGCGCGCTGCCTCCAATGATACTCCTGCGCCAGCCGTCGAGGATGACCCTTCCCCAGTCGCCTTGCTGTACGAACCTCAGCCATCTGCTTTCAATGCTCCTACCAATCCAGTTGCGACTCTCACCAACGTCACCAACCAGCTCCCCGAGCATGAGTTCTTTGCTCTCGAGTAAGTACTATCACATCCTCCGAACGACATCAGCGCTGACTATCTACAGGACCGGCAACGCCCGCAACAGCACTCGACGAGGTCTTAGATTTGAGCACAGCATTGCTGATCCCACCTTCAAGCATTTCCAGAACCGCACCACTGAGATCGAGCCATATGGCCCTCACTGGAACTACATGGATGTTGCTGTTGACGAAATCTATCTCAACGTCGACCACAATGTCGCGACGACCAGCTCAGGCTACCGATCTATCAAGGGTAACATCTGGGTCCGTGAAGGACGATACTACCTCGAGTACAAGATTGCACGAGGAATGCGCCAGGATGAGGAGAAGGGCAGCGGATACATTCCCCGCGTTCGTATGGGATTTGGACGACGTGAAGCTAATCTCAACACCAACGTTGGTGCCGACTGTTACGGTTATGGTCTTCGCGACGTCAATGGTGAGGCAATCTGGAAGGCTTCACCCTTGAACACTGAGGGCGTTTACAAGGCCGAACCCTTGCACGAAGGAGACGTTATTGGAATGGAGATCAATCTGCCATCGTTGGAGTTGCACATGAAGATCGTCAACGGTACCTACAACCCGGCTGTGGACTTTAGCGTCATCTCCAGCACCCCTTGTGCTACCAACATCGTCCGCGATCGTGCTGGATATGCTGCTAAGAGCAACCATTTCTTGGAGACAATCGAGCCTGTCCCGAGCAAGGTCTTACACTCTTGGGTTCGTAACCCTGCCAAGACGCGAACTGGCGATTTTGCGATTGACCCCAACCCTACTCACCCTCTTCCTGAGATGAGAACCCTCCCTGGCTCCTACATCAAGGTCTACAAGAATGGTGTCTTGCTAGGAAATGCCTTCAAGGATTTGCTTGCATTCCTTCCCCCGGCTAGC
This sequence comes from Coleophoma cylindrospora, assembly GCA_003369665.1. Lineage (NCBI taxonomy): Eukaryota > Fungi > Ascomycota > Leotiomycetes > Helotiales > Dermateaceae > Coleophoma > Coleophoma cylindrospora. The sequence goes on along the minus strand of PDLM01000005.1, from coordinate 796,322 downwards.
CAAGTCAACCCACCTCAACGACCATTGGACGACGGTCGATATGGATACTATCCTATGGGATCTGTTTTCGGTGGGGGTGCACTCGCAATCAACTGTGGCCCAAACTTCGAGTTCCCACCACCAGAATTCCAAGACGACAACACCAAGGGAAAGGAACCGGCCCATATGACCGAGGACAAGTCCAAGGGAAAGGAACCGGCCCATATGACCGAAGGAGAGTCGCAACTTCCAGATCTCAAGCCAATTCACGATCTCTACACCGACCTCATTGCGGAGGACATTGTCGCCGACTTGGTTGATGAGACCATCGCAGCTCTCCAAGCTCTCTGATTTTCAACAGAAGACGCTGACCATACGGATCCTTTCAGGGAGTTCTTGTCGAATATTCTTTCTTTCAGATCATGCCTGGAGATCTTGCTTCTACACTGGACGTTGGACAGGGTCATTCATTGTTTTCGGGGGGAAATGGAACCATGGAGTGTCGCGGGATTTTATGGGGGTTTTCATTTCTGCATTGCATCATGGGGAGTTTATGGAAGCATGGGAGATACCCATAAACATCACCACCTTAGTGGCAGTTGTTTATTACTTGCATTGCTCAAGGAGTTGCGACTGACAAATAGTCCTCCAATAAAAATGCGTTGATTTTATAAGTGCTTGTCTCTTGAATTGTGATGTTCTCCTTCGTGTCATGCTCACCTTCACCTTTAGGTTTCCGTCAATTTCCTTCATTTCACAGAAGGGACCATACGTGAGTCTTGTACATGCCGAGCAAGACTAGACAGCCAAGGCAGAGTAAATTCTATTCTTGCTCCAGTACCTCACAATGCAGCCAAAAACGACCGTCTACCTACCAAGATGTGAAGCCTTCCACCAAAAGTGCAAACTTCGAAACCACCACACGAGGCACGACAGCCAGGAACATGCTTCTCAATATTGGCGCCACACTTTGAGGCTAAAGAATACCCGAGTAGAAGTTCACAGATGCGCAAAGTTGCAACAATCCTGCACCAGTCGGGAATCACTGTTTTACCTTCGATGGCGCACATGCTACAATTATTGTTTACAGCTCGGGCTTCCGGGTAAGCAGCCTCGCAAGTCATCCAATCCTCGACATCCGCAGCCGGTCCTCAATGGCTTGCAAGCGGTCCTCGGAGTCCCGCACCATACCCATCACATCGCGCAATAAGAAGCGCATATCCGTGACCTCCTCCGCAATCCTCCGGCTCTGCAAGCGCTGGAGACGGATCGCGATGTCATTGATGCCTCCCTTGGTCCTGAGCCACAAGAGGCGGTGGGGTAGATCACAATAATAGTATCGCTGGGTAGCGTCGAAGCTCCATTCCAGCTCCTTCTCCCGTCCCTCATGCAGCGGTTCCAAGAACGGTCGTTCATAATCCTTGAATTCCCGGATCAAGTCCTTCACGGCATCGTTGATCACTTTCTGCGCGCCTCCTTCAAGATATAAGGACTTGGTCTTGCTAGAGTGACTCTGGCTGCGTCGGCGAGTGCGTTTGAGATATTCGCGCTCTTCGTACAGGCCCTGCCGTAAGGTGGAGAGTGTATCGCGGACTTGCTGTGGTGCTTTGGCTAAGGTGAGGAAGGCGTCCCAGAATGCGTGCAGCCAAATGGCTAACGTGAAGGAGAAGGAGATGAAGCCGACGATGATGGAAGCTATGCTGATCGGCGCCAGTGCCGAGCTTGTGGCCATGGTGCAAAGACTAGCTCGTGGCAGGCCGTTGTCGTCGTCGCCGACATTACTCTTTGTTTCCTTTGTTGTCCGGTGATGTGGGATCTATACAACTGGAGGGGCGGATGCGAACAGTTAGTCGCAGAGTAAGCCAGCCACTAGGTGGGGTAGGATAAGGAAAACACATGCTAAGGAAGCATGCCGACAACGAATTAATTGCAATGAGACAAAGCACAAAGAGGAATGATGGCAGCTCCGCCTCGTAGTTGAGACCACATGGCACACTTATCTACTCGATAGAGAGCGATCTGGAATGATGGCTGTGCAATCAAGAGCTTGTACCCTAGCGGGACGGAGCTCCCGTGGCTACCTCTTATCGAAGCTCGTGCAAGGTAGATAATCAGTGTGGCAAGGCAGCTCGGGACTCGCTCTCGCAAATCATTATCTGGGCAGCCCTCTTATACCAAACTCGCCGACTCCTTTTACTTGGCTTCAAGCAGAGATGTACACGCCGTCAAGCCAAGGCAAGTCGGCGGCAACGACAATGAAAGCGCGTTGGCGGTTGCAACTGTACAATATATAACAATGTAGACTGGGACACGCAGGGATTAGGGAATCTGGCGCTAATCCGAAACAAGCAGCATCACGGGCGAGGAAGCTTGAGCGAAGAATATTCCCCGATTGGCCAATGGCGGATGACGTATGGTGGCTCAGCAGGGGACCCTTCATGGCATTGTGGCATGCTCAGAAACGATGGAGCATGTGGCGTTGCCTGCAGTGACATCGAGATTCAAGCAAGATTCCTTCGTCCTGCCTTTATGTACGCTGCACTTCCCACCGTTGACCATCACTCAACACCGCCAAGATGATGGAATATTTTGCCTACAAGAAGATCAAGAAGCACCAGGCCGAGAAGAGAGCCGAGGCGGGCGCCCAGACGCCAATCATCACTGATGAAGACGAGCACTACCTCGAGCGCATTATGTCCGCTGAGGGAACGCCACCGCCCTTGCCAGCGCGACCTTCTGCCATCAATAATGGCGTAGCAGGGGATGCAAACGGGAACAAGCTGCAGATGGTGGTCCATGACGGCGAGGCAGAGACCGAGAAGGAGAAGGAGACGACCAAAGCCAAGGGCAAGTCGAAGGAGAACGTCAAAGGAAAGGATAAAGAGTCCGACACCAAGGGGAGCAAGCTCGGCTTCATACAGCGGACATTCACCAAGAAAGTACGTATACTTGGGCCGTGGAACAAAGCTGCATATATTAACCTACGCCAGGCCAAGAAACCCGAGAACCTCCACCCCACCCAGCCCGTCTCCGCAGACGAAGCAGAGAGCGAAGAAGAAGACATTAACAAAGTCCTTGATGAGCTGAACCTCGCCGCGGTAAACAATCGTGCTTTCAGCATTTCCAAAGAATCCCAAGAGCTCGTCAAGAAATTCACCGTCATTCTCAAGGACCTGATCAACGGCGTACCAACCGCCTACGACGATCTAGTCAATCTGCTCGAAGACTCGCAAGGCACTTTGGCCAAGAGCTACGACCACCTCCCCAGTTTCCTCAAGAAACTCATCACGCAACTGCCCAACAAGCTGACGAGCAATCTGGCCCCGGAATTATTGGCCGTCGCCACTGAGGCACAGGCCTTCAACATCGCCGGTGGTGCAAGCGCTGCTACAGCCGGCGGACTCAAAGATGCCGCCATCAATTTCCTCAAACCTACGAGTCTGAAGGATCTCGTAACGAAGCCGGGTGCCGTGGTTTCGCTATTGAAAGCGATTATGAACGCATTGAAGTTGAGATGGCCTGCCTTCATGGGGACGAATGTATTGCTCAGTCTTGGGTTATTCGGTAAGTTCCTCCCTTCCCCGCTTCCACACGACTCGGTGACGGTCCAATATCTGACTTGATGAAATTAGTTCTTTTGTTTGTGTTCTGGTACTGCCACAAGCGCGGGCGTGAGGTTCGCCTGGCCAAAGAAGCCGTCGTGGATAGTGAAGGCCGCATCGTAGAGATGGAAGACGACCCCATGCTCGAGGCGAGCGGAGCCGGCGCTGGAGCTGCAGGATCAAGCAACGCGAATGGAAACCTACGGACGCCGCTGACGGGAAATACTCCACGCGGCCCCTCTCCAACCGGCAGCCGCGCAGCTTCGGAGAAAGGCAAGGTGTTGGAGACTGCACCATCCGGCAACTCGAAAGTGACAAAGTGAAGCTCTCAGGACGGGAGATCTCCCCTACTGGGAACGAGTGGGTCACCCAGCGAGGCGGACTACAGAGTAAGGTCGAAGCCGCTTTGCTACGAATGTTTGGGATGGAATGGAAAGATATGTTAGATACCCCCCCTATTTTGCAACCTGGTAATGGACACGAAGATATGAGATATGGACTGGCACCTCTTTTTCGCCTTGGGATTTTACGCGTGAAGGGGTATTGAAGAGGAAGCAAAGCGCAGGTTGCTGGCTATGATAGAGAATCCTGCAAGCGTGGCGTTCAGTAATTCATGACTTAGATAGCTAAAGTATAACGAGAAAATTTACCTCGAATCACTCGCGTGGTAGCAAGTACGATGTGTTTTGATATATGACATGGTAAGTCGGTGTAACGTAAAATTGAAGGACAGTATGTCTAGTAGGAACTTGGTGTTGGAAAGGAGTGGGCGGGATTTAGTTGACGAAGGGGCGGGACAAAGGCACAAGTTTCAACAAGGAAGCAAAGCAATCGAAATTTTAATCTTCCCTTCATTTCCTTTTATGTCGTACAATATGTAAGTCTAGACTGTTTGCTACTGCTGGCCGCAGGCAGAAAGATACCATTGGTGCAAATCCCATCGAAACGCCTTCCACAACCAGTTTATCTCTTAAAATACCAATCCACTATGAAAGAATTAGTAGCTGATTAGACATGCATGGTGGCAGGATTGAGAACTGTGAAGAGAGGAATCGAAATAGGATGGATGGTGGGAGGCAGTTGGTGTAGTAACCAAGAGCGCGAGAGACTTACAGTTGATGAATCGCTTGAGGACCCTCCTCATTGAACTCGACACGAGACAAGAAACCTTTAGATGCACCTTGATCCACCACAAAAATGACCTTCGATGCCACCTGAGCTCCCAGGAAGACCGCGTCTTCATACGACTTCCACTCTGGAAAATAGCCCGGAGGACTGGCGATCTTGATGCTAGTTGGCGACTGAGAATGCGAGGAGTGGGAGCTGTTCCCATGCATGCCTGAAAAGGAGGCAGCCATGTTTGGGTTAAGTGCTGGGTTCTGAGCAGTGGTTGCAGCAAGAAGAAGAGGGTTGACGGCACTAGCTGATGGAAATCCATGGGGTGTTGAGTATGAGGCGTTAGGTGTCTGCGCGCCTGTACCGCTTGGAGTAGCAAGATTTGATGGGAGTTCGCTCATGAACATTGTTGCCGAGCTTGGCGAAACCAGATAGCGGTTATTCAGAGTGCCAATTAGTGCATCTCTGAAGCCCCGAACCTTAGATCCAGAACCACAAATTATGAGAGCGTCCCAAGCATCTTGTCTTTTTGATACTTCGTCTACAGACAAAATCGTCCTGTAAATCGTATCCGCGATCATGTCCAGGTATTCAGGACTTGCAGCCTGGAATCTCTCGATGCCAATCTCAATATCTTTCCTCACGCGACCTGGGTTCTCATCCTCCCTCGCCTTGCGCTTCTCATCTCGCCGGACAGCCTTTGCCTGTTCGCGCTTCGCAGCCTCCTCGTCCTCAGGAGCTGGAGCATCTCCGTTAGTAGCAGGAACAGCATCGGAGGCTGCTGGTGCTTCAGCGGGAGCAACAGCGGGCTCTGTAGCTGCAGGCGCTGATTCGGTAGCCGCTGCTTCTGGTGCTGGTGCTGGTGCTGGCGCTGGCGCTGGCGCGGGCTCCTCCACTATGGGAGCGGGAACAGGTTCAGGAGTCTTCTGTCGCTTGGCATCTGGGGTATCAGACACAGCTTCTTCATAGTGGAACATGGCTCGAGGTCGCTTGGAGTTTGGAAGCCTAGTAGGTTTTGCAGCTGCAGCCTCAGCAGCTTCTCGGGCATCTTTTGCGGCCTTCCTTGACGCAGCTTTGTCTGCCTTTTCCTTCTCCTTCTTGGCCAAGAACTCTTGCGTCTTGCCACTCGCCACAATACTTGCAACGTCCAATACACCATCATTATCTACAGCACCGTCCTCAGCCCCTCCTTCTTCTTCGCCGACTTCCGTATCTGGACCTGGTCCTCTTGGTGCTTCGGTGATTTTAGCACTAGGGCCCGAGGAGGATGCTCCTGTTGAGGCGAGTGCTGCGGGATTGCTGACGACTTCGTCTGGCACCTCAGAACCGGGGAATGGAGTACCAGGCGCAAGAATCTCACAAATCGGACTCTTCTTCAACTGTTCCGCCATCTCTCTTGTGAATCCCTTAGAAGCCAAAAGCTCCATCAACCTTTGTGTCATAGCTTCTCCCCCGGTTCTTGGAGCAGTGCCTTTTGCAGATATCTGAAAGTCCGTGACCGCTGTGACATCCACTTTCTCAAAACCGACATCAATAACTGTAGCATTTCCAATTCCAAAGGCATAGGATGTAGCCAATCCACTGTCCATTATACAAAACGCTGGAGTCCTGAACTTTTCGAATATGAACTGTGTAAGATCCTCGTGGTCTTTTGCTGTCCAAGCCGGTTGTGCAATTAGCATCACTGGCGTATGTAAGCCAGGAGAGAAAGTGCCGTGGATGAATTGTAGGAAAGCAAAGAAGGCTGGCATGTTCTCTATCCGACCCTCTGCAAAATGTCAATATGGATATACCAAAGTATCAGACTGGAGTCGCATACCTTTCAATGGCCATATTGCACCCTCTTCATCTTCCGGATATTCAATCAACTCCTCGTCTTCCTCCACTTCTTCCTTAGACTCGCCATCTGCGGTGCCGCCCATTTCTGTATCGGCGTCCTGAGCTTTCTCCTTCTTGATTGACCTAATCTTGTATGGCTCGAAAGTCTTTCCATCGGGCGCCTGGAACATACGAGTCGGGAATCTATGCGACGCTGGTGTAAATGATTCTGGAAGGCCCAATTGCGCCAAGGTAGTTTGGGACCCGGGCGCAATAACAAGGACGTTTTCATCTTTGAAGGGAGGCATTTTGCTGAACACGCCGACTGGTCAAGCAGCGCAGAATCACAGTATACAGTTCGTAGGACTGGCGATGACGATTTCAGGGTTTGTCCGCAACCTACTGGAGTGACCATCAATTGAGAGCGAACGCGACAGACGAAGCGCGACGCCCTCAAAAACTTGGCGCTAACCTAATTCGGCAACATCTAAGCTCGCAGCTGTTCCAAACTCATAATGATTTTCCAACCTCAGAGCTGTTATCTATTGCGCTAGCGATTTCATAATTGAGATGTGGTGTTTGAGTCTAACTTGTTTCATGGGTATAATTTGTACCCACACAAATTATTCTGACGGGCCTATGATTGCTATGACGGCAATGAGTAAAAACGCTGCCCCAGGTATATCATACAAAGTAGGTATTTCCTGAACGCCTCCAGCTGCTACCAATGCAGCACCGACTGTCATAACGCCAAATGGATGTTTCATTCCCTGCGTGCCATTCCGAGCTCTTACTCATCCTCTCCCTCTGCGTCAGGATCGTCGCCTTCGCTTTGCTCTTCCTCATCGGCAACTTGTTCCTGTCTTCTCTTGGCTCCACTCTTCCTCTTGCCGATCTGATAAGATTCCCTCGTGGTTTCTGCCTTCTCTCCAACATAATTCTTGCCTGTCCACTCCGTCCCGCATTTCGGACATTTATTGCCTTCTCTGGTCTTGTGACCCTGCCAGTATGTAGCCTCGCAGATGTCGTGTAATCTAGCATTGCAGTCCATGTTAGGACACCTCTGCCCAATCGTGATGATATCTGAGCAGCCCATACACATCTTTATTCTCTGCCACTCATCAGGATCTTCTGAGTCGTTATAAGCTTCCACAAGCCAGCCTCGAAGCTCCATCAAGGCCTGAGCGGATAATGTGTACCATCCTTCCCTACTTCTCTCAAACCAGCCTTCTACCACCATATCGTTTAGTATCTTCTCGGCCTGCGAAGAAGTCATGCCCTTGTCTGCAGACTGAGTAGCTTGAGACTCATCGCCTCCAAGGCTCTGTCTTCCTCCTTTTCGGACGGAGGAGTTCAGAGCCTGCATGCTCGTAATCCCCATGATTTCTCGCCGTGGTGTGTTGAACGTATCAAACATAGCATCAATGAGTCGCTTGATATATGCAAGTTCCTCCCGTGTTCGTGTCGTAGCGCCTTGGGTTATCAGATCACTCGTACTATTCACAATAGCCCATACCCGTGTCCTTGTGACTTGATGTGCCATGCTTCGAATTTCCATATCAAAGGGTGAAAGGGCATTCGCAGCCGCAGCAACATAGGAATCGAAGTCATCTTGGGTGACCTCCTCGGCGCTCGTGCGATCACCTGCAAGTGATATCAGTTCCAGCTGCTGAGGAAGTCAAATCTGCGACTTACCTGACGCTGTAAAAATGCCAGCTAGAATCGGCTGAGCTTCTTTAAAGGTGAGAGAGCCCCGCGCGATAAACGCCTGAAGGAATGCACGGTTCGTGTCATTATAGCGCTGAGGGGGGTCGTCGTCGACATCCATTTTCGCCAACGGAGGGAACTGAAGTCCTTCGGCGTCACATACGTCTTGATCAGGGAGACGCGACGAGGGGAATCCACGCGTTTTAGCGCGTGCCGATGACTAATCACATCATTTCGATCTCCAGCTTGCGGGGACCTTTTTCCCGACACTCTATTCTTAATATTATGTCAGAAGACTTTCAATTTGAAGGCATACTTTTTTCATTTCTGAGAGAAAACTATCTCGACGCAATTTGGACGGCCACGACCAATCAGAACGCCATTCCAGCACGACTATCACTTGTACATGATGGTTCCCCTTCCTAGACACCCTTACTCAGACGAGGTCACGGTGACCATATTTTTATCTATTTGAGCAATTAGACATGCCCAGATAAGTACTGGTTATGTATCGAGTTCAGATCTTACAGAACGCAACATAGTTCTCAATGTTCTTGGCCTTCTCTTTGGCCTGAGGATAGTACCAAGCAGCATTCTTCAGCTCAGTCTCTGCACGGCAGTCAGTTCAACATTGAGCCTTGCCATTCAAATATGCTTACTGTCAAGGTTGATAGTGTAGTAAGAGGCATCGCCCTTCCAGGGACAGTGCGTAGTGTGATCGGTCTTGGTCAGGAGAGACTGGTTGACAGATCTGGAATCTTGTAAGCTATGGGAGCCACTAAGTCTAGAAGTCGGTCTTACGATGGTGGAAACTACAACAGGGTATCAGCTTTGCTTTGTGTCAATCACTACAGAATAACCAAGCTTACATAGATATTTCCCTCTACGACCTCATATTTGTCAGTCTCGGCAATGACTCGGCCGGCGACTTCAGCTTTGGCGTGAGGCATATTGTCGACGAATCTTCAGCGTGTTATGGAGTTCAATAAGATAGAAAAAGCTGGCTTCACAAGCAAGGTCTTTGAATGGGTTCAGTTTATAGGAAAGGTAAGAGTAATCGTAGGAAAGCTTAGTGCATGAAGGCCTTCAAGAGGGGTTTATATCGTCATTATCACGTGTGCGCTAGAATCGCCCCGACAATAACTTTCCCCTCCATTTTGCATTACACAGCAACGGTTGGTGTTTATTGTCAGCATGTTTATTAATTGTCAGCATTCTTGAGTGCTGCTCTTCACCGACGACGTCAGATGACTATAGCATATACAGCGATACAATCAGATCGCCTCTGGTTTCTCGTTCGAACTCGCTGGGTCATTGGGGCATTCTCGGTAGGGTTGCAGAATGCCCTCGGCTCTGGCATTGTATACTCTCACATTCTCTTTCCTTGCTTCAACCCCGTCGTCTTCACCGCATTTCTCCTCCTATTAATATCTTCCCAGCTTAAATGACACCAGCGAATGCGGACAAACGTGTTTATGCTGGATATGTGGGTATGCAACGTCTTAGCACCAAACCGCACTGCAGGTGACGAAGCCTAGAGACTTTATGACCCTACTTTCGATAGATTTATGCAAGTACCTGCTGGAGACTATAACGACATTTAGCGATCCAGTGAATCTAGGGAAGCTTGGCGGGGAGGCGTTGCTGAGATTAACCGCCAGCATGTGTGTACTGTAAGTCTTCAGTCTACTATCAGTTGCTCGCTATGCTGACCGTTCTGTCTCGAGCGCTACAACCACGAAGCGGGGCATACTATAAAGTATTGCTCTTCTGCATCCGTAGTAGCTGTGCGGTGTACCAAAGCTGCAAGCTACAGCAGCGGGCGTATCGCTGGTTCTGACATTTGGCCGTGAAGGACGTCCACACATGGCAGGTAGGCGTTCGGGTTGTGATAAGTGGTTTCTTATCATGATGGCTTTGCCGACGTAGCCAGGTTCATGCCATCGACGAGGACGCAGCCGATAAGAATAAAGCAGCTGCAGGCAATTCATAAATGCGAAGTATTGACAGTTAAATGACCTGCGCTATTGTTCTGCTCGACTTGCTCGCTCTAGCATTACGAACTGGGACGCCTCCCGCGGTTTGCTGCTGATCATTGGCCTGACCCAACTTCTGTCTGCCCCCAAATTGCACCCATCTATTAAAGCCAGCTGATGATATCAGAGGAGAGCAATCATGGCCGGCGATTGGTGCAAGCTCCACCCCCCGCGGCGACGACGAGCTGCGCAGGCCAACCCGGGTACCTCGCCCATCACCGCCGCGATCAAGGCAGGATCTCATGCACGCAGCACGGAACCCCTCCCTCGCAGCGTACCTTAGCCACGTTGGAGCAGTTCAGATCGAGCCGGTGTCTAGTTGCGGAACGGTGGTGCGCTGCCTTGGCATCTTGTGGTTCGTGGGTGACTGCCGAGAATCGATCTTAAGGGAGTAAGTGGTCGGCTGATTGGCCGTGTTGGGAGATTGATCACCGCCTCGCTCCCTTTGATAAGGAATCCGGTCTGCAGCCTTTACGTTGCTGGGGTGCCAAAGATTATCTTTGGCTGGAGCTTTGCATTGAAAAGGATGTCTCTTGCCGGCTGCAGGTACAAGGTCTGAGAGATTGGGCCTGGAGGCCCATGTGATGCTAATCACATTCTTGCGGCCGTCCAGCGTCATTCATGACGGCGAACGTTACATGCATATAGTCGGTGCATTCCTCGTGGGAACCCCAAGGTTGGCTTTGTACCTCGTCTTGACTTCGTCGCAGCTATGCAGCCCCTTCAGTACTCCGAGCTTCCACAAGATGAGAGCGCGCAAGCCCAAGGACCGCATGAGAGGGCTGCCAAAAAGTCGAGCAGACAATTCTCTCTAGCGACGGTGGCCTTGCTGCTCACCATCGCATCACTTATTGTCATTGCTACTCTCACTCGAGCAACAAGCTTCCGACTGCCTCTCAGTGATACTGTCGAGGCGTCGGGATGGCTTAGCGACAACCGAGCACGAGCTTCGGGGGACGAGTATCTGCTAGGTGTTGGAAAGGCAGACATTACCGGGTACGTACCAGCAATTGCAAGGAAATGCCCTTCACTGACGGCCATGGACCAGGCCTGTTGTTGAGATCAACTTTATGGGATATGCAAGTCTGGCGCAAGTCGGCACGGGTCTTCGACAGAGAATCTATTCTCGAGCTTTCATCATGGGCGATGTGAGCAACCCCGATGATCGATTTATTTACTTGGTCCTCGACACTCAGTCTGGAGACACGGCTATTCGCTACGGGATCCTCGAGGCGCTCGCCAATCTAGGTAGTGAGTACGCCATGTACACGCAGGAGAACGTTGCCGTCACGGGAACCCATCAACATTCTGGCCCTGGTGCCTGGTTGAACTACCTGCTGCCGCAGATCACCAGTCTAGGTTTCTCCAAGCAGAGTTACCAAGCCATTGTCGACGGGGCGGTGCTGTCCATCCAGCGCGCCCACCAAAACTTGACGACTGGTTATTTAAGCTATGGCGAGACGACTATTCTGGATGCCAACATCAATCGAAGCCCGTACGCTTACGAAGCCAATCCTGCGGCGGAGAAGGCTTTGTATGAGTACGATGTTGACAAGACTCTATCCATGCTGAGATTTCAGCGTGCTTCAGATGGCTTGAATATGGGTGTTCTCACCTGGTTCTCCGTTCACGGAACATCAGCCCTGGAAAACAACACCCACGTCACTGGCGATAATAAGGGTGTTGCCGCTTACTTGTTTGAACAAGCAGCTCTGACCGATGCCACGGCTGCAGACGGCTTTGTTGCGGGGTTCTCACAGTCCAGTGTTGGTGATACAACGTGAGCTCATATCTCAAGGTGGCGTTTTTTTAGAGTCAATGACTAACTTTGACAGTCCTAATGTTCTTGGAGCGTGGTGTGACGATGGATCTGGGCAGATGTGCACATACGAAAACAGCACTTGCTCTGGAGCGTCAGAGAGCTGCCATGGCCGTGGTCCAGAGTTCCAGAAGCTTGACCTGGGCATTTCAAGCTGCTACGAAATTGGTCGCCGGCAGTATGCGGGTGCATATTCACTATATGTAAGTCACTGTCTTGGCGCATCCTAGCGACATCACTGATCGTCCCCATAGCAAGACTTCGATACGGTCTCGACACCCATCGTCGGAACCAGTGTGAAGTCGTTCCACACTTTCCAAGACATGGAGTATTTCAACTTCACCCTCCCTAACGGAACCATCGCGGAAACTTGTCCAGCCGCTCTGGGCTACTCGTTTGCTGCAGGCACCAGTGATGGTCCTGGAGCTTTCGACTTCACTCAATCCGACTCGGGCGATGCTAGTGCCAATCCTCTTTGGGCCGTTGTCGTGGACGTGATCAAGGCCCCTGGGGCTAGACAAGTAAGCAGAAAAGACAAGAGTGCAATCCCTGATTCGGATTCTAACCGTCACTGCAGGTAGCATGCCAAGCACCCAAGCCGGTTCTCCTCGACACAGGAGAGTTGACCACGCCCTATGACTGGTCGCCCAACATCGTCGACATGCAGATGCTCCGCGTCGGCCAACTGTTCATGGTCATCTCCCCCAGCGAAGTGACCACGATGTCCGGGCGCCGCTGGAAAACGGCTATCGAGTCGGCGGCGATCAGTGCCTCCATCACAGATAGTCCCCTCGTGGTGGTGGGCGCGCCGGCCAACACGTACGCGCACTACCTCACGACGGAAGAAGAATACGGCATCCAGCGGTACGAAGGCGCCAGCACGCTCTACGGCCCGCACACGCTCCAGGCCTACATCAACGTAACGACCAGCAACATCGGCTACCTGGCCGCCGACTCGACCTCGAGCCCGGCCCCGGGCCCCTCGCCTCCCATCTACACCAACAGCTCGCTAAGCTTCATCACGGATGTCGTCTTCGACGGCGCCGTGTCCACCACCTTCGGCGACGTCACTTCCCAGCCCAATGCCAGCTACGCCATCGGCGACGTTGTCAACGCGACCTTCACCGGCGCCAACCCGCGCAACAACCTCCGCCTCGAGGGCACCTTCGCCGCCGTAGAGATGCTGGCTTCCGACGGGGTCACCTGGACGCAGGTCCGCAGTGATGCCGATTGGTTCCTGTCGTATACCTGGTATCGGGACTCGACGCTGCTCGGCACCAGTCATGTGGATATCAGCTGGGAGACGGAGGACTATGCTACCGCGGGGACGTATCGTCTCGTCTATTATGGTGACCATAAGAACCTGGGCGGCGCGATCACGGCCTTCAGTGGGACGAGCAATAATTTCACGCTGTCGTGAGTTTGGGGCGTGGTTATGGATTTGGGCAGAGTTGGAAGCGTTGTTTGTGATCATGCGCGGAGGGGCGGGGGAGGAACATATGCTCTCTCCCTCTTTCTCTCTCGCGTTGTGCTTGGGCGTATATAACTTTTCAGATCTTTTTGTCTATGGTTTAATGCACATAATGCCTCCTATATCCTAAGCTCTAGACCTCTACGATCTTGTCATCATCATCGTCATCGTCGTGATCACTCTCTTCCTGACTCGCCCAGTTCCCCGGCTGTGAGTTCGGGACGCGAGCAAAGGCCTTGGTACTCGTCGAGGGCCGCGGTACCAAGGCCTTCATATCTCCCTCCACCTTCTCCTCGCCCTCCTCATCCCGCATAAGCACCTGCACGAAGCGCTCACACACCTCTCGCACCTCGTCGTGATCCACATGCATATGTAACTCGCGAATAATGGGGTAGACCCGGATCGCGCGCATCAGATCTCGGCCCTCGCGCGTGGTCGTCAAGAGCATGAGCGTCTCGACGTGGGTTTGTATGATGGTCGGGTCGCTGTCACGTTCTTTATCCGGGGGAAGGAGTTGCAGATCGGGAAGCATGTCCATGGTCTCCTCCTCGTCGAACTCCTCGCTGCCGGTGATGGGCAAGAGGAGGTAGGGCAGGATGTTGATCTCGTCTTCAGATAGGAACGCTGGGTGCGCGGGAATCTCGAAGGCGACGTTCTTGATCGTTGAAGCTACGCCTTTCCGTCGGATGTCGGATTTGTGCTCAGTAAAGACAGTAAGTTTGGTCAGAGGGACGGCATCGTCGTAGCTTTGCTTCGTGACAAAGTACTTCCGTCCTTCCTCGTACTTTGCTAGATCAGCAAATAAGTAGGATAGGTAGTCGTAGTTCGCTTCTTTGTTGTATGTTCCATCGGCTCCTTTGACGAACAGATCCAGTAGTTGATCGATCGCCTTTGTACTTGATCCCAACTCTTCCGGCGCCGGTCTTTCCAGATCGAAAATCCTCTTCAGGTCATCCCATTTTGCAAGATTTGCAAGAAGCATCGCCAACAGGTTCGCGTTTGGCTCGGTCGGACTCTGCACGGAGGGGCGCTTGTTAGTTCCTGAGCATGTTGATCGCAGGACAGGACGGCTTACTGTGACTCGGCTGAGAAGAGTATTTATGAACTCCTCATCGGAGGCAAGGTCCTCCAGAATATCGCGGTCGGTAGAGAGGTTGATCAGGATCGTGATAGCCTCTTTGGCGATTTGCTTCCAAAGACTCAGTCGCCAACTCTCGAGAACTCGCAGGGCCTACTGACCTTGTAATCCCGCACCAGCAGCTTCAGATCTTTAATAGGAAGCAGCTCATTCGTTTTGAAGATCGCCGGCTGCGACAGGGAATATGGAACCAAGTTCTCGACAGCTAGCAGTGGTTTCCAATCAGTCTTCCGATCGAGGGGCCAGGGCAGAATCCACACTCACCAAGCTGTCGGACTTGAGTATTTCCATGGGATATGAAGTCCACCAGCTAGGAAACATGTCAGCATGGGGCAACCCCTTTCGGAGGGAAGCAGGAGTTATCTCTTACCTCTTCTAATTCCGTAGGCATCTTGTTGGTCGTGAGGGTTGGATTTGCGGCGGCGAGCGTCATCAATGGCTGCCAGAAATATTTAATTTTTGGAGGGGTTCGGCACCGAAAGCGGTCTAGCCTCACGGCAGAAATACCGACCGCCCTGGCTTCGTACTTCAACCTCGCTTTGGAGCCCTGCTCGTGATGCCCGCCGCGTTCAAATTGTGATGGGCATTCTTGTGCATGTGAGCCAACCAACCAACATTTGATAATAAGTGAAGTGGAGCCATTTGGGACAGTTGCTTATCTATCCAGCAACAGCCCACCCCAATTCTGATATAAGAGTTTCTAGCGATGCAATGTACTAATTGCTGATATGAAAGTGCGTATTCAAGATATGCACTCAAGTTACAAAATATGGTACAGTTCGAGATGATTTCGGCGGTAGGCACTCCATGGAATACCAAGCTGTCCAACCCTGTGATTATCGGTTTCCTCGTTCTTCAAGGAGCTGCCTTTCAAGGCTGTACAGCATGGGAAACCAATGATGGGAAACGACCTAGATACGAAGGTGGAGCCTACCTCAAAAGGTCTGTATCCATGTTGCAGCAGTAGGAGATATCAGAATATCTTAAGACATTAGCATCAGCAAGGAAGACATAGAAGTGGATCCCCCACCTTTAGAATCTTCTCATTCGATTGCTAGGCGTGACGCTCAGAGATTCGAGGATTATAGCACATGAGCAGGAATCCTGCGGGGGAAATCGAAGACACACAAGACTAAAATGCTTCGAGCAGCAGGAGGCCAGACGTATTTAAAGTTTAATAAGCAACAAGGTCTTTGATAAACCAGTATCGAGTACTTTTACATTACAAGAAACAAAATGCCGCCAGGGAAATGACTCTAGTAATCAACCTTTGCTTAGATCGGCCAATCCGATGCCTATTCAATCTCGGTCAGAGGTAGTGACTCCAAGATGCCTATCCCAACTTCCCCAATGCCCAAACGCCCTTGGTCAAACCATGTCCTCGAAAATATCGGAACGAACATGACCAAGAAAAATAATAGTAATACGCGTGGAGTGATCGGAGTGTTCTAAGAGGATGTAGAGGGAACGCTGGGCCATTCATACCCGGGATGGTCCAGCCGGGAGATGATTTGCGGGACAGATTCACACATCGATGCCGTGTGAGGTCTTTGCCAGCACAGGATTTCGGTGTCGTTCCGACCCAACCCGTGCAACATTAGATACCCTCCAAAACCATCAGTTTATCCACGTGCCCACGCTCATCCAGGACCCCGACGGCCCGGCCTTTATAGTACAGTGGTAACGAGGGCACGAAGCTCTTCGGCGACTCGAAGTAGAAGGTCCGCATGGGGGTGTTCTTGGAGAACTGCACCGTGACGGTCTCCGGGTTGACCGATTGGATAATGGCCGTGTAGTCCTTCGGCGTAAACCCTTCACCCAATCTATCCTCGCCCGCGAAGGTGGTTGCGAGATCCTCCAACTCATACCATCCCTGCGCGCGAAGCTGCAACAACCACTGCACCTCGGTCTTGCCTTGGATGCGCGTGAAAGCCGGATGTCGCTGAGGAGCGGCATCAGGTTCCTTGAACTGCAGCTCGAACAGCTTCTCCTGGTAGGTGGAGACCTGATCGCGGAGGAAGTCGACGGCACGGTTCTGGGCGCCGAGTTCCTTCTCTAGCTCCTCGAATTTGCTGCCGAGCATTTCCAGCTTGCTCTCGAGGATCTGGTTGGTCTCGTTGGTGGCATCGACATAGCTGTCGGCTTCGGCCAGGCGCGCCCGCAGGTCCTTGATGATGCGGTCCTTCTGGATGAGCTCGGCGGCTTGTCGCGCGACGAGGGTCTTCGAATTGGTATTGGGCACGTCAAAGCCCACGGGGGGACCGCGCAAGAAGGGCATGGACTTGCGGGCGATGGGATAGCTCCTTTGCGCAACGAGGCCTCTATTGCTACATCGTGGTCAATATGGCGAATCCCGCGAGGACGGAAGCATTCACTCATGCCAGCACACTCACCCTTGATCCATGGTTCTTAATAGGTCGCGGTGGTAGAGGCAGTTTTGCGCGTGGTTCGTTCGGTTGGGCAAGTGGATGCACGAGAAAGCTGTCGCTACAGTACCAAGGTGCAGGACAGGACGCACGAGCTATGTATGAAATTCTATCCCGCCGGGAGATGATGATCGGGTTTACGAAAGGAAATGAGGAATGGGAAAGGGGTTATCTATGTGATACTCGGTCTTTTGATTATCCGCCTCTTCGGCTCGTTCTCCACTCCATCTTCGGGGGGTGGGAAACAAACAATCGCGAGGCACCGCGTGAAGGTCGCGTGCAAACAGGCTTTCCCTGAGTCTCGATGGGGCTACGCAGCTTCCAAGGGCACGGGAAACCAGGCCCAGGAATTTAGCAAGCGTTGGCAGCTGGCGAAAAGTCAATCGCGCTATTGAAAGTCAAGAGTCATCATTGCAATGCAAAACTAGTGGCACTTAGTGCTGCGACGCCGCGCGCGTTCCTGTAAGGTACGAAAGGCTATCGGGTCCAGGTACCAGGGGGGCGCAGCGAGTAAGCGACCCGGCACCTCGCCTGACTTCCCACGCCCACGCCCTCCGCCTGGCGTGCCACACTTCAGAGCCATGTGGTAACTCCATGACGTGTTGACGTCTGCACAGGTGGTATCGTCGATGCTATTCTTACACATGCCCGCTACCACGACCATCCGCCCGTCGTGGATGCCACACAATCCAAGGCTCTAGGCCTCATCCTCGAGAACTACTGCCAGGTCGACGTCAACCTCCCCGCGCCATCTCGGCCTCTCCAGAGATCCTCAAGCCAGATCGTCCCCGCCCGAACTGCTTCCCCTCTCTTAGCCGGGACTAAGTTGGAGCTTTGCTGTTTTGTTGAGGTGGCAAGCGGAAGTCCCCAGCAGCCTAACATGTTCCACCATGACCGGACCTTTGCAAAAGCCCAATTATGACTTTTGAGCCTGGAAGGCGAACGCAGTAGCCCTTGATTCTCTAATTAATCTGGGATGTAGTTGCAGTAATGCCAGTTGACTATTGCTCGAAACTTCGTCATAGCCGGCTTGTTCAATAGTCTGTTTGTTCGCTTAGACGTAGCAAGTCCTGCAGCATCGAGTATGCTCGGTACAGGCACGCATTAGCGACGCAGGAAATTCACGGGCTTGTGGAGGCTTCGTTGTCAATGTGAAGTCCCCAGGCCGTTGATACTGGAACAATCACATCTTTGGTAGAGCTTATTTTCAGGGGAGATACATTCGAGAGCTGAGCCCGGTATAAACTCAAGATAGCAACAAAACAGCCGCAACCTTTTCGCCGGTTTGGTCCCAAATGCTCCTACACGGCACTAAACCTGCCATCATGCCGGTGACCGGTACAACCCCTACGTCGACATAGGAGAGGTATGCTTTCGGCATCTCCTCACTCCCAGCGAATATTTTGGCTATGCGCGCTTCAAGATCATACCCACCGAGATCCGCAGTAAATGGAATAACGACGATCGTTTGTACGATTTTGCCATCGACGGTACATTGATGGATCTTTCCGTTGCCATTTGCTTCATAGAGGGTCTGGGCTTTCACAGCACCACCGGTAATGCCTTGATGTGCATGCCATTCGACGCCACTTTGTCGAGGCAATTCTTCGACCTCGACCGCGAACATCGGCGGGAAGGTCTTCGTCTCTTCCTCGATTGAGATATTCTCCCAGTCAGGCAACGACTTCGTTGTTTCTCCGCCTCCATGGACCCGCATAGCTCCATGTCTTTCCTCCCAGAGATCCCGTTCCTCAGAATCTTCGAGGTCTTCCTCGTCGCTCTGTGGTCGCCTATGGAGGTACGCCCATGCTTTGATTGCTAACCGAGCTCGTTGGTTAATTGTCAGTGCTGACGTACGTGGGAGATATGCTACAGCGCTTGTCCACCAGCCAATATCCATCTCGGTTCCAATCCGCCAGAGATGCTGGAGCGAGAGAATTGTCTGGAGTTGAAAGTTTGAGATGATTGCTTCATCGTTTCCTTCTAGGTTTGTCCTGTTAATCGATGATGTAAAGGCTGTGAAGGGGTTTACGTACCTTCAATAGCTGGCAACGCCATCAAATGTGGCACCAAGGGAATCTGGCCAGCGACAGCAACAGTCCATGCTTTACTGTCCTGGTCATCAACTGAAGAAATGGGATATGAAATCGCTTGAGAATATGGCCCAATGTTTGCTGGAGCCCAATATGATTGCGATTGCACATGTAAGCACTTCTTGGGTACTTGTATCTTGGAAGGCTTAAGGACCTGTAAGTGAATCAAAAGACTCTTGCCTGCTGGAATTGCATCTCCGCAAGAGATGGTGACTCGAGAGGGTGGATTCGGCTCCGTGAAGATTGCACCGTAGAACTGTTTGCATTAGCCCAAGTGTAACATCTGAAGATTCTAGGAATCAAGAAAGTCCGAACAGTTGTCTTACCTTGTTGATCGTCGCAAAGTCATCCATAGCTCTTAATATAATCATAGTGGAGATTATATTGGTGGCTTGAATTTGGGCTGTTTGCAGCTTTTGCTTGATCTGGGCGACTACGAGATGTGTCTCCTCGGCAATAGAAAGTCCTTCATTCGTCTCGACTGAAATCGACCAATGCTCTATATGATCTGCCATATTTGATCTCGATGATTTAAAGGATGGAGAAGATTGACTCTCATGCTGTGTCTCGCTGATAGTCAACGTGGCAAGCCCGTCCAAAGAGTCGTTGGTATTACCAAGATCTTCAAGAGCTTTCTCAAATTTTACGTCTAGAAGGTCAGGCACACGCACAACATCCGGGACGATCGGATCTTCAGATTTCATGACAACCTCAGCATGTCGAATCTGTAACCATGACGAACCACCACCCTCATCAACCACTCTCCTGTCAGATTCAGCAACCACAATCCTACCCTTAAACAAGGATTTCGGACCATCCACAACGAGAGTCTCGAATTCTCCTCCCTCTCCAAGCACAGCACCATTTCCATCAGTGCCGAATCTCTTCATAGACCTCTCCACCCTTGCAATAGTACGACTAGAGGCAACATTCTCCCATAGATAGCTTTCATCAAGACCCCCACTCGCCACCTTGATAATCCGTGCATCCAACCCCACGGCTTGCATATCGCTCAAGAGCGAAGACTGCACCGTCGGTGGCAGAACGGGATATTTCCATAAGTAAGAGAGCGGTGCAAGCCCAAGGCGTAGCGCGACGGATTCAACCCGGGTTCGCTGGTAGGTAGACAGAATGGCGCCAGTGCTGAGGGCATTGGCGGAGGGATGAGCGGCAATGATTCTCCGGAGGAGTGGAACCAGAGATTCTGTCTCATCCAGATCTCGACCAGCACTTTCTCCCGCGATGGCGTCACTGTAGCTCGTGCCCGTCTGCACGGCAGTTCCCGAGATCTCCTGACGATAAAGCGGAAGGCCGAGGGCCTGCTCGTACAAAGGGATGACAGTATGTCCCACCGTCTGGAACATGAAACTATTCAAGTCATGTTCGTCGCGCGCCGCATCTGCGGTCCCGCCTTCCGAGACCGAGCCGACGGATGTGGAAGTGCTGGGCGGCGCTGGATACAAGTTCGCCAGCGCGAGGACTCTGTGTCCGTTTTGGCGACAGTGGAGGAGAGAGTAGAAACTATCCTTGCCACCAGAGATGAGCGCGATGACGTTCAGCGACCCCGCCATGGCATTGGTCTGTGTCTGAGATGCTCAGATCTCAAGGCCGTCACGACTCAGTAGTGCCGACGGAGATCTGGTCAAGAATCCGGTCACGGCTTGCAGGTAAGAATTTTCGCGAAATCAAGGGCAGGTTCTACCTGAGCGACGACCTCGTGAAAAGTAAGTTGGTGCCAGACAGAATAGAGGCCATAGCAGAGATGTTCTCAACTTGACGAACACAACCAACAGCCACAAGATTTGGGTTGAACCTGCATCGGCTGCAAGTCACAAGTCTCGGATGTTGTGTGTTTGTTACCTTACTCGTCGTGAGGTCTTCAGTCGTGCTTAGTCAGGCGACCACGTACCTTACCGAGCACACAGAAACATGTCTTCTACAGAACAGAACCCATGAATCATCGAAACGCACCTCAGATCCTGAGCAACATGTCTCGCGATAATGTCTAGCTCAGTATTACTGCATTAGTGAGGTGTATTAGAGAGTAGAAGACATTACAAAGTGAACTTACCGACAGATGCTGTGGCTCCAGTTTTATTCTACCGATTAACTCACGTCGTCGGGATAGATCATGTGCGGAGGAAGAAAGCCGAGCGAGAAGAATCACGTTTAGGAACACGAACGGTCTGCGAAGAGAATTCTATACATTGCTAGTAGCAGTTATATCTACGGCCAGCAAGATGATGGTAGCATTTGACAAAGCACACAAGTCCCATGGGATCTTGTTCCAAAAGATAATCAAAAGCCAAGAAATGAAGAACAGCTATGCAAACTCATGACGGTCGACCAGCTCCCGCCTGGTAGGATATTACAACGAATGTAAAGAAAGGTAAAAACGTATTCGCCCAACCCCTTTGATGTGTTCCGTTGTACAGTTGCCTCCTCCGAATTTCCATCCTCATAAAACCCAATCGTCACGCTAAGTTGCACAAAAAATGTCTTGAAAGGAAATTTGGTACAGGTGAAGAGAAAAAAGCGACACACAAGCGCGTAAAGACGACAATCAACTTTTGAAGGAATTTTCCGCCCTCCGTCATAAACAACATTGTGGTAGTAGGACCGGTTCCCTAATGATCAACCGCGTAAAGATGGCGGTGATCCGAGTGCGAAGCTGGAGTTGCCTCTCAGTTTTTCATAAGATTCGTAAAGCGACAACGTCCGTGACGAGTCGAGATAGTTCGAAGGGTTCTTACTCGGAACGCTTGCGCTTCTTGCGGGCTTGGCTGTCATTGCCACTGCTACCATCAGATGATCGCTCAGTGTCACTGCCAGAAGCTGCTGCGGCAACGTTGAAGAGGACATTGCCAAGAGTGCGGACATGCTCCCCATCCGGTGCGTCCATGTCGTCAGCAAGTTCGCCCTCCTCCAAGACACCCATCACAACGGCACCGCTGCCGTGAGTGCGGGCATGCTGGGAGAGGTTGTCACTGCGCGAGAACTTCTTCCCGCACTCGTGGCATTCAAATGGCTTCTCTTGGGTGTGGAGGGAACGAACGTGACGCTTGAGATGTTCTTGGCGTCTGAAGCGGCGGTTGCAGTCAGTGCAGACAAAGGTCTTGGATGGATCCTCGGTCAATGACTGCTTGCGACCACGACGGTTGACTGTAGGTTGTTGAGAGGCAGCGCCGTTGTTGGACTCGGTGCCAGCGTTCATGTTACCAGTCGTGCTCTCGGATCCAGAGTGGCTTGGGGCAGTCGAGGCTTGCTGATCTTCGGCACTCTCAGGTGCCTTGTCACCACTGGCATTGTTCATGGGAGCCTTGAACTTTCTTGAACGCACCAAGTTGTCAAAGGCTGAGCTGTCTTCGGAGCAGTTGGCAGACTTGGCCGCCTTCTTGGACTTCTTGCGGGTCTTCTTCTCTTGCTTAATCTCGCTGTCAGATCCTGAGGCAGGTGGGCTGGGAAGTGCCACAGCGGCAAACTTCTCAGACTCCTCGAAATCCTCCAAGTCGTCTTCACTGACAAACTCCTCGTTGTGAATCGACAGAAGATCGGAGGCACTCAAGTCGGAGACTGTACGTTGTCGCTTAGCGCCCAGGTATTGTACGTGCTCTGCAGCTGGTAGATTGACCAGACCGTTCACGAAATCTTCTTCGGAGTCCAAGTCAGATAGGTCGTCGAAGGTTGGCAGTCCATCGATGGTGGAGGCAACAGAGAAGTTGAAGCTGTGTGCGTGCGAGTTGCTCTTAACGAAAGTATCACCCCCAAGCATGAATCTGTGCTCCTCGTCGTCTCCCGAGCAGAGTGTAGGCAGAGGAGGAAACTCGACACCGAGTGTAGGGTTGGAGATCTGGCTTGCACTGGGAGCGCTGGTGACGGCGCCGACAGTGAGGTTTCGAGGGTCGCAGAAATCGAATTCCTGTTGCTGAGGCTCGGAGGTAACGGAGTGGGGGTAGGGAGAGGGAGATGGTGAGAGCGATGGGCACGAAGTTGCGGAGAGAAGTTCGCTAGCGTTGGAGCTCATAAGCGAATTGGGGTGGATGAAGACTGCAAAGGCAATTTTGTAAGTATCGGCGTGCCAAAGTCAATAAATTTCCGATTTTAGTTAACGTACCTGGAGTCATTGGTGGAGATCCACATCTTGCCCACTCGTTTCCAGCAAGGTTCTCTGCCTGGACATCGCCTTCGCACCCTTCCTTGACGCCTTCAAATCTCTCCAGTCCAAAAAAGGTCGAGTTCATGGGAGTTGGCAGGACTTCGCAGTTTGAGGGGCTGCTAATGGTGCTTCCTGAGGCTGAAAGAGGCGGCGTGGCTGGGTAGTAGTACATCTCAGCCTCGTTGCATTCTTGCTCCATCATAACTCTGGGTGAATGGTCCTGGATCAGGATTGTGGGCTTTTGGTACATTGGTTGGGGGGAGGCCATGGGGGTCATGTTCATCGCGTATGCTGGGTTGTAAATTGGCATGGGCGGTTGCGAAGTTGCTGAGTTTGGCCTCGAGTAGATGGGAGTGGAGGGCATGGGTTGCATAGCCTGCATCTGCTGGAATTGGTAGTGCATTGGCATTGGCACACTTGGTTGTTGCGAGAAGTGGCCATGCTGACGGTTGTCAGGCTTTGGATCTGGGGTGTAGTAGAAGAAAGGTGATGGCTGTCCCATGACCTGGGCGAACTGGTAGGAGGAGTCCATTTTGAAGGTCCCTTATGCGTTAAACTTCTGCGGCAGCGTCAGTGGCATTCCTCATGCACGATGGTCTCTCCAGTACGTACCGACTCAACGCTCAAGACGAGAAATGGGATGATTAGTGCACACGGGCTGGACGTCCAGTGAGTGACCGGGCAGCCGACAAATGCAGGAGCCTGACAATGACGGTAAAGTATATAGGGAGTGACTGTAGGACGGAGCTGAGGAGCCAAAACTGTCTAATATCTGTAACGCTGGTTGTGCTGGTGATGATACATGTGCCGACCAAAACTGCTATTATGAGAGACAAGCAAAGCAGGTGGAGGACGATGACGACGATGTTGGAGAATCCAAAGGAGGGTACGGAAGCAGATCGAGGTGGTTTTGCAGGAAAGACCAAGTCGAAGGAGTTTCCAAAAAAGATTGAGGTGGAAACCGGGCAGACCACGGGCAATATAAGAAAGTTGTCGATAGATGATAGACCTGAAAGAGGGACGAGGGATGGAAAGTGAGTGACGGGGACCCTGCGAATAAAGTACAATACAGAGCACAAAAGAAAGATGATCAGAGGCAGAGGTGAGTGATAGAAAGCGAGAGACAGATAGGCCGGGTGGTCATGGTCGTGGTGGTGGTGGTACCAAGTAAAGCATGGACAGCGGCGGGTGGGTGGAACCCGACTAGGAAGAGCAGGCTAATGGTAGGACTGGAGGGACTGGATGGAGCCAGGAACAGGACAAGAGGGTAGCACCGTCGACCGGTGGTGGTGGATGGCGAGAGGTGCAAAGGGCCCCCCATGTCCTCTGGGGGAGCCGGCAGCAGAGATGGGATGGATACGCTACAATCATTTCTAAATCTAGTTGACGGAACTAGGTCTGCATGATCCATGGTGGCAGGGCAGGCGACAGGGACAGGGCCGACAGGGCCGGGGGCATGGGGCAGGGGTGCTGGTCGACGCTACCACTCAGACGTCCCGGAGAATCATGGTGGATGCGGATGGGTGGGAGTTGATGGTCACTCGTGGGCTAACGGGACTTGGCCCTCAGTCGTGCAGCCGAGCATTACTGTATGAGGTTACGATGGGATTGGGGCCTTGGCACATGGGTCTGCCGGGATGCGTTCCGTGGTGGACTGGTGTCGCTCACTGGACTGGACTGGCCTGCGCTCCAGAGTCAAGTAGCTCCCTCCACCAATCCATCATCCATCGCGAAGCTATTCGAATGGCATGGTGTGCCAACCCCAAGCCATTTGATTGTGCTCTTCGTGTCCGGGCCCAGCAGGCTCGTTCATTCTGATTATTACGGGCTAGGGCTGCCACTCACCATGCACTATTCGCTCGTCACTATTCGCCCTCCGCCGCCCGCTACGCAGCACCCGGCAGGCGCGACAAAGCGGCGAGTCGGCGAACTGGTCCTGGCCAACAACCAAGAAAAAAAGTACGAGGTGTGCTCGCAGGTCGTAGCATTAATCTAGATGTGCATGCATAAGCCTGCCCCCCCGCCAGTACCACCCACCGCTGCTGTCCACCTCATACGAACGAGCAGTGAACAGCGAAACCGCCTACCGTGCCCTACGCTAGCTGGCCGGGCAAGGTAGTGCAGAGTCGACGGCAGCGCATCGCACGACCAGACTCGTTCGCTGCTCGCTCGTATGGCCGACCACCGCGTCGTCACCAGTCGCCTGCAAACTAATTGCAGCGTTAAGTCAAGCCTCATCGATTGGAAGGAGCCGAGTCTGGAATACAAATCATGACGCTGCCAGCCAGCCGGTGTCTTCTTGTTTCCACCCAGATTGCGCGCGCCGATCAAGGATGGGCATGGAATTGCATAACATCGTAATCATGCTGTCAGAAAGTCTGTCTGCGACTGTGCCGGTGCGTCGGTCGGTAACATGCCTGTGGACCAGTTGATTAAGAGACGCGAGGAAGGAAATTGGGAGCGTCGAAATTCATGCAACTTGGTTGGCGCTGTAGGCTTGGGCTCTGGGTGAGACTCCCGGCGAGTAGGCGAGTCGAAAGGCACTATTTCAGCATTATTGGACGTGTTCATCCATCAATCAGCGCACAACCGTCTGAGCCCACATTATCGGTTTGATCCCACCCAGGCACGCATGGAAGTTCGCCCATCGAATGTCTTGCATCATCCGCATCACACACGCTCAGCCACGGCTAGTCCGGTCAGCCCTCGCGGCATGGGCCTCAGAAAGGTTCTGTGCCGAAAAGATGGTTGATATATGTGCGTGGAGGTAATAGCATGGAGCCGTTGGCCTTTGTTCATGCGATCTTGCCATGGCGCTCGCTGGTGCGGCCTCGCCGGGCTCAATGCAAGCACGCGGTGCCGGCGGGTGGAAACCGCTGCGTGGAGTAGAGGCGGTGGAGAGAAACGCAGCAGTCCCGCCATAAGCTGAGGCCTGGAGCCATACCATCCTCCATCATAATGCAGCGCGCAAAGGTTGTGATCAATATGATTGCGTGGTGTAGGTAGTATGGAAGTCTATGCGCCGTCCTTCGCCCCACGAGGATGAGCGAAAGCGACTACCGCCCATCATCACCGCACTAAGAAAGACTATTACTCCCACTATCAACGCCGCCATCAGCACCCGCTGCGCGCCCGAGCGAGACGCGACGAGAGCCATTCAGCGCGTGAAGCCCCCCTCCAACATGCACGCCGAACGTTGCTCGAGCCCGAGGATGCTTGGGGCACCGGCAGCGTATGCACCCATCCCCTAGTTCGCGACAGCTTAGACTTTTTCCTGCTCTTGCTCTCCCATGCGCGCGAGAGAGTCTTTTGCGAGATGATGAGCGCGCTGTCGACGACGTGACTGGCCCCGTCCCCGTGCTGTGTTTACTTCTGGCAGCGCGTTCTGCCGCGTCGACCACCAATCGATGCCTCTTGCCCCTCCTTCGTCCTGTCATGGCCAGTTCAGCCTCGCAACGCACCAGCGCGTCAGAGCCCGAGTTCTGCTTTAACTTCCATATCAGTCTATCGATAGGCGCTCCGTAGCTACTGCCATGCCAAGGCATGCTTATCCAGCCGCTACGTAAGGTACCGGGGCGAGTAGCCTGTGCCACTCAGCTGGCGACGTCCTCAAGTTTTTTGCCCCCGCAATCACTATCACACCCCATCCTACCTTACTTGTTGGTGAATATGCCTATGAACCCAGTCTTACGGATCGCCGAACGAATCGAGACCTGACCCGACGAGAATCCTCGAAACATGAAACACACCTTCAGGATCCGTCGACAGCCACAGGTAGAGCCTGTTTGTTGTGAAAACCAGGCTGGCACAGCTGGCACTATTGGTCTGGATGCCAGCTCAAAGATCTTGACTTCTTTTTTTGCCTACGACAGCTTGTTGCTTCCCGAGTCAATGACTCGTCATTTCGGGAAAGCCTCACATCCATTCATCCTGGGCAAGCATTGGTTGATACAACACCTTCAGCTGCGATGCACTACAATGCGGATGAGAATACTGCTGCTGCCCAGCTCCAAGATTCGGTGACTTAATAGGCGGCATAAGGACATGTCAACCGGCAAGCCCAGTCTCTCACTTTCAAAGACACGAAGGTGTGCTGCAGCTCCATCGGACAAAGAAACTTACACATTCCCCATTCTCACCCAGGTTCCAGGTATTTTGGAGCCATGCTTCGAAGAGGTAGACGGTGCTTCACTATCATGACGGCGGCTTTTCTTGTTTTTCCCGTCACCCACTACCTGGTTCGGAAACCGAGAAACATCCCGTGGTCTGGATCGGCGCCAGAGGCCAAGTGTGCTGATGATCAACTTCAAGAGATATGAGTGACTGAGGCCTGACACCTGATACAATCGTTCCTCCGAGGAACCCCTCTTTTGGCCCGTAGCCCTACCAGACATGCCATTTTCTGGAAGAGCCTTGAAGGCGTGGTTGAGGCGTGCTGCAAGCCCCTGAGCAAGTTCGTCGCTGGTGCAGGTCGATGGGTTTTAGGAAGGAGTAACCTAGAATGACCTAACTTAAGAGCTGTCAAGAGGCAGCTTCGGGACAGATCGTCCCAACTTCTCGTTTTTGCCATGATATGCCACGCCAGTGTTTGAGACGCAGTTGAATGACGCGGGCGTGGCCCTAAGGCGTCGCCTATTGGCCTTGGATGGGGCCGACAGTACGGCAGCTGCGAGGTCACTAAGAAGTGACTTATCGCGATAAGTGCCATCATGGGGCTTTTCACACCATCGACCTGGAGCTTCCTTGGTGCTTGGATTAAGTTAACCTTGGGGACTTTTGGGTGCTGCTAGCGATGCCCTGTTGAAGGCGACAAGAATAGATCAAATACGCTACACTGCACGCCTCTGGATCCCCATTCTCTCCCTCCTCGCGGCTAGCGTCTCGGCTGCCTTTGTTGCAGCACCGCTCGTGGGCCACGATGTCGCTCATCCTTCATCGGACCACATGCGTGTGGTGTGTCGAGCTGTCTCGGATTCTGCTCGTCTTTGCTCTCCAGTGCAGTGCCCGTTGGCACCGCTGCCCATTCACGAGCGAGGGGAATACGAGGACGGGGAAGGGATGGCGTAGAGCGGCTGATGGAGTTACGAGCTGCGGTGCCACTGCCACAAAGGACTTGTTGTGCGTTGTGCCGGTTCCTGGGCGGTTGCATAAAGTGATACTCCCCAATGCATTAGCTGGTGCACGTTAATCCTTAGCACACCGTATATTATGCATGCATTCCTAAGTATAGGCCAAAGCGCTTGCCTGATGCAGTCTGGTGCGGCCGGTGTCCACCTCCTGCTGCTTTAGCTTCCCGGGCGCGGCCAGTCACAAGGCCGGTACGGAGCAGCCTCTCGGCTCCGTTGGTGCATAAGTTTCGTGGCCGCGACGCCCGCATACCACCCAAAACTCGCATTACAGCACGTCGGTGGAAGACTTCCAGAACAAGCGGTTTGTTGGAGGCGACCGGCATACCCACCCACACATACTCTCCTCTCGCGCTCCTGCTTGCTGGACGGAGCAGTCCGCCTTATCGGTCATGCGTTTTACCCAGGTGGCCCGTCGGGGATGCTCGAGTCAAGGAAGTCCTCGTCGTTTCTCCACCCTGCTAGACCTCCCCTCTGGGTTTTCTGGGTGGCCTACCTACGAACTAGCAGCCGGGCTGCAGGTACCATGCAGGTACAGGTCGGCGACGACGGACGGTGCAGGCACGGCGTGCAGGTAACGGCCCCCCGAGCGTTCGCCGGCGAGCAGCGACACACAATGCCAGCGCTGCAGCCAGCATATGTGTTCTCACGGCCTGGCCTCGCTCTGGCCGGCACACGTTCATCAGATGTCAGTCTGAATCGCTTCTTCCCGTTTGCTAAGTTATCGATTAGCATGGCCCCAGTGGGTCGGCCAGTCGGGCAGGGTCCAGGGAGTCTGGACGGCGGCAGCGAGCCAATCACCGCTGGCCGGCAGCGCAACCATATCCGCGGGACTCGGGAGCATCTCGCAAACCCACCACACCAGCACCGTAGCTCTGAAGCCAATTTGACACCGCTGCCTCGCTCTCCCAGACTTGCCGTCCGGAGATTCTCTTGCGCAGGGTGTTGCTTTATACGTAGAAACTACCGGCCCATTGGGACGGCTTGTGCGTGACCAGAACGAACGTGCTGGACGAGCCTCCGAGACGTATACGTAGGTCTTGCGGTCGGTCATTCAATGATATGCCCATGGCTCCGCCGGCCCAGCAGAGTTTTCCTCCGTGGTTCCATTGGGACGGGCCACCGGGCGATGGTATCTGACGTTAGCCCAATACTTCCGGTTATCTTCCCCGTTACATTGCGAGCTTCAGATCGTCACCTAGGCTCAGCTGCCGGTGCCTTTTGGGAGTTGTTGGAGAGTCGATCGCGCTCATTTCACACTGCATTCTCTAGCCCGACTCAAGACGGCTGGACGGTCGTTGATCACGTTTGGCTGACAAGGAAGCGTTCCTGAGCTCATGGGCATAGAGTGGACAAAATTACCGATGCTGGTCGATAATCCCATTCTGCCCCAGATTCCTTCTGCTAATCACCGGGATTCCCAGCTATTGGCTTCCACGCAGGTCCAATGTTGCCTGCCCCACAGCGCTGCATGAGGCCGGGTTAATCGAGGCCCCGTTGCATGTGCTTGAGACCAGCCTCGACATGATGGCGGTCTCGCTTGCTCAAGATAGGAAAGTTGTGAAGCATCAAACATCAACGCTGCAGCCAGGCCATATAGAGAAGGAGCATAATCCATCTGTTTATCCAGAAAAGCCTGGCCTCGGTGACTCGTTTGATAGACATGCGCCTCATACATTTACCCATGATGTTTCGCATGGCCGATTCTGCCAGAGGCTGTCATGTCCATCTGCCGTGGGAGGAGCATACCGTACTTCCTAATTGCGATCATCTGAGAACCGATACCTCAAGACGCGAGTGGAGTCGTCGGATGAAGCCAGTTCGAAATAGGTTGGAAAGCTGTCCCGAAGAGAAATGATGTCGATCCAGGGTTCACGATAACCCTGTGCGGGAGAGTCCATCACGAATCAATGGTTACGTTGGTGCGATCTTTTCAACGGCCCACGTTCTAATGAGGACTCAGATCCTGTCAACAGGTGGTTTCTTCCCCTGCCAATCTGCACCAGCGTTGTGGCAATGTGTTGCATCGAGATATACCAGCAGCGGATCATCCCCTCAATCAGGGAGGCAGGCCCGAATGAAGCCTACCGCCGCCCACAGACAATGATCCAAGAAACTCTGATGATGGGCCTTCGAGAACGTTTCACGCCACAAAAAGAAGACCTTCAGATAACGCGGTGGGTCCCTGGGGATGGACCTGTCAGAAATTGAGGGATTATTTTAATTGATGGTGTTATGAACCATCGAATGATAGTGGCTGTCCGACCATCAGCAATCTCTTTCCGTACCGACCGGTTGGGCGGTTGCTTCCGCTGACCACGGACAAGGAAACAGAGTGGGGAGACTCGAGTTTCGAAGACATTGACAAACCTTCGATTGGCATGGGATGCGTTCGATGGGATGTTTGTGCTAAATCTGAGGTTATGCGTTGTCGATGATCTCTTATGCATTTGTTCGTCTGGTGTTGGCGTGGAACTCTGGCCCTGCCGGGCCCGACAGGGAAGACCGCGGTGAGCCAAGGCAGTTTTCCTTCTCAGGCCAAAACACCACCACGTTGTTCTTGTGCGTGGTAACCGACGTATGCATCGTCATTATGAAACATTGCATTACGGCTGAGAACGACATCCTTCCTTCCTGCCTTTCCTCCCCTCGGTTTCCGGTCCTGGAGGCACGTGTTCTACGACGCTGGGATGCCTCGTTACAATCAACTATAGCTGCCTCGGCGTAAGCTCCGCTCTCCATGGGCGCTCCTGGAGCACATGTCAGCTCTGAATGGGCGTACCCACCAGTGGCAGTAACGTGGGCGTGCTGGTTGCACGGCGTGCGCTCAGGGCGTGCATGAGATAGGATTGCTCCCAATCCGCGGAAAAGGATTTGCTTACACCTGTACATCATACCTCCCTCGAGGCTGACAACGCCCTAATAGTGTTCAATACAAACCGGAATGCACATCTCTATCGGGGGTTCTCGGCGGTAGTGCTCCGCAATCCTTCGCTGGCTTGCTACAGCCTCAGCTTCGCGGGCATTATTGCTTGCGCCTGATGGAGGATGCCATCCTGACGATCAATCGGTCGAGCTTTCGGGAAGAGAAAACCATATCGACCTGGAAGTACCGACTGACACAGTCCTGTTCAGAGCT
The DNA here is from genome assembly GCA_003369665.1 of Coleophoma cylindrospora. NCBI lineage: Eukaryota > Fungi > Ascomycota > Leotiomycetes > Helotiales > Dermateaceae > Coleophoma > Coleophoma cylindrospora. The sequence goes on along the minus strand of PDLM01000005.1, from coordinate 764,696 downwards.
TAAATCCTGGAGGAAGCTTTGCATATATAGCGAGGCTTGGTAGTTTGCCATCGATAAGGAAATGTCTTACTTGAAGTTTGGCGTCGTGATTCTTTCTACTAGTAGTCTAACCTAAACCATACCTTTTCCTTGCGTCTCCTTCTATGACTATGGTGCATCTGAACATGTTACTGAACGTATGATACGCCCGCCCGCTTTTGGTTTGTTTCTCTCTTTTCAACTCTATCTCGCAGCACTGCCGCATGAATGCTCTCCTCCATGGACATAGTCAAACGCTTGCAATAAGCCCTTCATGTACACCAGTGCCGCAAGCACAACCAAGACGTGAAAGACTTGATGACTTGCCCCGACCAAATCAAAGTGCCTTCTACACCACCTCTCCGGAAACTAGAACAATTTATAAATCAGCATACCATTCCTCTTCCAAAATTCCTAGTCCTTTTCTCCTTCTCCCCGCACAAACTCGAACCCCCCCCCCCCACTCCCCACGGGGGCACCCTTTCCTTTTTCCTACCACGAAACCCCAAAGGAAGTCAAAACATACCTTCACTGCATAAGCCGTCGCCCCCGTGACATTCAACCCCAGCGTCACCACAACCCAGACAATCCCCATCCGCTGCTTCTGGATCTCCCAGCCGTAGAGGCCGATCCCGTGCAGCACCGGCACCATGGTGAAGATAGCCAAGCTGCCGAAGGTCGCCGCCCGGACGGGTCGGAGGTATGGATCGCGGAAGCGAGGCTGGAACGTTGATATTGAGCATAGGATGGCGAGGAGCGTGAGCTAGTGGAGGAGAAAGGCAATGAGGTTAGTCTTTTCTCGTATGCTGCTTGTGGGTGATGAAAAGGTGGAGGCAGGCGGGCTTGGCCGTGCTCGTCGTTTAACACAAATTGTTGCTCAAGAAACTGGACCACAGATACAACTTACCATGCTCCAATACCCAACTCGCAACCTCGCCTCACAGGCAAACCCGTAATAGACCAGCGGCACCGTGGCCCCCCACATGAGCAGGATGACGCCCTGAAAATCCAGCTGGGCGCCAAAGGCGTCCATTTTCTGGCTGTGGTTCATGACGGTGTGGTAGCTACATGGCACGCGGATCAGCTTTCGTACGGATCACTTAACACACGCCACTCGGGACGAAGGCCCTCGGGAGCGCCTGGTAGGTCCAATGAGAGGGGCAGGGACTTACGTCGCGGACAGCGCAAAGCAGATGGCGACGCCGCTGAAGTAGATGCCAAAAACGAGCTTGTCGGCTGCGCTTGCCATGGACCACCTTGGGGGAATCTCGGCGTGCATGAAGTATACCGGGAGGAGGAGAAAGCTAATACTTCCCAGGACATGGGACAGGATGTTGACTGTTAGGGCGAATTAGTATGGTCGATATCCATATTTGGTCAAGGCAATATCATTTGATATGCATGGAGAAATGGGGTTCCTTGCTCCTGCAGTAAGCAGAGTCTAGATTGGAGGTGCAGGACTGGAGTCGGGTTGAGCAGATGCACTAGCGCCTTGTCTTCTCGGCTTCTGCCCTTGTTTGATATAGATTTCAAGATCAAACAGTTGACAGCACAACGTTCCTGCAGTGTTTTCCTCCTTCCACACCTCTGATTTGGACCTCCGAGAAAATAGCATGAAATAGCAGAACATAATTTCAGAAGAAAAAAAAAGCAAGCAAGGAAAAAAGAAAGATACAAAACAGAGAGGACTTAATGAGTGGTTCTCTGGCAAGCACGAAGAATGGAAATGGTATGGGACTTGGCTTACCAGTTTCATTATGCCAATAACCCCAACTCTTTAAACATTCCCATAGATCATTCGTTGCGGCTCTGCAAGAAGGTTAGCCTCTGCAATTAGTACTAAAGACCTCAACTCAAAAGAGCCAAGCAGTGTTAAGAATTAATCTCACCTATACCCCGTTTCAATAAAGTGGTTATCTTCCCTACACAATTTCAACCACAATCATTAGCCCTCTCGTGCTCGTCATCATTGCCCCCAGCCAATAAAAACCAGCCAAGGCAAAGTACGAAAGAAGCCGGTTGAACTCACTGTTGCCAGACCTCTGCACCCGATCCAAACTCAAAATCAGCCCTACACGACCTCCCCAATAAACAAGACCAATTACCGGAACAGGTAGCGCTTAAGAGACGGGGGGGGCGGGAACGGGAACGGGAAGAGGGGGGGGGTGTGAAGGCAAAAAGGCCAAACAAAACAAAAAGGGCCAGACCAACACATACCTAATTCCTCCCATAGTCTCAACAGAACGACGTCTTTACACCGCGCATACCCACTGCGAGCTAGGCCCTTCCTCGCCCCAGCTGCACCTACACCTGCAGCAGGCGCCGAGGGCGAAGCATCTCTGCTTTTTCGACTCCGGACCATGGCGTCATGCATGAGGGAGGGGAGAGATTGGGCATGTACCCGGCCGCAACCGCCACCGTAATTGATCGCCCGACGAAGGCCAAAAAAAAAGAGAGAAAGGGAGCTAAAGGTGCGCAAAAACAGAAAGGGAAAAGAAAGTATGTTTGGTCCGTGATGTGGTGTGAGGTGTGCTTTTGCGTGGGTTGGTTGGCGCGTGTGTGGGGAATGCGTGGTTCGTATATTGCCCTGCGCGCAATCCAATCCAACATATGCACGCAGGTCGGTAAGAGTGCCCAGTCCAGGAGGAGACGAAAGAAGCAAAGAGCCGGAACGCCTTCCCAAGAAAACGATGGAGATCCGGCCACGTCTGGTCGCTTGAGGACGGCGAAGTGGTAAGAGATAGAGGAGGGGGGCAATTGATTCGATTGATCGTCTTTTTGTCGACGACGAAAGAGAAACAAGAAAAAAAGAAGCGGTGAGGGTGGACGCAATTGGTGGTTGTTTACTTTGGCACCAGAAGTGTCACAGGAAATAGCGCGAGGGTTTTGCGCTTGGAGCCTCTCATATCTACTCTCGGTTTTATTTTGGTCCGGGGAATTTAGAGAGAGACAGAGAGGGCTGGCTGCGGTGCATGTGATTTCTGCCCGACTAGATGTGCCAGCTGCGATTAGTTCTAGCGATTGAGTGAGTGATCTAGTAGGTCGGGCTGAAGTAGGTGCCAATTCATTCACATGTCCACTCCATAACCAAACTCGGGCGCGCGCGACGATAATATTGCGTTTGACGCAGACGCAATGCACCGCGAAAAAGATTCTCTTGAAAGAAAAGAAAAACAAACCTACCACACACGCCAACCTGGACGTTCGAACTGACCGAACCGTGCTGAGCAACCCAAAGTTTTCGATGATAACCTGTAGTCAGCGGTCGGGATTTTGCTTTTTGCAAAGTCTAAGTTCAGCCTCCCGGATATCTTCCCTTCCATCGTTGGCCGATTTCCGCTGCATGAATTGCCATGGTTGGAACATGGCGCCATTGCCCCGTGAGAGAATGTGAGGGATGCAAGCGCGGATGGAGGAAGAGAAGATGGGCTCAGCCGGCGGGAAGGTTGATCAGAAGCGATAGATCTCTGCAAGTACCCGACGCCGTGGAGGATAAGCTGCGGGCCGGAAGTTTGACAACACATCGCTGCGTCTGAAGAGCCAGTAGGAAGTCGTACATCCCAACCGGTCATGCGTTCTTAAGCCTGCTTAACTCTGCTGGTGGGGTAGACATTTACGAGAGGTGATATATATCTCCTTTGACTGCTCAATGCCATGTGACACCAGCCGCTTTGATAGCCATTGCGACAGCCACGTCTCTAACACGAGTCTTATATTGGCCATCAACGTCATGAGAAGAAAGAAATATCATTCCAAGCCCGTTGTGCATGCTGACCAATCTCCACCTTCAACATTTTCAGTAGCTTGGATGGAGAAGTCGGGCATAGGCACGAAGTATCGGATGTGATATATAACAAGCTGTCATGTTGGGCTGTATCAGTCATTGCATCAAGACGGGAAGCAACATGAGAGCCAACGGCATGCCAGAGAAACCTCATTATTCATGATGAGTAAGAAAGGCAATGAGAAGCTTGCTTCACTTGTTGTCAGTTTTAATGAATTCTCCAATGTCGCCCAACATATCCACACGCAAGCAGAGCTATTAGTAAGAACTAATGGCTGCGAGTATAGGGAAAGAGAGTACCGCGCTCCTGTGATCAGTGGCCCTTACTTGCCCCATCTGAATAGGGCATCAGAAGTGGCCTCATCTCAATTATTTGCCATTGCCCCGATACTATGTACCTTAAGTCGCCCAACCTGCATCGGCGATTTGAGGCCGGTGAACCCACACAACCAGAAAACTCATTTTTCTGAGGCTCCTGGAGTTCTTGAGCACGCTGAACAACCCTATCTCTTCCTCGAAGAAGTGAACATATCTTCCAGTACTGCATCCATTAGACTTATCTCGTCTCTTGCACCAGTTACAACAGTAGACTTTCGGCTCCTTGATAATGTCCTCCTGGACTCACTCGGGCCATTCAAAGTGGAATGCTCCACATCAAAAATTTCCATGATATTTTCAGGCGACGAGAATACATTTGCATACTGGGCCATTTCGCGGGCATTGGCTGTTAGTGCAAGTCGGTCATTCCGGACCAGAGTGTCTTCGGAATCAGGCTCTGTTATGGGTGGAGCTAAAACATCCTTCGAGATGTTCGTGAGCCAATTTATAATCAGCACTGTCCAAGTGACTGCCTCCAACTATTAGCCATGATATAACAGCGGACACAGTTACGCAGGATGAGTTCTTTTCAAGCTCGATGATCGTTTTCTGTAACGTAACTGTAGAAAGTGGACTCACCATCCAATGTACGGAATGTAAAAAGCATCCAAACTTCCTCATGGCTTTGCAGGATAATAAGAACAAGACAATTTGCAATCGTGGCAGCGCACATAGCGATGCAACCGATGAGTGTATTCCGGATAACTCGTATAAGGTCGGCTTGGGGAATCGCAATCGAAATATTAAAATCAGTGTTTGGTGTCGCATGCTTGAAGACCCGGGATATCGTCAGATCCCCAATTCCTTTCGGAACAAAAGCTTTGAGGACTCCTTTTGTCAAGTATGGTCGAAGGTAGTGCACAAAGACCCAGGTCAGCCATAAATTGACCAGAACGTCGAAGATAAGGAGTGCAAGAATCACTGGCAACCTGAAACTTATCTGACACTGTCCACTGGCTGGCTCATATAACCAGAAATCCCAGATACAGAGGCTGACGACGATGCTGATAAACCCAAGGATCACTGATATCATGCTCGAGATATAGAACCAATCCTGCAAGCGTGTCCTCGTGACGGATCTCACCGCATGGGTTCGTTCAACAAGAAAGGCGTACAGAGGCAATTTGTGTCCTATATAGAAAACCAGACAGATGGTACGCGCGAGCTTACACGGGCGGTTGGCCTGAGTACCATATCCGAGAACCATAATGGCAGAGAAGAAGCAAAACAGCAATCCAAGAATGTAGATTGTGAGAACCAGGGAGTGTATGACCGAGAGCCTACGCGAAGCATGGTATTGTCGAATTGAGGATAATCGAAGGGCTGTTGCGAATCAGCTACGAACTTGGAGAACTTTGGCTGAAACCCCGTGAGACGTAAACATACATAGACATGACGAGATGATCGCGATGCAAATAAGGACAACGATGGCAAAGACAAGGCCGCCTGCTTTAGCCTCAGGATCTGTTTCACTCAAGTACGACCCTCGTAATTTGGCCAATCTTGTGTTGCCTGCCACGAACCCCATCCGGGTCGATCATAAGCTATGAATTGTGTACGGGTTCCGTCGCCGGCGAGGAGGCGCTGGATTCTGGGTAGGCCAAGTGCATTATATATGCAGTGCTTGGGGCTGAACTGAAGCCGTGAATCTGCTCAAAGGTACTTCGTAACGGCCATAAGCTTCGGCAGGCGTGTTGATAGCTCTCCAATACCTAAGAACGCTTCATAAGAGATAAAGTGTTCTGCCGGCACCAGACAGAACGACCTCCGAGTTGTAGGTTGTATGTGCCAGGGCTGAGGTTTAGTTGTAGGAAAGTAGGGATATGGAGTGCTGCTGGGGAAGGTGATCCGGTGCTTTGAAGAAGCCCTTGGTGATGTGATGAGGTTGCATCGACTATACTCGCGTAAGAGTAGCTTCTCAAAAAAGAAAGAACCACTGCCACTCTCTCTCGCCTTTACCAGACCGTCACGATTTCTTGTTTTTCTAGTCTTTGCACGACTATAACCCGTGGTTCTTTGAAACAGCATTTCGAACTTCTGTAGAGGCAAAGCGGAGGGAGCCCAAGAACGGCATGGAAGAAGCCGGGTTCAACACTTCTGCTAAACCTCGTGCTATGGAAACATAACTTCGCCGCCAACGACAATTCAGGACAGGTCAATGAGCAAGATGCTGAAACTATTCAGTCATTGATCTTAGCAGCTCCGAAGACCCAGTCCCGACAGAAGATACCTTCCACGGCTCTGCGGTACATGGTGCCACGCATACTTCTGCTGCTGGAAGCTCCGGGGTGAGCACATGGAGAGGCAATTCCTTCATCCTGCACTACTCATAGCCAGAAACTTGAGCACTTGAGCAGCTTCAACACAAAGCGGTATAACAAAGCCCTAGCTGTCTTTGCACGCGCAAGCACGCGGTTTCCTCACGTCTCCCGAGTATACTGTACGTTGGATGGTGGGTGAGCCTACGCACAAAACGCAGCGGATAAGGTTGGTGTAGCAAAAACTCCAGGACAGAGATTGAAGCTACGCGCCCTTATCAGCTTGGCAGTGCCGGACTTCCAGAGCTTGGTCGTCTTGTGGTGCTTATGTCAAACTAGCCCGGCGCCGACGGTGCCCACACACCACAACCACACCCCCACTGGGCTTTCGCGGGGTTGTTTTTCCCAATGACATCAAGCTTGGTGTCGTACCTCAGACGATAAGGTGATGATGCTGCGAGCAATCCTGGCGTGTGTAGCATAGATAGACTTAGCTCGACTGTGGCAATGGCAATACGAAGCTCTGACAATGATAGCTTATCAATGCTCTCGGACCGGCCCCATCTTCCACCACCATGGACCATACCGTCTGGAGTGTAGCTTCGACTATCGCAGCACTAGCCCGCGATAGGCATTGTTTTACGGAGCCCCTGCCGCGGCCCCATCCCCACCTATGACAGGCATGGGCTGCGCAGATAGCTATCGCAGCTAATCAGCAAGCTGGAGGGTGAAGGCAAATGGCCTGCGACGATGATCAGGATGCCATCGAATTCCAACACGCCTAATCGTCTTGTCGGGCTCGCCGTCGATAAGTCGCCTTACATGCAGGGGATCTGCATGGCTAAAAGAGCCCGCCGACCCCACGAATCCTTCGTTGCCTTTTCATCATTGAATTGCTGCATTGCCCATTGATCGCGCGAGACGGCATTATGGACGACATCAAGCACCCGGGCAGGGTGGAATACGGGTCGGATGAGAAGGAGCCCGTGCCAGTCTATGAATCCGGCTCTACGACCGAGGGCGTCATTGAGAATGTCGACGACCTTAAGCGACGGCTTTCCGGTCGACAGATCCAGATGATCACGATCGGTGGTTCCATTGGAACCGCTCTGTTCGTCAGTATCGGAAGTGGTCTGACGGCGGGAGGCCCAGGGAGCTTGTTGATTGCCTTCATGGTGTACTGCGTGTGGCTGGCGACCGTGAACAACTGTATAGCGGAGATGTGTGGTAAGTTGCACCCAGCGCTGCAGAATAGCAATCCAGATGCGGTCTGCATCAGCCTGCAGCTCGCCATAGAAGAGGGCATTGATTAATTCGAATTCAGTTTTCATGCCTGTCTCTGGTTCCTTCATCCGAAGTAAGTACACTACCCTGTTGAGATCTGACGTTCAATATCTGATTGTGTCCAGTGGGAAGCAAATGGGTTGATGAGGCATTCGGTTTCATGCTTGGCTGGAATTTCTTCTTGTATGGTAAGCAGCCACTTTCAATTCATCTTTTTGTAGAAGATTCTTTGTCGAATTGGGATGAGATTTGGAGAGGAGAACGAGAAAGGCATTGATCTATCACCATCGGCTTTAATTCTATGAACTCCGACTGACGATCTTCGAGAGGCTATCCTTATTCCTTGGGAAATGACGGCTTTGAATCTCGTCTTGACCTTCTGGAGAGATGACATCCCTATCGCTGCTGTCTGCGCAGGCTGCATTGTCCTCTATGGGTAAGTTTTGCTGCTTGAATATGCGAGAGGCGTACTAATATGCGGCAGTATCATTAACCTGTTTGCTGTAAAGTGGTATGGTGAAAGCGAGTTTGTGAGTATCATCATCGATTGATATAAAAAACGATCACTAAGTAGTATTCAGTGGCTATCGAGTGGAAAACTCATTCTCATCTTTATTGTTTTCGGCTTTACCTTCGTCACCATGGTTGGAGGAAACCCCAAGCATGACGCATACGGCTTCAGATACTGGAAGACACCCGTAAGCTCTAACCCGAAGAAAAGCGCACATGATACAGGAACTAACGAAACCAAAGGGCGCTTTTGCAGAATATGTAACCACGGGAAATCTCGGACGATTCGAAGGCTTCCTAGCCGCACTCTGGGAGGCCGCATTTACCATCGTCGGCCCGGAATACGTGGCGATGATGTCCGGAGAAGCCTCGCACCCACGCAAAAACCTCAAGCGGGCATTCAAGACGATTTATTGGCGATTCGGCATCTTCTTCATTGGTGGTGCTCTGGCTTGCGGCATTGTCATCCCATACAATGACACAACGCTTATCAACGTCTTGAGTGGATCTTCTGCCGGTGGGGGAACCGCGGCCTCCTCGCCATATGTCATCGCAATGCACAACATGGGCATCGGCGTCTTACCGCATATCACTAACGCTCTGCTGGTAACGAGTATCTTCTCCGCTGGTAACAGTTATGTGTAAGTACTCCCATCCCCGAAATTGTGATCCTTTCCATCTTTACCAAGGCGAGGGCTAATGTAAACCCGCGCAGATATGCTGCGTCGCGTACATTATATTCGCTCTCTCTCGACGGACATGCACCGCAGTTCCTCCGTAAATGTACCAAGAAGGGTGTCCCCATCTACTGTTTCTGCATCGTGATGTTGTTCCCCTGTCTCAGTTTTCTCGCGATTTCCAGCTCGGCCGGGCAAGTCATTACTTGGTATGTCAACCAGACCATCAATCCAGATCCAGGGCTGCAGGGATCGTGCTAATGGAAATACAGGCTTGCAAACTTGACCGAGGCCGCTCAAATCATCGACTACATCTGCATGTGCATCACTTACATCTTCTTCTACCGCGCCCTGAAAGCGCAAGGGTACGACCGCAAAGACCTCCCGTATGTGGGATGGTACCAGCCTTACTGCGCGTGGATCGGTCTCGGCACCATGACCTTCACCGTCATCATGTATGGCTATTCCACCTTCTTACCGGGATGGTGGGACGTGGGGACCTTCTTCTCGTACTACACCATGTGCTTCGTCTGCCCGATCCTGTACGTCTTCTGGAAGGTGCTCAAGAAGACCAAGATCGTCAAGCCCGAGGAGGCGGATCTGGTCTGGGAGCGCCCGGTCATTGATGCGTATGAAGCCGAGAATCTCGAGGAGCACATGCCCTTCTGGGACGAGGTCAAAATCATGATGGGGTTTAAGAAGGCTGCGGTTGACGTTGAGTAAAAGTCGCGAATAGAGGTCTGCTTTTGTACAGTACCAATAGAATTCACAGGCCAGCCTTGAGGCTTTCTCAGGCACGTTTTTGGCAAACTTCCCTTTTTCGTCCGTTCCATCTGACCCCATCTTTCAAGTGCGATCCTCTTTCGATCCAAAATAGCTAGAAAGTCCTACTGAAGGTCTTCATCCTAAGGCTACCTCGGTATCTAGTTATGGTACCGAAGAGCTAAGGACAGAGCAGCTGAGGTCATAAGCCAAACAATCCCCTCTTCTGTCTACTCGCGATACCTACATGCTCGCTTGGTAAAGGGGTATAATCTGCAGTTAGGGAATGTTTGGGGGGGAGGGGGAGCTCTTGATCTTGAGATGATTCTCGTTTTCGATTTCCCGGTGTGCATCAGTTTCGTCGCAATGGTTGATCCGTGGGCGTCAGAAAGTATGCCGTCGACTAGCAAGGAGAGAGAGAGAGGTATCAGATCTCCCGGACGGAGACTATTTTCCTTGGTGTCTTCGCATGGACTTATGACGTTTTGTATTCGAGATTTCAACCCTTCGGCATGCCTGGTGAAGGTTATGTACACCAAGGTATGGTTGGTAATGTTGATGGATACCTATTCTAATATCTCTCCCAGTTCGTCTTCCCCGGATGACTATTGCAATAGACCATGACCACGACCAGTGTCGCATTTTGGCTTCTTGAGGTTTCGAGGCTCATTATGAGTCCAGATGACTCATGTCTTGGCAGGGACCATTACCCGAACCTTAAATCTGGGGCTTCATCTGTCGTCGCGTAAATAGCACTGGCAACTCAAGACGTTTCTTGCTCTAGACTCCCTTCATTCATTCTGTCTTTCTTTCTATTTAGAAAACCATATTAGATCACTGCTTTTGCAATATTTCACTTTATTTTTGAACTCTCGCAGACTTGACCGTACTAAGAATACCCTAGTCAATTCCTTGCGCATCGATGGAGGTTCCCAAACACTTGCCGCAAGCGAGACGGGAACATGGAGAACTTGAGGACAGCAGCTCCGAGAACCCAGTCCCCGAGAGGGAGCTGGTCAATGATAGTGTGGAAAAACCCCAGGGCTTAGAGGAGCAGGAAGACGTTTACCCGGGGAAGGCCAAGCTCGTCCTGATTGTTCTGGCGTTGAACCTATCGATGTTCCTGATCGGCCTGGATAATACGATTCTCTCGACCGCCATCCCCAAAATCACCGATCAATTCCACGCTCTCAACGACGTGGGTTGGTACGCAAGCTCATACCTGCTTACAACCTGCGCCTTCCAATTGATGTGGGGCAAGCTGTATACCTTCTACTCAACCAAGTGGACCTACCTGACCGGCTTGTTCATCTTTGAATTAGGATCTCTGATCTGCGGCGTTGCTCCCACCTCAACCGCTCTGATCGTCGGCCGCGCTATTGCTGGAGTGGGAAGCGGCGGTGTTAGTTCCGGGTCGTTTGTTCTGGTCGCGCATTCAGTACCACCGCGGCAGCGCCCAACGCTGGTGGGCATGATCGGTGGAATGTATGGTTTTGCGGCCATTGCGGGTCCCTTGATGGGAGGGGCCTTCACGGATAATGCGAAACTTACCTGGAGGTGGTGTTTCTACATTAACCTGCCATTAGGGTTATTCACCGCCCTGGGGATTTTCTTCTTCGTACCCTCGTCCGGGTCAAAAAGAAACAGCACAGCAGGCTTGGTGGACCGTCTTAAGCAAATGGATCTTCTTGGTCTGGCTCTCATTTTGCCTGGCGTGATTTGCTTGCTTCTTGCTCTACAGTGGGGCGGGACCAAGTACGACTGGAAGAACGGACGGGTTATCGCCCTCTTGATTCTTGCCATCTTTCTCCTGGCTGGCTTTGTTGTTGTCCAGATTCGGAGTGGTGAGAGTGCAACGGTCCCAGTACGCGTGTTTGGCAACCGAAACATTTGGGGCTCGGCGATCTTTGGAGCTTGTGTTACCGCTTCTTTCTTTGTCGTACTGTACTATGTAAGTCCCGACAACTCATCCGTAATAATAGTAAGGGGGCCGTTCTAACTGAAATTATATAGATCCCTATCTGGTTCCAAGCCATCAAAGGAGCTAGCGCCATCAAGTCCGGCGTTATGAATCTGCCTATGATCGTCAGCTTTGTTATCTTCTCCTTTCTAGGCGGCGTCCTGACTTCCGTTACTGGGCACTACGTCCAGTTTGTATATGCAGCCGTTGTCTTCATGGCCGTGGGTACCGGACTCCTCACCACTTTTCAAGTCGACTCTGGCCACGCAAAGTGGATCGGCTATCAAGTGATATTCGGCGCCGGGGTTGGATTTGGTCTGCAAACCGCCCTTACTTCTCCGCAGACAGCGTTGGCCATGGAAGACATATCCATCGGGACGGCCAGTATTATGTTCTGCGAGAATCTGACCGCCGCGATTATGGTATCTGTCGCACAGAACGTATTTACAAACCAACTTGCGACTAATCTCAGCAAGTACGTTCCCGGCATTGACCCGAGTATTGTGTTGTCAGCAGGCGCAACGGAGATCCAGAGTCTAGTTCCTGAAATGTTTTATAGCGCGGTACTCTTTGCGTATAATAAGGCGTTGACCCATACTTTCTTTGTTGGGGTTGGCCTGTCCTGTTGCTCTGTCCTAGGTGTTGTCTGGCTGGAATGGTTATCGGTGAAGGCGAAAAAGATAGATCCTGTACCTTCTGTTTAGATAGACTGCTTAGTAGTAATAGTAATAACTGCCTTGATGCCTACACTTGGTTAGAGAAGTGAAGGCAAGCCCGGAGCATAAAAGATAGAGAATCTCTCCTATTTCAATATACGTTGTCGTGAAGGCGGCCCGAGCCGGCAGTATTGGTAATAAGCTTACAGGCTCACTACCTCCTTCCACCCTGCTCTTATCTTCATGTTAACGGCAGGGAATGGCTGAGATTCATAACTCGTCACTTATTGGACTACAGGATAAATTTATACCTCTTTCTCTACTAACTGGTGTCTTAAGGATTGTTTTATGTTCAAGTTTCGGGGTCCTTACAATTCTGGTAACAAACAATGGCTTATACTCGACACATCATATTGCAGGAATAAGGGGCTCAAAGTGCACATGTTCCCTCTACATATACTTCAGGTTTCTTGCAATCCCATTTGAGGAATAATAGCTATCTTATTATCCCAGCTTAAGAGCTGTGTGATACAAGTCGGACAACTCCAATAACTTTAAAAGAAAATGAGAAATATTAACGGCTATTGTGTAAGAGAGACAGTCCATGCTAATACATTGAACTAATGGAGGAGTGGTGAAAGTAATCAAAGAGCTGTTTGTGACGTATCTCTGTTCACACTTTGCCTTGGCTCCAGGTGCTTAGTTTTATTTATACTTTCCTTCAGGAAACAACGAATAAGACTCGAATCTCTAGAGAATATTCGTGCTCAAGGGAGGGTTTCATGTAGTGCATCGAACAGTGCTTTCTACTTGTTTCAAGTAGTATTGCTCCAGAGGTGGTTTTCTGTCGCATATGTTTGGTGCAATAGCGAGGTGAGAAACAGATATAGGAACATACAAAATTAGAAAGTCTAGGTAAGCGCTTTGATACTCCGTTGCGAGAGCATGTGCTCGAGGGATCACACGGACTCTGGACGAAACTATCCATCGCGAGGAGCAGCTAGCTGGTCAACTGATGGCGGATGGCGGATGCTTTCCATCTAACTTAGCCTGAGCTCGGGTTCTTGCGTGGCGACAATCTATACGTTACTATTTTGACCTTGGATGAGGTGCGCATCTCCATCCCCAACTCTCCTTGTTCCCGCGGGCTCGCATCTGACATGTGCCACGCAGAAGGCGGGAATACAACACTGCCCGCCCAATTGTGAAGGGCAAAGTCGTTGAGAACATCCCACGTCGGTCATGTCGTCGAATACCAAGCGTGGATTCTGCCGTGAGGGTCCCAAGGTTTTGTCAGTCTGCGTCTCAACCGATGCCTGGCATAGCATAGCATAGGGAAGTATCTCCCCACGCTCCCTTACCTCTCCGTCACATGGGACCGAGCAGTGGCTGACAGAGTTCGTAGGGCTATTGCAATCCTGGACGTCATCAACGCAGGTTTGATCGACACAGCAGTATCCTTTGCTTCAGGTGATGAGGGGAGGCTCCCGCCGTCGCAGCTGGCTCTCCACTTTTGGACTGATGTCAAGGACGAATGGACCAAGGTTAGCTTGACATGTGAAGAAGGGCCCCTTGGGGCTCAGAGGATAAGGATAAGCGATGCGCAGCAAGGCGAGGAGCAGCCCTGATTAGGTAAGCTGCACGTCGACGCGCGGAGAGTCCTCAGGAAGTAGGCACGCGGGTGACAGTGGTAGGTAACCAGTACTGTACCGGTGTTGACCTCTTCTGTCTCGGGATATGGGTTGGGAGATACAAGTCGACTCGGTCGGGCTTTGCATGTGCATGGCAAGAGGATCTGGTCTGGTTGAGCTCCGACTGCACGGGCCAGCACGAGCCTTTCTGCCGGCGCCCACCGCCCCGGAATTTCACCCGTACCCCAACAAAACGTCTCAACGAAATGTTAAGCGACGGACGGTATAGTAGTCGCTCAGGCACAGGCTGTTTGGTGGTCGTCGGCCTCTCACATGGCATGGGACGTCGCTGCACGGGAGCGCGCTGCAGAAGCTGAGATTGGCATGCAGATACTGTATCTATGTAGGCCAGCCTTGTGACCTTCGACTTGGGACGTCGTGGCATGTGAGTCTCTGCTGTTTGCGAATCATCGACCAAGTGCCCGACTTAGTCGAGTGAGGCCGGTAGGGAACGCATGCAATCAACACCTCCCACCCAGTCCCCACCAGCAGTCCTAAGCCTGATGGAGCAAGCCCTTTGCAAACTTGATTTCCTGGAGAAAGTTCGCTGGTGTGGGCACCGGGAGGCCGATGTCCAGAAAATACCTCGCTCGGCGGTGTGGTGTGGATGGGCCCAAGCCAAGTCAAGTCAAATCCCACGCTGGAACCCGAGGCCAGAGAATCTGATCATTTTCCACGAGTGATGTGAGACTTCTCAGACCACTCATGAATGCGTGGCGCCGTCATGGCCAAGGGGAGCTTCAAATGAATGCGGATGAAGAGAGCCATGGTTGCGAGCCCGCCGTGGCTAGACTGGCTCTAGTCCTCCGTCCATCACTTACTCAACCGCGCTTTGCTTCAGCAGGACTGCACCTCTGCATCGCCATGATTGACGGCGCGGATGGCTGCCACGTCTGTCTAACCCCGAGGAGGACAGTATTTGCTGCTTGCAAGGGAAGACAATTTAAAGTGGGAGGGGAGGAGGGGGAGGGAATAGAGAGCAAGTTCCACATGGGATATACCGGGATCCATGGAAGATCATCTGTCTCCGGCCCAGCAAAAGCGCCTGCAATTGAAAGCATCTGATTTGCCTCCTCCTTTCCCGCCAGCTGTCGCTTCGGCAAGGGCAAGCAAGGCATGTTGCAGAGAGAGCCCCCGCGAGGCCTCAAAATCAGTCGAGGGGTGCATTTCAGCAGAGGCAAAACAAGTACGGCAGCGTAGATGCAGAAGGTAGATGTAGACGACGACGCAGCAGCAATGCAATGGGATTGTGCACCAGCCGCTCGTTGCATTGCTGCGCTGCTCGGGGGTTGAATTGTTGTGTTGTGTTAAGTTGGCGTCCTGGGGCCTTGGACGGGACTGGGTTGAACTAGACGTGGGACGAGGCGAGGCGAACAACATTTTCTGGCGCGGACCCTGAAAATGCACCACATAACGAACCACGGATCGCCTTAAAGGCCAATCCCTTCCCTCCCCCAAGCTGCGCTTTTCCTTAAAAACCCCGATCTCTCCTTGGCCGCCTTCCTTCCCTTTGGTCTTCCACATTGCCCCTTCATTCTTTGCACTGGTGAGTACACCTTCCTTCCTTCGTGTGAAACAGGACACTGACACCTCCCAAGCTCTCGTCTGTGGCTCCCCCGTCGGCCCAACAAATCATAGCCCTCGACCAACTCCAGAGGACTTGCAAATTTGTACGACGAGTGCAGAGTTTTGGTCAATCCTTTAGAACAACCCTCCCAATTCATAATCCGGAAAGCGCGACACCATGGCTTCGACAGCTCTTCCCCCACGAAACCTCTTGAAGAGGACCGTCACTTCGACTACTGCCGAATCCTCTCCATCAACGGCCCAAGGCTCGCCCAACGACACCCCTAGACAATCTCCTTCCTCAACCTCCCTCTCATCCATGTCTTCGTTGGAGGATAATAAGGGACACAGCTATGGAAAGCTCATTGACACTTACGGAAACGAGTTTGAGATTCCTGATTATACGATCAACGATATTCGAAATGCCATCCCTAAGCACTGCTTCGAGAGGTCCGGCTTGACAGGTTTGAGCTACGTCGCCAGGGACATTTTGAGTCTGGCAACCACTTTCTATCTTTTCAATCGCTTTGTTACTCCCGAGAACATTCCTTCTACACCAGTTCGTGCAGCTCTATGGGCTGTCTACACCATCGTGCAAGGTCTTTTCGGTACTGGCCTGTGGGTTCTTGCCCACGAATGTGGCCACCAAGCTTTTTCGACCTCCAAAGTTCTCAACGATACCACGGGCTGGATTTGCCACTCTGCTCTCTTGGTCCCCTACTTTTCATGGAAGATCTCCCACGGAAAGCACCACAAGGCTACTGGCAACATGGAGCGTGATATGGTCTTTGTCCCCAAGACCCGTGAGGCTTATGCCCACCGCATCGGAAAACTCGTCCACGAGCTTCATGAATTGACCGAGGAAACCCCAATTGCCACCTTGATCCACTCGATCGGTCAACAATTGCTTGGCTGGCCTATGTACCTCCTCGCCAACGTTACTGGCCACAACAACCACGAGCGTCAATCCGAGGGTAGAGGAAAGGGCAAGGTCAACGGTTATACTACGGGTGTTAACCACTTCAACCCATCCAGTCCTCTTTTCGAGGCCAAGGATGCTAAATTGATCGTTCTCAGTGACATCGGCATCGCCATCACTGTCACCGTCCTTGTCATGCTCTGCAGGACTTATGGATTCTCCAACATGGCCGTCTGGTACTTCATCCCATATCTCTGGGTTAACCACTGGCTCGGTAAGCCCCACATTCATTCATGTATCGCTGTGATACTAATTCCCAAACAGTTGCTATCACCTACCTCCAGCACACCGACCCAACTCTTCCTCACTACGCTGCGGAGAGCTGGAACTATGTTCGTGGCGCTGCTGCAACCATTGACCGTGAATTTGGGTTTGTTGGTCGTCAACTTCTCCACGGTATCATTGAGACTCATGTTCTCCATCACTACGTCAGCACTATTCCCTTCTACCACGCCGACGAGGCTACCGAGGCCATTAAGCCAGTCATGGGCCGTCATTACCGTGCCAATGTTGAGGGAGGATCTCTGGGATTCTTGCAAAGCATGTGGAAGAGTGCCCGATGGTGCCAATGGGTTGAGCCATCTGAGGGTGCGGTTGGAGAGGGCAAGGGTGTTTTCTTCTTCCGCAACCGCAATGGTCTCGGTACGCCACCAATGGTTTTGAAGGAAGTCAAGCCGGTGGTTGGAAATTCCAAGATGGGCATGGTCGTTGGTGCTGATCAGTAGATGCATGCTACATATATGGTCATATAAGCATAGAACCGCTGGTAAAAGCCAGCAACGGTATCCACTAGTTTGGTTTGTTCTTTTACTCAGAAAAAAGGTGTTCAAGAGGCGTTTTGGGCAAGGTATTCTGAAGTGGCTTTTTTTTAGGGCCGGGTACGAGCAATACAAAGCAGAGCGAAGACAAGACTACATGCTCATGTGAGCAAGAAGTCATCCTTGTGTGTGCAGTAGTCCATTCTGGCGGTTTGTACACAAGATGGTCGGAAGCAAGACGAGACGAAATACAAATGGAATGTTTAGACGAGAGAAGACTGTTTACCCTATTAGAGTAGCTTGTTAACTTCAATTACAATTCTATCATATCACATCTGAGAATAGTCATGTAACGCCTGAGCTTTTTTGCCCTATTAGAGTAGCTTGTCGTGCTTGTTAACTTCAATCACAACTCTATCATATCACATCTGAGAACACTCAGGTAACGTGCACCTATCCAGCAGACCTGACTTCGCCCCCTCATCTTTCGCCTTGCCTGTCGACCCCTTCAACCCACCTGATCCCATCCTATCCCACAATCCCGCAGCAACAAGTGAGTTCAATGCAAGCTCAGCCAGCAAGCGGGTATTCTCAGCTCGCTCAGCTCTCCCAACCCTCTCACCTAAGACGACAGTCAGCACAGAGAAGGCCTGCAGGAGATTAGAACTCTTTAGCATACGTGACATGAGTGAGGGGGGATTATGATTTGACCTGCGGCTTTCCATTACGAGGAGATGTCGTGAGGCAGGGCAGGGAAGTGCGGCGATCCCGGGTTGGATATAGTAAGGTCGGTTGGTGCTTATCTTCGTATGGTGTAATATACGACATGTGCTCACCGTGTGGTCTCGCTGGTAAAGGAGATGAAGAGAGAGAGTAGGAAGAAATATTTTTCCGTAGATAGTTGACGCTTCTTCACAACATAATGCTCCAGATAGCGTTTGTTTTGGGTTTCTAAGGAGTTACAATACGTAAGCATTGCCGGTTTTCTATTTCGTGACTACTTATAGGTCGAACATCATGACTGACCGACCATGCATGCTTCGCTATGAAGATGCTGCTAAGATATATAAGACTATGCTCGAGAGCACCAAATAACAAATCAAAAAGGGGATCAGGTGCAGAAAGTACTTTTTAAATCATTAAGCGCAAAAAGGTAACCACCCGTATGAACTTCTTCAGGTCTCTCCCAACCTCTCCCGGTTCCTCCTCCCATCGTACTGTTGATACATGTGAAAAATGGGACACCCATCTACCCATCTTCACCAAGATTGAAATGCTACCAGCCAACAAAAGCATGTGGAAATGCAAGGAAATTTTAAAATGAATAGATGGGGCAAGCAATGCATGACAAAGCATGATGACCAGGGGACAATGATATAAACAAAATGGTGGTTTACAAGAAACAACAACAGGCCAGCCGCAAAACATAGCTTCAAAAAAAACGAAGAGGCAAAGAGCCAATAAGAACTAGAAAAATCAGTACGGGAATCGCTTGAAAGTCCCCTTCATAGGCCCATGGTATTTTGGGGTATCATAAAGTAAAGAAAGTAAGTTTCGCCGCGTTGCTCTGCCCGGCGGGCTTAGAAGTTTATACTGGGATGAACACCCCCGTTGACTTGTTTCATGGTCATCTGACTGAGGCTCATCGTCCTAGGTGGCACTCTGATATCATTCTCAATAAAATGCTCCTCACTAGAACTGAAATTATCTTGTTCCTCTTTCGGCGTCATGAAATTTTCAGTGCCATATTGATCCTCGTCATCACTGCTGTCATCTGGATCGAAGCCCGAGAAGTTCTCGATGTGCTGTTGGTCCAATGGATTGCGGATTTGCTCTGACCCCGGTGTTGGGTAGGAAGGGATCTTTCGGTTGGGTTTCGTGGCAGCAAGCTGCTGTTGTAGGATCTGAATTTGCGCCTCAAGATTCCGCCGCGCCACTTGCTCAGCCAAGATCATGTTGGTGAGAGTTTTGATCTGATCCATGGTAGGTGGCTGAGATTTCGAAATTATGGGCGAGCTTGGAGGGTAGCCTCGAATGGTTGTAGATGTGGAGAGTGGACGTGAGGCATCTTGAGCAGAAGTTGGAGGAGCCGATGACAAGAAGCTAGGAGGAGACGAGCGCCCGTCGAACGTAGGTTGGTAAGAGTTACTAGTGGAAGTAGTTGATGGACGACTGCTGCCGAAGGAGGTCTCCGCCTGGTTGTTGTACGTAGCAGGATTCTGAGAAGTCTGGTCCTTGGAATTAGGGAGAGAAAGATCTCTACTATAACGAGCAGGCTGCTCATGCCGAGAGTTCCGCTTTGGGGGATCTTGAAGTTGAAGATGTCCCATTTGTGCACGATGCTGAAATTGGGAAATCACCTTCTCCATGTGAATCATCCTCTCCTCTAGTCGCGAGACTCGAGTATCAAGACTAGCAGCCTGTGTGATTTTCATGCCTGCCATCTCGCCCATTGGTCCAAAATTGAACGGCTGCGGTGGCTCTTGAGGTTGAGCAGGAAGCTCTGGATGATCGAGGATGAGTGGCTCATCCGCATCAGCTTTATTAGAAGACATGGGAGACAGCGCTCCTTGGTCATAGCTCGCTCTCCAGTATCTGATCTCGTCACTCCGCCGCCTCGACACATCGTTCGCTGCCGCAGCTTCTCGCAACTGACCAAGTGATCTACTGCGTCGATTGGGATGACTACCCTTTGTTACAGCATAACCAATGTTCTCCACGACCTCCTCGGTAACCTGGCTGCCTCTCGCATGACTACTGACCGGCCGTGGGGACAACCCTGTAAAGTCAGAGAAGCCTGGACCCCGGCTCGAGGTGAATATCCTGCTTGGTATGGTAGCCCCTCTTGGTCTCGTCTGCTCAGCTGCTTGAATTGAATGACCATTCTGCTGTGCTTCGTTTTCTGGCTCTTCAAGGAGATTGTTGGGATCAACGGAGTGAGACCGAAGTGCTCGATTGAATTCG
Source organism: Coleophoma cylindrospora (assembly GCA_003369665.1). Taxonomy (NCBI): domain Eukaryota; kingdom Fungi; phylum Ascomycota; class Leotiomycetes; order Helotiales; family Dermateaceae; genus Coleophoma; species Coleophoma cylindrospora. The sequence continues at coordinate 744,451 of PDLM01000005.1, read as the reverse complement.
TTGATAGGCAATGATACCGTCCGTTTCTGGGAGAAGCTCGAACTTTTCGTGTCTCTTGTCATGTTCATCATCGCTGACGGATCCTGAGAACGAGAGTAAGCTAACGATGTTCTGGTATTTGAGGCTGAAACTTACACTTTGGTGTTGCTCGTGCCGTGTGGGGTTGGCATTATTCTCCGGAACAACACTCTTGCGCTTCTTTCCAAATAATTTAGACATGGCGGACTTGAAGGTGGACTTCTTTCTCTGCGGTGGTTTCTCGTTGGGTAAGGTCGGCTCATTCGACTCGTTCACTTCATTCAACTCAGAGTTGCGCAGTCCGCTCGGCTGAGGTGCACGATGTCCAGGCGCCGGCACGCCTTCGTATGGTTGACCAGCCGGTGGAAACGTCGAGGAAACATCTCGACTTAGTGCACTCGCAGGTCGTCCCGAGGTCGTCGAGCCTCTCACGGCCAGCATGTCCAGCCCATCATTTCCGAGGGGAGTCGCCATGCCCGTTCCAGGGGACCTAATAGGAAATTCGTCGTCATCAATGGGAATGGGTGCCGAGATCCTTCCTCTGATCGAAGTTCCCGTATCCGATCGAGCTGGACCTTCGCCCTTCCACTTGGCCATGATGCGGATGGAGAAGCTACGCAGCCGGTCGGTTCAGCTTACGACTCTCACACACGGGAATGCAGGACGTTGAGTCGAGGTAGGTAATGAGGAGCTGGCACAACATGCATCTCAGGAAGGATTGACGCGCAAAAGAGGGCACGGAGGGTAGAGCGGGGTGCGTACGGCTACAACACACATATCATAGTCAATATATATGTATGCGAAGAGGCCGGGTGTTCATGTTTGACAGGTTGACCCCTAAAGCAGATACCAAGGACTCAGAGCCGTCTGTATTGGGCGACGGCGGCGGAAGACATTATGCAGAGATGAAGGCGCATCACGTATCATATATGCTGCGACGCTCCTTCGCCGACTGAACAAGGAAAGTCCTTTGAAACAGGGTGTTGGGGACCACGAAGAAGCCAGAGAGCCGGGCAGGGGGCGTGTGGGTGCAGAAGAGACATCTGGAAGAACGGGAGAATCATCGACCAGGGCAGAGTGTTGAAATGGGTTGGGTGGTTGTGGAGTGCTCCGGATGACTTGGTCGTGCTTGTCGTGCAGATGGGAGTTGCTTAGAGCGCTTTGGGATGGGTGCTCGAGCTTTCGACAGGCCCCGATAGCCGAACCAGGTGGAGGAGAGGGGCATCGAGGCGCCCGTTGGTTACCAATAAACAGCCTGGAGATGGCCAGTGGAGGATGGCAAGGCAGCCAAGCCAAGGCAATTCCAGTCACGTCCAGTCCAGAGCGCGCATGTTCTCTCTCCCTCTCTCGTGCATGCTTCACCGACTTCTACCACCACAACCACCACCACACAATGCCACAGCCACTGCCCTCCGCCAGCCTCTCGCCCGTCGCAGTGGAGCACAACGCCTTCGGCCATCGTCAAGTCGTCCTTCTAACCTGAAGCAAAAGAGGATCCTCCTGCTCGCCAAAGCAAAAGGTCCGAGGTCTGCATCCCTGCGCTTTGCATAAGCTGCTCATCATACCCCACGGCCAGGCCAGGCAGAAGAAAGGAGCCAATATACTTAACGGGGAAAGTCCAGAGGCACAGCAGCAGCGTGTTCACCCTCGGCCATGGCGACTGGAAACCTTCGCTGCTGCTTCAGTGCGTGCTCGCCGTCCCCGAGACTGGTGGAGCGAGCCTGCAATGGAGACGTATGATCTTTGAGGTGATCGCCATCTCGAAACTAGCGGCAGCCACCGAGAGCTGCGAGGCACCGGGAAAAAAGCCGTCAGCCTCAGCCAGCCAGCCATATGTCCCATCCTCCTCCTGCGTGCTAACCCATCCGCGACCCAGGCTATCGTAACGCTGCGGATCCTGGATGGCCTCAAAGATTGGACGCGAGCCAGCCGCCTGGGTGAATCTTGGGTGACGGGTATAGGTGGACAGGGAACGAGGACTAAGATCTTCAGACTGCTAGCGGATGCTTGACCGATAGCCAACTGGTACTATTGTACAGCCATCAGATAATACCGTCGTCCGGGCACACCATCACAGATCATGGGCAGGCAGAGAGAGACTCCGGCGCAATCGACGACGTCGTGTCTCTTGCTGGCTTCTGCTTTTCCTCCCTTATCTATGCCCAGTGTCATCCATATCCACAAGCAGTCCATAGGCCCGTCGCTAACCACATTCTACGCCAAAGGCCGTCGTGGCGCGTTGCAGTCGTGTCAAATGTGCACGCACGCACTCTCAGACCTGCAGCCGGCAATGCAGTCGTACTGCAGTCTGTATCATGCGGCCCACGCCAGAGACGAATGTGCTATCCAGAAATCTAATTCCAGCCACCACCTTATTCGACCTCCTGTATGGTTTGCACAGTATCTGCCAGACTAAGTGACCCCGATGCTGCCTCAGCCAACCAATGCCTAGCTGCAGGCTCTTCCACCCTCTCGACCATCGAGTTAGCAGCCATACCATTCTTTTCATCAAGAGGTAAGAGCCAGCATTGCCCGTAGCGCATCTGATCGATTATGCACCCCACTCAACGACCAGCCTCAACGGTGACCAGGGGAACAAGAGAAAAAGCAAAAGGCAAAGTGATCGGCAGTTTTCTTGGGGTTACCTGCCAGCTTCGACTTGATGATTAGACCTACAGAGTCCAGATTCGGCTCGCTAGCTTGCTTTGGCTGGACGAATATGTTCATTAAGTCCCGACCAAAGCAACAAGGGCTGAGCATCCTTTTCTTTTTATGGCACAAAACACCCTGGCTGTACCGTACCGCGGTCTCTACGCCGAATTATACGACGCAGACATCGAGCGAGGTTCCCAATCCAGCAGGATGTGATACAGAAATGGTACCTTACATGAACATGCCCTTCCATCACATTGTTTTATTTTTGGCACGCCGCACATCATCACATCGCAGCGCATCACCGTCACATCACCCCTACACACCTTATTCTCCCCATCGACTCTGTACATCAAAGGCACAATTCGATGTTCGATGTTGAATTATTCCGCTCCGGCCGTCCACGTTCGTCCGGCTGCCGTTGGGCTGCGGCGTTGCCCAATGGCTGCCCTAGCCGTCCGCGTTCATGCCGTCCAACAGCACGCATAAACGTGTTCATTGACAGCTTCTTAAACATTCATGCAGCCACTCGGTCCGCAAGACCCCGTCGCGGCTTCAGCTCTGCTCTCCGCGCTCCCATTGAAACGGAATGGAACATTAATCATACGAGGAGAGGAGCATCCTACAATACCACTTCGTATCCGGACACGGACGGGCGAAGCACTTGCAGATCTCAATGAGTCGCAATCCATTTCGAGACTCGTCCGACGACGACAAAGGCTGTCGCGTTGGCGCGTGCACGCGCGAGCGAGAGTTGGGGGGTCCCTAGAGGATGAAACAACGCACATGGCATGGATGGCAGGGACTGCAAATCACACCCTGTCGTGCAGCGCCGCCCAAAAATTAACCGAAACTCAAGACCCCGACAAGGGATGATTACCGTTGGGCTTGCGTCGTCCTCTGCGCTCGTGAGCATCAAGCATTCTCATTGCACGCGCTAGTCAATCTTTCGAGGCCATTGAAATTCTTCCTCGCTCATTCTTCATCCTGCTTGGGAATTTGCTGCCGAAGCGGGAAGCGGGGGAAGTTTGTGGGCAGTTCTTTCTACCATTTAAGTTCTTCTTCCTCTACCCATTCCCTCTCCCCTCTCCCCGCTCCATTCTCCATTTGAAGTCTCTCGTAACGACCCTTACGTGCCTTTCTCAAGGCCAAATTCTCGTCCGAAGAAATCCAAAAAGAGCCTACCTACTTCGGTCCCTGAAAGACTCCTCCGCACTAACCAGGGGCCATCTGTAATTTACCTGAAACCACCCGTGGCATCGGTGACGGAGGAACCACCAAAGGTACATACGGAGTAGAGCCGTTCAAGACAATACATACGAGGGGAGGGGACGGGAGCAGGGAGAGAAAAAACGAGAGTAGATTCCAAGGGTTAAAAGCATCCCGAGACGGTCGCATGGCCAGCCGTCGGAGGAAACGGGCAAGAGCAGGCGGACTTGGATCCCTTTGATAATATCTTTGTTCATGCCATGAATCTTCGGGGATATATGCTCTTGTCTATTCTCAACTCTTTCCTAGGGATGCTTCCTTTCCGCGTAAAATGTCGTCATGACGGGTCGGCGTTTGGAGGAATTGTTCTTTGTTCTTCTGAAGCGCTTCCTTCACTGGGGACGCTGGTCTAATCTGTACATGGGCTTGGGGCGGAGTTGCACGCCTAGCCGCGGATACTCGCCTACTCTACTCTACTCAGGCGAGGAAACTCTCTTGGGGAGAGCGAGTGCGCTGGACAATGCCATGCCCAATACAAAGCTGCACAGCTGTAGCTTTGCAATGCATCTCTAACACGGTCCGAACTCTCCCTTTCTCATCCTCATCTCCCGCGACCTTAAATCCTTTCAAGAGCCTTTTAGCTACGTCATTCCCGTGCCTCAGCCGCCATGGATCCCCATCGTACTCTATTCACATCAAGGCCCAGCATTCAATTCCGCAACCGAGGGATATCTGAGATCGGCATGTTCTTCCAGGAAGTCCATCCAGCGTTTGAGGAACTTGCTACCACTGTTGATTTTGGCTCATCGTTAGTAATCATTCTATAATAAGTCGAGTGATCAAATTCTGGATGCAAAAGGAAACAAAAAGGGAGAGGAAAAGAGGGGGCAAAAACAAAAGAAAATCGGAATGAAAACGGAAGGACAACAGCCGAGAATGTGCTTGTCAGAATTACCGCGTGTGCAGGAGACAGCGGCAGGTGCAGAAGAAGCAAGAACAGCAAATTAAATGAAAGTTGTCCCCGGATCTTGCGTAGATTAACAAATTCCAAATCCACCTTGCAAGGGGATAGGAAAGTGACGGGTATCAGCATCTGAGAATCAGACGCAGAAGAATTGAGAGAACAAAGAATAGAGAAAAGTAAGCGATCAAGCAGGCATCCGCTGTACTTACGACGAAACTGTCTCAGAATCACCAATGATGGTCAGAGAGCGACGAGGTCTCGTCATGGCAACGTTGAGTCTCCTCTTCTCACCCAGAAATCCGACTTCCTTGTTACTGTTGCTTCGCACGAGACTAACGATGATGGCTTCTTTTTCTCGGCCTTGGAAGCCGTCGACGCTGCCCAGCTCGATGCCAGGGAAGGCTTCTTTCAGGGTTCGAGACATTAAGGCTAGCTAGGAATTCCTTGGACGTTAGTGAATGTAGCCAATTGAATGTAGACAGGAGGTTTGCATTGGGAGGGCTTGGTGGAGATATCCATATGGGAACTGAAGGCTTGTCGTCTACGTAGACTCGATGATGCTGGCCGGCACCGCTCAACCTCCTTGAAGTTGTATGTTTATAATACTTGGCTGAAGTGAACGCGATACTACCCGCTTCATTGCAACCGCTCTGCCCTGCAGGCTAATGGAGGGACTAGAGGCCAAACTGGAGGGGTGAAGAAGTCGATATTCTCAAGATGGTATGTCCTGTGCTCGCAAACTGCCAACCTATTCAGGCCGTGGAGAGAACTCTTTTAGATGAATCTCACAACTGCCCAGCAGCCTCAAACTACATGCCAAAGATGATATGTAAAGCTGCAGCTGAGCTTTCAGCCAGCGCGGCCAGCTGGTTGAGCCCTCTTCCCTCTTCTGGTGCCAAGAGAGTAATATGTTGAATACTTCTAATCCAAAATATCCACATGCAAGTATAAGAACAGATGAACGTTACCTGTGCATTGTAAGGCGTAACCACCGCAATGTCCTCGGGCTTGACACCCGCATCAACCTATATTCATCAGCATGCATTTTAACCAACACCTCATGAGAACCGAGTTCCTGGGAAGAGAGGGGCAAAAAAAAAGAAACATATAAATACCAAACTCTGCACGTGTTTCTTGACCAGCACAGCCTCCATCTCATTGCTCTTACTCTCACCCATCAACTTTCCCTTGACAGAATCCTCCTCCTCCTCGCTCTTCTCGGGGAATTCTCCGCCTTGCGTATCCCAAAAGACCAAGGGCTCGATCGTATCCTCCGTCTCTTCAACACTATACTCCAGGTCCTTCAGCAAGCGCTCTTTCACGGCTTCAGCAGCAACGAGTTTACCCTCGTATAACTCATCAGAGGGGAAGCGCATGATTTTCTCATGCATGCGATACTGCGTGGTAAGCATCCGTTTGATATCCGGACCGTGGATGGATAGGAGTCGATCGAACAGCGTTGTCTCTAGCGTCATACCCTGGATGATATCCCCCGAAACATCTTTTGGCTTCGCCGGTTTGCTTTTCGAGTTACTGGATTTGATCGTCGGGGGTAACTGCAGGTGGTCACCAGCGAGGATCAATTTCTCCGCTCGGGTCCAGAGCAGAGGCACCCAGCACTGCGCTTCCAGCGCCTGGCTTGCCTCGTCGATGATCACGACATCGAACTTCTCATCCTTCAACTGAAACCCACCGCCGCCATGCAGCGTTGCCAGAACAACTTTACTCTGGCCCACCAGCGTCCCCACACACTTCTTCTCCCGCTCTCGAAACTCCTTACGCAGTTCTTTTAGTTCGCCATAGACGACTCGTCGTTCTCGGCCGCTCTTGGTCTTGCGGATCGAGGCCTGCTTGCTGTCCATCTCCTTCCGGACGTCTTTGACGATGGCTGCTGCTTCAGAGGTTTGGGTCAGCACGTCTAGAGAGTGGTTCAGGACAGATGGGAGGAGTCGGGCTGGGTGACCGAGACGGACGATGGGAATCTTGTGCGGTGCGAGGCGCTCGACAATGTTGTCCACGGAGATGTTAGAGGGTCCACAGACGAGGACTCGTAGGTTTTGCTTGAGCATTTGGAGGATGAGTTCAATTAGAGTGTGAGTTTTCCCAGTCTGTGATTTTATGTGTCAGTCTTGGGTGGATTGGAACCAGATGACTTCCTCGGCACTGGCTGAGAATTATACTCCGAGGACATCTCAACATAGTAGACGTAGAAGATTAAATGTACGTGCTAGACATGGTGATCGAGTTACTCTCTGATCAATCCAGCACAGAAGCATAGGATATTGGCAGAAATAAATGCCAGATTTGAGCAGAATTCACTGCCAAGTGCATTACTCTATCAGGAATTGTAAGAAAGAGAGCAAGACTTACACCTGGAGGACCATGTATAAGAGCAATTTCCCTACTGCCCAATGCAAAACGGATAGCATCCTTCTGACTCTCATTAAGACTTGGATCAACCCAAGCGTCCGGAGAAATACTGATCTCCTCCACGGGCGAAGGAGTCGTCAGACCAAACAAGACCCTGACAAAGCTCGAGTACTCCTCCGACTTCATCTTCTGAAGCTTCATCATATTCAGATTCATGCTATGCCCCACCGAAACAAATCAGCGTGAACAACAAGGAGAAAATTTGGAAAGGAAGAGGGAGAGTGCCAGAACCGTTTATAAGTAACATCATTAGCCAGCTTCACAATCCACACCCGCTTGCCACTCGCCCCAGGAGCATCCTCATCCTCACCATCCAGCGCAACCAAGACACAGTTCCTGGCAACCCTCGTCACGACTCCCCTCCCACCGGCGTCCTCCAACGCCTTAGTCTCCCGCTTCTTAGCACTGCCAGCCGGCTGCTCAGCAACCCTCACGATATCCCCCGCCCTCAAGCCATGCTCTGGCAAGTCTCCATCCGCTGACGAACTGACAGCGGGGTCCGGTCCTAGTTCCAGAACCGTCTTGCCGCCCAGCCCAGTGCGTTGCGAGACAAGAAGCAGGTTCGGGAGAGCTAGCCCCGCGCGGAAGAGCGCGGTGGGGGTGCTGTTGGTGAGGACGGAGCTGGTCTCGTGCAGTTCACTTTGCAGCTCGGCATCTAAGAGGCTGAGTTGCGTAGTTGCAAAGTTGGGGATGGAAACGGCTTCCTTGGGAGCCATGGTTTCCAGCGAACGTGGAGGTTTAGCGGTGGAGCTAGGAAAGGTTATTCTCCAGCTCGTCCGTGAGGTTTAGGTGGGTTGCCCTTTATTTTTGTCTTGCAGGAGAAAGATGTTAATGACAACTTTGAGTCCTGTTGATTTTTGGTCATGTGAGCGAGATTTTGATGTCACGAGAACGGAGGACTTAATGACGGGAGTGAAGACTTTTGGACGAGACAGATTTTCCTAAATTCCTACCTGGATTCTGGAAATACTTTTCTGACTGAGTAGAGGGTAGTAGGTTGGAGAAGTACCATGCAGGTTTCGATCAATACATTATTCAGATGCCCACTATAGCACAGCATATTCCCAGTACAAGCTAATACATTGCTATTTGTTGCAAAATCAATCTATCCTTGCTAGAATGCTAAATTCGCCGGTAACTAGAATATATGAAGGGTTTTAACAACCTTATCTTCCATAATGAACGCCTTGCCAAAATGCTGAAATGCTCGTGGGGTCTACAAGGGGCCTAATCAGTTCCACTTTCACCTTTTCTCAAAAGATGTAGGTTCAACCACAACCACAACAACTAGGGAAGTAACCATCAGCGCAAAAGTAATCGAAGCTACAAGAACGATGGAGCCTCTCGAAGCCGGAAATTTGCCCCGGATGATCCAGTGCTGGGATTCGAAGTAACGGTGGAAACCAACGAAGAGCATGACGATGCTGATACCGAGGAACGTGGCTCCGAGGGGTTTGCCTAGTTGTCGTAGCCGGTGGTATGAACCGCCGGCCAATGCATCCGAAGCTGTGGTGTTAAGGCGGAATCTGACAATGTGTGAGTAAGTTGGGGCCGTTGGATCCTAAGCTTGGGAAGACTTACAACTGGGTGATGGCTATGCCAATCGAAGCAAAAGCCAGAGAGGTTCTCAACCAAGCCAGGAATGTCCGTTCTGCGAAACCGTCAGCGCATGTTCAAAGAAGCACCCCAAAACTACGACAGACAAACATACCCAATGCCAAGTGATCCCTCGCAACACTTCCCTTGTTCTCCAACTCAATAGATCCATATTCCGAAATCAGCCGCTGCCACCACGGCAAATGATCATCCTCATGGTCCTCTCCATCCCCAGCCCGGTCTACCCCGCCAGCCCTTCGAATGCTCGACGTACTTGGCGATGTCTTCAGTTTCGGTGCTCCATCCCTACCAACTGTATCCTGCTGCGACTGCGCCGTGCCCAAGTAATTCATACTCTCGCCCTTCGAGCTACCACGGCGAAAGATAGTCGTCTCCTCATCCGCGCTGCTCTCCACATCGCCGATCATATCGAGAGTCTGATCCGACCCAGCAGCAGTCTTTCTCGGGCTCGCAGCAGTTGCCGGCGAGGTATACCCGCTTCCACCAAGGCCAGCAGCAGCGTTGTTCGCCAGGTCCATAGAAATCTTTCTCCCCCGCGCAGTCTCGAGGATGCTGTCGATACGGTCGCGAGGCGGGGTATGGATCTTCTGGGAAGAGCCTTTTCGGGTTCGAGGAGCAACAGCCGTAGGGCTTTGCTGAGCGGACGAGGAGGAGGACATGGTGAGTGAGTTGCACGGCAGGCGCAAGCTAAATGTTAGACCGAGGTGATCCGGGGCGGACAGGATGGGCTGTAGCAAAGTGGACTCTTCCCCAGCTCCTGCAGAAATCAGCCGTAAATGCAGGGGGGGTCAAAGTGACGGTCGATGGACAGCTGATGGTATTCTGCTGTGGTTGGTGGGGTCGGGTTACAAATGAATTCGTATGATGGCTTGGGACATCGTCGCAATCTAATCATCCGATTTCGTGATTCAGAGCCAGTAGAATTTAAGGTTAATCTGCAGGCGGTGAACAGCGCCCCATTGGCTCTACTCCGTAGACACAAGACAACGGGTAAAAAGCTGAGCGCTATTCGACGAACGGCCGGTTCTACCTTGCAAAGTGAGATTTAGGACTAGAAGGGACACATATATTCGCCAAGTCAATTCTTGCTACTTAATTGAAGATCTATCACGGACTAGTTCACGTCCAGGAGTAGTTCTACCAAGACCCTTTGTTCAACGCAAAGACATCACTCGTTTCAGATTTTTAAGCCCCGGAAATATGTACAGGAATTAGACTCGAAGTGAAGTAAAATTCAAGTCGCTATGCTTGGAAAGCAAAAAGATCAGGTGGAACAGGACCAACAACAAGTGGTAAGGTAATGTGTACACGAAGTCAAGAGGGTGAAGAACCACGTCATATATCTTTCGCCGGCTTGCAAATTGAAACAAAGAGTTAACACTGGTGCAGCAGATCGGACAATCAACTCTTCCCTCCTCGTCCATTGATGGCCATACTGGATTGAGACCAAAGGAATATACCCTGCAGGCCAGCCACAGGCAAAAGCATATTGGGCTTGACCTCATCTCTTAATCAAGTGATGCTCAAGAGATGAAGATAAGTATGCAAATATTGCCAGCAGCTTCCAAGGGCCGTACTGATATGCGAGGGGCCCGCCAGGACATGCTCCCTCGAGCGGTAGCGCAGAGTGTTCATATAACCAAAAAGAAATTTAATGTCGAAGGAAATCGGCACCTGCATTCGAATCGATGTTCATCTGTTAGGAACACCAGGCCACACTCCTTCACAAGCAACAAGATTCCACCACGACACAACCAACATCCCATATTTTGCCGCAAAGCTGACCAACAAGATACAGCCAACGCACACAATAATTTAACAAACATTAACCACATGAATACAAAAGAAAGTAAAAGGTCGAAGGATGGATTGAGGACCAGAAGACAAAGAAATCGTACTCTTCTAGCGGGGTATATTTGACTCAGGTCGATATCGCCGAGTGTAAATGGACGAAATCGACGGCATGCCTTCAAACAGAATGCAATAACGGTCATAACTCGCAATCGTAAAGGCGCGCGAGCGGTAAATTTCTTCGCCCAAAACGAGACGCCGGGTATTTCATCGTCGTGAATGCTTAGGATAACTCGACAACTGCGTTACCTGTGACGGTGATCTGGTTTTGGTTAGCTATGCTCACGAATGCTGATCAAAGATAAACTTACAGTGCATCCCGTGCTTGACTCAACACCATTGAGATAGTATTTGCAGTTCGAGTACGAACACTTGCCGGAAACATCTCCAGTGATATTGATGCTGAAGTCCAGGCAGCCATCAGTGTTGGTTGGGCTGTTTTGGAATAGAGATAGGTAAGTGATTCCGCTGGTGCTCTGTCCAAGTCCCATGTTGAGTGGAGCCCAGTTGCCAATGTTGGTTCCGGAGGATCCCCACGTGCAAGCTTCGGTGACGTCGTATCCACTGGGATTGATGTAGTATTGAGCCGTGGTGACCTTGCCTTCCCAGGTGTAGGATGTGGACGAAGATGGGTTGCAGACTGCCTCAGTTGCACCGGCGGCCACAGCCAGAGGAACAGTTTCGCTCTCGGTACCTGGGTAGTCGGTACGGCAGATAGACACGGTCTTGCTGAGCGAGTTCTTCACGGTGACGCCACCGACACCTGCCATGCACAGCGTCTTGTAAGAAGGACGAGAGAGCTCGAGCTTTCCGGCCGAGTTACAGTAGAGACCTCCAACAGACTGTCCAGTGCTTCCCTGGGCAGTTGGCCACTGTGACTTTTGGTAACCAGCAGGGCAAGCATATGAACAGAAGGAGTCTTTGGTGCATCCACCTGAAGTTCCGGTCACAATGGTAACGATATCGCTTGCGGTGGTGGTGTAACCGGGAGTCTCTTGAATTCCGATCCATCCACCAAGACCAAGGTAGTCATAAGCAATCGCACCATATCCAGTTGGGAAGGTACTGCAGTCCAATTCACCGCTGGGGAAGTCCGCGTCAACTCCAGAACCAGAGGAGCTGGTGCTGCTCGTGGAAGCGGCAGCGGCTGAGGTTGAGGTGGTGGCAGCTTGGCTGGTGGAGGTGGTGGTTGGGGCGACCGAGGTCGAGGTGGACGAGGTTGTTGGTGCAACATAGCTGGACGTCGAGGAAGACGAAGTCGAGGACTTCACCTGGTAGAACTGAGCTGCCTCCGAGGTCGCGCTGGAGCTTGGCGAAGGGGTAGGAGTTGCAGACGTAGATGTCGATGGGATGACGGTGGTGATGGTGTCTCCAACGACGACCAAGCTTCCGTCCTTGAGTCCTGCCTCGACCTCCTCCCAGGAAAGTTCCTTTCCTCCCATCTCATACACAGTGGTGGTTGGGCCGGCTGCCGTCTCGGTGGTGCCGGTAACGTCGCGCAGCTCGACGGGAGAGCCATGGCGGCCTTGTTGATGGCGGTGCTGGTGACGATGTTGAGCTGCGACCAGACCGGCAGCGCTGCTTAGGAGCGCAATGGTGGAGAACTTCATTGTGAAGAAGTGAATTCGTGGAATAGCAATGGATTCAAACGAGTGAGCAGAGCTTTCTTGCTGAACTACCGCGTCGGGAGGATGTTGTAGAAAGCGAGAATGGGATCAAGGGTGTCAAGGTCGAAGGGGCTATAGTTGGCCACAGTTAGCATTCCTGTCGCCGTCAAACGCGCATGGTCGACCGAGACGGTGGAACATAAGCAGGTGAGGATCAATGGTGTTCGCTGTCGCTTTCTCTTGCACGGTGATAGCAGCAGTTCAATATGGAAAGGTAGAGGAGGAAAGAAGAAAACAACAAGTGGGCAGATAGTGAGGGTTGGGGGTTCATCACGGGAGCACATACATTGACAGGTCGACCCGACGAAATTCGTATGATGCGGACGAGAGTTTGGAGATGGCGGGAAGGTTTTTGAATTTCTGATTGGAATGGATTCGCTGTGTTGATCGCCGAAGTGAAATCGAGATTAAGTCGCTGCTATTCCAAATGAATGTGATAGAGAGCAAGCACTCTCAAGTTGGAGGAAGGGCTGGAGAGGGAGGGAGGGAGAGGGAGAGAGGAAGAAGAACGATCGTGGGATAGTGACGCTTCAAGAGCAAACACAGATGTTGACAATGGGCAGTGGAGAAGGGAATGAGATAGGGACAGGGGGCAGAGGAAACAAGAAAGGAGCGAAATTGAGGTTCGAGCAAGCGCAGAACATTGGCTGATTGGACCGTCTGGGGCTGGGCACGCTGGGTAGCGACTGGGAGATAGACGACCAGCTAGGGCCGGGCTAGCACGAGTCAGGCCTAGGGCCACACGAGCGACAGGCCAGACGGGGCAGCGAGGCCAGAGAGGAAAGTCAACGTGGAGATTTGCAGCGTGGCCGGGCTGTGAGTGGCCAGGCGTGCTTTCCTAGCTGGGCCAAGCGCAGGGCCGTAGTCAGCGGCGACGCCAGACTGGACGACCATCGCGCAGCCGTTCGGAGATCCATCAGGTACGCGACGGGGGTGTGTTCGTGGCTGCTGTCCGGCTTGCGACTCCCTTGGCCTGTGCTGGGCGGACTGACTGACTGCGGGTTGTCTGCTGCAAATTGCTACGAGGGATAATAATAAAACCCCAGGGCCACTGTGCGACGGAGGAGAGCAGATCGCAGCAACCAGGCAACTCAATTGCCGTCGGCCATTCCTCTGCTGATTGTCCATTCCTCCTACGGACAACGTCGCCCCTTGCCCTCAAGCGAGCGGTTCATCTGAAGTTACCTTGGCTCGGCCACCCTGCGCATAACGCATTCGCCGCAGCATCAGAGGAAGCACCGACGGCAGCAAAAACATGCCCGTGCGATCGATGGGACTGCACGGTATGCGACGAGATGAGATGATATGATGCGATGTGATGTGATGTGATGGGATTGCTCCTCTGCGACGGTCCTGTCTGTCCTGACTTGCTCAAAAGGGGGCCGAAGCTTGAACAGCCAATCTCGCTTCTTCCCCGCTCTGCCCAATTTCTCTCGTGCCCTTCCTTGCCAGCCTCCCTTCCCTCGCCAGTCCAGAAAGGAAATGAACACAGCGGCCACTTCTATTTGTGCTCATCTGATGAGCTTATCGCCCTTATCCATCCCGTCGTCAGCTCGTGGGTCTTGCGCCGGCCAACGCTCTCCTAATCCAGCGGGGAGACGACGACGACTTGCGAGACCTCATTTATATGTCTCAGTCCCGTTCGGATCCATTGAAGGCATTCCCGCCCGCCATCCGTCGTGGTCGTGGTTGCGCGTGACCGTGGACGGCGGTTACAGCCTCAACCCGACGCGACAGACTGCAACTATTTCAGTCAGCTCATTTCCCACGACTTGTTCACCGCGCCAGGGTTCCGGGTCCTTTGCTGCGCTGTGCTTATCGCACGCAAGTCACGGTACCGTACATCATCTCGCCCACGCGCGCTCTCGCGGCCGGCGGAGCCAATGCCCATGTTGGCTTGCAGTACGGGTTGAGAGATCTTCCCCAGGCAATCTTCCAAGTCATGCTAGCAATGCGCGACCACGGGCGGCCGTAGCTTCACCCACCATACTGAAGTCGCCCTCGCCGGCTGCGCCAGCCAGCATCGAAGCGTCTTGTGATATAAACAATAATGCGACCGTAGGCTATTTTCTGCATCAACCGTTCACACCGTTGCTCGGCATAAGAAACGGATCTTCCAACCTCAAACAACCTAAACTTTTGACTTCTTGCGCCTCCACCGGTTCCTGACTAGAGAGGCAAGCGTGGCGCTCATTGGCTCGCGCGGCGGTGCGTGGGCGCAAGGGCTTGCATAGTCGATCGGCGCTGGAATTATGCACGCAATGTTACAGCACAGTACAGATGAACGGCATTGGCTCAGCCATGTCGATCCTCCTGCTCGGGTTGCATGACAAAGTGAGAACACAACACCACCTTGCACACTGGACGTCATAGACGCACTACATGTGTTCATAGCAATCGAACCCGACAGCATGTGGTCGGTCAGGTCAGTCAGTCTCAATGCGAAGCCCAAGCCCAGTCGATGACCGCGCCGGTTGACAACGCTGTATGGCATCCCTAACTTCGACCGGTGTGACACAAGTCATGAACATTCTCCAAGTTCCTTCATCGTTGATGGATCTGGAAGTAGAAGGAGGCTGCAAATACGCACCAGGCGAGGCTCGATCTGCAAACCTGGTGAGGCAAAATCTTGCGAGAGTTCAGCCCAAGCTGCACGGCATTCCAGCTGGTCGTCCACGCTGAAGCTCGAAGGATGACGGCAAGTGCATGCCAAGAGATCGGCCCGTTGCAATCTGCTTTAGATTTCATCGAGATCTTTCTTCCGGCACTTTACAGTTATACTTCTACATTTCCCACTGCCATTATTCGATCTCAGACTCCCTACATGCTGTAGGGAATCTTCTAGCCTCGGAAAATGTCTCCGGCCAGAAAATCTCCTGCGCCGCCGACTTCTGGATTCCCGAGAGGATGATATCATGTCACACGCAAACACAACATAACTCACGAAAAGAAACATCTCGGGACTTCATGCTGCTTCGTCCACCCATCTCCCGTATACCTCACGTGCGAGGTAGCTGTGGTAGGCTTGTAATCGAGTGAACCCATAATCTCGACTCGTATCTGCAACCATAGTCGGTCTATCGTAGCATGGTCTTTGCATGCTATCTTTTCTTCGAATAGAGCGTCCAGCTGCGGCTGAGTTCTCGTATCCATTCCGTGCAGTGCATGGAACATCGTTTCTGTTGCATGAGATGCTATGCAATGCGAGGCAATGCTGCCCTTCGCCTATCCACACACGGCTGCCCCGTGACCATGTGCGGATACACACTGTTTGCGCGTGGTCGTTCGGAGTCCGGAAACACTTATTTGCTCTGACCAGTGTCGAGTGTAGTGTTGTTCGTGTGGCGAAAATACGCACGGCTTGAAGTTCGCATCGGATTATAGGATGTAGTTCTAGCGCAACAGCAGCATTATAGTAGGAAATTGGAGTGACATCCAAATTTGTTTGGGCTTCTTTTTGGGAAAGCCCTCGGCGTTTGAATTTCCACATCCACTCCTGTCATATCATCTTGAGTGTTTCGCGTATGATAGTGCTCTTTGTTATAGTATTCGAGAAAAGAGCCTCTGTGCTTTGGTTGAATGCCTCGGTATGGGAGTGTACGGTATTCTCTGGTGTGGTTTTGGGATATATTACACTTGAATTCTTTTGTTCTCTGTGTTAATCGCTATACATACAAGGCTCTTGCATCTCATGTGTTCTACAGAAGGTGTTTCTAGAGCGTTGAGCCTACATAGGCTTCGAATTGAGTGCTTACAAATAATGGCCGAAGTGAAACATAGATCAAGGTAAATAGTTGCTAGCTTGCCAACTTCGTGGCTTATGTTGAACTTGTATGCAAAAAGTTGCTGCCCATTGTTGTGTCTTTAGGGAAGAAACTCATGTAATACAGGCTAAAGTAAAGGAGACACTGTAGTGTCCAGGTATGTATTATGCGTACAGGCCATTGTCACTGCCATGTGACTCTTAACAGAAAAGACGCCACCGTATCCCGCCTTCTGTAATCACAAACGCAGTCTCCACAACAGTGTCAATGTTTACTTTTCTACGGAGAGAGATCTCATGGGCTGAGATGCATGATCTCCATGACTAGCATAGAGCGCGCGATGGAGACCATAGGAAATCTGATTATGAAGTGGCATCGCGCATTTGCATTGCGAGAAACGGTCAAGACAGTACATGACAAAGACGATGTTAGCAAACGCATTCTGTCAAACGAAACGCCACCAAACTATACATCGGTGTAAATAAACAGCCTTAGTTCTGTAAGCTTCTCTTTTATCTTCTTTGCTCTCCCAGTTGAATTTTCAATCCAATCAAACCCAACCTGCCGACCTGCGCACCTCACATCCAACATATCCAAAGGGTCGAAAGAAACATCGTGTAGGGTGGCAAATCCCAACCCTCGATATGGGCCGTAATGAACCCCCCGTGTGTCTGTCGGATATGTTTTATGAATATATGGTTGTATACGGTCCGTAGTGTAACCGCCATCTGGGATGTAGGTTATAACCATATAAGATACCTCTAGCCACTTCTCTAGACATTTAAAAACATCCATCGATCGATATAACCTGAAATCGCAGGTACCTCAGAGTCATGCGTGCTCTGCTTAGTGTCAAGTACCGCAAGCCACGAAGCTGTATATATCGCTTAACTAGTTAGCAGCGGATTTGATGCGCATATCCCACTTTGCGAAGATCATTGTCAGGAGCTGTGATTGGGTATCTAAATGGGACTAGATGGAGTCGCTCTTGTGACCGCCTCGACCATCAGGTCCGTATATGTCGGGTTTATTTCAACAGATTTTACAACCTTGTGTTTGATCAACATCAATTCAGAATGGCGGAAATGTTGCCGTACCGAGATGCTTCCCTTTCCATCGATGAGAGGGTCGAAGACCTCCTTTCTCGTATGACGCTCGCGGAAAAGTCGGGACAGTTGTTCCATAATATGATCTCCATGGGACCGCAAGGCGAGCTGTCTTCGGGGGATGCAGCGTACAGGATCCCTAGCACAGCGGAACTCGTGCAGTCGAGATTGATGACCCATTTTAATCTGGTGGGCGCCATCAATGATGCTCGACTCGCGGCCGAGTGGTACAATCGCCTGCAGCAGCTGGCTCTCTCCACTCGTCTCGGTATCCCTATTACTCTCTCCACCGATCCGAGAAACCATTTTGAAGATAATGTTGGCACCAGCTCCAGGGCTGGGGTATTTTCTCAATGGCCAGAGCCTCTCGGGTTTGCGGCCCTCCGCTCGAGCGAGCTGGCCCACCACTTTGCAGATATCTCAAGGCAGGAATATCTCGCTGTTGGTATTCGATGTGCTCTTCACCCGCAAGTTGATCTTGCCACCGAGCCGCGCTGGGCTCGCATTAATCAGACTTTCGGCGAGGATGCTGACCTCTCCTCGACCCTCGTCCAGGCATATATTCATGGCTTCCAAGGCGACAGTCTTGGCAAGGAGTCTGTCTCAGCAATGACCAAACACTTCCCCGGCGGAGGTGCTCAAATGGATGGTGAAGATGCGCATTTCACTTACGGCCGCGAACAGGTCTACCCAGGCAATAATTTTGAGTACCACCTCAAACCATTTATCGCCGCAATTGAAGCCGGCACATCACAAATGATGCCCTACTATGGGATGCCTGTTGGAACCGAGTATGAAGAAGTCGGCTTCGCCTTCAACAAAGGCATCATCCAAGGTATTCTTCGGGACAGGCTTGGATTTCAAGGGATCATCTGCACAGATTGGGGACTGATCACCGATGCAATCATTCTGGGCCAAGACATGCCCGCTCGGGCCTGGGGCTGTGAAGACCTCTCCGAGCTTCAGCGCGCCAAAAAGATTCTGGACGCAGGCTGTGACCAGTTTGGTGGCGAGAGTCGTCCCGACCTGGTGATACAGCTCGTAGAATCAGGCCAACTGCCTGAATCTCGCATTGACCAAAGTGTCCGCCGCATACTCCACCAAAAATTCCAGCAGGGCTTATTCGACAGCCCTTTTGTTGACGTGGACGCTGCAGCAAAGATTGTGGGCAGAGACTCATTCCGTGCGGAAGGAATAGCTACTCAGAGCCGTTCCTTCACTCTTCTTAAAAACGATAATGCCATCCTGCCGATACGTATATCTGACGAGCCCCTCAAACTGTACCTTGAGGGTCTGTCGCTAGACCTATTAAAAGCCCGCCTATCCAAGTCAAACATTGAACTTGTTTCCAACCCAAGCGATGCTGATCTCGCTCTCCTTCGCCTCCGATGCCCCTACGAACCCAGGCCCGGTGGCTTTGAAAAGAAATTCCATGCTGGCTCACTTGCCTATTCTCCGTCCGAGGTATCACGTCTGCAAACCATTTTCTCCTCCTGCCCGACCATTATCGATGTATATCTCGACCGACCAGCCGTCATCCCTGAGATTGCAGCCAACTGCACAGCACTTCTTGTCAACTACGGAGCTGAAGTAAGCGCATTTATCGACGTTGTGTTTGGCAAGGCAAGTCCAGAAGGCAAACTCCCTTTTGACTTGCCTCGATCCATGGATGCTGTGAAGGCGAGCAGGAGTGATGTGCCATATGATACTGCAGATGCGGTATTCAAGTTTGGCGATGGGTTACGATATGCGTAAGCAGTGGTGCTTCAGTAGCCAAAACTTTAGAACCGTGTTAGAAGTAGGAACCTAAAGCAAACTTCCGCCTCAAGGCAAAATCACTTCTTTAATATCGTCTCCCTTAGCTATCGGTTCTCCATGTCTTGGGATCTACACCCAAGACACATCTGTCTAAAATGCCAATGACATTGCTTGTGTATTCAATGCCTATGCTTTCTTTTCTATCAAATCCTGTCTATTCTATGTTTTTGTCGGCGAAGACTTGATTAGACTTTCTAAAGGTAGTGTTACTAATTGAGTAGGAGTAAAGTAATAAAGCGCTTTCCGAACCTACCGACCAAACTAACTACTAACCTATGTAGTCGTTACATACTAGGGTCCACGAGTCCTAGGGCCCTTGTATAAGCTCTTCAACCTAGTATGTAACACTTAATTTATTTTATAACAAGGTAATAGACCAGGATCGCTATGGGAATGCAATCTATAATAAGATAATATACTAGTTTAGGGTAATTAGAAATGTACTACAAGATTCGGCCATTCTACTACATTTTTTGTTATAATACAGGTAACACGAGAGTTACATTGTATATATTTTGGTTCGTTAGAGATCCTTATAAGTAAAGGCGATCTACAGGATTATAGAGGCATGGGCATTCAGTGAATAATAGTAACTACTTTTGAGTATACAGGTGTAAATGGTAGGTCTTTATTACTCATAATTATTTAGCTGCCCACTAATTTTCGAACTACAGTATATTCACTACCTCGAGATAGTACCACATACTTCGAAACTACCTATAGGTATGGTCAACCTAAGATTCGCCTAGAATAGCCTAAGTGTGTGTATGATCCCTAAACTAAAGAACAGGTTAAGCAGAAACCACGGATACTAATATACAATGGTTATGGGACGTACGGGATTCTTGAAGTCTTAGAGTTTTGTTTCGAAAACAATATTATCCTACGTCGCCTCCTCTCTTATGCTTTCTATAAGCTCTACCTAGACAGAGTCTTTGGGTAAACACCCCCCCCCCCCCAACGGCTTAATAAACTACTCTAAGAATAGATGAGATCCAGGGAGTCTCTCGCTATCAAGACGAAATACCATATATGCCTTTGACGCACTTATCTTGAGGCTCCTGTGACGCTGTAAAATCGCTATATAGTCGGGTCAAGCAGGATGCTTATACGCTTAACAAGGTGAGGATACAACGCCTGCAGAGGAATGTATAGAAGCTTGCTAATACCGCCTAAATTTCCTTTGCTGAACGCACCCTCATCTATAAGGAAAATCAACTCTTGACCAGAATAAACAACAAAGTTAAAGTCTGTCGATTAAACACGTTGGTCGTACTAGGGAAGACAAAGGTAATGAGCCTTGAAGACATCGAGTTAAGCGCAAGGGTAAATGTGATCGGAGGTGTTAAGAGTGCTGCAGCGCAAGAGACAGGTGAGCCAGAGCCAAAAGTGGCGCTGATAATCGCTGCGCCTCAGAATCGGGGCGAATCTGTCTTCGGCTTTGGGCTGGCAGGTTGGCAGCCTTACTTGGTGATGCGGGTATACAGATTGCAGGCTATCTTCTGCATGAGTGGCGGCGAGAATGGCATCGAGATAGACAGGTTGGCAGGTGTCTTGCCCTTGGGACTAGCTGGTGTGCCTCGGGCAGTTGGGTAGCTCAGCCTTGCGAGATGATTTGAGTTGCCCAAGAGTCAAGGCAGAGTCTGCCCTGTACGACTTCGTGTACCAATCCACGACAACGAAATGGCGGTGTGAGCGGCCACTTGCCTCAGAATCAGGGTAGTCTTTCCTCGGGCGCGGAATACGGCGGGAAGAAGCAGGGTATTTTGCTTTTGAGCTGCAACTCCGCCGGCTGTTCACGCAACAAAGCCTTCTCATCGACACTTTGTGTGATTTCAATGGGTGAGTTTTAATGCTCTTCCCCGCAGCTTATGCACTAGCTTTAGGGAATCTGCCTTGGGGCTGTCTTACTTCTGCATGTGCCAAGACAAGAAGGTATCCTTGCATCGCCAGACTGTATGTTATAACAACCTTCAGCTCCCACAAGTTCTTTCAGTTCAGCAACGAAGTGCTGTCAAATTTTTGGCTTGAAAAGCAAATGGGCCCCGCCGCGTGATGTAAGGTAGCGCTCGTCACCACAGGCACAATGGAGAACAATACTGACTTCAATGATGCTCAGAAATCTCATCTCATCTTGAATGACCTCAGTCAGAACACGCACTTTCCTTATATTGACCTTTCTCCTCTGCCAAATCTTGACACGATCCAAGACTTGAACTATTTCCCTACCCACACTCATCAGAAAGTTGATAATTCAGCGTGTGAGATAGCCTCAGATTTAAAACTACTGACGAGTCCTTGATGTTAATGTACTGCAGTTTCAGGAGGTGTCTCCTTTTATGAGCAATCTGTCGATCAACAAGATGTTACATACAGTACGTGAAAACATCTGGAGACATCTCATAATCTATCCTCCACCCCTCAAACCTCTTCTGGGGACCTTATTCTTCGTCTTTCCCTCGCCTCCGCGCGATCGTTCGCCTACACTTTACTATTTATTCGCGTGGCTTTGGAGGCGTCAGAGAGACTATATAACGACGAAGTCTTTATTTCACACTGCTAATTCCTCCAAAGGTTCGCACTTGAATCAATATCCTTCGAGCAACAACTGGAGTGACCAAGGTCGTGAGTACTTCCAAGCATCCCACGTTCAAGCATATAACCCTTATATATCCACAGATGTGAACTATGTGCCTGATGACAACGATGATCTGTTCAGCTTTCTAGAAAATATCCAAGACCATTCTGTAGGGTATATCACATACAGCTCATATTCACTAAATTTCTGACTTTTTGAATCAAATCTATGCATGATGATTTTGGGGTTTAGGTAGCTGACAGGTACTTTTTACAGGATATATCACGGCTATAACATGGCCACCAATACTGGTCCTATTGAGTTAGGAACCTTAGCTGGTCATAGACCAAAGCTACAATGTTCAGTCCTCGAGTGCTCACAAGACCGCGAATTCCCCTCCGAATCTGCTTTGTGGTCCGTACACTCTCCTCCCACGACCAACCTGACGCCAGCACTGACATAATTCAGAAAGCACGAAGCTAGACACAGCAAGCCTTACGTCTGCCAAGTCCCAAATTGCAAACACACCCGCTTTGGCGACAAAGGCGGCCTAGATCGACACAGCCGTGAGGTCCACGGATCACAGACCCACTGCTGCCCTGTCACTTCATGCAAACGTCACGTCCGAGGATTCCCAAGGAAGTACAACCTGTTTGAGCATCAGAAGCGATGCCATTCCTCCCCGTCGCCAAATTTGACATCGCTATCGATTCCCAGACAACAAAGCTATACGAGTGATAATATGAAAGAAAAACAAGAATCCTATGAGAGCGGGTCATCCGCGGACATGGCCACTGGGGGCGGCAGACTTAGAGAGAAGTTGGAGAACCTTTACAAGATACGGGCAGAAATCGACCTGGATATTGAGACCCTCAAGAGGAGTTTGAATCTCCTCGGAAAAGATTCCCCATGATCATCTTGAAGGTAGATTTCGAATTTCTATGTGGGGGTCTGGTGATCTCTTTGTAATTAGCGTTGCGTTTGGTTGTATAGAAGGATTAAAGGGTGTCTCAAGTCTCAAGCTCTCGACTACACAAAGTATAGTTTTACGTCGAGTCTTCGATTTTCATTCAGCAGATAGTTTACAAAGACATAAGTATTACCCTCTAAAAAGAGAGAAATCCTGCTGGTATTGGAGGGTTCTGGTTGTAGCCACAAGGGATATCTTGCTATTTGACTAGCCTGTTCGTCCTCCTTGACTTTGTTTGTCCGATTATCTTATACAAGGTAAATAAATGGTAACTGGTGACTGGATGCTTAAATGGACGTAAAGGATCTATTTTTGAAAATGTTTTTAAGTTAATGATGACATGTTAATACCGGTTATTCTAGTCTTTCGCCCTCGTATGCTAATCTTCCGTATCTTGTACTTCCTCAAAGTTGTTACTGAGTCTCGGATTATGGTTGGATAGATTTCTAGCCATAGTACAGGGAACAGTAGAACGGTAAAAATGGAGCCAAGAGATCGAACACCACTGTTAGCGGGTCATTAGCGCCTCCACTAATCGTCGGACCCACTTCTGGACACTCCCTACGGCGCTTCGCTTCTAGTTGGGGAAAGCAAGTGACACATGAAAAGGAGATGACACAGCCTAAATTTACGCCAAAATTACTACGTTTCAACTCCAATCCCCTCTTTCTGCACCACTTTTAGGTCTGAATTATATGATATTGGCCTCAACCAGATGGACTCTACTACTATTTACCCTCAAAAAGCGATTTAGAATCATTTATTATATTTATAGTAAATAGTTTACTTACAGTAGTGGGCTTGGAGGTGGTATATAGTAGTAAAAAGGAGGGTGTGATGGTTGAAAAGTAGCCAATTTGGTACAAAATTTGGGCCGTGTCAACTTCCTTTCATGTGTCACTTGCTTTCCCCGACTAGAAGCGAAGCGCCGTAGGAGTGTCCAGAAGTGGGACCGACGATTACTCCACTCCACCCTGCAGACTCCGGGTCGTCCCGCTAGCAAGCGTTCCCTTTATCTAATTACGGTGGGACTTATAGTCCTTAGTAGTGAGTCAGGTTGTTATGTAGGAAGAAGTGAACGAAGTCAATAGAAAGAAGTCCTTCAGCCAATATTGGAGAGATATAGTGATAGCTACGAAGGACACTCTGCCGTTTGATCAGCTTCTTCGGGGTCGCGGATATAGGCTTTGCCTTTTATCTACAGCTGTAAGTAGCCTCAAGAGAGGAGTGGCAACAGCAACTGATCGGTTGTAGAATGGACTACGATGCGACGCATAATTCTGCACCAGAGAGTTAATGACAGCTTGGATCACCCTTATGACTTTTTCTAACAAGAAGAATTATCATATGGCAACCACTGTGGTCGTTCTACAAGCCCGAGGCAGACGCCTTGGACCGCACTCTACTGGCTGGACTAACGAGTAAGCTTGGAGTTGTCGCACGTGCTACTGGCGCAAGGCCTCAGAAGGTTGACTGATGAAAGCAGGCTCTCATACACTGTAGCGCTTACAACAAATACTGCCGCCAGCCTTGTCTTCAACAATTGACTCCCACTTAAAGAGCAAGTACGACACCATCTACCAATCGAGACATAAAGCAAGGAGCGCCCATCAAGCACCGCGGAGAGCCGAATCTTTCTCGATCGTACGTGGCTGCGTCTGGGGTCTCCCACACCCTTGCTCAATATGTCACTACATCGGCCAGCGCAGAAAGATTTGGGTCAGTGATCCGTGCGCGTAATGTCAAGTACACTTTGACAAGGCTGTAGGCAGCAGTTCTATAAATAGGCTAAGACGGCTTGTTATTCTGTGTGGGGGAGCACCCACTTTGATTTTGAAAGCTTCATCTTTCGTACTGGCGCCACCAGCCTCTACAAAGCTTTGTTGTTTACTTTCGCGCCCCAGACTGTTTACTTTACTCTTGACAGATATGGAGTTACCGTATCGCTATGAGGCCTTAACAGAGACAGATAGTATCCGATTACTCCGAATTTTGCCTAGCAAGGACGTAGATGCACCGCTTCAGGTTCAGTTATTTGACTATATACTAGATGGCACTTTGGGACAAACTCACCCTTATGAAGCTCTATCATACGTATGGGGAGAGCCAGTGAAGACTTGCTCTATCTCTGTTCACAGTTGCAAATCTTCTATGCAGACCTTACCCATAACCAGCAATCTACACAAGGCCCTACTACGGCTTCGCTATTCTACTCTCGAGCGTGTCATATGGGTAGATGCTATTTGTATTAACCAAGAGGATAAGCAAGAGAAGCAGCAACAGATTCGACTCATGTACAAAATCTATACTCATGCAAATTGCGTAATTGTTTGGCTTGGGGAAGAAGCCGACGATAGCGACCAAGCACTGGAAGAACTACGCATGACAGGAAGTAAGAAAGCCGTTGACTTTGCACACGAAGAAATAGTCCAAGAGACTGTTGCCAAACTGCTTCGGCGAGATTGGTTTCAGCGAATCTGGGTAATAGCATAAGCACTTGATGATTTCTACAGAACACTGAGAACTTGATCTAGGTGCTTCAAGAAGTTGCTGCAGCTCGACGTGTCGAGATTCTATGCGGCCGCTCGAAAATTGATGGATATGCTTTTTGCTTAGCCATGGATTCACTAAGAGAATCATTCAAAGCCCACAATGAGTTGCAGACGTTGCAAAACGCAATCGGATCTATAACTTATCTTATAAGGGGAGCAATCTTCAGGCCTTATCGTCAAACACTGGGTACGATATCCGAAGCTATTTGCCCTTTGGGCGAGTTGGTAGACATGTTCCGCACACATCAGGCGTCTGAGCCCCAAGATAAGGTGTATGCTTTGCTTGGTATGAGCTCTGATGGTATGAACTCTGATGATATGAGCAAACCCAACCTGCTTCCTGACTATTCAGTTCCGTATGAGGAACTCCTCAATCGACTGGTCCAATTTGTTCTCTCCGATAAGGTGCATGTCGAAACTCAGAAAGATAGGGAAGTTGCAGTGATTAAAGGCAAAGGTTGCATTCTCGGCAGTATATTATATACAGAGGGCAATATGGCTTCCAGTAACAAACAGCGTGTGAGAGTTTTTTGGAGAGATTTGTTAGGGCATTCAAAAACCCCAGGATATATTCATACTCCCTGGATTCTCCAATCTTCAGCAATACCTCTCCAAACGGGTGATCTTATCTGTCTTCTTCAGGGAGCTACGAAGCCTACGATCATCAGAGTATATGGAGATTTCTCGGCTATTCTCGTCATTGCAGCTTCACCACCATATATTGAAACCTGGGGCGTACATCTCGAGTGGTCAGACCTTCTACAACAAGTTAATTTGTCTAATCGTGACCTGACCCTCATTTGGGACAGAGAGTATTTGGCAGAGCAGCTATCTCAACTCGGAAATCATAGCGCTTGGGTACGGTCAAACGATTGGAGATTAGGAAAACCGGACACAGACACAGAGGACCACCTAGATGAAGCCACTCGACTCTGGAATTGTGCACTTATTTTGACAGATGGAGGCGCTTTTGAAATAGGACAAAAGAAATTTAAAGAAGGAATCGCGAACTATGAGAAGGCATTTCAATCGCAAGGCTGGCAGACCCCAAAGAGTAAACTAGAACTATCGGCAATATTACACGGTATAGGTAACACATACGATACAATTCCGGAGTTACTGCTCTTGGAGGACAATGCGGATCGAAGGATGATACATAGGCAGTGTGCCTCGGCACCACTTTCTTGGGCTATCAGAGGGGGGCAAAGAGCCATGGCTAAGCTCTGGCTTCAATTAGGGGACTTCAATGTCAACCTTAGAGACGAGGCTGAGCAAACGCTACTTACCATGGCTGCGGGATACGGCCATCTCGATTTTGTAGAGCGGCTGCTTCAGGCGAAGGCAGACGTTAATACGGCGGCGGCAGGACGTAATGGACGAACGGCACTCCAAGCAGCAGCAGAAGGCGGCCACCTCCTTGTTATAGAGCGGCTGCTCCAGGCGAACGCAGACGTCAATGCAGCAGCAGCAGCAGGACCTGATGGACGAACGGCACTCCAAGCAGCAGCACAAGGCGGCCATCTCGCTGTTGTAGAGCGGCTGCTCCAGGCGAACGCAGACGTCAATGCAGCAGCAGCAGAATATTATGGACGAACGGCACTCCAAGCAGCAGCACAAGGCGGCCATCTCCTTGTTGTAGAGCGGCTGCTCCAGGCGAACGCAGACGTCAATGCAGCAGCAGCAGCAGA